>JAVHKY010000054.1:17920000-18520000 GCA_035079385.1 Aspidiotus rigidus | reverse complement strand
AACGTATGGCTGTAGAAAATATTGAAATCTTGCGTCATCGGAATAAAGATGAGTTGTGTACTAACAGATACTAGCTTTATACTAGAAGATCTATAACGGTCTAAACTTGGCCAGCCCCTCTCCCCGAGTTTCCCTCTTTCTAATCCCATACGCCTGGTTTCATGAAGGCTAACAGTAGGTCTAATACAGATGAATATACGGTACAGCCTAGTATAATGGAGATTGTTGAAAAGCTTATGAGCGGAGTGAGTGATCCCAAGAATAGAAGAGAGTAAGGAAGAAAAAGAACCCAAGCTGTGCTGATGACGTAACAGGCAGCTATCATGGATGGTTATGATGTTACGGGCTAATGACGTTGACGTCACTAATATCGATATTCATACGAGTATGTGAGTTAGATAGCTTAACAAATAGACCACCCCGCCTCCTATATCAATCCAAGAACAGGCGAATGCACCCGCTGGGCCATGATTTCATCATGTGGCCTCAAAATATAAATGAGGTCATTTACTAGTAAACATGGAACATGCTCTTCATCTACTTGGTTTTGCCAGAAAATTTGTGTATTTGATTCGAGTTATACGTAATAGAGGACAAACTTCCAAAAATCAGATTGTGGTACGATAGTTAGGAAGGGGACTCTCAGGACTTCCAAAAATTTCAACTAGGTAGAATAAAAAGCAAATGATTGAAAACAGCGGAGATTGGAAATTACCAACTGCCACTGCAGAGGATGCAATAGCCGCTAATTTCATCTCCTCGCTTTATACTCTATTCAATATTATTAATGAGAAAGTAAGAGTGTTAACCCCCTAGAAATGGACACTCGCAACTTCACAAATGAATCGCTAGTCATAGGATCGCATCCTTAACGTCGGTATGAATCGTGAACAGCACCGAGATCGCATACGCGGTGAATATTTCGAAACTTTCCAACACATTTCTCCAGCCTTTGTTACGCCGCGCTTCCGAATCACACGCACCGCGAGAGAGGGAGGAGTAATTTTACCTCGCAATTCCAGTAGCTGAATCTGCGTGGAACTGCTGACCGATCACGTGCGCGTGCTTTCGCGAACAACAAGGCCAGCGAAAATTGAATTGTTGGCGCGCCGAGTCAGGAACTTCGACCGGAGAGAGGTTGACTTTTCCTTTTCACTTCGTTAACGGAACAAAGAGAAAAGTTTCTGTAACATTACGCGAAAGAAGGAAGATCGAGAAAATGCCGCCGTGTTGTTTCCCAGGTGGGATCTCGTTCTACGAGCTCGCAAACATTTCTCGCTAATATCTTTCAAGTGGCGGCGAATAAATTGATTAGGACAGAAGAAAACGTTACTCCGATATACGATTCGACGTCGTTATACCATCAGTAATCGTTTCCTCGACCATCTCGCAACTTTTTTCGCGTCAAATTACGCCGCGCCGGGGAAATATCGCCAGCAAAAATGCCATCTTCCATTTACGCGCGTATACGTACATATACGGCCTGAAAACACCTCTTCGCGACTTCTTTGAGTAAACATGCTCTCACACTTATATTAGAAAATGCGTTCCATCGTGTGTGTGCTCCGGAGAGACGGTTCGCTCTCTGATGTTGTGCCGTGCACCGAAAGATAAGAACGTTTTAGAAAAGCAAACACGTACATGAAAAAGAGAGAAAAAAGAAAACACTTCGCACTTACGTTGTCGGGAATTTTAGAACGTCGTGATACCGTAAGTTTGTATTCGTCGAAGAGCAATAGAATTTTTTTTTTCTTGAGGATATTCAGAAGGAGGCTGGCAAAGCGACAAAGACGAAGGTTTCTATACATAGGAAATATTACAGAAGTATTTTCGAGTGCGTCATTTCCTTAACAAAAAAAAAAAAAGGGAAGAAAAATTGAATTGAATTGAAATGCTATAGCGAAGCTCTTTCCGAGTGAAATATTCGACAACAATGCGACTCAACACTTCTCTCGTTAGCCCCGTTACCTAAGAAAGCTTCAAAGAACGCATTTTCGCTATTCGGATAACTTCCGGAAGATATTTCTGAACCTGCAAGTAAACCTTCAGAAAGAGAGGAACTACATTCAAACTGCTCACAAACAGGGTAATACAGAAATACGAAATCTACTACATATATTTCTCATACGATCACAGAACCACTATAAAGTCCATTTTTCAAAAGAAGCATATCCAAGTACTTGGGAGTCAGGATATCAAAGGTTAGATCCTTGGACCAGAATGTAAGAGACTGGAATATTTAGGGTAGGAAGGCAAGAGCGATGTTGAATTCATTTCTGCGGGACCGACAGATTAGTAAAGCAATTTTAAGAAACTCACGGAGTTGAAAGAGGGGTGGTAGGGAGCCTGTTTTATGGGGCACGAGGGATCTGAAAAATGTTGCGCACCAGATCTATAACGTCGTCAAATTCTGACTCCACACTACAGGCCCGGACATTGGAGCTATATATGAAGGGATTTGGAAAAATTCCGACCTCTAAGCTATACATGATAGGAGGGAAACTTGGAATATCTTAGTACGTTCTGAGTTTTATGGTGTTTAAAGCGTTGCATATCTGGTTCATTGAAGGGGCTAAATAACTTGCTGTATGAAGCATTGCATATCTAGTTACTCGAAGGGGCTATCTTTCAGGCTATACATATATACCGACCACCGAGGATAGGAGGGTTCTTAAACGGAGTTGAACAAGGAGTGGCAGGGAACCTGTTTTATGGGGATCTATGACGTCATCAGATTGTGACGTCACAGATCTAGGAGGGCGCTTAAGAAAGTTTTGAACTCCAAGCTATACATGATACGAGGTGGACTTGGAGAATTTTTGACTTCCGAGCTATATGTGGTAGGAGGGGGGGGGGACCTCAAAAAAACTCACGGGTTCTCTAACGGAGTTGAACGAGGGGTGGCAGACGACCTGTTCCATGGGGCACGAGGGATCTGAAAAAGTAGATTGTGATATCACAGGCCCGGACTTTGGAGCTATATAATTATAATAGGAGGGAAACTTGAAAAAAAAAACCTGATCTATGACGTCACCAGATTGTAAAGTCACAAGGCCAACCTATGACGTCACAGGCATCCGACTCTAAGCTATATATGATAGGGGCGGGGTAGGAGGAGGACTTGGAAAAACTCACGGATTCTTTAACAAGTTGAACGAGGGATGACAGGTCACCTGTTTCATGGGGCACGAGGGATGTGACATCGAAGGCTCGGACTTCGGAGCTATAGGGTGGAGCAAAAGTCACTTGTCAACTCGCTGGGTGGACAAAAGTCGCTTTACGTCTGCAAATTTTGACTACTCGGACCACGGGTATCTGGTACGTCTCCTTCGGCACATTGTAAAACGTCAGCTGCTCATCGACCAGGGCGGTCACCACATCGAACATTTTTTGTGATTCCTCTACTAACGTCGCTGTTATCGTGTTTTTTCATTAAATTTTTTTACTATGCAAATATTGTTCAGAGTTTTTTTCGACGTGCAAATCTGACAAGTGACTTTTGCTGTATAATAGGAGGGAAACTTGAAAAAAACTGATCTATGACGTCATCCAGATTGTGAAGTCACAAGGCTGACCTATGAAGTCATGAAACTGTGACGTCACAGATCTCGCCTCCAAGATATATATAATAGGAGCGGGGTAGGAGGAGGACTTGGAAAAAAATCACGTGTTCTTTAACCAGGGTGTTTTTCTCTGAAATAAAATTCGGCATACATTTAATCGCACGCCTCAAAAAACAAAATTGCCCGCCTATCGATAACACGCCAAGGAAACAAAATTGACACGCCTAAGAAATGTACGGACGTATTGAACGGATAAAAACGAAGTAAGTAGAGCACACATCCTCATATAAGTTGTGCACTCAAGATCCAAAACACTGGAAATCCTATGAAACGGACAAATACACAAAGTAAGTAGTGCACACATCTCGATACAAGTTGTGCACACAAAATCAAAACACTCAAAATCCATTGAAGAGGACAAAAACACCACCATGTAAGTAGTGCACACATTCCCATATAGTGCACACTTAAGAACATGCAGAATAGTATGCGATCCACATTTAATTCATTCAACTATAATATGTCAAGTAAGTAAACCTGATACAGGAAGAAGAAACAGGAAAGAAGATAATGGAATGCTCTGGTTATTGATAAGTCAGCACAAGCCTCAAGGCAGCATTCCAAGTGGTTTTTTTTTTTTTTTTTTTTTACCATCACCATAACATTTCATAAAGGCATTACAATATTGATACATATTAATCCAATTAACAAATATAAGTTTTCAAATAATTTACAACGGCTAAGCCCGACCGCTTCTTGAATAAATCTGAGTTCAAGACTATATGGTACCTGCCTTCATAATAACGAACGCCGAGAAAAGTCGAAATTAACATCCGCCTACCACTTGACATGTGCAGCGTGAAAAGTTTCCTGAAGATCGGAAGGAAGCTCCAAATGGGTCTGAAGATTGGACTCCATCAAGAACCTTGATTGCCAAAAAGGGCCTGCGAAAAGGAAGAGTGGAATTGGCAAATCACGGGAAGGACCAGAAGTGCGAATATTGTCAAAACGGCGAACTCTTGAATACCAGTCAATAATGAAACATCCGCGGCTATTGCACTGATCCATATAACTACCGCGCATCTCCTTGGCATCATACTTCTGCCGAATCATATTATTTTGACGACGAACCTCAGTATTTGACCAAGCAGTAAAGATCTACGACAATGCTCGAAATCCAATGCCTTAACCAACTGACTTGACTGACTCCTCCGGGGTGGAACAACTGGGAAAACACCTCCATCAACAGTCATACCTCACTCATGAGGAGTTTGAGGTTTATTATGGGGAGGCAGTCTCTACTGTCAAGCCCATCCTGGCTGGAGTTCCTCACAATAAATGCAGCAAAATCATCTTCTTTTGAAATGCGGGTCGTGTGCCAGTCCTGGCGTGCATTTATGGCTTTCGTCATGGTTTCAACGTCGTGTCAGTTTTTTCCTATGGTGGGAGGGGAACTGGCGGTCAATATAATTTTATGAGGCGTGCATTTATATATTTCCCATATAAATCCCCGACTTCTCCAGGTTTTTCCAGACCATAATCTCCACTGAAAAGCAAAAAAAAACTTCTTAGCTCGAACTTTTCTTTTTGACGTATCTCAAAAAATTCCCTGACTTTGGGTAAAATTCCCCGACTTTTCCAGGTCTCACAAAATTCCCTGACTTCCAGATTTTCCAGACAAGTGGACACCCAGTTAACGGAGTTGAACAAGGAGTCGCAGGGAACCTGTTTTATGGGAAATGAAATGAGGGTCTGAAAAGAGTAGATTGTGACGTCACAAGGCTGACCTATGACGTCATAAAATGGTGACATCACAGGCCTCGCCCTCAAGCTATATATGATAGCAAGATGCGGCCGTTGAAGAAAACGATAGAGAATCTTCTCTCAGTAACCAAAGGATTTCTGGAGGAGAGCAGCCAGGCGATCAAAACTGGGAAGGTGCCGAAATGAAACCATAATGGAAACAATGGAGGTTCCGAATACACTGGTGGAAGCGTATCAGGATTAGGCAGCTGATATGGTACGGGCATGTCCGAAGAATACTGGCGGAACGACTACCAAGGGAGGTCAGTGAGTGGCATTCCAATGGGCGGAGGAAGAGAGGGGGTCCTGGAAAGAGCTGAACTGCTGTAGGAGCGGAGAAGATGCGGTCACACAACACACTGAATGGTCTCTGAATGGACCCAGAAAAAAGGAAGCCGGTCGTCGGGAAGCAATATTGTCTCACTGATGATGTCATCAAATGGGCTAGATCCCTCGGTCTGTAATACATAATACTAATGTACTGAGGCTAGACTAAATTAGCTTATCTTGTATGCTTATCTATGACGTGCAGTGTCTTAGTCTAATCTGGATTTTTTTAAGGTCCAAGTCTCTAGAATCTTAGCCTAGCTCATGTACTCAGAAGTTCCCAAGGAGTTTAGTCTTAGTATGGGTTTGGGTTCGGAACTCGAAATTTCGAGGCTCTAAAGTACATCGAAAGCACACCTACCACATGATGTCAACAGAGGTTTGAAAATATTAGCCACACACATCCTTGCTTCTCCCCCTCCCCGCTGATGTACATTCCTTAATCAAGAATGAGTACTGAGTAGTTTCTACAAAAAAGTTTCAAAATACGACGGTGCTTCATTCGACAATACCGAGTCCTAGAGGGATGCGAGGGAGTTGAACGGTGTTCGACGTGTATCAGATCAAAAAATCGAGGTGACGAATAGTGGTTGACTTCAATGGTGTCCACGAAAAGTTCTTCGGAGCATACTACAATCAACCGAAAGACCTCAATATTCTACTTTGTCTGTCTCATATAATACATAACCGCCCAGAAAATGATGTAAAATTAATTAATGCATGTACGAACACGTAGTTCTGACCTACCCTAATCATACTGATAAGCGGATTTCAAATCCTTAGTACAAGTTTTACGTATTACACATTCCCATTTCATGTTCAAACAAACAAATAATACTCTTTCTATTTCGTTTTATTTTTTCATCGATTTCAGGAATACCACTGCTTGATTTATAAGGAAAATAGAACTCCCATAAGCGGGGATACCTTTCATACTCGGTAGGATTGAGTCCCAAAGTATCTCCGGCAATCACACGAATGAAATATTGAATCGGCGGTTGATCCGCAATGTCGCTCTCAATCAATTCACGGCGCACAGGTTCGCTCGAATTTTCACCTAAATTCTTTGAAACTTCGCGTTTGCATTGTCGTCGAGGTTGTTTGTGACTGTGATCAATAGCGGGTGCCTCAGGAATGGACTTTCTTTTGGAATGACATTTAACATAATATTTGCGAGAGTTTTTTGTACGCGTCAGAAGTTGCGAACCATCTCGCGAATGTTTATGAAATCGATAGACGAACGAACGATTATTATACAAAACACTATCTTTCTCACCAAACATTTTCGAAGAAGAAACAAATCACGTCAATTTTTCGACAGCTGTTCAATAGGATTGAACGTTCCAGATACAACAGCGATGACTAGCAGGGACTATTGGGGTTTAAACCTACACTAGAGAGCGCTACTGAAAGGGTGAATCAGAGAATTTATGTACGTTCATACATTGATTTTCAATCAACTGTTATTTTGTCAATATATCATTTATTGCTACAATTTTTTTTGTATTTAATGTTGATGATACAGACTACAAAATTTATACTTGTATTTGCTTTAAAAACCAATATCCTATTGATTATGGTGCGTGAAATTTCTTCATTTAATAAGCATTGATCGAAAGGGTGAATATCGTCAGGGCTACCAACTCTAAGTTTAAATCCCAATAGGTGTGATAAACACCGTAGCGAGTCATATGCGAACAAGCAGCATTATTCATAAATTGAAGAACATCATAGTGCCTCGAGAAAAGTATAAAGTGCCTATCTTTTTCAGACTTAGTTCCTCCGACACTTCGGGCATTTTTCTACTCCCTACTGTATGGGAAAGCAGTTCGAATCTATTTTATACGGTTTGAAGGGACTCAATTCCCCTAAATAATGATTTCAGGCGCAACTTGGAGCTGGTGGACTCATGGATGAATTCAGAGAGAACTTTCTGAAGGTAAACGTGAATTTTAATCACGAAAAATTTAAAATTACTATCCTTTTGGTACGGGGGGAAGGGGGAGGCCGCACTCGAATTCCGCTCCTGGAAGCTAGAACACCTTCGAAAGTCCATTCTAGGAGTAGAGGAGAGGAACAGTACTCGATAGAAATTAGAGGTTGAGCGTGAAATACGCAGAGTTCTTTCGGAATTATCAATATGATTCAAGGGGGTTGACTTGATGAAGCGCACTTGTAGATCCAGTTTTAGAGGAGGATAGATCACGGATCTGTTAGTTTTCAACGCGGTTGGAGATGGCCCAAGGTGTGGAGCGCGTCGACGGTATTGGGGGAAGCTGAAGAAGCCTTCTTGGGGGAGTGATTGGTGTCGTAGAGATGCCGCGTTGGCGAGCCCTAGACGGTAGCTTCTCAGCTGGCATGTAGGATGCCGATTTAGCTGCGACCCGAAGCTGAGGCTGGTTAACTTACGTTACGGGGTACGCGTGATGAGACACTTCAACTGGTGGGACGCCGCTATAGCCTCGTGAATGGTAATAAGCCTTCCCGCTCAAGGAGTGATGATCGCGTTCAGGTAGACTAAAAGCTTAGGTTATGATATTGGTTGTTAAGGGAAGGTAATCGATCATGTTATTTACAGTTTCAGATGATTGGCTGAAACCGCATTTTAACAATCAGTTACTTTCGCATTTAGCTTTGGTAAGGTCCTATGGTAGGATGGGGTCATACACGCGTTCTGAACCAACGACCGAGGATTTGCGACGAGACCGCGAAACACTAAGTAAATTCAAAAATATTGATGGATTTATTCATAACGCTCATCCATCAAGAAAAGACAAAGAAGAGTGGGTATTTAGACGGAATTCAACTAGTTTACAAGACAAACAGTTCTACGTCAACTTAAAGAGAGGATACTTGAACATGTTCACAAATCGGCATCACTTTGAAGGAAAATAGTAATCGAATCGACAATACATGCACTGACTAGAGCATCAACACAACAAAGCAAAAGGTAGGGGGGCCAAATAATACTGAACTCAAACGGAAAAAGAAAACCTTTATTTGACGGATTTGTTATAATTGATTTTATTACTTAAAGGCTCTACCGTCATTAAAAAAATATACAAAAATGGTTTGCTCCGAGGATGAAGGCTGTACCCTTCGAAACGTCAGCAACTACATAAATTTTAGTATATTTTTTTATGACGGTAGAGCCTTTAAGTAATAAACAATTAATACTGAACTCTGTTAACCACCTCCTCACCATATCAACTTCTCCTAGTGTTCCTTAGCATACTTCAGATAAGTTCACGGATCTTATTGATTTATTCTTGTCCAAGTTTGATAATGCCTTTTATAAATTCAAGTTGTTATGAAGTCTCCTCTACATTCATTGCCGTCTGAGGTATTTATGGGAAGTCAGAGTCTGACCTCTTTAGTTAAGGTCAATTACTCCTTTTCCAATATGAAGTACAACTGGCGGTGGTACGTCTTGGCACAGCCTTCCTCCCGTCAGCGACCGCTTCCTTAATTTCTCGAATAATTACTTCGGAAATCGCTCGCATGAAAGTGGATCTTTTAAACCTAACTGTATCAACGTCTTAGAGTATTTGCGGCATTCATCTGGACGGAAAAAGCGTCATGAGAAGGACGACTGTAAGAGAGGCCCTAAATCAGATTTACCTTCACCCCTGTACTGCCTCTAAGCGTCATAAAAAATGGCTACGTATCCCGTATTAGGGAAAGTTTTCTGCCTCTCGGGTTAATACGAGTATCTTCTGCCCCTCTAGGTATCGTTTTGCGTTCGATAATCCGAATTCTAATGAAAATAAACTCACGACGACTGAAATTACTCACGAGAGTAAGGAAAATGCAGAACCCTCATCTGTCGAATTAATTTCGAACTCTAGCATTTTGTCACGTGAAAAATCCAATTCTGAACATTGAGAGCAGTGGTGATCGCCTGCTCACCCGTGATGAATATGATTCAATATTCATGGGGTTCCTGATACTGAACTCGTTCAAATATTCGTCTTCCCGAAGAGAAGATGATGGTCCACAAAATACTAATGAAAGCACTGAACTTGAGAGGGTCAGGAAGGAATTACGTGAATTTCAACTCTTCCGTGATTATCTTCTGAAGGAAAGGAAGAACAATTTTGAAAGCATTTGATTTGGTAGCAAGAGCATTAAATATTGCCCACTCAAACAACCGAAGGGTTTACTCGATCCATCCTGCATCCTCAACATAAAGCAATGCGTTCAAAGGGTTCTGAGAGAGTAATATTATTTAACTAAGGGCGAGGCTGTGGTGTGATCACCATCATTACTGAAGCACTTAAGTCTCAGTGTCATCTAGGCTGAGCACCGCGAGTTAGCCTCCGAAATCCCAAGAGCTCTCGGGGATTCTCGTTTACGTTACGAAATGCCTTCAACCAATCTATTTCCCTCATCCCTGTCATAAAATATAGTTAAATAATTTGAAATTTCTCCACTTTGAGCACTTTTGTAAGCCATCAGGAATGCTCGACGTTGGTATGAGAATTCAACCAATGATAAAGAGTGCATTCAATTATCGTGATGTTCACCTCATCTTCGATTGAATAACACAACCTAAAATCCGCAAAAAAGGCGAAGAACACGCCGTTCAGTCAATTTGTCTAACGTTTTTTGAAAAACAGAAATTTAATACTTCTTTTTCCTTCAAATACCAGCTGAAAATCTCTTTTTTCTTCTCAATCATTTCCAACTACGTCGCACAAATTCTTGGCCATCCTGCATTAATTCCGTATACTTTTTCCTTCTCTCGCTCTCTTTTCAACGTGAAAAAACAAGGTGGTGAAAAAAAACCTATTTTTTTCGAAAATAATGGCTTAAAGCGGCTAATGCGAAAAAGGTCGGAAAAAGTTGATGGATCGTTCCGCCTCTAGTATTATGATATTCCATTACAAGCAAAAAAGAAAATGAACGATCGCGCTTCTTCTCGCATGATGCTGGCAATGCGGGTCAAAACTTCACAGATTCGACTGTTCCGATTTCAATTACCTAATAGCGTTCAGTATACTAGGACACAAAATTACATCATTCTTTACAGACGAAAAAGATGAAAATTTCGTAAACAAACGAGAACGGAGCAAAATATACCATCGATATTGGATGTGCTTCGCATTTATATACACACTGGCTTGTCTCGTCCTCCATTGTATTCAGAGTATCATCTTCTATACGTACATAATGACAATATTCAATCCCTCTTTAATTCCGAGGTATTTTTAATATACTCGCACCGGTAAAAGCTCCGAGCTTTCGCAACTGTTTATGTCATGCGATGAAAACAACAATTACCGGCTATTGTATGTGCGCCGGAAAGTTTCCATCATTTTCTTTGCCACAGCATTGTTTTCACCGAAAAAGAAACTCTCCCACCTATTATACGTAATTTGACCAACCAGCGCACGTAGTTTCAAAGTTTTCTCACGTTCTTTACAACCCTTCCTCCCCGAGTATCATCCCATATTTTTTAGATAGACATCGTTTTACATTCAGGCAGTCGGCCTACATTAACTGTCACGAAAATACTACAACGAATTATGAGAAGAATCGTCGTAAAGCAAAAAGTTTGCAATTTTCTCTCTCGTATTCAACGCAATTCTTTATCCTTCGAGATCAACCTGAATTGCCGCAACCTTTCTGCAATACGTAACGAGCACTCATCATCTTGATCCGATATCGAACTGTACAGACGAGGTGGATTACCGAGTTTTTTTTTCTTTCCTAATGGCGCTGAATGACCCTCGAATATAAAAATAAACTTACCCTTGCTCGTAATATACGCACGCCAAATTTCCGTGTACAACAGCATTATTGGGGCTCAGGTTCAAAGCTCGTAAGTACGCTGCCACAGCTCTGTAACATACAAAATAAATATCCGTGTTTATTATTGACGGTATAGAGGTGTATTAACTGTAAAGTTTTACGACTATTTCCTATCGTAACGAGAATCTTCGTCGTGGCGTTCTACCAATTACTACAACAGTTTGTTGAAATGAACGTAAAATATACAGAGGAAAATAAATTCCAATTTCAGCGTGATCGCAAATTTAGTTGATGGATTGAGAGCAATACAGCAAATATTTTGGACGATTTCAGCGTGGGTGATCGTATTTCTTGAATTGAAGATCTTGATTCAAAACCCACATTGATACTAGTTGGAAGGGATGGGCTTGATTCAAGCAGGGTTGAGAGGGATTTTATAGTTTTGCGCAAATTTTTGGGAGAAGATACTCTCGCGTTGATGTTCATTTTTGGTCTTTTGAGAGCCTGTTAATTTCAAGGGTCACTTCTCACTCGTTTCTACGTTCTCGCTGCTAATGCGGCTCTTTAACGCGCGCCTATTCGACTGTATGAAATAATTCGATGAAAGATTTTCATCTTGGCTGCGTTCGATGCAGCGCGAGTTCAAAACGTCGAAATATGCACGGTTATCCGAATAATGAAAGCGAAATACGAACGCTATATAACAATAATTCGAACACGGCGTGGCGTAGTGGAGCGCGTCTATTTTGAGAGCGAGTCGAGGCCAACGTTTTCCTTTTGATGCTCATAGCAAACGGTCAAGAATTTGTTTTATAAGCACTGAGGGCAGAAGTTATGATGTGGCCACGAAAGTGTTGCCGATCTTCTAACCAATTTTCCGATCACATTTCAGGAGGTATCTGTAAAAAGGGCCATACGAGCACAAAGCATAAATTGTGCACCTGATGTGAAAATGTATAATTTTTACACACAGAAGTTGTGGGCCGCTATGCAGGTTCTAAAAAGATGGGCAGACGCAGTATTTCATTAGAAAGGACCGACATTTCAGATAATGCAACCTCACACGTTTCTTTGCCACACACAAAGCTGCAAGATCTCAATTCCGTATTCTAATATAAGACCAACGTTTCTTGTAAATCACGAAAAACGAAAGTAAAAATTCTCCAGGACTAAAAGAAAAACAATCATCTTTCATGGTTCTCTCAGGTAGATGATTGATAATGATAACCATTCGAAGGAACGCGAACGGAGTTCAATTTCGCTGAATGTTAAAAAGCCCTCCTTAAGAATCCCTAACCTCATAAGGCCAGTTTGATCAATTCTCTTCTACTACCCCGATCATCTACCCCTTTCCAGGTCCATTGTCGGACAGAAGAAAAAGAAGAACATAATTGCGATAGTAAAACCAGCCCGGAAACATTGAAAACCTAGAGTCATGGTGGTACAAGGGCGGGAAAGCGAATCATAGAATGTTGTCCAGACCAGAAAAAGACATGAATCAAGTGAACTAGCCTTGAAGAGCGCCATAGCCCTCCCAGACCTTTCTAAGCTAGAGTAGGTCTAATTAAACGGCAGTACTCTACATTAAAATAGGCTAAGAAGATGTCCGGACCTAAATCTAGGAACGGGGAGAGGGAAAAGAGATGACATTTTTACAAGTCCCAAGGTCGTGTAGGCACGGACGTAAATCATAGAATGAGGTCGAGGCCAGAAAAAAGATCCGAAACATGTTAAAAATCACGGGTTCTTTAACGGAGTTGAACGAGGGGTGGCAGGTAACCGGTTTCATGGGGCATGAGGGATCTGAAAAAAGTAGTTTGTGACGTTACAAGGTTGACCTATGACGTCATCAAATTGTGACACCACAGGGCCGGACTTTGGAGCTATAAATAATTGAGGGGAACCTGAAAAAAAACTGATCCATGACGTCATCAGTTTGTGATGTCATGTGACGCTGCAGCCCCCCCCCCTAAGCTGCATAAACTGTGACGTCACAGGACCTGCGTCCAAGCTGTATATGATGGGAGCGGATTTAAACAAATTTTGATCTCCAAGCTAGATATGAAAGGAAAGGGACTTGACATCCAAGCGTATATGATACGACCTCCAAACTTTATATGGTGGGGGAAGAGGGGGAGACTTGTAAAGAAATTTTGACCTCCGAGCTGCGTCGACCTCTAAACGACCTTGAGGTTGCCGTCCGGCCGGGGCCGGGCGGCGGACATCATATGTATAGCTCGGATTGAAAATGTTGACTCTCGAATAGGAAAGGGATTTGAAAAAATTTCGACTTCCGAGCTATTTATGATAGCAGTTGCCCCTCAACAAACATCAAATTGCGACGTCGCAGGCCCGGACTTTAGAGCTATATAATAATAGAAGGGGAACTTGAAAAAACTGACCGATTACGTCTTCAGAAGCCTGACCTATGACATCATTGAACTGTGACGTCACATGCTCCGCTCCCAAGCTGTATATGGTAGGTGGGGGGGGGGGACTTGGAAAAATTTTCGAGCTCCGAGCTTTGCCGGCCTGGTGGCCGGATGATGGACGTTTTTTCCAAAAAATTCACAGATAAAACAGAGGTTCCTTGTTTTCATCTGAGAATTTTCCGATATCCTCTTTTTCTCCAGGGCCATACTGAAGCGTCAAAGTTTCTGTGGGCTGTTTTCCTAATTTAGCATGGCTAGCCAGAAAGGATGAAGAAATTACTTCAGGAGCAGGGGAAGGTGCTGGTGGTGAAGAAGCGACTCGAGCATGGACCAGATTTTAAAGATTTCTACAACTTACAGCGAGTTTTCTACTATAAGGGCTTCAATGTCTGGACCTCCGTCCTTCGAGGAATTCAAATTTTCGTGGGCTATTTACAATTCAGTATAGCTGTCCAGAGAAAATAGAAAAATTCTTTCTTTTTATAGAGGAGAGAAACCGACTTCAGTGCAAACCAGAGGTCGAAAATCAATTTCTGAAGCCAAAAACGAATTTTCAGATAAGAGCTCTACGTCATCACCCTCCTCTCTGCGAGGACCATCATCGTTCAAAAGACGACACTTCTGTGAGCAGCTGTTTTCAGTTCAGCATTATTGTCCCAAGAGAATGGGGGAATTCTCAAAGAAGTGAAGGCCATAAACTTTACATGAGAGCCAGTTTTACACGAGGAGCTTTCACCATTCCGAATTAGTGGCCTTCATTGCAGAGAGCATCACATATGCTAAAAATCAAAGTCTAACAGCGTGGAAGGTGAATTTTCAGAAGTTAGAACTCGATATCATCACCCCCGTCCTCTAGGACCATCGCTCAATCGTCGAAGTTTTCGTGAGCTGTTTCTGATTCAACATGGCTACGCAGAGGGGATGAAGTCATCCTTTCGGAAAGAAAAAAGGGAGGAACGACTTTGGTGCATCGTCGTCTAAAACTTACTAAGAAGATGAGAATTTTTCATTGCGCGCATCGAGGAGATGGGATAAGGAAGATGCAAATCCACATACGATTCTACCAAAAGCTTGGCATAAACTAATATCTGAGCATAGTATTGTTGAAATAATCCAAGTCCCAAGCATCAAAGAGTCGTTGAACTAGAAGGACTGGCCCCATCGTGTATACTCGTACCTAAATCCCTGATATATGTACCAAAAAAACTCGGAAATATTCTACGTCCTAGACGTCATCACATGGTTAAACTGTCGTTGTTTCAAAATTAAGAATAAATATGGAGAGATAAGTTCGATACTTTTTACTCCATGATCGTTTTTCATTTTCAAGTACTAAAGATGACAATCTTTTGTCTTCTTATACAGTAATTTCTGGTGTGACGTCATCAAAAAGAGTTCTTATTGGAAAACAATTTCTCGAATCACTGGAAGATACAGAAGGCGAGCATCTATCCGAGATTACGTATATTTGTCGAGTCGTAAAGAATCGACATTTCTGTTGAAATTAGAATTACTACGACAGTTTTCACCAATCATCTTAGCACGCAAATCTTCTTCCTCATCAAACCTCAACTGGAAGAGAGCCACAAACAAAGTTCTACAATTCTAACGCACGGATCAGGTGAATATCCTATAGCAGAGGAACAGCTTATCAAATATGACAATTGTGAATACCCTAGATCAGCAAACCTTCGCGGGTAGTAACAAAAGCCGAGAAAAAATACTTTCATTTCGTTTTTCGAGGTTTTAAGGCGATAAAATGAAATAAATTAGAAAAGAGAGAGAGAGAGAGAGAGAGAGAGAGCGAGGGCAGAGTTCAGGCGTTTTCTGCGTAGAACTGGAGAAGAGGTTGATTAGTGCGGCCGCCCGCGGTACAATTTTAATGAACGAACGCGTTTGCCTCCTCCACGTTCGCGCATTTAATTGGACGCTTGTTGTGATTCTAACGGCTTAAATTTCGTTCTCGAATTTCCTGATATTATGCTGTCTTTATTTCGACGCGATCCGACGTGCTCGGAAGCGACCACGCGTTATTTACTCTCACAAATTCTTCTCCCGCAACGTCAAATCCTTTAGAAAGCGAACTCGATTGTTCACACGCGCGTAAACGGGACAAGGTCAAAAAATTTTGTTGATATTATCGCTTTCGAAAAGTTCATCATCTTTCCCCCCCTTTCGCCATCATATCGTATTACAGCTGTTGAATTATATACCTACAGACTGACGTGAGAATGTTTCTTTTGTACCGCGCGCGATAGTTTTCTCGTCATCAAAAATAACGCGTGTACGACGTCGAAACTTTCGTCTCTTCTCCCTCGTGTGTGTTTATACGACATAGAAATTTCGGCAAATAGGAAGCAGCCGAAGGGAGGGAATCGCCTTTTGAGGTGTATAAAAACTTTCGGCGCGCATTCTTATACTACCTAATAAATTTTCGTGGATCCGGTGTCACCATTAAGGACGTCTTTTTATTGTTCGAAAGGTACAAAAAGCGGAACGCGGTGCGCTTTCGACGACTCGAGTATAGTTTTACATTTTTCGTACAGCCTGCAGAAACGCCTCCCGATATTTTGATTATACGAGTATACATACAAGATCGTTTCCATTTCCATGAGGTACTCCACTCTTCAACTTGGGCGCGCTTTTTTCGCTCTTCGAGATAGTTTGTTCTAGAATTCAGTCGTTTTCTTTTTTTCCTCCTACATTTTGTCGGTGTCGCGTTATTATTTTCCTGTTTTCCTTCCTTCGTCCAACTTTATCGAGTAATTTATTAGCGTACATAGCGTTGGGAAATGTACGAAGTCTCTTTTGCAATTTGACGAGACAATGAAGAAAAGATTGAAATGAATTTCACCCGCGAGGACATAAAGCTGTTCGCTAATCCGGAGATATGGAGCATACCGTATTATTTCCATTAGAAAGAGTTTCCGACTGCTTTACGTATATGTGCGTTTACGACTAACACGCGATAAACTTACGAGAAGCTACCCATCTGAAGTTACTTTTATAGTACTTTGTCTCTATCTGGAACGAAATCATCGTTTTCGGAGAGTACGGTCTGCTACTGTTCTCCCAGCCTACCTTTTTTTATCTTCTTTTCTAAAACAAAAATACTGTAGGCCAGTAATAGGCTACAATGTCCAAAACTTCAACTTGATATTCCACTCGATGAGACTTTTACAAGAGCTACCCTAAAAAAGTCTCAGCTCGTGGGTTCTGGGACGAAAAGGGAATCTGTTTTGTACAGATTTTACAAATAATATGGCATTTGAATCTTTTATTCAAGAACTCGGCATCTTGTTATTTTGAGGATGAAGCAGTTGTTGAAATTGTTTAACACCACCAGACGTCGTCAAAAAGGTTTTCAAGTTTCTGAGAGTCACACATGCGATGATGAATGTATGAGACGAACGACTATTAGGCAACTAGGAAGTAGTGCAGCAGTGAATGAGCCTAAAAATATGAGAGTAGAGAACAAAATAAAGGAACGGTACAAAAAGATCACCAAGCTCCATGTTTCACTGCATGAACCCAGTATAAAAAGAGAGGTACTCGCAAGCGGAGAGGGGAAAATTAGTCTCAAGGTCATCTGCAAGGCAGACGCAAATTTCGAAATTCGGGCAGAGGAGAGGAGACGTCAGAGCAAAGACATAAGACAGTGACACCAGAGCACAACTTTGCATCGAGGCATCAAATACAATCACCACAACCATGACCGTCGCAGTCGCGGATGACTCGAGGAACGACGCCTACGAACCAATCTTAGGTAAGAGAGAGGAGCGGTTGGAAAACGATAACATTTCAGGCATTGAATAAATTACTATTCATAGTTGTTTTCTGTCAGATTCGTCAATGTCGCCCGTCTTAGAGCCGCGTAGGTCTCGTAGGCGAATGGTAATAGCCGCCTTGGAGGGGGGCGGGGTGACGACAACTGTCGAAGCCTCGTCTCCCGGCTGAATGGTTCTAATCATAGAATCCGCAGCAGATCGCAAAGGGAACTTCACGTCTGCAATGGAGGTGATGTTGAGCACAGTTGACCCGGTTCAAATGTGGAAATTAAGGCGGCCGAGGGAACTTTCTTTCAGAACTATGTATTTTTGTCCTACATATTTACTCCTTTACAAGATATTATCATATTTTGTAATTCAGGCACCGGCTGAGGGGAAAAAGGAGTACAAAACGAAAGCGAAGACAGATGACTGACACGTCCCAGTTACTCAACTGCCCAATGTGCCCGCGGAAAGTGGAACGCTGTATTAGAAGAATGCACACAGAAGACCATTACCGAAAGGGGGATCTTCTTATTTATTTCAAGGATGATCAACCCTTCCAATGCAGGCTTCAGTACCCCTACGAACTTCATGAATCATGACTATTCACAAGAGCAGGGGAAGTCTCATTCCAAACGTAATGCAGGTATTGCGTATTTTGCACAATCGCGACATCTTTACAAATCTTTTTACAGAGTTCGAAGGACAAAACATTATCCCATGGCGTTGTACGAAAATCTGCCCGTTCGCATTCCAAACAGTCACTAATCGATTCAGACACGAGCACAAGCCACGATACCACCTTGAAAATGTTGCAGGTATGGTGTAGAAACACTCCCCCTATCCCCGAGTTTAATTGTTATACTTTGCTGAAACCATGTTTAAAGCTTATCAGTGACGGTCCCAGAAGGAGGCCGGATAGGCTAGGCCTCCCCAAAAATTTTTCGGCCTACCTTTTGGCCTGCCCAACAGTTTTTTGTAGAAATTCTTTGAAGGTGGTATCGTGGGGTGCGCTCGGGTTTGAATCGGTTAGTGATTGTTTGAGACGCGAACGGGCAGATTTTCGTACAACGTCATGGGATTATGTTTTGTCCTTCAAACTGTGTAAAAAGATGTGTAAAGATGTCGCGATTGTGCAAACAGAAATAAATACACCAAAGGAACCCCTTTTGAAGCGTCGCCCTACCTGGCAATTCACAGGCCTCCGGCTGGCCTACCTTGGGCAAAATTCCTGGGGCCACCACTCAAGCTTATGCTTTTTAGGAAAATCGGGAACGAGTACAAAGAAAGCACCAATAAGCAATACATTTGTAGAAGATTCTAACTCAGATTAAATAATTTAATCTGTGTCAGAATCCTTCAAATGTAGTACGAGTGATAAGAGGCCACGTTTTTGCAGCGATCGTCTTACAAATGGTTTCAACGATTAGCCGCAAAACATGATAGGAATTAAAGATAAAATAAATTGACGCAGTGTAAGCTCGAAAATATTGCCATTAGCAGCGAGCAAGTAATCCAAAACATAGAATATGATGTGATACCAGAAGCCCGAACCAGAGTTTCGAAAGTTCAGTTGGACGCCGAATCAATGACAGAACGCAAGTAATGCAGACGAAGGTCATAAATCTACAGAAAAAGGACTTGATCTTGACGAAGGCGGACAAAGGCAACACGGTAGTGGTAATGGCAAACATTGCAGATAATGGATATTAAAAGCTGTTGAAGGACCAGACCCAGAGAGACCAGAACAGACTGAAAATTGTTTTGAAAGAGAGCGATGTACCTGGCAATCAGAGGACGCTTGAGAGGAGCCCTGTATCGCAAAATTCTAGGGAGTTATAAGAGCATTAAATAACCATGCTATCAGATAGCAAACATCACCGTCAGATGCTTGAAAGAAAACTACCACATCGTACCCAAATAAAGCACCAGAAGCAATAGAGAGCTGATAGAGCGATTGGACAAGACGGAAATCACGAACACGTACCAAAGGAGAGATTTCTCACTGTGCTGCGAAACAACAAATACCATGGGCTAGAACTACTTCCGATTCAATAACAAGTTCTACAAACAGGAAGACGTATCACCGCTGTCACCGATACTGAAGGAGATATTCACGAATGGTATGGAAAACAAGATACTGAAAGGAAGCAAGTTAAGAAACAGATGGATAGATGATATTTTGATTGTGCGGTCAGGCACTGGCAGAAAGGTGACCAACTGCTTCTGGAAAAGAATGCGATGAATGAAAGTATCGAATTCACAGAGGAGAACACTCACGCTAGAGATGAACAAGAGATCTACAGGAAGTGAACGCACACCGACACCTCCATCCACCGAGGTACAAACTGACGGCAATTCAGAACTGCTGCTAACGAGCGATCTTTGTCCCAAAGAACAATGAACAGGAAAGAAATTGAGCAGATCGCAACGCCGAACGGCTACTCTGGAGGCGTGGTCAAGTGAGTTCTTATGGAATCGAACAAGACAACCCATGGCAAAGCAATGACATGTGGTCACCCATAATAACCCACCCGTAGTGAAGAGAATAAGCCACGACCAGCCAGAGAGCGGAGCGTAAGCTCATTTGCGAACAGTGCGAAGAGAACTACATTGGTGAGACTAGGAGAAAGTTCAACATCAGAAGAAACGAGCACGAAATATCAATGGGAAAAGAAGTGGCAGAGACAGCAATGAAGAACAGCACAATGCAATGGTGAAGGAATATTTGAAGTCATACATGCAGAAAACTGCACAAAGAGAAGAAAACTCTGGAACTGAAGGACATTCCGATGGTAAGGAAGAGAAACAGGGTGTACACTTTTTCTCTGAAATGAAATTCCCTGACTTTTTCAGGTTTTTCCAGACCATAATCTCCACTGAAAAGCAAAAAACTTCTTAGCTCGATCTTTTTTGACGTATCTCAGAAAATTCCCTGACTTTTCCCTGACTTCCAGATTTTCCAGACAAGTGGACACCCTGAGAAAAGGCCTCTCGAACAATGTAATCACATTTGACAGCGACAGATGATTGGGAAGAGAATAGAACCAACCAATAAGATGATAGTAAACCTAGAAACCAATGGAAATGCCGCATATGGGTTAAACAGTGAACCAATCACGATACGGTATTGTTGACGTTGTAGCTAACAAGATCACAGTTTTTTCCTACAAGAATCAATGTACAAGGCCTTGTTCTTCAGTAGTGATGTACAACTTAGTACTCTTGTAAGCTAACTAATAAAAAAAGGTAAAATAATAAAGTTGAGGTCCTTTTATTGTAATACTCTTCCGTGAATACATTATACATGCTCATTAATAAAAATTATCACCATCATAATTTTATACCAAAGTAATAAAGTAGTTTTTGACCAACAATACATCAGATACGATGTTTATAATGTAGTTCGGGAATACGAATGAGAAATAAAAAAAAAATGTCTACCACGACAGAGAGGAGGTGCCTACACGTAATACATCATAGTTTTTTTTTGTTTTTTGGCAATCTGTCATCGCAAAATTCTAAAAAAATCGTAATTTCTCTAGTTAAAAATTCGTTTCTACACGATAACACAACTTGTTACACTAGTGACCTTATCTCTTTCGTTACCTAGTAATACAAACAAGAGAGATCCTCAAATCTTTCGACAATACGCACGCGAGAAAATACATAGCACTTTTCCTTCAAATCGAACAAATATTATTGCTCTACCATGCCATTAGCATGAATTCCTAACGACGTAGATCTCGTCAATATTTTATAATGCTGCACTTGCAAACAAATCCGAGCAAATCTAACGTTGCGGTATTAATACAGCGTATTTTTCAAAAATAATGGAGAAATATTCTTGAACAATGCGAGAAAGAAAGAAGAAAGAAAGAATGCTGTTTACCAGTTCAATCAGAATTATTACAGCTTTCCGATTGATTCGTTTGTCACGTTTAATGAGAGGGAAGGGAAAAAGAAACCGAACCTGCCAAATCGCTACCATTGAATTTCAGTGATTGATGACAATCGAGCCTCAAAAGGTCTTTTAAAAAAGAATTAATTATTCACCCGTCGATAATCGAGAACCAGGAAAAATATTCACGTGTACGAAAATGATGGCAGTCGTAATTCATTATTATTTTTTTTTCTTTCTTTCTTTGCCATCGCCGATATCAAATAAACGCAAAACACAGAAGTGTTAGCAAAATTTTTTGTTTTTCCATTAAATTTAACATACATTCGAACACAGCCCGCATACACGCTCTAGTTGCGAAACTTTCAACTTAATTCAATCGTAAATTAATCAAGAAAACGAGAGAACTATTAATTATGGCGTGGGTCTACTTCAAAAAAGTAACCTTAACGAACTAACGATCACGGGGATGTTGCCAGAGTTTTCTCGACAACGTGAAATTACTGTTTGCCGCTACGTTTGTTCTTCTGATGTACAATGTAAAACTTTTCATTATTCGCATCGCTTTGCTGTTGTTTTTTGAGTTCCATCATCAAAAGTGCGCAAAAGTTGAAAAAAAAAAGGGTATTTAAATATTCACAGAGCACGTGAAATTTTACTCTCTCATGCATTACAAAATGCGAACAAAAAATCGACCATCTGTTTCTCTCTCAAAAAATGCATTCATGATCGCTTTTTACTTTCGCTGTCGTCTCGTTCTTCTACAACGTCTAGCAATAGTTCATATTCTCCTGTATTTCGATCGATTTAATATAATTTTGGGTTTTTCTAGTCTAACCCTTGTACTACGTACAAAAACAAAGAAAAAAAAAAGAAGAAACTGCAGACAGACACGCACTCGTCTGCGTACACACAGAGGTTCACTAACAAATTTCGTTCTCGATACAATAGGGTGTACTACAAGTAACGTTCATCTAGAATATAATATTGAAAAATAAATCTACGAAATCGAAGGATGCAGGGAATCTTTTCCGTAGTCGAACCTCGTAATTTAGAGCGTGCATGAAAAGATATCTTCGGAGGAATTCTTCCAAGTCCTTCTCATAGCTCAGACACAAGCGCTCTCAACTTTCGCAATACTTTTAAATCTCAAGAATTTTCGCTGAATTTCTTTTTCAGTTTGTATGCATAAAAAGGCGTTCTTTACGTGCTTCAATACAGCGCGAAGTCGCGTTTCGTTCTTCCACGCAGATTTTTCTCTAGGGAATAAATCACGTTGTGCGTGCGCATCTTGTATGTATTAGTACAGGCAGTAAGGAAAGAATTGTGCATTTTGTCAAAAAAGTATGAAATTTGGTGTTGAGGTATATCTATTATATAAACCTGTAAGCTCGCGCGCGTGACGCTAAAAAATCGAGTGACGCAAGAAAATCGCGTGCCGAAAATTCGCGTGGCCGAAAATTCAAGTGCCGCTATCTATTGGAAACTCGGTAAATCTGAAGCGCTACCTACGCATCGTTAGGGCGTGGTTAGGGCGGGTCAACCTTACAAAAAACGACGCGACCGGTTAACCTGACCGTTCGAGTAGTTTCTCGCTGACCGTTCGAGTAGTTTCTGGAAGTAGGCTCTCTTCCTTCCGTTTTTTTGACAGTTCTCGAATGCTCTCGAAATGATCCAGCAGTAGCGACGATTGATATAAATAGAAGCGCGTGGCGCGGCGTTGCATCATTTTACGTTAGACTCATACACGCAACAGTTGTTCCATTTGTATCATTCGAAGTTGTATATTTTTCTTTCAAACAGTATGACGGACGGTAGCGTAGAGAATGAGATTCTACATGATGAATTGTCAGGGGATCTCATTAACGCATTTTTTGAAATAGTACGTAAAAATACTAATTTCTGCCCAGTCAAATAGTACGTAAAAATACTAATTTCTGCCCAGTCAATGTGTACTTGATGGGATTATGGGACGACATCAAACCGGCACAGCTCTTTAATGGGAGGCACATTCAAATATTGCCGACCAGACCCACCAAACGTCTGAATGAAATTTCACATTGGGTCACATTACGGTCAACTCTATGTGGCGCTAAGCAGGGCACGAAGAAAGGATAACATTTGCCTCCTGACCAAGAAAGAGAACATTTTGAACAACGATTCAGTAGCCACTCGAAATATAGTACATGACATTTTATTGTCTTGGAAAGAGTAGTAATAATATGCGCCCCATCACATACCTATGGACGGTTAATGTAGGCTGAAAATAAAAGATTAATAATTATGATATTCTTTTATTTACTCCTATTTTTTGACTTTATTCCGGAAGAAGAAGAAAAAAATTTCAACCTCCTCATATACAGAAACGTGAAAGAAAGAGAAAAGGCCAGCGACGGTTCCCTACCTTCACGCGGTGCTGGCCGTTTTCACTGAGAGGGAACCGACCTCCATTGCAGTTTGTAAGAAATTTCAAAACAGCAATCCAACAAAGGGAAACTCAGTTCAAATTATAACTCCACATTGTAAGTCTTACAGAATAGTATGTGCAAGCGAAGCGACGATTCAACAACCTGACTAGATTTGCAAGATCAAAAAGGTATACATTTATCTTAATTCCTTTCCCAATCATAACCGACCTTTTACTTGAAATTTTTACTTCCTCCCCCACTCTTTAATAACTATGTATGATAATTAAAAATATACGTGGCTATGTTTTAGATCCATCGATCACTTTGAACGGGTATTTTAAAAGTTATAATATTTCTATCGTATGCACGGTTTTTATGGGGAATTTAGCCACCCCACTAAAATGTAACAACAACAATAACGAGCGAGCAACTGTTAGGAGCCACCGGCAGGCCGAGCCGCCAAGGGCCGCCGAAGGCGGCCCGTCAGCGGCTCGTATATGATATATATGAAGGTGTAATAAATGATATTAACAAGAAAGCCACGCAGAAAGTCCATTTTTGTGCCCCCAGAGGTCCACTTTTTTTTGGGGAGGGAGGGTTCATTTTGCAGATTACTGTTGCAGAAAAAATGTATTAAAATTTTTTCCTACACGCACTCTTCCATTAGGGGCCTTGAGCCCAAAATTACACAAAATTGTAAATGTAATAAGAAAAACTTGAAATTTGGTATACAGGTGAAGGAAGAGGTAATGAATAATATTAACAAGAATGCCACGTAGTAAGTTCATTTTTGTACCCCCCCCGGGGCCCATTTTTTGGTGGGGAGATGCTTGCTTACTTTGAACACTATTGTTGCAGAAATTGGAAAAAAATTATACAAAATATATGCATTGGGTGAGTTGCTCGAAGAAATGCTGCAAGGAATTTTTTTCTATACATAGACTCTTTCTTTAGGGGCCTTGGGGCTCAAAATTTCACAAAATCATAAATTTCATCAGAAAAACTTGAAATTTAGTACACAGGTGAAGGAAGGTGTAATGAATAATATTAATAAGAATATGCCACCGATTAAGTTCATTTTTGTGCCCCTATGGGCCCATTTTTTTTTTTTTTTTTTTGGGGGGGGGGGGCAGAAAAGGCTTCATCATTTCAAGACTTATTGTTGCAAAACTTGGGGGAAAAAAATTATACATACCAGGTAATACTTCTGTTTCTCAGGGATTACGAATTAATTGTTGTGAATATGAACAGAATAATGGAGAATGGTTATCGTTATACTCGGACAATTCAAATTTAGATGATTTTGATAAAAGAGTACGAGAAATATATCAATCGAATCAAGATGCTACATATGCTGTACTCTGTTTTTGTTATCAGATGGCTCCGAAACAGCGTAGTTTGTGGTCAAAAGCCAGTATGCAGGCAGCAATCGAGCAAGTGCGAGCAAATAAGATGTCTCTTCGCCGTGCCAGTATTGTCTACGACATTCCTCGCAGAACCCTACGGGAATACTTGTCAAAAGAAGTTTCAGATCGAGGAAAGCCGGGACGAAAGACTACACTGTCCAAAGAACAGGAGGCAGTTTTGAAAGAACGTATTTTCAAATTGAGTTCCTACGGCTTTCCGTTGACGCAGAAAGCAGTCAGACGCGCAGTTTTCACCTTTGTCAAAGAGAATTCAATTCCTCATTTTCAATTGTGAGAAACGTAAAGCAGGTAAAGACTGGTACTACGGTTTCCTCAAGCGACATAATGATATAACCGTGAGAACTGCGCAACCTCTCAAAGAAGAGCGAGCTCAAAAGCTGAATCGACCTCTCGTGGAAGACTATTTCAAGAAACTAAAGGATATCTTGATCGAACTGAATATTGTGAACGAACCCCATCGTATTTTTAACGTAGACGAAAAGGGCATTCGGATGTGCAAACACAGAGCCGATCGCGTTCTCACTGAGAAAGGAGTGAAACAAAATCACGCCCGCGGAAAAGAGCATGGGGAAAATGTGACAGTGGTAGGATGCGGAAATGCTATGGGTTCTACAATGCCGCTTTTCATCCTCTTCAAGGGATAATCTACCAGCTGGATCTGAAGTGCACATAACTCCTAAAGGATCAATGAATCATGAGACATTTGTGACGTTCCTACATTTTTTTGCAAAGTTCAAACCGCAAGGGAAGTGTCTGTTAATTTTAGACGGAGCCAAATGTCATATTGATTTAACAATCGCAGATGTAGCAGAGCAGTTGGATGTTGTTTTATTTTGTCTCCCAAGTAATACAACCCAAGAACTTCAGCCTCTAGACAAAAGTGTTTACGGTCCTGCAGAAACATATTGGGATGACGAAGTTTCCGATTATTGGGATCTTACAAAATCGGTCAAACTGGACAAAGTAGATTTTTGCAAAATTATTTCGAAAGTGTGGCCCCGAGCAGCCACTGCATCCAATGTAAGAAGTGGATTCAGAGCTTGTGGTGTATTCCCTCACAATCCTAGTCAAATCCCAGATGAGGCATTTGCTCCGTCAATCCCCACTGCTCAGGAACAAGAACCTGAAAAATCTACTCCAACTGTAACTTCATCGACTACTCTAACCTCCGCAACTGTTTCGGCAACTTTCAGTAAACTTGTCACCCCTGATATGAAGAAGAGAAATCCGAATCAAAAGCCTCGAGCGAAAGCGGTCAATTATAAGGCAGTACGACACCAGAAAAGTCTGTTTCAGGATGAGAGCTCCTCTCAAGACTCTGATGAAGACACTGCACTGATGAATATGAAATCGAAGAAGAGGTCGTTGAAGAGGTCACTGACGATAAACCATCGGAACAAAGTCCAGAAGTTGGGAAAAATTCCACAATGGCTGTGAGTCCAAAAGATTTATCAACGGGCAAGTTCGTCATCTGTTCGATTATTTATTATTTCGGAACGAAGAAAGAAATAATAAAATATTTTGTGGGACGAGTCGAGAAACTTAAAGTAGGCAGATCCAAAAATCAGTTTGAAATTAATTTTCTTCTTCGTATTGCTCTAAAGAACCAGGAACATAACTTCATGATTGGATTTTCTTTTCCGCGTATTCAAGACATCTGTAAAGTTGATTTGGAACAAGTCATCGAAGTCCTCGATAAACCAGTGGAAAAGAGAGGACGATTTTTTTTTGATAGTCGCGTAATATCTACCAAAGAGCTGTTGTTTATTAATTAAGTAACTCATCCAAAGTCTAATGTTCTTATTTCTTAATTTCAATTAATTTTTTTTCAATAAGTTTAAAATATGCGATCTCGTTTGCAAAATTGGTGCTCTCCAAAGTTACTAACTTAGGTTAAGTTACTGTAATCTCGTCATTATCTCGTCATTAAAATAAAACTTTTGTTACCAAATTGTTGTACTTATTCTTACAGAGCAACAAGGAAAATGAATCTGGTTGTAGAAGACCTAATGTCTATTTGCACCTCAAAATTGACCTCCAAATGACTAGAAAAAAAAAAAAAAAAAAGTGGGCGTTATTACCCAACTAGGTATGGCGTTATTACACGACCATAGTCGGGTAATGACGCCCACCACGACATTTTTTATTTTGGCTCTGTGCGCCCTTAAATAGGTCCTTTCCCTGTTCCAAGTCCATGTTCTTGTAGTAGTATCACCCCTCAATCAGATAAACCTTCAAGTGTGTCTCTAAAATCATCTCTTGCTTCTAGGTATCAATTTTAAAAAAGGTGGGCGTTAATACCCGAAGGTACCTTAATTGACGAAGTCTTACGCGTTAAAAATGCTGGAAGGCAGACAACACGAGATTACTGGCTATTGAAACATTATGACGTACTTGAAGTAAGTGATTAAAATTTGAAGAGAGGAAATCAAAGCAAACAAGAAATTACCTAGTTTTATCCTGCAGGTACAAGGTATACGCAAATTGATATTTCCTGTGAATGGTGATGGGTCTGAGCTGTATTATCTTCATTGTGATGAAATGTTTGACGAATTGCTGCGAATACATACGAATACGGGTCATGGTGGTCGTGATAGAATGGCTGAGGAAGTGAAACGTCATTTCAAGAATGTGGGTCGCAGTATCCTATTGGATTTTCTTGTTGGTTGTGAACATTGCGAAAAAAAAACGAGGTAATTCGAAGAAAGGTCTCGTTGTGAAGCCAATGGTGCATTCTGATATGAATAGCCGCGGTCAGATCGATCTTATAGACATGCGGGCCCAAGCAGATGGAGACTTTCATTTTATTTTCGTATATCAGGACCATCTAACTAAGTTCGTGTACGTAAGACCTCTAGTCCAGAAGACAGCTGTTGAAGTAGCTGAACGCTTACTGGAGATATTCACAACTTTCAGTGCTCCAAATTTCACTTGAACTCCCAAGGTGGCGAGAAACAAAGATCAATCTTCATAGAGAAAAAATATAAACAAAACGACCCCCGCCATAAAACAGGTTCCCTGTTTGTCTCGATTAACTATCCGAGCAGCTAACGAATTAGACTGCGAGTTTCTTTCTTTCCCTTCTACTCCTTTCAATTGGATGGTAGGTTTGGTCCAAGCCTGGTCAATACCAAATTCATCACAATTCTGAGCGAAAAAAGATAAAACAGGAGGTAAAAACAGAGTGAACTGAGGAATATAATTCTCCCATCACATCTTCATTTTTAGAACGAACGTGCAGAACTGAATATGAATTCTGGACCAGTGATGGCCGCTGTACCAGAGAGAAAAAGTTCAGAAATCAAACTCTCGTTCCTATTATTCTTACTAAACTCTTTAGACATTTGTCAAATGCAACGCACGGGTACCCTACTTTTCCTAGTCAAGGTCAATTCCAAACACTCTTCATCTGTTTAGGTTGGCAAATTTTCAAACGCATACATAATATAGTCCCATCTGAACCGAATGAATGAAGAACGTTCATCATAA
Source organism: Aspidiotus rigidus (assembly GCA_035079385.1). Classification (NCBI taxonomy): domain Eukaryota; kingdom Metazoa; phylum Arthropoda; class Insecta; order Hemiptera; family Diaspididae; genus Aspidiotus; species Aspidiotus rigidus. The sequence continues at coordinate 18,491,126 of JAVHKY010000054.1, read as the reverse complement.
TGTACATTATCTGCCAGAAATAGTAAACAAATTTTGAAAAATATGGGTAATTCTTCACGCGTTGTTGAATGGTAAATACGCACACCTCGAGTGGTACAAGAATCTGTGAGAAAAATCACCCACGCGCGGGTAGAGAACAAAAACCACAGAGTGATTTTGCATGAAGCTACGTTATATAAACTGTGTGGTGGTAGGTAGGTAAAGCAAACGAAACGCGTTGAGAAGAAATAACAATTCATGATATTTTAGCGAGTTAGAGAGCGAAAATGTACACTCGTTTTAATTATTCGCGTAGAAGACAAACTAAGAGGCGAAGCAAAAGAGCGAACTAACAAGAAACGTCAAAATGAAATAAATTGAGTAAACGAGCGTTTATTAACGTTTTTTTATGCACCGTGAAAGGAAAACTTTGTACATAAAAGATACGAATATTTTGTAGACGGGTATGGTATTTTTCAAAAGTGCCCCTCTCCCCGTCACAAGCTTGTCTAAACGTGCTGTGCTTTTGACGAAATGATTGGAAGCCTTTACCGTCATTAGAAGTAAGAAACTGGAAGCAAGCGTTCGCGCGTTACGTGGCAACAGAAAGAGTGAGGCCTCAGATCAATCAAGAAACGATCGCTGGCAATTCTTATTTTTCGAAGTTCTTATGAGAGAATTTTGAAAAGTTGGCGGTCAGAGTATATCCTGAAATGGCAGGAGGAAACCCTCAATCTCCGCTGTTTCAAATCATCTTTCATCAAGTATACTTCTCTCTTCTTTCTACTTGGTTCAAGTTTTAAAAGTCGTGAAAGTCCTCTTCTTCTATTCGCGGATAAAGGTCCCGCTAGGAGCGCTCCTTGTTCTGTGAAAAAAGTGATCATGGTGTTTTATGGTAAATCTAAAGGGCGCCTCCTTTGCCTTTATTTGCGAATACAACATAATTTTTTTTGACAACACGCTCAGATATTTGTGAGGCCCTCCATAATACGACGTCAAATTTTCAGTAAGTCCCTTTTCTCTCTTCATACAGATCTTGACAATTAGAATTTCCGTACACCCTCGCTCTCCACCGCTTCTTTTTTTTTTTCTTCCTGAAGTCCTCGGATACCTATGGTCAGCATTCGAAAATTTTGCCAAATACCAAAGTCACAGCCTATGCTATAATTTTCTAAAAGATGGACAGGGCAAACAAAGATTATTTTTAATGTCTTTTTTTAGTTGATCGATCTAGATACCAGTTAACACAAAATAATTTCTGATAGCAGATAAAGGCACACTACGTAAAGACATCGACCAGTTTAAATCTCTTTCTGACGTCATTGAATTAGTAACTTATCTTCTTTCTCTATCGGGTGTGCAGATTTCTGGATTAGGTCGAGGATTTCAAGTCTATCATCAAGAAGGAAGCAGAAGCCTAGTATAATCCAGTACATTGTATGCTAAGCCTTTTCTAAGTCGAGTACAGCCTAGTATTAGTATGGCGTACCATATCGGTATGTTAGGCCCAGTTTAAAGCTAGAAAGAGTAAATTCCTTCGCTCCATAGTTCTTGTATAATAAAAAAAAAAAAAGGAAAATGTTTTATCAATACATCGATCTTGACTGTATTGATAATATATCGATTGTATAATAAGCTAAAGCAGCATCCGCTCGTCCGTCCCCACGATTAGTCTCGAATAAATATCACTCACTCTGCTCGTTCGCACTCATCCTTGGTCCAGTATAATAAGCCAAATATTCTGGATCAAGTCAAGCATTTCTCGCAAAAGGGGGAAGATCAAATCAGACTTGGATTCGCAGATTTCTAACAGACGTCTGAGGTACCAATCAAGACATTGAAAAGAGGAAACACAGTCCCAAACTTGTGAATTTTCTGTAGCAGATAAAGTCACAATAAAGATGTCGATTAGTTTAATCCTGCTTGTGACGTCATCAACACCCACGAAGTCATTAGTTTATGACGTCATCAACATTCCTCTCTTTTTCTCTTTTGGACTAACAGATCTTTAAATTAGGTTGCATGTTATGTTGCCAAGTTTAAGCCTGGTATTTTACATGCCAGGCCTGAGAAGAAGCCTATCCTCTAAGCTTCATTTAAGCTTAGTTTAGGCTAGTGTTACAGCGGGAACTCGGCCTGACGGATTTCCAAGGTTAAAATATTCAAAATGTCAGAAAGAGTTTTTTCGATAATCGGACAAAATTAACGTTTTCATGGCAGTTCTTAAATCTAAATTGAAAACTTCCAAATAACGTGAATCTAAGATATTTTTGGAACTTCTTCAAAGTTTAAGCTCCAATATCTTCAAGGCCTCCCTGTGCAGGCGCGGATCCAGACGATCACTTTGGGAGGGGAATCCACATTTTTTTCAATACTACAGATTTTTTGTTGTTTGTTGTTGTTGTTGTTGTTGTTGTTGTTGTTTTTTTTTTTTGGGGGGGGGGGGAGAGCGACGAAATGTCCCTCCCCTCATGGATCCGCGCCTGCCTTTGTACCGCTCATGACAGGAAAATTTTTCCAAGACCCTTGAATACATCATCCCCATACTCTTGCGTTGAAATTAATCCACGTCCTCTTCCTTCAAGTAACACGAAATTGAGTCAAGGTCATCCGAAAACAAAGTTGTTTGTCTTCAATTGAAGACATGAGTGCAGTGAGTGGGGTTTTTTGAATGTGAACCCTCAAAACGTTTTTAAGGGGGGGCTTTTTTCTCCTCTTCTTCATTTTTTTTTTTTTTTGCTTGTGAAAATTTCTTTGAGGGGACGAGAATTTGATTTTCAGGAGGTTCCCTCCGAGACTGAAGGTGATTGAAGAGATGCTAACTCAGCCCATATCCGGTCAGCACCAATAATTTACAGTTAGCGTCTGACCAGATTGTAAGAGGAAGGAAGGAAAGTCAAACTGCTTGGTTTCATCTGTCCGGGACGTTCTAAACCATCCAAAATTCACTCACTCACTTCACTCTTTCTGTCTTTCGTTCTCAAATCTTCCCTTCCCTTATTTCTCTCCCTAACTGGCTCACTCGTACAGAAAAAATTTGAAATCGCTTTTGTTGATACTCCTATTACCACGTCCGTTTAAAATTTTATTATAACTTCGAATCTATTAGCCTTCCGATGAGGAAAGAGAGATCAAAATTTTTACAAAGAGCTCCGCGACTCAGATGAACTCGACTGAGGAAATAAACATAATTTTGTACGTGCCCATTTTCATTCACCTCGTTCCCTCGTTACTCTCTTTTTGTGGCTCAAAGCTCACGTTCACGTTCGCCATAAAATTCTCTTTTACACCTTGTATATAGCGCGCGAGCCCACGGTCGTCGCGTCGTATATTTCGAAGTTTCTAATTTCAAAAACAAATCATCATGGCGTGCCGAAAAAGCGTTTTCAAATTGCCCGTTCCGATAGATTCCATCACGTTGCTCGTAGGCGATGTACACACAAACGATGAAATTTTGATAGCGTTCAAATCATTTCAGGAATGGAGGCTAATTGGCCGAGTAAATAGGGTGGGTTCGAATAACGATAGGCATTATCAAGTTAAATGGAATGAATTTCAGTGTAGGCGTTCGCATTTTTTTTCCCTGCTGGCACAACAGCGTATATTCATTCGAGCCTCTATTATCTTTTCATCTTCGCGGTTCTTCGATACGTACGTGTGTATGAACGTACAGTTCCCTAAAGAGGTTAGACTTTTGTTATTTGTGCTCGGTGATGGTTTCGCACGCGTTCTCACGAAACACGAACAACTTTGTACGCGTGATATATAACTTTGGCGTGTACGATGTAATGTAACGAAGATACTATAATTAATATCGACGGAAAGGATGATGCTTATGCTTTTGCTTTTCGTTGCTAAAAGTTACACCTTTTTGATAGAAATTTATGTCATTTTTGTTTGCGTCCTTTTCTTGATTGATAAAATTTTTCCAGTACTCGAAGCGCAACACATTTGTGCGATAGGTTGTTTGCTGGATCTCAGGGTCACGTGGAAAACGCATAAAAAAGACCTGGGAGAAACATAATAGGCATTAGGGAGTTGAACTTACACAAGCTTGACTCTCTGAGATGGGATAACGCAGCATGTCTAGTTTGAAATTTAACTTAGGTGGATATCAGGCACGGAAACCTGCGGAGAAAAAATGGGAGACGGACATTTCTTTTCTTTCGATTACCCTTCCATTTTGAATGAAAGTGAAAAGTCAAGAAAAGGGACTTGCGATGGGTTCACCGCTGTCACCAATACTAGCGGAGATATTCATGAATGATAAGGGAAACAAGATATTGAAGGGCAGCAAGTTCAGAAAATCGATCAAACACTGGGTCAGATATGTAGATGATATCTTAATTGTGTAGTCAGGCACTGATAGACAGGTGCACCTATTCATTTTGGAAATGAACGCGATGAATGAGAGCATCTAATTCACAGTGGAAAAAAGCAATGAGACAATCGACTATTTGGACCTTACACTCACACTGGAGAACAACAGTATAGAATACAAAATCTACAGGAAGCCGACGCATACTGACACCATCATCCAAAATGACTCCTACCACCACCCAAGGCACAAGTTAACGGCAATCCAGAACTACTGCTATCGAGCAATTTCTGTCCTCAAGAACAACGAAGAGACGAGGAAAGAGATCGAGATAGTAAAGCAGACCGCCGAAGCCAATGGCTACCATAGAGGTGTGGTGGACGGAGTCTTTGGAAAAATGGAACCCATGATGGCATAGTGAGAAAGTACTCCGGATCGATACCATGCATAGGAAAGTACACAAACAAGATGATAAAAGTGTTCAATGGCTTTGATCTAAATGTGGGTATCCATAATAACCAACCCATGGTGAAGAGAATCAGCAATGACCAGACGGAAGAAAAGGGCAAGGAAAGCTTGAGCGGAGTGTGAGCAATTGGTGAGACTGGGAGAAAGTTTGAGATCAGGAAAATGAAGTACAAAAAGTCAAGGGAAAAAGAGGATGACAAGTCACTGTTTGGTAAACACTGTCACGAAGAATATTACAATGGAGAGAGTATTTGAAGTCATGTAGAGAATCGCACAAAGAGAAGAAAACTCTGGGAACAAATGGAGATTGCACAAGCAAAGAGGAAGAAAGCCTACGTGTGATTTCGAAAAATTATTCGGCCTGGTGATTAGACGAAAGAAGAACAAAACCAACCAATAAGATGGCGGGAAACCAAGTAGCCAATGAAGACTCAGCATTTAGGCCAATAGAATGAACCAATCACTAAACGCAGCATGTTTCAGTCAATAAAAACACAATGTCACATTATTGTAAGAATAAGTTTCTAAAAGTGAACCAATCACAACACAGCATTGTTATAGCCAATAAGATCACAATTTTATACTATAAAAACCCACGTTTAAGGCTTTGTTCTCCAGTTGCGACACAACTGATAATGGGGCGATACCCGAAAGTTCTCTTGTAAAAGCAACTACTGTAATAAAGTAGGATTGTACATTAGGAAAATTTTTTCAAGATTTAATTCAATTTACAATCACCCTAGAACTGAGAGAAGATTTAGAAGAGTGAAGACCAGAGGGGTCCGACTGCCTCAAACTGAAATACGTATTATCAAAGTAGCAGAAAAGGATGAAGTATTGTATAAAGTTTTGTTCAAAACCCTTCCCTTATTGGGGCTAGGAGATTTTTTCGTCGTATCCTCTTCTATCCTCACAAATAATAATTTTTGTCAATTTAATATTTAAACTCGAATATAAAAAATTTTGTATTTAAAAAAAAAATCAGAAAAATTAAAAAAAAAATTATCATATTAATTTTATTATTTATATCAATACATATGTTAAATATAAATTCTAATTGAAAAATTAAATTCAAGAAATTTCATGAAAATATTTTTAATTGAAACATCTACAAATTTAAATATTATATGAAATATTGGATCATTAATCATATTAATCATATCAATTCAAATTTTTATTGGATTTTTTATTTCAATAAATTATTTTTCATATTCAATTGATATATTTATCAATTCATGTATAATTTTTTATAATTTAAATTATGGTGGAATATTTCGTTTTTTCCATAGAAATTTAACATCTATAATTTTTATTTTATTATTTTTTAAACAGTCATAATACGAAGATTAATTTATAAAAATTTCATAAAACTAAAATAAGATATTCTGGTTCATTTATAATAATTTCATCAATAATAATTTCTTTTTTTGGTTATTCACTTGTTTGAAGACAATATTTTATTGAGCTTATTACTAATTTTATTGCTGTTATTCCATCAATTGGAAATAATTTAATTATATTCAATTTGAGGTAATCGATTTATTAATAATATTTTAATTAATCGATTTTTTTCAGCAATTATAATTTTAATATTATCTTTTATCCATTCAATTATTTTACATATTAATAAATCATCAAATCGTTTAAATCTAAACAATAATATTTATCAAATTCATTTAAATCCTTCATTTATTTTTCAAGATATATTAATATTATTATTTTTATATATTTGTTTAATAATTAATATAATTATACCATTGACGAAAAATAATCCCGATAATTTTAATCAAATAACAATATTTAAAACTCCCAATCATATTGAACCAGAATATTTTTTATTTTTTCATTCAATTTTACGTTCAATTAACAATAAATTATTAGGATCAATAATTATTTTATTTTTTTAAACCAAACCTAAATAAATCAAAAATTTTTAATAATAATTAATTTATTTTAATTAGGAAAATTTTCATTTATATTTTAATTTCTTTTATTGGTTCTAAACCATCTAAAGAACCTCAGATGAAAGTTGTATCCTCTTCTATCCTCATATCTATAGAACATTTTCTTGTTCAAACCGCCTTCCTCCTTTCGGAAATCTTCTGGTCGCGTTTTGCTATAAACTAGGGGGTGTTGGGAAAATTTTGTGGGCGGGCCTGTGCTCTGACATAACTTCAAAAGGTTTCCAAACATTGACCACATGTTTTGGTGGACTAAAAAGACCAAAAAGAATGAATAATTTCATGTTTCGTTTCTCTCTCACGCACAGTCGTACACCCACTCAAATAGACGGGGATCCGTTAGAGGACCCTCCTCAATAAAAATGTATCTACGTTGAAGAGTAGAAGGAGACACTTGATCAAACAGAGTATAAGCATTGGTAAAAACGAAGCTTTTTAACTCTCAAGAAGTTGAAGTTCGCGGATTATCGAGTCAAAAATCATGAAGATGTCATCTCTTCAGCTACAAGTCCAAACAATCCTCGAGCTTTTCCAGAACCTGCTTATGACTCACGTTGTTGGCAATCTTCTTGACTTCTTTTTCCACATCTAATACACGTAGTCAAATCACATCTTTCCCTTCTTTGTATACAACTACCAACCTATCAATTACAACTACTATACACATTATACATGACGCATGACGTACCGCTCCGTCAAGTCCAAATTAGAGCGTGGTCGGATGGGACTACCCAGAACAGAAAGTTTTAATTCGTGGTATTTATAAAAGTCAATCAGACTGGAACGATTTCGACAAATGCAGACCAAACCACTACCGATGAGGATAGAAGAGCAATTATGACGAAAAAATCTCCTGGGCTCGTTTTCATAACGAGTGCAACAACCACTACGCTACCAGGCCTTAAGATTAGATTGTCATATTCGTTGATGGAAGTTGTATATTGTGAATGGGAGGGTACAAAGACCACAACAAGACAAAGAGGCTGTTGCAAATGCACACCAAAGCCTACGATCTTCCATTGTTCACTGTTGACTACTTGAGAAGTATAAGACTTGTGAAGATTTCAAAATCACATCCGTAAACAGGTTCTCACTTTGGCCGAGTTTCATGTGTTTTCAAACCCCTTGGGCAATTCTGCAAAATTGTCTCTGCAGTCTATCATCACATTGTAATTCGCTACCGTGCTCTAAAGAAGAGGAAAACTTCAGTTTTTGATTGGTATTCAAAGAAATTCCGAGACAGAACGACCTTGATCGAATCCTTTGTACGAGCGATGGAAGCAGAGTAAAATGGGACACATTTACCCATTAAATTCGCGTAATATATCACGAGACGATTCTCTGTATCCGTCGTCGTCGTCCTCCTCATAAAAGACAAGATTCGCCGGGCGACACGACGAATCGTACGCGCCAAAATGTAACGCAGGCGAGTTACCAGACCACCCTTATAATCTCGCGGAAATGAAATTCATACTTTTTCGATGACATCGCGGTATCAACGTGGCTTTAAAAGCGATACGATAGACGACGTGCGAAACGTGGTTTCCATAAAACGGGCTCGTAATAACCCACCCTCATGCAAACGCAACCGAATTACACGTAACATTCTCAATTACATCGCGCGCGACACCGAGGAGAACAACGTAGAAAATATTGTCAACGCCGAAGGAAACGCTTCGAGGAGCGAGGTGAGGGGGGCATTTCTGCGAGGCATAAATCAAATTTTGTTCACTCAACTCGCGAGTTTTCCTAGCGCGCGCTATTCGTCGTTCCTTGTGGAAATAAACTCCGCGTACTTTGTATACATATATTCGTCTAATTAATGACGGCGCAGCCACGTCGCGATGAGGTAAATCGTCCGAAAACGAACTTCTAGAAATCCGTAACATCGTGAGCCGAAAAACTAGAGCCTACGCGAATAAACAACATTAATATACGCGGTAGCCTAACCATCCTTCCCGCAGGAGTTATCAGGGATTTACCTTGTTCGCGGCGATATAATATTGTACCGAGATATATGTGTACCGGCGGCGTACACGTTCATTTAAATCCTCGTATCTGACTGAACGTTCTCGTAATTACGCCGTTTAGTTTTATCCGTCCCGTGATGTTGTGATATATACGAATTCACGATGCGCAATTCAAATTAAAAGGCTCTCGCTCTCCAGATAGCGAGTGCGAGGTTCGTGAACCGAGATAAAATCGATCAGACGGCGAATGGATAAAACTGGAATTTCGGTACTCACGTTCGCGATGTTCGCGTATATATTGTGAAGGCACGAGAATCCGAGTCGCGCGAACTACGTAATGAAGCCTTTGAAACGAGAGATATCAACTTGATTGAAACGGCTAATAACCACCACGTAGCGATACCTCGTGTTTACGGGCTCGCCATAGCGTGGACAGACACATCGACTAAAGATTTCCTGTTGATTACACTCGTATCAGATTTCTGGGTTCAACAATGTCAAATTCATCGCGTGTCCCTAAGAAAATTAGCATGATCGACGAGAAGTGAATCTTAACGGGATGGTCGGGTACTAAGTCTTGACAACTTCTTCAATCTCCTCTTCCCCGAACCTATAAACCAGATTTCTATGTGATTCTTTACCGTCATTCAGTTGGGAACTGTTCACAAAGGTTCTACACTTGATTCTGATAAGATTTTTGCTCGCACTTAGGTGTCAACTACTCAAAGATATTCTTTATCAGCAAGTTAACATGCTGTGATATTAAATGCGGAGTGAGACAGGGATGTCCTCTGTCTCCTAGATTGTTCAATTTATACGCGGAACAAATCATGCAGCGTCCAAGGTTCAGTAATACCAGGTTTCAGATAAACGGACAACGGATCAGCAACTTGAGTTATGCAGATGATAAGGTGATAATAGCAGCATCGCCGCAGCAACTACAGAAAATGATGAATAGACTGAATGCAGAAGGCAAAAAATTCGGTATGGCAATTAATAATACAAAAACCAAGGTCATGCAAATTGAAAAATCTGGAGAGAGTAAACCGCTCAAAATATCAATAGAGAATGAAACCTTGGAGCAGGTAGACAGATATCAACACCTTGGAGTGATGATACAAAGCGATGGCAGGGACAAAACGGAAATCAAATGTCGAATACCAGGCAAGCATTCTACAGCCTGCAACACATCCTTCAATGCAAGAAAATTGCTTTTCCGACGTGGTGGAGAATACTGAATTGCTGCGTATGGTCGACTTTGCAATACGCATCCGAAGCCTGGATAATGAAGAAAGAGGAGAAAGCTAAAATCACAGCATTTGAAATGTGGTGCTATAGGAGAATGTGGAAAATACCGTGGACAGAGAAAGTTAGTAACGCACAAGTCCTACAAAAATGCCGCATTAACAACCCGGTGCTGCTAGACAAGATCGTCCAGAATAAGAGGAGGTTCCTGGAGCAAAAGAGGGATGACGCGCTATTCAGCTTAGTGAGACAGGGAAAGATACCAGGGAAGGCTTCGCGCGGAAGAAGAAGATCAACTTTATTAGATATATAAATGTGTAGACATTATACTGCTCGAATTTATGTAATACCTGTAATTGTATACTAGTCGAGGGGCTACCTCCATGAGGAGACGCCTACAACAACAAACAAACAAAAAAAAAAAAAAAAAAAAAAAAAAAATCGACAAACCAAGTTTGTGAGACACGTGTGCGTGCGCAGTCAACTGCGAGACTTTGAGTGTGTCCTCTGCAAAACTCTCATCCTCAAATAGCAGTAGTGAATCAGAAATGAGGAGGACCTTTGGCAAATTAATTTTATCCAAGTCGTGTCTTTCTTCAGCACCTCTCCACGAACCTGTTACGATTGAGACTTTCTTTCCTGGGGTTTTCGAATTTCTCTAATTCATCATATTTCAAGTCCATATCGGTCATACGTACAAATATTATTTCATTTCTCTGCGCAATATCACTTGAATAACGGCTTTATTCGGGCTTAAGAAATCACACTATAGGAAATGAGGGCGAAAAAATACGTGTACAAATCCACTGATTTGTTTCAACGTAAATATCGTGGTGGGAAGCAGCGCTCTCTAGCGGCAATTATTGTTTCCAAGAAGATGAAGCAAAATGTTCTCTGACCTTGTCCCTTCTTCTTTCTCACGTTTAGAGATAGAAAGAGGGGAGGCGAGGAGAATGACTGTCAATTTTCTGCAGCTGAAAAACATAAAGATATGCGATGTTCCAAGGCTGAAACTGAGTATGACATCATGAATAATTCAGAAGAATAGTTCTCACTAGTTTCATACATAGCAGGGTGTCTACCAAATCTGAAAATTTAAAAATATTGGACTTTTATTGGACCTTTTGTCGCGAATCTCCTGATTTAACAAGCAAAAAAAAAAAAAAAAAAACTTTTTTTAATTCTTGATTATTGATTTTTATTGAATACGTATTAAAATTAGAACTTTTATTCTCGATTATTGATTTTTGTTGAACTTGCATCAAAATTAATGGACTCTTAATGACTTATTGGACCATTTTTGAAATAGTGAACTTTTATTGGACTTATTGACCTGGTAGACATCCCGCATAGGTACAGTCTCGAGGTCAAAAATTCTCGAAATCCCTAATTTCTAATTCGCCAAAGCTGTGCAGCGCTCCGGCGAGAGTTTTGAATCTTCTAAGTTGTGCAAATGGACTGAAGAGAATCGCAAATTATGAGACTAGAGACTGGCTTCAGGAAAGACACAGAACATGTAAAACATTGGTACGACAAATCTCCTTTCAATCTTTCCTCTCACTTGTCTACGTTTGACGAGGAAAGAGGGGGGCGGGGGGGGGGGGGTACGTCTTGCCCATTTCTTTCGCTAGATTGCATTGGAAAATGGCGAAGTCTGGAGGCAATTTTAAAATTCATTTTCACTCCTCTGGGTCAGCTAACGTTAATCATAGCCTACAAATAGCTTTCACATCCCGACGAGAAATTCAGCTTCCAATTTGAAGGTTTGGAGCTCAACCCTCCTCTACGTAGGTCCACCTATACAGAAGTTCATAACTCGAAATTTTTCCATACCTCTCTCTGTAAAAGATCGGAACACGACATTTTTCAAATTTCTAAATTACGAGTAGGCCTAGGTGAAGGTCATTCATGACGTTACGAAAATCGGACGCCAAGAAGTAACTTTTCTGACTCGAAATTAGTCCACATATTATAAGGAATCTTAGCCTAAAATGCTACCCTCCAAGACTCCATATTATTTTATGGTTTGCGAAATTCATCCCAGAAATTCAGAGCATAAAAGTTTTTAAAATCCCTCTTTTTCAGACGTTTATAGCTTGCATTCTCCTCAGATCCTCCACAGACGAAACTTTTTCAATGTCGAAGTCATTGATAACGGCACAATATTTCGAAAGTTCATTCATTATTGCTTACCGCCAACTTTCTCACTTGTATGGCCCAATTGGCCCAACTCCCTACCTTTCTCCCCTGCCCTTGCTTCCAAAATTCACTATTTCTTTCATCAGAATGCCATCTAGACTAGTATTCTAAATTTAAGCTCCTTACTACGTTTAATTAAAAAATCCTGACCTTCCAGACTTCGTCAATTCGTCCCTCGCGCGACGAAGACGACTGAGAATTGAGTACACTCGCATAACCCCCTTCTCTCTTCTCCTTGGGCTCTTCACTCACTCCACTGCCATGCTGACGAATTATTCGCCTCCTATTTTTTTCTTCTGTCCATTATCCATCCTCCTATACCTCAGAAGATCATTCTCGGCCTTCTCTGAAGCCTCCTCTGCCCTCTGCAACGACAATCTAGATTTCTTCCGGTTCACGTACTATTATAAATCCTCCTGCGTTGAATAGCTCGTGAAAAAAAGGACTTGAGACAACAGAGAATTTCAAGTTTCGAATCTAGAACAAAAGTCTAGGATTTTCCTTCTTTTGATCCTATGAGAGGAATAGGATTTAAAAATACATAATACGAGACTCGAACTTAAGGCGTTCGGAACTATCCTCGTCTCGGAGCTCTAAAAAAAGAAAAATACACTTCAGAAATGCTCAATTAGAGCTCTCCTGGATTTTGAGACCTTTTCATGGCGCCATTCTAAGAAAACAAAGAGACGGAGATCCATAATTTTGTTATCATGTTCTCCGTTTTCGCGTTCTTGTTCATCAATAGCTCTTCTTTCAAAACCATTGCGAGTATAAATTATCGAGATTAGATGGGCATTTTTCGAATACGGGCTGAATAGCGTTTTCCTGTTGTTGTCCTAAGCTCTGGATCCTCGAGGGCATTCAGAACTTGAAAAATATTTCTCCACCTTTAAACTATAGATGTGAATCAATCGAAGTTTTTCGAAAAGTTCACGACAAGGCCCTCATGAGATTAATTTTCGATTAAAGTACTTTTTCTCGCAACAAACCGAATTCTTCAGACCACATTCGAACTAAAGCAAACAGCCGAATTCGAATAGAATGAAAACTCGCCGCGTTTCTACGAGCAGAAAGGCACGTGTTAAATTTTTTAATCAAGAACTCCTGACTCGTTTTAAGGTCGCGAATAAGTTTGAACGGACAACGCGAGATTGAGTTTCGAGACAGCAGTCGCGAAGAAATCCTAAACTGCGCCTTTTAAAATAAATACAAAACTTCCACAGTAATAATGCTAATAATTTAGCGCGATACTCAACATCGAATTTCGAAATGTAGGATTAAAATACGCGTCAGCTGGTTTTCCTAAAATTTCGCTATTATAGCGTGGAGAGGAGGAGCGCGGAGTCCGAGAAGTTTTTAACGACGTAAATTTATTCGACGAAGAACCAAGATTCTTGGGGAAAAGTCGTGCGCCCCGACGGTACCATAGTTGCCCCGCGTTTTCATTGTTATCGTGGACTGTTTTTCCCCGGACAGATGTCGCTTATACTCGCTTATCGGCAATTTAAAACAGCAGAAACAAAACGCGGCCCATCTCATTCTGTAATTGCAACATAGGCCTCGTTCTTTCCACTCGCGATGTGACTTTGTTTCGTTTTCCGAAAAGTTGGAAGCTTTCCGCTAGCATCAGCATTTATACAAAATTCGTATATTCATAAGGTTTTATGATTTAACGAGCTTTTGTTTTGTCGTCGCCGAGGAAAAAAAAAAAAGGCTACGCCCATAACCGTATTTCATTTGTCGACAGAATTCGAGCTAGTCAGTACTTCAAAATCCTCCATCCGAATAAAAACCCTTCGGTAGATAGAAAGTTAATTTAAATTTTCATGCAGCAGAACACGTTCTGTATAATATTGTTATTATTATCATCATTAGATCGAAACGCTGTTCGGTAGAGCGAAAAGGAATATTGATCATTTAGATAATCGCTTCGGATTGCAGGGTGAAAGAAGGGGAAAAAATACGCGCATTGAGATGGACGGTTGTACGAAATTTGTACGTTCTAATTGAAGATGCTTCTTCGAGGGGACGATGGAGAGGACGAGAGGACGAAATCGCGATGCTGAGACACGAATCAACGTCCATTATAATCGGATCCTCTCTTCGTAAATTGCAATTTGAAGTAATTTTTTTCTCATCCTAATCCATTTTGCTGCGTATACGTGGATGTTTAACGAAGAAGAGTTTATGAATCGTTGCGAATAGAGGAAAAAAAAATCGAATTACATCTAGGTGCGAGACTGAAACGAAACTCTTCATTGACATTTCTTTCACGATCTCGCGAGACGAATTTCAACGTCAAAGTTTGAAAGCTAAAAAGCTATAAAATTTATTCCCAGGCAGTCCCATCGGCGACGGATTATCGGTTGATAACGATATTTTTTATTTTCATCGTCACATTCGCTTCGTACTCGAAGGAAAAAGCAGGATTTTTTTCTCTCTCGCTAAAGCGACTACCGCATTATACTTGCAGCGGGTTCCTCGTATTTCGAGTTCGGTCTCGCAGTAATCAGCTGAGTAAACAGCAGAGAGTTTACTTTGGTGTACAACTGATCTTTCTAATTCAATTTTGTAGGATCGTCGTTATTCTCGAGACCTCGCGGAACGAAGCTACAACGTTAGGTCAACTTAATCGTTCGATACTCGGTCAGACATTGCAATTTCTGTATTTATGATCTTAATTTTGCTATTGAAGCAGTCATTGAGAAATATGGTCAAGATATGATACTACATACTATTTGCGCTAGTTCATCTCTTTAGACTATTTAGATATTAGATAGTCTAGACCGTGATTTTTGATGTCTTTGCTTGCAGTATAGATGGTTCACGATACTGACTTTCCTCAGGTAGAGGTATTAGCAAACCAATTGTGTACTGGATATCTGTTTTACCTCGCGGATTTTCTTTAAAATCATCAAGTAGGAGAGAGATTTTGTGAAGACAGTCCGTTTGATCCATGAAAGAATAATTTGGAAAACGGTAGGAATGTTGCCATCAATTTTGTTCAGTAATGAGGATGCGAAGTATTGGTGATTTGTTGCAAAATCGATTAGGAAGGAATTAGTGAAGGTACAGACAACAGGCAATCATCAAGGGAATAAAAGAAACACGCCACAAAGATGGAAGTGACACAGTTCAAGTGCCAGTTGATTCAGATCTGAATTGTAGTATTTTGGGAATGTCAGCTGGTCAACTAGAAATCAATTTCAGATTGACGTTGATACGTCAATTTCAAATCAATTTTGCATTGACTTCGTCTAATTTTCTATCAATCTGAAACTGATCGCTCTGTTATGTTGATCAACAGTTGATTGGTAGTCTTTTGGGGAGAATGTAAGTCGACCACAAATTGGTATTTAAAATGAATCAACGCTTGTCGACTCAACTTTGACTCATTACTCACATTTCAATCAAATTTCTAGCGTTCTAGGAATGTTATGTGGGCTGTTCGACGAGAAGTTGACTTCAAATTGACATAAAATTGGATTACCTCATTTGTCGCATCAATTTCAAATCAATTTAGCATAAAAGAACGAAATCGCGTGTCGAAAATTTCTACAATGGTGCAAAAAATACAGATCATAATTCGTATCTTATACTGGTTGTAACGTCATCAATTTCAGATTGCAGATTGATGGAAAATTAGACGAAGTTAAATGCAAATTGATTTGAAATTGACGTATCAACGTCAATCTGAAATTGATTTCTAGTTGACCAGCTGACATTCCCAAAGTACTACAATTCAGATCTGAATCAACTGCCACTTGAACTGTGTCACTTCCATCTTTGTGGCGTGTTTCTTTCATTTATTATTGTTGACAATCCCACCTGTTGTCTGTACCTTCACTAATTCCTTCCTAATCGATTTTGCAACAAATCACCAATACTTAGCATGAAGATTTGGACGAGAGAGCAGAAAGAAGATGACGGTCGTAGTTGCGACCTAGTCACAAGCTGTAGAAAAGAAAAGAACTCGAACAAATCTCAGCCGGAGAATAAAGAGGGAGGGAACTGAGTTGTTAGACCCAACAGCTTTCGGCTCCGTCCGTATATACATTACTGATGACGTTACAACCAGTATAAGATACGAATTATGATCTTTATTTTTTGCACCATTGTAGAAATTTTTGACACGCGATTTCGTTCTTTTTATCGTAGGTTTATATCCTCCTCTCTTTCTCTCTTGCCTCATAAAGAACGGGGCTGCTATCGGACTTTGCGAATTTTTGGACTTACATTTATGGATCCGACAAAGATACGAGAAGGTGAAGTTTCAAAGGTGTATCAAGGTGATCTGATTTCAAATTATCTGACATATAATATCTGTCCCAACCCTCTAATACTTTTTTAAAAAGTTTTTCAAGATATTGAAATTCGTTTACTCAAGTGTACTCGAGATAGTTGACATTCATATTCTTGAAACTTTTTTTCGATTTCTTTCTTGCAAAACTTCCAAGTTTTTATCTGCTCTTTTGCCACTTCACGAAGTCACTCGGTCCAGTTTTTCTATTGTAACTTATCTCAAGTTGACTTTTCGAGGAGTTATTTCTTCCAACGTTATCGCCATAAAGGCAATTTGATCTTTCCGAATTCGAGAGCGTGTGGGCGAAGTATATCTATTATACCTATAAACTCCTTTCGTGTTTTATTAACAACAATATTGTTCGAACTTGGTGTAGTCAATAAAATTTATCTCGGTCCACCCTCGCGGCTACTATGGAGTGCGAAAAATATTACTCACTGGAAATTGCTTTTGTGTACGTCAAAAAAAAAAAAATATTTCGATCGAGCGCCTGTCGAACCATATTTCTATCGCAACTTGTCAAAAGAAGAAAACTCGCGCGAACAATTTTTTCCTTTCCGTTGGAAAATATTCGACGGATCCTTTCCTTAGATGGATTTTCTCGTATGATACGAACTTTGAATCTGTTCTATGTACACGAGTTACATTCCATCGCGTACCTTTTTTTTTCTCTCGTTCATCCTCTCCTTTAATTCGATGTGTTTTTAGGTCTCGAGTGGCGATGTCGAGGCGACCCCCATTTCGAAGTGTCCACATCAACGAAACTGTTCCATGTTTTCTTACGAGAATAAATTTTCACAATCGTGTAGAAATTGGAATCATTTTGCGAATTCAAATTTTTTCGACAACGTTTCCTCGTTCGTACGTCGTGAATCACATCGTCGCTCTGTTTCATTGGCTTTATTCGAGCTATGAAAGTTTGCATTAGATCGTCGTTTGGAGAAAAACAAACGTAAAGAGAGACAGAGAGAAAAGGAAAAGTTCTGCGTGTGCTGTGCGAAAAATATGCGGGAACTTGTTACATTATTCTTGAAAAAGATATATTGTGCACATTTTTGAATGTTTTGCCCGCGTTTGTGTGTGTTTCTGTGTAAGTTAATTTATTCTTTTCGCTTCCGCTTCGAAAGTTTAAATGCACGCAGTTCATTGAAAGTGTAGTTTGAGTTTCTAACCGTGTGTCGGTCTGGAAGAGGAATGAAGTACCCATCGCGATTATCCAGACTCTTAAGGGAAGAAGGAAAGTGAAATTTAACCACGCTAGCTTGCGTTGGAGGAAATAATTTTCCGTATCATTTTCTTTATCTTCGTGTATGTGAAGCACGGCAAAAAGCGATCGCGAGAATGACCGCATTATTTTCTTTATCTTTATGAAGCACAGCTATAAGCGATTGAGAGAAAAACGTGAACTTAATCGAGGGATGGAAATGACTTCGAGTGATGTATCGTGTTTGGTGCTTCTTTTTTCCAGAGAAATTTTTTCTTTCCCGTCTAACTCTTCCTGCGCTATTTTTCCTAGGTCGTGAGTTTTTTGTGTGTTTATTTTGAGGCCATATCATTTTACTAATAATTACATGACGAGTATCTGTTATGTCGCAGTTAGAACCATTAGAAAATAGTTTTCCATAAAGTTGAATGAATGCCCGTCACGCCAGATGATATTGAGCGTTTGCTGTGGACTGCTCCATTAAAGGATCAGCTTACTTGAACAAGCTTCTTCAAACTCGCAACTGTATTTCATACCACTCTATTTCGGTAATGAAGTGGGTTATCACGACAAAGGGACGCTAAACGGAATGATATCTGGAAGTTTTGTACTCGTTGGGGTGGGCGTCAGAAAGATCAATTATTTAATGTGCACGGTATTTATGATTTTTAGGGCCAGATTTAACTTTCGTAGGCCCCGGGGACGAATGTTTGTCAGGGCCCTCTATCCCAACCCTATTCTGTGTTTCGTGGTAGACTCGAATTCCAACCAGATCTTTTAATAAAAAAATCGAAAACCAAATGACGATGGACCATCATTATTAGAACGCCCATGAAACACAGTGATAATTAATCACCGAAAACGCGTGATCAGACCGAGCCTCTAAGTCGAACTGAAGCTAAAAGTGCTACAGAATTCTTAGTTTTAATTACATCAAATGAGTGTCACGATGACTTCATTACTAAACAGAACATTTCATGCTACAATCTAACGTCTCTTAAATATTGTAATTAATAATGAGTCTTTCCGAACAACAAATAAGAAATCAAGATAAATTCTAATCCGAATTACGAGTAACGACGATCTTAAAGCGTAAATAATTTTTCATAGTTCATTCTGAACTGAGGCAATACCCCTCCCTTCCCGTGTCCGCCTTGCATGATTTATTTGACTGAGTGAATGTAATTCAAGTATCAACCCTGAATACCGTTCTAGATCAATTTGGTGGCATCAAAATTAGGATAAGAAGTTGAAACGACAGTGGCGGATTTACAGAGATTTATTGGGAGGAGAACATTAACTCTAGTAATCTTTTCCAAGATGACGCATAGCAAAGACAATTAAAGGAAGTGATATACTGGTAAAAATCAAATTTAGGCCTACAAAATGTAGTATTGGTAAATAAGTTCAATTTGAATTTATTCTGATAAAATATTATTACATTATAATAGTGTGTAATGATAAAATAATTACAGATTATGGGACAAATCTTAAACTTTCATCTATAACACCATTTTCCGAGTAGATGATTTTGAAAATCTTTCGACAATATTTTCCGGGTGAATTGTTACGTCATAGTGGATGTGCATAAGTTAAGCCTACCAACCCGCTCTAAAGATCTTGAAAACTTTCTGATTCGATATCAAGCTAGCTGTAAAATTCGGAGAAGTGATTTTGAACTTCATTTGTTGCTAGGCAGGTATCAGTGCTCACCTTCTAGTCTTCCAAAGTTTATTCCTGGGGTTAGAGGGCGACATGTTATAAAATATATGACTTATCTGATCCTAATGGTTCACGGACTCTTGGGTGCGAGGTCAATTGGGCGCGGAATCTGAAAATTGTAGGTTGTGACGTCATCAAACGTCACAGGCCCCACTCCAAGCTGTATATGATAGGAGAGTAGGAGGGAGACTTGGAAAAAACTGACCTATGACGTCATCAAACTGTGACGTCACAGCCCCGTCCCTCAAGCTATACATATATGATAGGAGGAGGACTTGGAGATTTTTCAAATTCCGAGTTTTGCCGTCCTACCGGCAGCGGGGGTTTGTTCAAAAAAAAAAAAAAAAAAAACAATAGATCAGGTTTCCTGTAAGAATGGTTCAATAAACCCAGTAAAAGTCCCATTGATTTCATTTCTGACCCAATTTAAAAAAAATGAAATTTGAATTCCTCAGTTGAGTAGGTTTTTTTCTGTAATTTTGACAGTATTTTAAGGCAAATGTTCAAGTTCAAAGGAGCCCGGACCCCCTGATACCAGTCCTAGTGCTACACCACTGGAATTATGGTTTTGTGGAACACCTTTTGAGAGCTCTATAAGAAACCAATACTTTCAATTTTTAATTTGGTAGACGCCCTATGTGTGGGAAAAAGCCGTCTATGATTTGCTCCATAACATCCGGCTACCACCCGCCCCCCTTTGCGGCCTCTACTACGCGGGTATATCCGGCGGTGACATTTGCTGTCCTTCCACAAATTGGCATTTAAATAGCGCTGAAAATTCGAAAAATATCCCTTCGCGCCCGAATGTACCCGGCGCCCAAATGGCCGCGCCTAAAAGTCCGGACACCGATCCTAATGATGCAATTTTTTGGCTCCTTTAATATCCCTGCTGGTGTTCCTATTTCCATGAGCAATGCCATAGTTTTCAAGTGTATCAAAAACACCACTTAGTTTTTTCCCGTGAGTTTATCAACTAATTTTTTTTTGCGCGCGCGCGTTTGAAAGGTTGATTCAGAACTGAGTTTTTGTCGTTGATGAATCGTAACATTTTTTGAAGTCCATCTTCTAACATAAAACTCAGAATTCGACTTTTGGCAACGGTTGAGAATTTACCTGCCTTCGAATTGATTTAGCTGGGAAGACTTCAGATTTTAACTGCTTTCTAGAGCAATCACGTTCCCACTAAGGGAGGAAATAGAAGAAACCCTTTCCATTGAGTTTTGAATTTTCTTTCGTCTATCTCCAGTTGCATATTTACGAGGTGGAGGAGGAATAATTGAAAAATATTCTTCGAGACTTTTTTGATCCTAAATTCTCCTCCCTAGTCAACTTTCCTTTCAAATTTCTTCCCCCTTGTCCCTTCCTTTCTTTCAATCCTGACGTCGTTACTGTTCTAGAGCAGGGTGTCCACTTGTCTGGAAAATCTAGAAGTCAGGAAAACGTCAGGGAATTTTGTGAGACCTGGAAAAGTCAGGGAATTTAGGGAATTTTACCTAAAGTCACGGAATTTTTTGAAATTCGTCAGAAAAAGTTCAAGCTAGGAAGTTTTTCCTCTTCTTTTTTTTTCTTGCTTTTCAGTGGAGATTATGGTCTGGAAAAATCTGAAAAAAAGTCAGGGGAAAGTCATTGAAAAGTCAGGGAATTTCATTTCAGAGAAAAAGTGGACACCCTGTAGAGAAGGGATGCAAAACAATGAAGAACGCATACATCCTATTAGGTGATCGCGATGATTAGAAATGTAATGGAGTACCAAAAAATTCCAGACCTATTGAGAAGTACGATGTAAAAAATTAATTCAAAGAGAGAGCAATAATTACGAGAAAGAATTGATGATACATGGAGGATAGAGCGAACGTTTGCTACCGCTTGAGGAAAGAACTAGAGAACTAGAGAGGAGGAGAACAAGTCTAACATGGAAGAGCTATTAAAAATTTAGTGTCTATGAGTCTCGAAACACGAAGAAGAATCTTGAGCCCAGTGTTGACCTATGTGGGTGCTCAGATGAGCCACTAACAAAAGCCCAAGACTCCAAACTTCAATCTAAATCAAGGTAACTCAACCTTTAAGACATCACGGACCTTGTGGAATAATTCTGGTTTCCTGTTAACCCCGTTAGCCGTGGCCAGCCAGAACCATTTTCTTACAGCTGCGTGTAATGACAGTGGCATAACCCAAAAAATTGTCGCGGGTGGTGAACGGTGAAAAGATTTTTTCAGGGGTGTGTTCACCAGCTATTTTTCAAGGAGTGCGAGTGTTGTGAAATTCTTTCAAACCTACCCAATAAACGATGTTGTCATGATAGGTAAGACAAATCCATTTTTCTCCCAGGAATGCCTTTCTTTCAAGGGTGCACAAGAGTTTAGTTTTTTGAATACCGGCTTAAGAACGTCTATATCGACATTATACATATATGCACTTATGAATGAAGGTTGAGTAGAGGGCACTGCTTATAAAGACCGGCCTCCTATTTAATCTGAATGCTAGAAAATTCGAGATGTTTATAATCTCTCGCGGAAAAGCTTTCAAAATTCTTTGCTAGGCACTCGTTTAAATTAAACCGACAGTTCGATTCAGTACACGAGAAGATTGATACTGATGTCGTATGCAGGCCTATTCAGAGAGCTTTTATGAAATCTTCAAACGTCGCTATAATCTACACATCCCTAAAACGAAAATTTCGTTCCATATTTACTCGTTTTTTTTTTTTTTTTTTTTTTTTTTTTTGTTTGCTCCCATAAGCCAAGAAAAATAAATAGAGAAGAAGGAAAGTATTCGCTATATCGCTTCGTGCATTCAGCGCGGTCGTAATATCGTAGAAGGTACCTTTAAAAATCACTATATCCTAGTATGTATAAACGACGACTACCCTGCACGACTTCGAATAATTTTATAATGCGGCCCGACTCGTATAACAGCGAAATTTTGCCTCTCATTTCTTATTCTATCTCATCTTTTACGATTGCACGTATGTAGCGAGAGAGCACCAATAAGGTGGATTATTACTACAAAGTTTTTGCTGCGTGCTCGATATATCGGCGCTCGTTGAATTTTTTATTATAGGTGTATATAGGCCTTCGTTCCATATTTTCATAGGCATTTTTAAATACAATATTATAAAGGCCCGTCTATAAAAATAACAATGAAGCGGTGGTTTGGTCGTGAAATTCTCTCCGTCTCATTATCAAAGAAATGGCATTCGAGTTGATAATTACACTACGAGCAGTCGTAGAGCGGCCCAAGAGGAGGGGTGGAGGCACATCGATTAAATGTTATTGTCTTCGCGGCAAAGGCGGTAACCGTGCGTACCTCCTTCTTGAACGTTAATGATTTTAAATGAGGAAATTAACGATGTCGAGGCGAGTTATTATAATAGATAAAGGAAAGACGACCCTTTGCAATTATTATATCAAAACCGCGAGCTGGCGCTGTAGCAAAGAAGTTCTGCAACAAAACACACTCTCGCACTTGTCGTCGTAAGTTATGACGGTATTTTCAACTCTTGGCATTCTGCTTCGTTATCGTCGTGGAAGCGAATCGAATAATAATACTCGATTTCCCAACATCAACGTAATATTTTGAGCGTTTATGACAGAAACATGTGAAACTGAATTTTACGAGCCGAAATAACACTGACGCGACGTGTTCGGAACTTTTCTAATTTACGTGCTACCTTGCGAAAGTTTCCTTTTGGCAGACTCGCTTCTCGCGCGATAAGATGTATTTCATACCGATTACACTATCGTACACGACGCGCACAAACACTGAAATATCGACATTTAGGAATTTTTAGTGGACGAGATAAAAGCAAGCGAACGGCGGGGGTCTGTCGGGGAGTTAGAATGAAATTTCTAAGAATGATAATCATAATTTGTAATGTACCTTTGAGGAAGGAGGGTTGGATAATTGCAATGATACATGTGATATCTATGGGTAGAATTTTTGCTAGGATATAATCTACTTTTAAATATCCGACACGAACTCGATGAAACGAGTTCATCAGTGACGTCAGAGCATAAATTCAATTTCAATTTGTGGACAAACGTAGAAGATATTAAAACAGACCACGAGAGAATGAAAAGGTGATAAAGAGAAAAGTCACTTACGACTGTTTGTACACCTTTTCTTGTACAACATCAAAAGTGACTAAAATATAACATAGCATAATTATTTTACTGTTCTGGAATACATGGGTCTTGTTTATGATCGTCTCTTCGTTTAATTTTATTTGTTCTAAGTCCGTCGCAATATTTTACAGCCGTGGAAATTTCCAGGAAGAAAAGGCCTGAGGATACTGAGAAGAGGAAATTTAGATCTTCAATAATACGCGTGGAATGTACCGCACCAATTGTATGAATTACTTCTATCAGTGAGGAAGAGTCCTCCTAAACTGTAGCTAGTCTGGTGTCGGAGCGATTGCTGTCGGTTTTGCTATTTCCAAAGTTTGGTCTAACTTTATTGAAGAACTTACGGCAGTGTTTCTCAACCGGTGTGCCGCGGCACATCACTGTGCCGCAAACCGGCTTCAGGTGTGCCGCAAAATTTTGATCAAAAACATAAAATTAACATGAACTGAAAAAGAATTGCAAATTTTTTTTTTATTTACTCGAAAAAGTGATCAAAAGCATTATCGGACCGATGTGTTCCAATTTTTGTATCTTGTCAGTTCCAGTTATAATTACCTAAACTTCAGTCCAAACCTGCAACCAATGTTATAAAAATCAAGAACTTTCTGCGACTTGGCAAAAAGTTCAGATTGTATTCCATATTTCCTCATAAATTTCGGAATTAGAAGAGCCCAGAGGTTTTCAGTAAATGCAAGGAACATCCAAACACTTTCGTGCGTATATTGGCGGCAAAATTTTCTTGAGTCCCAACAGAAGATCAAAGCTCTTGTTTCCCGGAACCGCAGTATAGAGAAAGAGGGGTGAGGTCTCATATAGCCATCTTATAGGCCACAAATTCTGAATTCAGGAGGAGGAAATCAGTAGAGACACGAAAATTTCCAGACGCGCAAACATTTTCGATACAATTTGGAGTTCTGGAAATACTGTGCCGCAGTAATATCGTCTCATGAAGAAGTGTGCCGCAATGTACAAAAGGTTGAGAAACACTGGTTTAGACCCAATAGTATATATACATCTGTAAATTCAGGGTGTCTACCACCCTTGTAACTCCAATAAACCCTATACAAGGTATGTCAAAAAAGTTCCCGGACGATTATTTGTATGCGCCAATTGGTAACACTGGCAAGGAAACCTAATTGAATCTTGTTTTCTTGTACTATCGACCATCAATGTTCAAAATTTCACGTTGATTCATGGCATAGTTTGTCATAAATTAATTTTTTGGAGGAATGTCCTTGAGGGTCCGTGCCGATTTCAGGCCAATTTTTTTGCGTAAAAAAGAGATGAAGCAATAAATTGTAATCAAATTCCTTGTAAAACCAGGAAAAGGAAATGCCAAATAAAAAAATATGTTATGTGCTGTGTTTGAAGGGTCCACCAAGAAGCGTGCAGCGTTGTACAACGTGTTCAGTCGTTTCAGGGTGGGGTAAGAGTCGGTAAAACCGGTTCATGCAAGCGCGCTATCTGTCGTCAACAGTATGAAGCGGAAACTCGCCCGAAATCGTCGATAGATGTTGCTAGTAGTGTCAGCGGCAGTCACAAAAGCGTTTGACTATGTAATTTAGACCGGGACATACCATAGGTTGAGTATGCACTGAAAGGGGCACGCAGTTTGACTTCGGATTATTGTTCGGACCATGTATGGGTATATAGAAAGTGATGTTGTCGCCTCCCCCCTTGGTCGAGACATTGTGGATGGGGGGTCAAAACACGTTATTTTGATTTATCTCGTTCATTTCAACCGATACGTAAAAAACACAGGAATACAAAATTAAAGAGAATACAATTTTCTTTAAAAAAGATGTCTTTCATTTTCTTCGTAAAGTCAATAGTTTTGGCCGTGTGAAGAAAGAAGTGATGAAAATCGATGCTACGTCGCGTCGTATTCAGCGTAATTGAGAGTGACAAAGTAGGAGTGAGTAACGTTGAAACGCGCGGCACGACGCGACACGTCTTGCGGCTGCTTCTTACGTAATTACACTTACGGTACATAATATTTCCTTCTTTCTTAACGGGTTCCAAGATTTTTCTTTTCATTTTGGGGCGATATTTTCACTTATTGGTTTACCACGTAAGTATTTTAAAATAGTTGAATCTCATTTCAAAATGTATTTTGAATTCCCATACCTGTACATTGGAGCTCTTTCTTTATAAGAATTTAACAATACTAGAGTGAAAAATAGTCACTCTCTACATTTGCCTCGTGTACCTGAAAATATAGTTACCAAATTCTCAACACTTTAGAATTCTCATTTACATCATTTTATTGCTAATAATATAATTTCTTCTTGTAGCAATAATACTATGATACGTACATTTTAAATTATGAGCAATGCAATTATAATATTTATGCATAAAATAAGCACAAAGTACGAGTATTTTCAAGTACACCAACAAAATAATCCATAAATAAGTATTACAATTGTAATTATGTTCGCCGGGGACCACAATATTTTCTCATATTTCGTCATCATCCATTAAGAAATTCTGGCATTTCTGTAATTTTCCACAGGCACAGTAACCGACACATTGGTACCCTTTATTTTGGCAGGTACAATTATTTCTGCAATTTTTTGTACATTTGCAAGGGAATACTAAAGTAGGAGGTAAAGCAGGCTTCTTCATGAAAAGCGGTCGCAAAATATTCTTCTGATCATAATGGTACCCATACTTTGTTAAATCTGGCATGACAATTTCAGACTTGAGGCTATTTTCCCACAAATGAATTTGCACTGCTGATCGTAATACGTGTTGGGTAAATGAATCAGAGGTGCATGGCAAGGTGGACATATCACCGACACATTTTTGTTTTGTAGTGAACAATGTTTTGCGACTATCACCACAATTCACACCTTGCTTTTTAATTATTCTCAGATAGAAGTACTCCAAAGTATTTATCTGTTTTTCATTTATATCCAGCGTCAGTGTTTTCAGAGCTGTTCTAAAGTTTTCTGTATTTTTGAAGAGTTTCAAGGCAGCTTTTTTTGTACCTATTTTACTGGTTGTGTCACAGCCAGTCCATCCATGTAATCTTGGGAGAAGGTGACATATTTCATACACATAGTGACTGTTGACTATATGGCAACCAAGGTATCGTTTCTTTTCCGCAACTCCGGTGACAACCCATAGGGCATATGCTCCAGCCAATTTTAAGTCTTCCCAAAACCTGATACCAAGTACAAAGACATCAGTGTCTGGAGAATGTATGAATATGCTGCAAAAATTTGAAGATGAGTTATGTTTTCTCATCCAATGTTTCTTCATTAAAATCATCATTATCAATTGCCCCATGAACAAAGAGAGATGGATCCTTCACAATATTAGATGGAAGTGGTACATCTCCATTTCTACTTGCTTCTACAATAGTTGTGGCGATTTCTTGGTCCAAAATTTCCATTGAACCATAGCTAATACAATGCCCTAATCGGTTTAACGTAATTATCAAATGTTTTGAACGCGTAAGATGATGTATACTTTGCGCTAATGCTATGTGCTTTGGAGTCAGGTTTCCATTTGTTAGTACGTGGTATAAATCCATATAGATAGAACATAACTTACGTTTTGTACTGCTAGAATACTTATGAGTACCTCTTATTAGACAATTGAAAAAGTTGTTCCATTTTTCGGGAAGCACAAAGTCGTTGAACCCGTTTTCGATGTTGGTTGAGTCACAAATGTAATTTTTCAATTGAAAGTCTTGTTTCTTCATTTCTTCTCGTAGTTCACCTATGGAAATATAAACTATATTGTAAGCGAAGTTTGAACTACCCCTTCATGGGGGCTGCTGTGACAACGTTGTTCGTCATCGTAACTGGTGCTTTGCTCAGGAAGACTCGATGAAAATCTTGGTTTTCATCTTAGAAATAGAGGTTTCTTTCAGTTCAGGTGTTTGCAGTGGTGACAGGGTGGGGCACAGGGAATAACTCAGAATTTCTCTCAAGTCGAGTAGGGGAAGGTTAAAAGTGAATGACATAGTTTTACGTCTGTTTTGTATTTTATTTATTTATGAAAGGTCCATTGAGACATGATGACAATAATAGGAAAAAATCTGTATAATTTGAGAGCTCTTGCACACGATTTGAAGCCCCTCACGCTACTGTCACTATGTTCCTTGTCTGTCTACAGAAATCTGTCTGTGTTCAAGGGGTATGAAAAATTATTTTCATAACGACTCTGAGGAAGACATACCCCGTGTAAGAGAGGAAAAAATATTTGAAACTTACCTGCAGCGAGTTCAATTTGGGTAGTACGAATTTTCCGTATTTCCTCTGCAACCTCGGGTAATGGTACACTAATTTTGAAAACTAAAGATGACTTCGATCTGTCTTTTGGCACGGAAAATAACAGTTGTTCACCATAGTGTGCAATTAACAATTTTTTTGTGAGACGATTATCAATCTCACGAGAATCGTGGCATAATTCTCTCAATCGTGTTGCGAGAGCAGTTAATTCAAAACACTTTGATTGTAAATCTTCTCCAATTTCCTCAATTAATGTGCGAAAACCACTTTGAAGGCTGCTATCGTCTTCAGGAGTCAAGTCATCAGGAAAAGTGGACGTCTCACATCTCGAAACAGAGTGCCGGAAATAATTCTTGGAATAACCAGAGTGATACATCACATCGGCCGCGAAAATATCTTTAACACTTTTACAATGACACAATCGAGTAAAAACTGCATCTTGCCTACTGTGACATTCATTTAAAAGGTTCAAGGCCTTGTTTTGCTCTGATATTCGGAATACTTTTGAATCCTTCCGATAGGTATTCTTCAGACAGAAAATACACTTCTTCGGGTCAAAATTTCGGTCTGCAGACCCACGGTAGGTTGAAACTTCGAATAGGCTCGACGCATCCACAGGATTGTCATCTTCTTCTTGCTTCTTCTCGCATCGACGAATATTAATTTCGCTCGTGTAGGTCATATAACACTCGCGATGCCACTTGAATAGTGATTTCTCTGCAGCACCAAGTGAAGATATGCGATCTCCGGCTGGATCCTTTCTCCTCAAAGAAGCTTCAATTACAACTCGGCGACTTGTTTCTTGAGGCTTCAAAACTAAATTTTTTCGAACGCCCCCATTACATAATATACACACATCTACGTCGAAAGTTTTTTTTGTTTTTATCTCGGTCGTCAATTCGGAAGCCATGAAGAAATGGAAGTGTCAAAATTAGCAAACGCAAGAAACACGAACTCTCAACGTTATGGAGAAGTGATATGATTGAATAAATCTCTAACACTTGTGGGTAGTTTGTATGCATACTTTTGTTCTACAGTAGTCTGGACCATAGGATCACGCAAAAACAGAAGGAATGGAGATATGGAATATTTTATCGTCTTATTGGCGCCCTCAATCGATAGCAGAACGTACATACAAGTAACGCCGACGAAGATCAAAAATCATTTTACTACCAGAAATTCAAATAAAACAGTGTTTGTAAAAAAACAATAACAATACCATTTCCCGTCCTCGTACTCAGGCAGTCAGAAACGTCAAATTTCTGAGAAGTGTATGATTGTACACATTGTCGCAACAACGACACGCGGTTTCCAGGCGTTTAAACGGAAGCTACTCGCGGCCCGTCGTTCTCAACGCGGTTGAACATTGTGTACCATCGATTTACATCACTTCTTCCTTCACACGGCCAAAACTATTGACTTTACGAAGAAAATGAAAGACATCTTTTTTAAAGAAAATTGTATTCTCTTTAATTTTGTGTTCTTGTGTTTTTTACGTATCGGTTGAAATGAACGAGATAAATCAAAATAACGTGTTTTGACCCCCCATCCACAATGTCTCGACCAAGGGGGGAGGCGACAACATCACTTTCTATATACCCATACATGGTCCGAACAATAATCCGAAGTCAAACTGCGTGCCCCTTTCAGTGCATACTCAACCTATGGTATGTCCTGGACTAATTGTGATTTTTGATGCATGAGCAAGGATGGGAAGTTATTTGGAAGTTGGAAGTTATTTGATAAATGCGCTCAGGAAGTGGAAGCTGGAAGTTGGAAGTCGCAATGTGTGAAGTTGGAAGTAGAAGTCAATAGCAAATCTCAATCTCAATCTTTTTTTTTTTTTTTTTGTATGGCACCACTGCATATTTTGTTGGAAGTTGGAAGCGGAAGCTGGAAGAAAAAAAAATTGGAAGTGGAAGTTTCATCAATTGACTTTGCATCCTTGTGCATGAGTTTAACCATGAAGGTTTTTAGGCGTGTACGGATATGGTACGGCCTTCAGTATCAAAGGTTTTCTTGCCCAAAATCAAACACCAGTGCTTGACCACCCCCTGTATTCGCCTGATTTGAATTGTAGGGACTTCTTCCTAATCGACCGACTATGAGATGCCATGCGATGGGAGCATTTGGGGCCTACAGAAGGCATCAAGACGGAATCGTCACGGACCCTCAAGGACATTCCTCCAAAAAATAAATTTATGAGAAACTATGCCATGAATCAACGTGAAATTGTAATTATTGATGGTCGATAGTGCAACAAAACAAGATTCAATTAGGTTTCCTTGCCAGTGTTACCAATTGGCGCATTTTGACATACCTCGTAAAAGTCCAATAATTTCATTTCTGACCCAATAAAAACAATAAAATTTGAATTCTTGGGTTGAGTTAGGATTTTTTTTTTCTGTAATATTGATTGTATTTTGATGTGAATTTTCAAGTTTAGAGGAGGTCCAGACCCCGTGACACCGTCCGCCCTGCTTCTCCACTGGTTTTATGGTTTTGTGGAACACTCTTTAAGAGCACCGTAAAAGTCCAATATTTTCAGTTCTGAATTTGTTTGGCACCCTGGTGATGAATAACTAGAAAAAAATGATGCCGTTAAATCATATCTTTTACTGGCATAAATATGTGGACGATATATTTTGCACGAGGACCCGTCAGGTGAAGCTCCTTCGTGAGTTTCACACTTTCTTAAAAAGACCTTTTATAAAATTCACCCTGAAAGTTGATGGCTCATTAATAAATTTTTTGTACTTGTCCATTTTCGTTAGAGACGGTGTCCATGAATTTGGAATTTATAGAAAAGAAACGTCGACCGATATTACAATCCACGGGTCGTCCTTCTGTCCAGCTGCATATAAGATGGCTACCTTCAATAACTCGATCCATCGCCTGACTCATACTCCTTTGAGACAGGACACTTTCCAAAAGGACCTAGGAACAATGAAGCACCTGGCTAGAAAGAATGAAGTGAGGATGGATATCGACCTAATGGTCCGTAGGAGGCTTGCCAGAAAAAGCCTGGATTCTACCACCTCCCTCCCCAGGGATTCACACTTAGATAGGAGGAAACGTCGGATTGGACTTCCTTGCTTGGACAGTTTTTCGTTGAAGTTGGGCCGGGTGCTCAGTCCTTTCGGGTTCCGTCCGACATATTATAATACTAACAAGGTAAAAAGTTTATTTGTAAAATTAAAGAACCCCATTCCTCTAGCCGAGAGGAGTAGTGTTTACAGCCTGGAGTTTATATAGGAATGACCGACCGTCAGCTTCAAATTAGAATCGATGAGCATAAAAAAGCTCGGGAGAAGGGTAACATGGGTGAGTCGGCCTTCGCCGATCACCTTATCGAAAATGGCCACAGAGTCAAAGAGGGGTCTGGTACCCTCCTCCATAGGGAGGACTCACACTTTAAGCGTATGGCTTTAGAAAATATTGAAATCTTACGTCACCGGATTAATTACACGCTAGATCTTCACACTTCCCTCAACATCGACCTTGATATTGTTTCCCAATTTCAAGTTCTCGTCTCCTTATGTTTGACTTACAATATCTGTCTCCATCAGGGCACTCCTGATGGCCTACCTGTGGGCGCACCCCCCTCCTCGCTAGTTGCCGACGTATTCATGGATCAGATTGAATCTAGTCTGCTCTCTGACACTCTTCTTCCTTAACCTCACATCCTCACCTGGCTGAGATACGTGAACGAAATTCTTTATACTTTAAACGGTTTGAATCTCTCCTCACCTTCTTCAACTCTCGTCACCCTATTATCAACTTCATTCTCGAAGTAGGAGGCTCCTCCATCAACTTCGTTGATTCTCACCATCTCCCTTCATCTTGAAGCCAACTCTTTTGTTCCTCCTTGTCAATGAGTGGCTCATCTCTTCATCATCATTCTCACACATCCACTGCTTAGCTATAGCCTTCATTCAGCGCCTCCTCAATATTTCTCTTTCTCCGCGTAATTTCCACACTGAAAAAGCGCACAACAATCATCTCGATCGTCTAAATTATCTTCCTCACAACATCTCGTAATCTTCTAATCATTCTTCCTTACGATATGACCATTGCCGTCGTAAGCGCAGAATTCGCCTTCCTTTCTTAAGCCAGCAATCTTAAAAAACATCCGAAGCGCTCGAAACTTCTACTCGCTCTTCTCTTTAGGTCATCTATCCTCTGTTGAGGATCGTTGCGAGGTCTACCGAGCTAGTTGCAAGGAACTTCTCTCGATTAAGGGATTTCACTTCCTTATTAAAGAGGTAAAATAGCCTAATAAGACTATTTTGTATCTAGAGGGTACGCACTAATTAACATCTTTCAATCAATTAAGAGACTCGTTTTGACATTGAACGTAAAACTTTAGAGACCTTACCGTTACGTAGGACCGCGCTTGGTGAGTGATCTTCTAACTAGAAAGGAAAAATATTGCCAAAAACAATTTAACGGGAGTTTTATTTTTAGTTATTAATAACCAGCGGATGCGCCAGGTCCCTCGTCTACCATTTGTCATCTGGCAACGTCAGAAAACGTAAAATTCTACAATATTTCGCATATCACACATCGCTAGAGCTTCGAAGGCGCAGTCGGTGCAGTACATGCGAAATTACTGCTCCCGTGACGTCACCATATACCATAAACCCACGGACGAGTAAAAACGTAGGTAACTCATTACCGTTTCTTAATAATAGCGACGCGAGCAAATCTATGGAAAAAACGTCATTTTGTACCCGCGCGATTCATCAATACGGACGTCAACTTTCGTCAGCGAGCGCTCACGTATATCTTGAAAATTGAATTCCATTGATCCTGTACCAATATTAACTTTGGTAATGGAGAAAAAAAAGTACCGTGCAAGATTGCGAGAAAAATGAACTGGTAATTTATCCCCTGACCGGACGACGACGCGCGACCAAATTTTCAATCTTCTCTTCCAGCGAGCACGAAAACCAACAAAAAATAATATTTCCAATTGAAAATTGATAATATTCGAATGAGAAAAATTAATTCGCGTAGCGAATAACGGCCTTTGAGTAAACATAAAGCAATTTGCTCGATAAAAATGTGAACTGTTCTCTCGACGTATTCTGAGAATGTTATAGTAAGCGAATGAGAGAAAAAAAAAATTCATTGTAAGAATTTTGTCGAACGAAGAATGAAAAATTCTACAACAAGAAAAGTTTATCCAACAACGGTCGTTCCCGCGAAATAATTCCCAATCTAACTTGATTAAAAAAAAAAAGAAAAGGTAAATGTTCGTAACTCATTGTAAATTCAACGGGCGTTATAATCTTAAATCTCGATCGTATTAAATTAGAGCGATTTCCAAGATTTTTCAATCAGAATAATAAAAATGGGGAAAAAAAAAACGCGAACCAAAATAAAGATTTCGTTTCCATAATAGGCGATATTGTGTCGAATGATGACGTCGCTTTCGAGATACGGATTTCGATTACTCGGCAGAGAGAGAAAAAAAATTGTCCCAGCGATAAAAGTACATGGCCTCATCTTTAAAATGCCGAGAGTAACGGCAACCCTAATTTAAATGGAAACGATAATTTCGAAAGCCAATCTTCGTACACGACCATCAGAACTTTGATCCTCACTCGAAAGCTCGCGGTTCATTCACCAGTAAAGGTCCTCGCATTAATTTTATATCACCATAATTCGATTTTAGCTTTGAGTGCGTATAGATGTAGAGGACCTTTGTAGCTTCTCTTGCCAAATGACTTTTTAATGTTCAAAAAGAATTCACTTCAGGGAAACGCAAATGAAGTAAGTACTCGAGACCGCGAAAGAACGCCACTACGAATCGTAATATAATAGAGTCAACTTCACTCCATCAGACATTGTATTAAAAAAAAAAAAATTGTAGTGGGCAATTTTTTGTCTTCGAGCCAGAAGAAATTTTGAACACACGTCGAGTTCATTGTCGAGGCAATTTAGTACACATGTCATCTCAGGTCTCGTCATCAAGATATAAACCAACATCGGATCACGAATTAATTTTGGGTGAAAAGTGGGAATGTTGCATGATATACATTTTTCCACCCAAGTAAAACTAGAAGAACGAAGTCAAACTGTAACAAAAATTAGCTTAAATTTTCTGACTCCTTCTCTCCTCTGTTCATCATTATAGGCTAAAAAAATCCAAATTTTTTTATTGAATCTCAGCTCATTGTACCTCGAGTCCTGAGTGGACAAAGAACCTTTGTAAAAGCAGTAACCCTCTTTACTGATCTCGGTATCCCCGAAGGTCAGAGTCCGGACGAAGAAGGTAACCTATGTAATAGCCTCGATCCTCTGGAGCTAGCTGAGTCAGACGAACCCAACAAAACCAGCATCGTGTCAGCTCTTACGTGATGAAATTCTCCCCTGGAGGGAGGGGTCGAGGATTGAAAAATCTGTACAGTAGTCCCAATTTTAGAATAAAATCGAAGCATTAAAATCTTGCTATCATTACCGCTAGCGAGCCAGACGAAAGTGCATCTCTATATCCTCGGAGTGGAGGAGCAAGAACATTACCTCAGTCAAAGTAAATCTTCGTCATCATTCAATGCCATACGTACAAGAGTTAGACCATCCCCTAAGATAGACTGAGCTTGATTGATGGAAATGAAGTCGAAAGAAGTGATAAAACATGAGGATCTAAGGATCTTCATGATGGGCCCTTCCACGTAAAACTAGAAGAATTTGTGAATTATCTTCAAACATTGACTTCAATTTTCCGACTCCCGGGATTTTCTCAGGTCGTAGTACCTTAAGACCCGAGTGGACAGTCGAGGGGCGGGAGTCCATGCCAGAGCCACGTCCGGACCAAAGAGGTCACCTGTAATAGCCTCAATCCTCTAGAGCCAGCTAAGTCAAACCAACGCACACTGTACGTGGCTTCTACGTCAGGTCACTCCTCCCTGGGCGAAGTGGGGGCTCGACCAGTTATGTTCCCAATTCTTGAATCAAATCGTAGCATTAAAATCTCTTTATCATTACCGCCAGCAAGCTAGACAAAAGTACATCCATCGTTGACGAAGATCACGCTATCTTTGGAATCGAGGATGAATTAACGCAGGAAGCTAAGAAGAAATCCTACACGGACATCACTCCTTTGGTCATCATCAAAGGTCAAGTAGACCACATTCAGACCATCTACCCTTTTCTTACACAGCTCATGCTCAGTCTATCTTAAAGATGGTGCAACGTAGAACAAGAGATTCCACCCTTGAAGAAGTTGAAGTTGTGCTCCTAAGAGATAAGATAAATCACCAGAAAAATATTAACAGTAAGAAGGCTTAATGCGGATTCTTGGAAACTATTGCGGTTGTGGTGTGAGCAGCGACAATCGGAATCCTTGGAGTCAGTGCTCAAAAAATAGTTCTCAAAAAAGATACCAAATTCTCCAAGATGTTGAGCCACAGATTCAATGTTCTGGGACACATGGAACAAGATTGCTTTCGACAGAGAAGTAAAAGCGTAAATAATGTAAGTTTGATCTCCTACAAACTACAATGAAGCACGCTTCCCAAAGCTCAGTTCACGATCAGAAACAAGACTTCGGGACATAAATACGATACCCAGTGTTTGACAGCCGAACGACTAATCATAAGGTTAATGATTCAGAACTTCTTGGAAAGAATCTGTTGACATCACAACTACAAGAAATGAAAAGAAGAGCAGGAAATCTAAGCACCTTACGGAAAGACAATGGATGTTATCTTCAAGTTCCAGACATTAGACAAACATTAGCCATTGAGATTTTGCGGTTTTCGGTAAGCAATCCATATATGGATGGATGTCAACGATATTCGATATCAACATAATTAATCGTGCACCCCAAAAATGTTCTTGCAGCACAAACATCGGTCATTGTCAACGATCAACTACTCCACTTTCATTTGCCCTTCACGTTCACAAAAAAACATTTTAAGAAAGTGTCAACAATCGACCCCAACCACACAAAAGATGTCAGTTTGAAATAGACAATAGGTACACTTTGTACTAACGTTGGATACCGAAGACGAGAATATCAATTCTCACACGCTGTTTGTTTTCGCGCATTTACCGCAAATAAATTAAATTCTGAAAAGAAATATACGCGAAAATAACGAGAACTCTTCCTTCTTTTTCGATAAAAGGAGTCTATCGAAGGAGAAAAATATAAGGCAAAATATCAACGCGTGCCAATGTCGATTAATAAAAAATTACATTATTACACCCTCCTGAAATAATACCATTACTACCCTTGCAGTCGCTCAACTTGACGAAGACACGTTAAGTCAATAAAACCACACTAAAGAGCACCTACCACCGAATACAATAATATAATGTCACTTCTTTCACTTTGAGAATGTTTACTTTTCTACACGAAAACAGCGATGATAAGGATACTATGTATTTCCTTGTTTTCTCTAACCAACCGAAAACGCTCTTCTTTGGGAATACCGTCTCTGTTCACGAATTCCTACGGGACAAAATTATGGGAGGCTTACTTTTGTGTAGTCACTTGAGACCGTGAAAGTTTATACCAGTCTTGTCCGTTAACTTGAGTTTACGGAATATCGATACTTGAAGTAGAGTGGTCACGATTCTTCTACTGTCACAGAAGGAGGCTCGATGAGGACCAAATCGTCATCATAGAACAGAACTATCTTATGTTGAGATAATTCTGTTCTATGGCATGAGATAGTTCAGTTCCATGGTGACTCCAGTACAGCTTATGAAGTGTAAGTACCAAAAAAACTGGATGGGAGTGACCTTCATAGTTGAAGATTGAGAAAGGCCGAAAATCAAGAAGTCAATTTTTGCAAACGAAGAGTTGAAAAATAATCCACAAAAATGGAATGTCAAAGCCTCTAAAGTTGATGATTGGGTATGGTCAAGAGCCAAGATCTCTGCAGAAAATTGCCACATACACAATGCAACTTTTTCCACAAAATATTTTTTCTTATTTCTAGAAATAATTATAGTAAGTGAACAGGCTGGCGATGCTTTCATCATTTTCAAGTGCTCTACAAAAGTGTCGATACACCCCCCTCCCCACCCAATAATGGCACGTGTAAAGTTTTTCATACCAGAAAACCCTGGATTCCGATAAAGTAATTTCGAGTATAGCCACGCATCATATTGACCACTTCAGAATCTGAATTTAGATTATTGAAAAGCCCCGAAGCGTTCCAACGATTTGCGGTGACACGAATTGGAGGGAGATTCAGCTGAAGAAGGTCAAGAGGCTGCCATAAATATTAGTAATAGTCAAGGTCGGCAATATAATATTCTCAACGAGTTAACCACAAAGGTTTTCATAGCTAGTTACATTTTGTTTGACTCGCTTTGTCATGGGCAACACAACTCACAACTAACACTAAAGCTTAATGATTATCGAATCGGATAAAAAAGTTCCCCGCCATTCATAGCGATGAAAAATTCGGTCGGCAACTCGGGTAATTAATCGTAATTGGGAATCATTCCTCAAAACCCATACTTCTACTCTCGGTACTGTAGTCAAAATTAACCTCAATTACAATCGAATCGCGCATTTTTGTCTAGTCATTAAAAGCACTTTGTCCATACTCGACGTTCTAAAAGTTTCACATACATTTTTGAGTAAAAAGCAATACCATACGAATCGATTATTTGAATCTCATTTTGGTACGGACTATATCGGATTACTCATTCATAGCCCTGAACTCTGAAGGCTTTAGTAGGTTTCAGAAAGTACATGCCAAGCGTAATTTTATTACGTGTCTCGATCGAAGTTTCTGACGAAAAAATCCGCCGTTTTTAAAAGCATTCAAATTGGGAGTAAAATCTAAGACTATACACAAATAATTCTCTTAAATATCTACTTTGCCAGACAAGGTGATGTACTGTTATTGCTTACTTATCTTTCTTTCTCAGTAAATTGTCAATTTATTTACCAAATTCGTTCGCAATTCAGTCTGTAAGAATATCCTCTGACCATCTACCCGCCTCTTACGACCACTTAAGTCGTCTCCCCCATAGTCATCTCTCGTTCAGATTCTCATTCCTCATCAAAGACGCCAATATGGCCACACAATCTGTCATATTTCTTTCTTCCTTCTCTACAATACTCACGATGAATTAATTCATAGTCTGGACTTTTGCAGACTAAATCTGTTCCAAAAGAAATAAACGCCATAAAACAGGACTATAAATATCCACCGAACGATTACCGAGTACGATGTACTTCTTTCGTATTTTTTTAAAACCTAGAACGTCGTTAAAGATAAGAACCAGACACAAGGATGGAAATGCAGCGAACTTCACGATAGTGGTACCGGACCGACAATATAAACGGGCATTACGTCGTTTAAACTTAAGGAAAAAAGGCACTTTATTAGTAAGGAAAGAAATACGACTGTACTTAACGGGATCCGTACAAATATACACATTAAAGGAATTCTGTTCTTCAACTTACATTGATGTGCTAAATGAAACGATATCAATTATATAGCAAGCAACTCGTTAATTATTTCAATATACTTACGGATCCTCATCTCAATAGCATCGTGTACACCATGCATGTAAATGTTTCTTTTATCTCGCTCAACGAACTGTTCCGCACCTATCCTTTTTGGCATATTTTTACCAACACAATACAGTCATTATTCTACTACGTACTTCACTTCTAAATGCTCACTTTCATACGTACATAAAGAGGTCCTTAACGTTGTACGTATCTCGTTGGCCATTTATGGTTTCTTACCCTCTCACTTCATGCATCTCATTAAAGAAGTATACGTTTTCCTACGCATCTGTGTGAATAACATAATACGCTACAAATAAGTGGCAGACATTGTGGTCTTTTATATCATATTCAGGTTGCTTTTATTTTCTTTCGAGTATCATTACCAGCTTTGTGTCGAAACTTTCTCACCTGAACGCTCTCTTAGATTCTATCGACACAATATTTGTCAATATTGAGAGTTACAGCAGATCTTCCAAGTTGTGATTATGAAGTCACACTGAAGGAAATGAGGGTGGAAAATTGGAGGCTGATTCAAAGATAGCGAAGCACTTTGAAATGGAGAAATGTCTACTGAAAGGAAATTCTGAAAATACTTGACATTTATTGACCTTTTTTGAAAGTAAGCGAGTCAACGAGCAAGAAAAAAAAGCCTCAAGGGTTCTTTAACGGAGTTAAACGAGGGGTGGCCGGGGACCTGTTCTATGGGGCACGCGGGATCTGAAAAATGTAGATTGTGACGTTACAGTCCCGGACTTTGGAGCCACATATTATAGGAGAGGAACTCGAAAAAACTGATCTATGACGTCATCAAATTGTGACGTCACAACCCTGGACTTTGAAGCTGTACATAATAGGAGAGGAATTTGAAAAAACTTATCTATGACGTCATCAGACTGTGACGTCACAAGGCTGACGTATGAGTTATCAAACAGTGATGTGACAGGCGCCGCCCACAAGCTATATATGATAGGAGAGGGACTTAAGGGGGCGCTTAGAACATTTTCGAGCTCCGAACTTCGCCGGCCGGCTGGACGGCGGACGTCTTTTCCGAAAAACCCCCTATAAAACAGGTCCCCCGTTAAAAAAAAAGTCAAATTGGCTAAACATACTGTTTCAACAGGCAACCTCTTTTATCGGGCGGGGGGTGGTAGTGGTGTCGTCAGAAAAAACATCCACCGTTCGGCAAAGCTCGGAGCTTGGCAATTTTCCAGTCCCCTCCAAATCCCGTCTTATCATATATAGCTTGGAGGCGAGGCCTATGAAGTCACAGATTGATTGCGTCGTAAGTCAGCCTTGTGACGTCACAACCCGATGACGTCATAGACAAGTTTTTTACGAGTTTTCTTCCTATTATATATAGTTTCAAAGTCCGGGCCTGTGACGTCTTTTTAAATCCCCCTCCTATCATATATAGCTTGGAGGCGAGGCTTGTAACGTCACAATCTACATTTTTCTTTAAAATCCTTGTAACAGGAGACAGTAGTAGTAATAGGACCCCTCGGAAACTGTTCCAAAAATCAACTAGAATTGACCTAAAATGACCAGAATTGACCATACGATGTCTGATTACGGTCAACATTGGTCAATAATGACCTAAATTGACCAGGAATCAACCAAAAATGACTAGAATTGACCAAAATCGACTATAAAACACCAAAATTGACCAATATCAACCATAATTCAGCATACATCAGACGCGTTTAATTGGCGCCAAACGCGTCTGACATATGTCCAATTATGGTTGTTTGATCTGGCTAGTCAATTTTTGGAACAGTTCCCAAGGGGTCCTAAACAAAATATTGTATGGAATCTTGTCGAGGGGTAGCAAATTGCACCATTAGCCACTTTTCTTTGCTCTACAGAAATTGTATAACATGACAAATTGTTCAGGCATGCAGAAAGGGAAGGGAAAGATGAGTAAACATCTTCATTTCTTTATTGGAGAAATATTCGTGGAATGATTATGGAGAAAATTCCCACCTAGCCCACAGACTAACCTGCTACCTTTGTATTCCAAACCCTGTGTAATGTGTATTAATAAGATCAGGTAAAATGAGTAAGAGACAAAAAAATAGCTTATAGCACAAATTTCTGCTGCTTCATTCAATGATGAAGGAGGGGCGTTTTTCATATTGCTTTTCCTAAGTCAAAATAGAATACCAACTGTAGTATTTCTGAAATAAGAAGTCATCCCTTTTTTATCCTCAGAAAAGGTTGACATCAAAGACGTGAAGGCTTTCATGGATCTTCTTGAGCCACATTTTAAGAACAGAAGAATTGAAGAAAGATCGACGCTAAATCGTCAAGAAACTACAAGTTATTGACGAAAGTTTCAAACCATTAAATTTTGTTCAGACAGAGAGGGAAGATTACTTGTTTCGAAAAAGAGTTCATTACGT
The DNA here is from genome assembly GCA_035079385.1 of Aspidiotus rigidus. Taxonomy (NCBI): domain Eukaryota; kingdom Metazoa; phylum Arthropoda; class Insecta; order Hemiptera; family Diaspididae; genus Aspidiotus; species Aspidiotus rigidus. The sequence goes on along the minus strand of JAVHKY010000054.1, from coordinate 18,450,504 downwards.
TGTATCACAATAGTATGTAACTTGTGTGAATCACCTCAAAAGAGAGACCTTTGCGGCATTGGCGTCGAAACGAAGAAAAATCTCCTGAAATTGTTCTCCCTTTGTGCTAAGTCACAATTCAATAGAACCAATACAATTCTTTAGAAGGTTACGATTCATTTTACAATTCAAATTCCCCCATTTTGAGGCATCTAATTGCGGATCTCATCACAAAAATTGGTCTCAGAAGTGATCAAAACTAGTCGCCTTCTTTCCATAGATTGGAGTAAGAATCGCTCATTAGCAAATTAAGAGGGAAGGTGAGGAATAATGATTTGATTGTTACTACGGCTTTTAGAAGTCGTTCTAGAGATGCTCACTTACATACATAAAAGATTGAGGAACTTCTTAAGGATATGGGCGCGGTTCTTGGTGAGACCTTCAACTTCAAGCCCCACGTCACTGAACTTGAGAAAGCCACCAACAGTAGTGAGTTTTTTCCTATAAAAAAGATGATCTTCGTACCTAATCCTGTGCCTCTTTTGGCCTTCTTAAGGTGCACAAGGATGGTAATGCCAAGAGATCTGTCGTTTCGAATGTTAACAGGGGACCTGTTCTATGCGTTGTATTCTGAAAAATTTTCCGTACGCTATCCGGCAAAAACTGACCTAAGACGTCATCAGATCGTGACGTCACAGGGTCGAATCAACAAAATTTCCAAGTCTATGTAATAGGTCAAGATCACTGATGACGTCACCCGGCGTTCCCACCCCTCTTCTTCCGCTCCAGGCAGTATACAATCTTATACTAGGCCTATACTAAGTCTAGGCCTCTTTTATTTATAGGCTTATTCTAGGCCTCGGACACCACTTTTCACGTTTCCTTCTTACTTTCCTTTGATGTTATCGGTCTTTCTGCCCAAACGATTTTGGTAATCCTCAAGTTCCCCATGAGGAAATTTCCAAGTTCTTCCTTCTACTCAACACACGCTGGGAACTCAATTTTAGAATGTTCTATCTGAGGTTGGTATTTCCATACGATCGCTTCAAGATCTCTTTATACATCCGAAGTATTCGTGAACAAGCTAGAAAAATATCAATTTTCCCTCCTCTCCTCCCCACTCACTCGTAATACCTCTTGGAATTGATACGTTGATGACGTTCCGTACCTTTGGAGTGGTCCTGAGCAATTGAAACTGTCTTGAAGTTGGGACGCAATCCTATCAAAACTTTCAAAGTTTAGCAAGCGCTCGTTCAGAACGAAAGAATACAGGAATTTTAGCATTCATCAACCATTTGTACGCTACCCCTCTATCGTCTTTACCAGGGAAATAAGTGGTTCCAGTACATATTAATTTTCTAGATATTCTCATCTCCATTACCAACAACCGCTACAAATTCAAGAGCTTCAGGACAGGGACAACACTGACTATCTATTGGTGGGTCGTCGTTTTGTCTCCTTCCCAACCCAAGTTTGATTCACTGACTTATTCGTGTCTCTACGGAACATCCTGAATTTTCGAAGGAAGTTTCCATTATTAAGAACTTGGCGATCTATAACCGTTTAGATGTCAATGTTGATACCATGATCTCGACAGAGCTATCTCCCTCTCTCGAACGGCTGTCGAGAGAAAATGTACTATGTGGATCCGTCTCCCTTATTCAGCCCAGTTTTCTTCCCACTTACGTCGTACTCTCAAGCCGTTTGGTTTCAAAGTTGAGAAGAGTGGAGTGTACAAAATTGAATGCTCAGATTGTAATTATGTTTAAATACAGGTGAAACCAGTCGCCAGCTCAAAATAGGAGACAGAGAATTGACATGGAAGGTCTAATGTAATAGGCGAAAGCGGCACTTGCCGATCATCTTATTTTGAATAACCATAAGATCGAAGAAAATTCCATTATTTCACTTCATGGAAACGTACTGCCCTCGAACACATCGAAACTCTTCGGCATAAGCCTAATGAACTTTCAAACCAGCATATTCCAGAAGATGATTTCATCCAGGTTGTGTACAATCATGAATCATCTCTCTGACTACTCCTTCTTCCTCTCTCATTACTCGTTCAGTTTCGCTTTAGTACGCTTAGTACGTATTTTACTCCGCCCCGATGACGGTTCACCAACCAAAAGCCGTTCAGCGTGTTTTATTTCATCAATTGCGATGTGAAATTAAACAAAATTCCAAGTGTCACAATTCAATCATGATACGAAGGTTCATCGCCTTTCGTTCCAATTTAACCAGCACTGCAATCCTCAAACTGTCCAAGAAAAGGACCTTGACAGGACGGCTCAGATTGCAGAAAGGGATCTTGACACCTCACGCACTTGCCCTACTTTCGTACCACGTTACAATTTACTCAAATCGAGCCTCTTCCTAACGTCGCGTCGTCCCCTCGAGCGAAAAGTACTGCAATTCACAAACCTTTTTATAGCTTTTTTGATGCAGCCGAAACATCCGTTTCGCCCGGCCACATTTTCGATTTCGTACTTCGGCGGCAGTATCGTGATGACCGTATAGACGATGATACACTGGTAATCCATTTCACGAATCAACGCTAGCACGAGAGAGAGACACGACTTCACGAAACAACAATGATACCAATACGAGAGGACAAAGTTGAAAAGCAGTAAAGGCATACTATCGCACACAGCGCGCAACAGTACGTCGGAAGATTACTTTCCCACGGAAAAGTTACCACCGCATTCCGAACGAGTTTTTTCCGCCCGAAAATTGTCCAAAACGTTTGCACCAAATATAAATATTTAATTATCTTTTCCAATCGAGAAACGATATGACCGGTATCAAGAGTGTACGACCTGCTTGAATTCTCATGTACAATAATAATTTACGTCTATATTGGCATCGTCGAAGCCACTCGTCCAACGACGACAGGTCATCATCGTTGAGAACGTAATTACGGAACACACGAGCAACAGGCGGCAAAACAAATTGCGAAAAAAAAAAAAACGGTAGCACAAAAGAAAATATGAATATTAGCAGCAGCTATCGTTGCTATGGTAATATCAGAGGAGAAAAAAACCGGTACATCATTTCAAAATGAAAATAAGTTAGGATACCTAGCCTTTTTTTCCCCCGTTCTAGCAAGTATCGCTTCACACGTACAATAGCCTATACGGGCATCTTAGAGCGTTCGCATTTATATACATCCACATGATACGAATAATACGAGCCAAAATGATAATTTCAAAATTGCATCCGGTGACGACGACGATGACGATAATTTCGCGCACGCATTTCGCATGCAAATTATAACAATAATGATGATAATGTAGTACGGAAGAGGGACGAGGCTCGTAATGAGAAAAAAAAAAAAAAAAAGTCGCGAAGATGGTTACGAGTATTTGACCGAATTATGAGACCGATTTACGTGCGAGTCGTTACACGATCCCGCGAACAACGGCGAGGACATTCGTACGAAGACGCCAAACAATTCTACTGAACCGAAATCGAGAGACGGCAACTCGACGACGTGATATGAAAATTTTTCCCGACGATAAGGAGAGTACTCGCCGAACACAGCCCGGAATGTGCCGGGTCGCAACGTGCACGCTTGCGCATCGCACGCCGCCGCCACACAATTAAGACTCGAGAGAGCTTCTGGCGAGCTGAATCAGCTTCCGAATTCGAAATTTCGCGCTATACCGCCTATAATATGAGGAAATGAAATGAACAAAATATTAAATAAACGTGCGTATATACAAGGCACACACACGAGAACAAATAGAGACTCGACAAAAGGATGAAAGGAATACGATGAGCACGTCAACTATGCTCAAACAACGGCCCCATTCTCCGAATGTTGTCACCATTATCCCTTTTGTATCAGCGATTCGACGAAGGAAAAAGCGACAACTTTTTTTTTTCGCTCTCGTTCTCAATTTCTCTTTACAAACAGAATACTTTCACTGATTTCGCTTAGAGAAATTTTCCGAAAATGTGTTCTGTGAACCTGGTAAATTAGCTTTCCCGGGCACTATGTAGGAATTCGACGCACTTCCATTCGTAATATCGCCCATTTTTCTCGTGCTAAGCTCGAGATTATTTCAATTTTTTTGACAATCTCTTCACGAAATGAAAACACCTCAAATCGTGTATTGTACGCCATGATACGCGCTTGTTTTCCTTTGATTAAATTTTTTTTCTATTCAACGATATCGTCAAACTGATACACGCTCTTTGTATCTCGCTCTTTTTTATTAGTAAAATACGGGAAAGCGTTTTCGCCAAAGTAATTGCAAAGGGAGTTTGAGAATACATTGCTGTTTGAAAAATTTCCATCTAATATGTATGTAAACAACGTGGGAAACGGAAATTAAACATTCCGACACAGGGGAAACAACAACTACACGTGGATGAACGAGAAAATTAGAAATTGTGTCACGAGGTCTTTCGAGATATCGCAACGAGGTTCTGGAAATTCAGTCTTTTTAGAAGAAAATGAGACAACAAGAAAATGCCGACGTCTTCTGACAAACTCTCGCTCATATAGCAGTTAATTTTCCTTTAGGGAATTTAAAGTGCCTTCAAATCAGTTCCTTCGACTATATTACCTACGTGTTCAAGTTTGTGAGTGGCCAAGGAAACACGTCTTTCACGAAAGTAATTTTTTCTTTTTTCAGACAAATAAGGACTTGAGAGGATTTCCATTTCCGAAGCGTATGAAAAAGAAAACCTGAAAAATTTTCGAATTTCGACACGATACGATACAAAGAGAGATGAGGAAAAATTTCGATGTCGAGTTAGTTTCAACAGCGGCACATCAAGTTTGAAAGAGGAAAATTTCAAATCCCTGTTTCTGGGACTCGATCTCATTTTCCATGATAGGAGGAACTGCCTAGAGAGAATCTGAAATTTTGATATTTTTATAAAATTAGAAATTAGAATTTTCAGCTTCAAAGACAGAAGAACATGGAAAAATTTGCAAATTTGAATGCGACTCAAGATTTGAAACTGTGGGAAACTAATCTCCTTTTCTGCGAAAGTTGTAAACTCAGAAATTCATAGATTGGTGATTCGAAAATTTCCAAGCTTCGAACCTTATGAGGAGGGGTTAACAAAATACAATTTCGAGGATGTATGACCAACCGGACCCGCTCACATTCTTATCAAGGGTGTATCCTCTGGAAACTGGAAACGTAACTTAGTGAAAAATCTTGAAAAAATATTGACCGAAATCCTCCAGAGGACGTCATCAGGGAGACTTGAGGAAATTTAAACTACCGGTATATTGAATAAGATTAGAAGGAAATGATTCATCTAAAGAAGGGCAGGATGACATCACGGTGGCAAAATCAGGGGATCTTTAAAAAAAAAAATCGACTACAGAACGGAAGGAGCTGACTCAGCGAAAGAGGGTGGTTCAGACTTCTCTACTCCAATTACTGATAACAGTCCATCACAATTTGAAAATAAAAAAGGAACAACTAGATTGAGTGTTTAAGCAAAATACTATCTCAAGCGCTACTAAGGAATGCAGAATAACTCACTAATCATACAAATTCCTTTCCTGATTAGGGAACTGTAAGGATGAATGATGACCAACGATTGAATATTATGAGAGCTCACGTCTCCACTTGTATTTAAAGGGCTCTAATAAGACTCTGAAAAGTTGAGACTGGAGAGTAGAAAGGGAAAATGAGGGAACTAGAAAAAAGTCAAATCTGAAACTATACACGGGGAAAGAAAAACTCGCCTCAAGAATGAAGAGAAGGAAAAGTTGAGCCACCAGATTTGATGAAATCAGATCGTCATTTTGTTCCAGAATTATGATCTTTCATTAATTACTTTAATGTATATATGGAACAAAACAAGTTCAAATTTGGAGTTTCAGGAGTTGGTAGCCCTGCCAAATGAGAGAGTGATTATGTACTATTTTACCATAGGATTAGATTCCAGCAAACTTCCAAGACCTTGATAATTTTATTATAAAACAAAAACTTTGCCCAAGAATTTATTGCATCGTTCCTAATCAATTGAATCAATAAAAATTGTACAAATGGAACAATTTTTAATTGGTTCTAACCATTTCACATTTGGAAATACTTTTGTTCACCTCTTCAGTTTCACTTGCACAGGTTATTTTACAGCGCTCTCTAGGGCAGGTTTGGAATCCAAAAATCAGTATTTTAAAGCATGTTCCAAGATCAGTGGTAATGCTGTTGACTTTGAAGCTGATAATACTACTAGACGACTATTCTGTCGAATACTGGTCTATTAATTATTCTTTTTCGACACTAAATTCATATCAGTTTCCTATTTTTTGCATTACATGAGGTATTTGAGTAATCACACAAAATATAAAAAAATGTTTCATCTGCAGATCATATGATGTTGAAAACTTATCTCGGTTAGATAAACACAAATATAAATTTGTAGCATGAAATTCCCTGTATTACACATTTGTAGTTTATAAAGATTCAAATGAATCATGTGAAATCTTGAGGAATATTTTGTTTTGATAGTGTTATTATCATCACAGTTCTTATTTATTTATTTATTTTTACGAGCAGAATATTGAGTCCTTTGCTTTATCGTCATATTATTTTTATTCAGGGTTGCAAAAGAAACGGTTTTTTTTTCGAAAAAAAAAAAAAACAAAAACATTCAATTCAAAACAGATTTTATGTTTAAAACATGTTTTAAATGACGGTTTTCAATTCCTTGTTTAAAACACCTTTCAATTGTTTTAAACATTGTTTAAAACCGTTTTAAATCATTCAATTATTGTTTAGGACACATTTTGGAATTTCAACTATCTTTTTGAACACATTTTGAATGTTTCAAACACTGGTTTTAAACATTGTTTAAAACAACATTCTAATTTTTTTTTTTTTTTTACTTTTTCAACCATGTAAAAATTGTCGAATAATCATTTTTAGTGAAGAATAATAAAGAAAATATAGAAAATAACAAGGTTTTCAATGTATTGAACAAAACAAGTTTAAAACCAAAAAAAAAAAAAACACGTTTTAAACATATTTCCGTTTAAAACATAATTTTAAATTTTTTGTGTGTTTTAAATATGTTTTAAACGTTTAAAACATTGCAACCCTGCAGACTGTTTTTATTATTAAAGTCCTACTTTTGTTTAAAACATTGCAACCCTGCAGGCTGTTTTTATTATTAAAGTGCTATATTGAGTTATTTGCATTCCTAGGGTAGGATTTGTTCAGTGTCAATCCTTTGGCAACTCTAAAAGAAAACTTTGGGGTCAAATTTTAATTTTAGGTTTCAGAGCTTTATTATGCACAATTTATTAAAGAAAATTAATGTATTTTTGGAGCGCTAGTGTGCATTTTCAGGAGATGATCATGGTATTTTTGGGCGTATGAATACGAATGAATCAATTTTACTTACTACCTCACATATCATTTTTGATAAAAAATTGTGAGAAACAGAAATGTTGCCTTGTAGTTTTGAATGATTCAAATTTTTGATCTTTTGAAAATTATATTCTATTCTAAGCCCATGATCATCTTTTTGACCAAATCCATCAATCAGTAAACCGGATTTTTTTTAGCCACCAGAGGGCGCACTCTTTAGTTTCACATACATATAAACAATATCACTTGAAAGATTCGAGCCGGACATCGCTAGAATTTCCTGGGATTCTTACTGAGCGGAGGCTGGGGGGAAAATGAAAATTGAACTACTACAATTAGAAATAACACTTGAAAGAAACGGATTTGAGCTTTTGTCACCCCATGAAAGATGGTCTACAAATACAATTCAACAATACAAAGGATTGAATCCTCAAAAGTACAAGCCATTATTAATTGAGAGCTAATTGCCACACAGGCACGTAACATAAAATAAAAGAAAAAGGAACTAGTCTCAAAATCACAGACATAATATCAAAAGCACAGAAAAGAATGACATTTGAATAATTTTATTCATTAATTTTTTCTCTGTCCAAAATTTATTCTATCGTTGAACTTTATCCATCTCTCGACTTTTATTCTTGACCCTCTCAAATGTTGTCCTTACTTTAATTTTAATCTCTCTTTTTATTTTGACTTTTACTTTATGTTGAGTTTGGGTCAATTTCCTAAATTGTACTACCAAATTTTATATTTTCCTGTGGCTTGATTTCGAATATTAACAAAGGATCGAAATGTTCCCCATGTACTTTTTATGGGAATCGATCATGTTCTAAGCACCATCGCAGTAATAATAACGACATTATCGCTGACTATTACGGGTACTTTTGCCTATGGTCGTTCACTGTTATAAGTTGGTGACGTCATGAGAACTAGGCCTCCGACACAAATAGTTCAAAATTAAATTTTCTCAAAAGGTTGAATCAGCTACAAGGGTAAGTCCTCGTGAAGGAAACAAAATTGAAACGAACAAGTCAAACGTAACTACGGTAATCAAGTTGAATCTTTTCGAAATCCTTCCTCGACCTTTCACTGAGTTAGAAGATATAAATAGAAACCAAATTCTTGCTTAAAAGCTATTAAATCTATGGAGAATCGAGATACCGGCGAACAACAATGCACGAAATAGACACTCCCACCCTGTTTCCAAACCCTCACCATTCGAGAGAAACAATTTTTTAAATTACTATGGACTAGCAAGTAATAAATACTAAGGGCGCAATGGGAATTTTCACTCGTTCTATCCTATTTCGGCTGATTCAACAGCAATTATCATTCAAGTCTTGAATCATCAGAAGACATGGAAACACCAGAGAAGTAGAGCCAACAAGAAGAAAATTTACACGAGATAAAACGTGAACACTGCAAGGAGAAGTCGAGCGAACGCGTCCAGAATATAGTACAATGAAAAATTAACTCGGAATTTTCCTCGTATTATTCTGCCATCATTTTATAATATTTTGTAATTTCAAAACTGCGAACGAGTGGCTTAATATCGTAATGTGGAACTTCATTTTGACCTACATTCTGTCTTATCGCATTCATTCGTTTGTAATGGAAGAAGAAAAAACCATATCTCGTTCCGTTCCATCTACAACCACTTTTGTTAATTCGATGATGAGTGCTTACCACAGGTCTTGAAAGATCGCTGCGTTTAAAATGATAATCATCGAGATTAAATTCGCATTTAGCAAATGTAGTGTGCACGATTTTCACGAATCGATGGACAGACGGGGTAATTTTCCATTAAGTACCAAAGAGTAAGATTGAAGACGTTCAAGGAGAAATGGAACGAGTACAGCGAAAAAGCTACAATACAATTCATACTCTCCCGGAACGTTTCTCCATCCTCTTACCTGGGATTAATTCTAAAAAACAGGAGTTGAAAATTTTCAAAAAATCTGTTCTTAGGATTTTCTCGATACTTATGCATTCACTTTTAGTACGAAACTTTTTTTCAAATTTCTCTTACACCTTCGTACCTGATAAAATACCAAGAACGAAAATTCACTGATCGACGATTTGCATCGCTTCTCGTAAAATTTTCCAGGGAAAAATGCGAAGACGTATATCAAGAACGGAAATTCACTGATCGACGATTTGCATCGCTTCTCGTAAAATTTTCCAGGGAAAAATACAAGGACGTACTACGTCATCAAATATAGCTTTCATTCGATTATCCATTGCTTCGACAGCTTTTAAACCGAGCAAATACACGAATGGATTTATTATTGAAAAAGAAAATACGTTAACGTGCACTTTCGCTACGTAATGGATGAGTAAACTTTCCCATTAAAATGTAACCGTCACGTAATTCGTCAGTTGAAAAAGACGAGAGAGAAAAAGTATGACAGAGATTAGTATTAGTTTTCTTTTATATTATTCAACGAATTGTATTATAAATTTTGTGTTCTTGGAAAACAACGTTGGTAGACCCAAATTACATTAAATTATTTACCCGCTCTCGAGGGGGTACGCGAAAAACATTGTAAGCAACTGTTTGCCTTCGGTAACATTCCCCAAGGAAATTATGAACAATAAGAATCGTTCTAATCGTGTCGATTCACACACGATTAAGAAGTTCAGTTACGGCTTAAGCATCGAAGTATAGAAAACAACTTACCTGTCGAATATTCGGGATTCCTTAAGTACATTGCCAAGATTTATATAGGCATCTAGAAAGTTTGGATCGAGCGCCACAGCCTTTTCGAAATGATGAATGGCTAGCCAAATTTCACCTTGCGCGTTGAATACGCATCCTAAATTGCTCCACGCGACGGCGAAATCGGGTCTGGTTTCGATAGCTTTTAGGTAACACGCCTGCAAAAAGTCAGGAACGCAAAGCATTACCTAATGTGACACTGAATCGTGAAAACGCGCCAAACAGTAATGATAATCGCGCCACAAGAAAGTTTAGGAAGTTGGAATACATTTTTCCGTTAATATTCAACCAATATTTTTCCATTCGGTGACACTTCGAATTTTCGTTCTCCGGAACTGTACTCCAACTTATCAATAGAAATCCTACGCGCACTTAAAATTAACGATACTACTTTTGTATTTTTTTTTCTCTATCATTCAATTTTTATTTTCCTCGCTCTTATCACCACAAGGTGACAAGTTTATTTTTTATAATAATGAAGGATTGAAAAGTCGCGCAACCTAAAACAAACAATATTACATTAATACAATGGGGCACACGCACACACATATTCATAAGGCAATCATAAAAACAGTGGCGGAGTACAATAAATTATTATACAATTTACGTGCCCAGAGCTTAAATAACAAAATTTATAGCGCATCCGATACTCGATGCAAATAATGAAATAATATCAAACAAACATTTTCTTCTTTATTACGGCGACGCAAATTGTGTGCCAAGTACTACGCCACTGATTTTAAACAAAAAAATCTGAGAAAATCTCAAGATTATTCCTGATGAGTGATTGTGTCTCGATTTCTTCGCCACAAATAAATACGAGTACCATCCTTCGATAATTTTAGTCACTCATTAAAATTATCATTCGTCCTTTGTAAAAGGTTAATCCTAGAACTTGAAAATTTAAATTACGAAAAGTGGAAAAGATAATTTAAAGTCGTTATTGAATGAGATAACTTTGAGAAAGTACTTGAATTAAGCGACTGCAATGTATGAATTATTTTAGATACGATAGGATAAATGAGAGAAAATTGATTTGTATTATTCCTCCATTTTAAATATTCATCCTCAAGTTTGAAATTTCTTAAATAAAATATTCAAGAGAGCACTGCTAATGAAATTTTTCCTAAAACTACTTGATAAAATATCGAAAAAATCATCCGATCGCCTTAAAAAGACGTTTTTAAAATAAAACTCTCTTGACCTTCCCCATATGAATCTCATTGAGCCGAAATACGAAAATAGAGAGAAATTAAAATAATAAAACAAACGCGCAAAAATGAGAGAATGGGCAAATACTAAAAAGAAATTTTCTTAAAAAGTATTTTACCTGAAATATTCGAGCTGTAAAGAACAACATAGAATATTTGAGTCATCTGTAAATAACGTTTGGACGAGGAAGCGTCTGTCTCATCAAATTTGGATGTGCGCCGTACTTCTCCGATACGTTCATAGCATGTACATAACACATTACTGTCTAGAAGTTATCTCTAGTTATTCAATGAGAAACAAGAAAACAGCAAAGATATTAGTACTTTTTTAAAGTCTGTATTCCTTATATTACAACAATTTAAGAGAGAAAAAAATTGAAGCGGAGGGAGAGAGAAAACGTAGGTTTCGCATCGACTAACATGGAAGTTGAATTTCACTCACTGCACTAGAACTTCTTCCTTAAATAAGAGAAAAATTTCAAGTTTGGAGGTGATACAGAAATTATGCCATTGGAGCCAAGTTTAATTCCATAATAAGGGCGTTCGTCAACACAGAGATTACTTTTTTGTAGCCGGGAGTCACTTCGACTCGCTTTCTTCAAAATCGCACATTATCCATAAATTAATTAAATCATTTCTCAAGTTTACTCAACTCTCAAAATGAAAATTACAACACATAAGAGTACGAAAAATGCAGAAATAATACGGAGAAAAAGGAAACTTGAGAAACGATACCAAGTATCTTTGCCTTACACGTCTTACCTTTTCATAATTTGTGAGAGTTTTTCGGACACAGAACGTGTTTAGTTATGTTTTTAATTTCAATTCACAAAATATTATCTGTTTTTGAAATTGTGAACATCAGAAACGTTACGTAATCGTACGGAAGGATGGTCAGTACAACGTAAATATTCGTTCCAGACTATGAAACACACTCAACTTTTTGGGTGTTTCCAAACGTACGATTATGCGATTTCATTGATGTTCACAAAATTCAAATGAACGCGAATCATCGCCAGCAATCAGCAGTACTGAAATGAAACATGTTTTACAATGATCTACTCACGCAGGCGCACAAAAAAAAAAAAAAAAAGAAAGAAAGAAAGAAAGAAAACAGGGATACAAATAAGAAGCAACCAATGCACCAACCAGACTGTTCGTTAACTACAATTTTGCGAATATTGAGGTAAACTTTATCCTCTCTTCCGACAGGGTGTTTTTGATAATAAGAGAATAATTTTGTTTAGAGGCACAACAGAAAGTGAAATATCAAAAAGTAGGTGATCAGGATATGATGCTTGAAGAACTCGAAAAAAGGTAGCAAGATTACAAGGAATGCTCAAGACCCTCAAATTCGCCAATCAAAATCATGGAAAGAAGCGCAAATGAAAAATTCGGACAATATTTCCTCGTTTCCGCAGCAATGTATGATCAACAATCATAAATACCGCGATATGAAATTTTTGAACGGGGAAACAATAACTCTTTTCATTACAGAATGCTGTTTTCGTGCTGATACGCGCCACGACTTGGAAGCTCCATGATGTAGACAAAAATTTTTAATCCGCAAATGACTGCACTATATTCGATGAATGTTTATTCACAAAACTACCAATTCTTTTTTCTCTCTCTTTTTTCCGATCATTGATGGTATCTTATCACCGAGCTTCCGAGTCTGCAATAATACGTTAAACAAAGAAAAAAAAAAAGAAAAAAAAAAGATCGCGCAATTTTCTTCAAAAATTCAAACGACGAATTTTTGAGGAAAGGATCGCATGCAGCAAAAAGTTCGCGCCGCGCAACAATGCGAATTTATCAGCAACTATGTTGAGAATTTGTTTAGACTCACACGAAGTGATAAACTTGAAGAAACGAAAATAATTTTCATGTACACATGAAGAGATAAATTCGCATAGAAAGTAACGTTTTCCGAATATGAACGAGCTGAATTCCGTTTTTGATAACAAGTGATATTACTTTCTCGATATTTTTATTTCCACTTGGGGATCAGAAGTTGATATTCATCTCATACATTCGAAAAACGTTTGTAAAAGAGCACAAGAAAAAAAAAATTGTAGAGTAAACACCATTTGCTCTTCACTTACGAGACTCGAACGATAATATAATGATTTTCAGATCGTTTCGATTACGGGAGTCATCTCGTAGAATCTACGAATACTATTTACTCAAAAACACGAAAACAGAATTCATAGATTTGGGACTTCACCACCCGCAAGAGAATTTCGATACATTACTCACGAAGAAATAGTACCCGAAAATTTCAAAAATTACCATTACTATACTGTTTGTTCTACTTAAACCTAAATGTACTACCTTTGCTTCATCTAGTCTTCCCAATGCTTTCAGCAAATTACCTAGATCACTACGAACACAGTACAGATCCTAAAAATTGCCAGGTAGGTTAACATTAGAATATTTTATCTTTCATACGAACGAAATTACTCAAGATAGTTTGAGCTTACAGGATTATATTGTAAAGCTGTAACGTAAGCTTGAACAGCTTGTTCCATATCACCAGCTGCGACTAGAGCGGAGGCTAAATTGATATAACCGTCGATGAAGTCTGGCTTTAATCTGACAGCGTGTTTATAGTTTTCTAAGGCTTCTTGCAGCTGTCCTCGTTCTTTGTACACGTTTCCTAAATTACTGTACGCTTCGGCTAACATCGGATTTGTTTTAATGGCAAGAGCGCTATAATGAGCTGATCTGTAAGGAACGAAATTAGTAGACATGGATTTCATGCTTTCAAGTCATAAAAATTTCGAGTGACTTACTTATCTAATCTTCGACATTGGAAATGTATTGAGGACAATAGAAGCAGGACACCCGTGTTTCCGGGATCCTGTCTCCACAGATGCATACAGTGTCTTTCTGAATTTTCATAGTCTCCGGATTGATATTCTCTGTGTGCCAATTCCAGTAATCCTACAACAAGAAAAGAGAAGTATTTGAGTACACTAAGTGTTTCGAATGTAGCGTCAAGACGGTTTCAACTTAGGGGAAATTCATTCCTCTCATTGATCTAAAACTGAACATGATTAGTATCCTAATCCTCTTGCAAGCTTATAAAATTCAGCTTCGAATGGGATAACGAATAGAAAAGATAACATTGACGAAAACCAGTGAAGTTATGAGGAGTAATATTTTCGGAACATTTGATGAAAGTTCGCGTACGAATCGAGTATTTCGAATTTGTGAGGTGCAATCAAATTAGCTTACGAAAAGGAATTCTCTGTAAGATAATAACTTACCTGGTACGGAAATGGGTTCATCTAACTTCACTATAATACCGGTATTGTTCAGTTGATGTGTCTGGGACTGCATTATAATATGCATTAGCGAAATTTGTAAAACACAATGTGATTGTGTTCCGAATTCAAATAACAAACATTTATAGGCAAAATACAACTCGATTATTTTACATTATTCATTATAGAGATTTCAAGTTTCGCAGCTTTCACTTTAATAGCCAAAATAAACGTTAAATCGATTCATGTTTTCATTGTGAAACGTAGGACAAATAAAACTTTTGATCAACCTTTGTGAGCCGTCGTAATGGGCATCTTCGAATTACGATCACAATTGACGAAAATTGACGAAATTTGGTATTTCGGGCCACAGACAGATCTTAAAACATGCATTCTCATACTTCGGCTCTGCTTGATGACGTATGTCCATGACCTTCTAAAATTATCAAATTCGTGATCGTAACCTATGGGTGGTGCATGTATGATACATTGTTCCGTTGTGGAAAAAGGTATGTTTAGCTCGTCAGCTTTGAACGTGCTTTGAACATCCAATTAGTAGCTCTCCACGATCGAAACAACTGAGGAATACTCTTATTACGTTTCGAGTTACAGAATTCTGAGAATTCTTTTCTCACGATAGCCAACCACCTCCTTCAAAAGTCATCCGTCGCTATTGTTGCCGCTAGGAGCGTTAAGATATCTCTGCCGTATAAAGCAACGATTACCGAGACGAGGCGCGGCCTAAACGAGGTCTGCCGCGAAATTCGTCAAAGTGTTTTATTTAGGGTAGTGAAGCTTCGTAATTACGCACCACTACTATCACAATCGAATGCATATACTTCAATCTTTTCAGAATCAGGAACTTATTATTACTATCATTGAATTCGAAAATGGAAACTGATTATATTATAAGAGAACGACAATAGTGATCTGATCTTCTTCCAAACACTTTTGCATACATACGTTAAGATTTTTTATTAGTTTGGTACCCTGGAGAGTCATAAAGGTTCTGTACTTAGCAGAAAACTTCTAGGTATCGTGTATTGAAGAAATCTGCACCAACCTAGAACTTTGAAATTTTTCGATATTTCAGAAAATTCGTTTTGTTTTCCATAAAAATGATACATTTGAGGCACCCTCGGCAAAACAATATCATGTCGCCTTTTTTTCCTCCGGATTCTAATTGTTTTTTTTGTTTTTTTTTTCGAAGAGTCTTTTAGAAAAAGAAAAAGGTAGGTAGGTCGCTACGATAAAAATTTGCTGCAGTACGAACATTTGAAGTTGCAGTTGCAAAGAACGAGAAAATTTTTTTGCATTGTTTTTGTTTTTTTGGCTGCTGTGAAAAGTTTTATTTTGCGACATAATATATGGTTTTGCTAAGCGCGCCTCATTCATATGCAATTACGTTTTTTTGTTTTGTTCTCCTTGTAAATCAAACACCATCATCCGTTTAATATTGCAAAGTGCGAGTTGAAAAATGAAACTTTCTTCTATCTTCTCCATTTTAGGAAATCGAATAACGATGCACGAATATAATATGTTTATTTTATTCGAATGAGAATAAATAAGATAATTTCTCGATTATTGCTAAACTTTCACGACTTTGAATTAAATAATAACAAAAATATATTTCCTTATAAAAAAATCAATTCCAAAAACACGATACTGGAATTATTATGAACTTAAAAATTATTTACGTTAATAAATAGTCTATGCTTATTCTTCACTAAGTATTCGCTTATTCATCGTTGAGATGTTCATTACAAAAATCATAAATATACTTCGGTTAGCCTACTAATTCAGATTGCGATAAATCGTTTAACAAATATGCATTGATATTTTTGCATTCGTATAAAAAAACCAACGTTTAAATAATAATATTTACCGTAGTAGTATACGCCCGTAGTGATATACTCTCCTCATTTCCAGTAGGTATTTCTCGTAGTCGTTTCTACACATACTAATTCAACAAATTCAGCAGGTATTTCATAATCAGAAATATAATCTTTTAAAATCGAATTCATCTCGTCGATAGTGAATATGTGAAGTAAATGAACATGTCGTCTGACGTTTTTTGAGCGCTCTTCCCAGCCCAAAGCGGATTATTAATATTTTTTATACATGTTGCATTACCGTATTCAAAACTTTCAAAAACCTGAAGCGAGGCTTGTTTTAAAGAGATGGCGAATTTTTCAATGAAAAAAATCTGAACTTCAATATTTTTGTTCGAGGCTTCAGATTTACAAATTAATTCTCTAGCTAGGTACACAAATTATTAATGATATGTTTATTCACTTTGAAAGAAATTACAACTTTATCAGATAATAATTCATTTAAACCTAGCTGTCAGATAGAAAAAGACCACACATCGAAGATTTTCGCAATTTTTCCAAAAGTACCATACAAATAAATGAGTTTAGCTACCATCAGGAAGCTGAAAAACTTTTTTTTTAAACTATTTCTCCTTTCTACCAGACAAAGGTCATAAAACATACAATGTAAAAATAGATACAAAATGAGAAAATGTAATATGAAGAAGAGAACAGGCCTAAATAGAGATATGACACAATTTTGATAAATTGGTAACTACATTCAATCAAATACCAGTATTTGTACTCCAGTCTGCTTTAATAAACGGTTAAAGAATTTTCGAACAATGAACTCAAATCCTCTTCTGATTGCTCTCTAGGAGCTAGCTTGGTGATACGATGCTGTGACAAAATTAAACATTCAATTCAGAGTTGACTCTTCTGTGAACAATAAAAGAGAAACGTAACTTACTTGTGGAAAAGTTCCCTGTACTAAACCTGGAATATCATCCTTTTTATATCCAAGTGCAGCGATACCATTTTCAATTTTCATGTCCAACATGTACTATCTAATGGTGTCAGCTAAAACTTTTCCTGAGAGTGAGAAAATGAAAAATCTTCATGGCTATATTTCAAAGCAAAGACTCGTACTTTAAATGGCAGTAATCAGATTCCGATCTTTCAATTTTGTAAGACAAGGAAACGAAACAAATTGAGACCAGTCAAAGAAAACAGGTATTTTTACTTTCAAGAATAAATTACCAGCATCTTCCTTCTTCACATTGGTGACATCAGCACCCAATAGTTCCGCTGCTTCAATATGTCTTTCGGGACAAGCGGAAGCGCAGAATTCAAACACTGCCGGAGCAGACATAACCACAGACAACCCATGTGGTATGATAGGATGATCTTTGCTGCGAAAAACAGAATTAAAAAAAAGTGGCATAAAAAATTTATCTTGTTTTTCTCGAGATGGAGGAACAAATGACCTCATTATTATCTTTACGTGAACGTATATAAGACGTCAGTAATTTGCCAGCCTCAAAATTATCAGAAGATAATATAAATTATACGCCTTCATTGACGTCATTAGATATCGTAATTCTTTCATTTGTTATTCGTACCTATAATCGTCTGGAAAATAAGTTTTCACGTTCCCAGATATTGCATACGACAAACCGTGACACAAATGAACTCCGGCGTTACCAAAGCCTACTCCAGCCATTGTTGATGCCAAATGCATATTAGATCGAGCCTCAACGTCATCCGGGTTACAAACCGCTCTGTAGAATTTAAAGACCGAATGAAATTCGAGGAAAAAGAAGAAGAAAAAGAAAAGATCAACTAATCTTCACAGAATTCAGTTCTCACCTTTTGAAATATTTGTTGATCGTTTTTAAAGCGTAGACTGCCCAAACATCGGAAACTGGATTTCGTCCTTGGTAAGCTGGCCTAAGAATTGGATTTGTGGGCCTAGGTGATCTTTCGGTGTACGGAATGGCAGTAAACGATTCGAGGGCGTGACAAAATACATCAAATCTGAAACAAGAAAACAAATTTATAGTCTTTTTATGAGTAAAGAACAAGGAGATATGATATTAATCACAAGTATATTCAAATGTCTCACCGAAACTAGGAACGAATAGTCGGAAGGTTGTCCGAAAAGCAGGTCGAAAGATTTGCTACACGAGAACTCGGCGAAATCAATGCGATAAATTAAAGTAGGTACTTTTCGACATGAAAGAAATTTCTCCAAACCAAAAAAGCTATGATTCTATTTACAATGAGTTGATGAATTCAATCTCAACTCACCCGCTATAAATACAAACTCGTTGAGGCAAAGTTAATGTGTGAAGTGGATCCACGATACCCAACGTCGGTCTGAGAGCACGGTTCGCAATTCCAGTTTTTGCCTTCAACGGCGCATAATCGAAGATACTGACGCCTGTAGTTTCACTTCCAGTGCCCGAAGTAGTGGGAACTAAAGTCATAATTATAAACAAAGTTCGATATAGTTGAGCTGTGAGGGGCCTCATATAAAATGAACTTGTACGAATCGAAAAATTAGGTTACTAACTAGCATATAAAGGTTTTAATGGCACAGTAACTGGTTGCCCTTCTCCAATCGGAGCGTTGACGTACTTCAACAAAGATGCTCCCGGATCGCAAGAATACAAATTAGCGGCCTTAGCAGTATCCATAACAGATCCTCCACCAACAGCGATAAATGCATCAAATTCAATAGATCGTACGAATTTAGTTGCATCTTCCAAACTGCAATGTTTATTTCATTGTACAAAAATAATCAGCGCGATAAATTCGTAAAATAATTCAAACCAACCTATAATCAGTCGGCTCGACTCTGACAGAGTCGTAAAGCTCAAAAGCAACACCATGTTTGTTCAAAGAATCAAGCGTAGTTTTTACGGGTGGTAGTTTACTCAAGTGAGAATCAGTCATTACACACGCTCTTTTGATTTTCATGTTCACCATATCCATGCCAATTTCTTTGGTGACGCCAAGACCGTACCGAATGGCTGAACATGCCATCTGATCGAAAAGGAGATGAACGGATCACATGAACAAGGCGTACATCCGCGAAAAATTGATATCAAAATACTACATGGTATGGTAACCTCAACATCCTCTTACCTCAAAAGCGTACTCTTTGTCAGGTTTTAAATCATTTTTTTGAGAAGCGTAAGTTTTCGATATGGTATTCGATACGAGACCTAACGTTAAATGTGCTGGGCATCGACACCTGTTGAAAAGAAAGTTTGCCATTAGGTTCTAACTTATACCTAGGTATTAATTTAGGTTAGATAATAATTTCTAAAGAAGTCAATGAAGCAGGGCACTTACGAAGCTGAAGAAACAAAATCGATCAAATTCAAAACTCTTGTCTTCATTGCAGTAGCGTAAATTGAAAAAAATACGATGATACTTTGACGCAATAATAAGCGAGAATCTACGAAGTTGAAGATAGAAAACACATTTCCGGAATCAAGTACCTACGCAAGGAGAGATCGTCGGATTAATTGAATAATAATCATCTTGTTGACGACACGTGTTAGCCTGTTTTTTTGGGGAAAAAATTAAGTTTTCTTCACGAAAGTGAAAAAGGAGAGAGCCGCCTTGTTGAATCTGTCGCCGTATAGTTTTTCAGATGGTAATTTACCTCGGTGTCTCAGAAATCGCGTTTTAATTTGTATGAAGAGGTCGTCAAAAAAAATGTTAACAGTTGAACAGGGATTTGGACTAAATTTGATGTTGATCAAAAATGCGAAGCGTCAGATGTATAGTTTAAACGTACAAAATTTTTATCCCAATTTTATGTTCAATTTTTGCCATATTATCCGAAGTGTCTACGTCTTCTCTTAAGCTAATTTATGGACCAAAATGTACCAAAAAGTGACCAGTTTGCCAAGATTACCAAAAAATATGAACCTGAAAATTTCCCCATTTTCAAGCTTCATAATAATGGTTATTTAAAGAATACAATGAACTTCAAAGCACTTTCATAAATTATTTGAGACGAAAGTGCTTTGAAGTTCATTATTTTCTTTATGATATGGTTATTTAAGCCTCATTTTCGGTAGCAGTTTTGAATCTCACTTTTAAATAGAATATTATATGGAATTTTAGAAAATTGGCCAATTCTTCGCACATTGGGTGGTCCATAAGTCGGCTCAAAAAGTTGTAGAAAGTTGGGTAGGAGCGCTAATTAAAGATAAAATAGAGATACAAATTTCGTAGGTAGATTTAATGTTTACGTCTAACGTTTTGCGTTTTTGGGCTACAATAGATTTAGTGCAAATCCCCATTTAACTGTCAACATCTTTTTGGCGGACTCTGTATACTACATTCTGTTCGAGGAGTTTAGAGAAGAAAAGTTCTCAAAAGGTCGTCGAAATTATAAAAAACAAAAATGAAAGGTTCAATAATAATGTGAGCAATATTCGCTGAATTTAGTTACATTGTTTCTCATGGAAGTTGATACACAAAATTTTGCATTCTATAAAATCTCGTATATAATCCAATGGATCGTTGGCAAATGGACATTCTTAAAAATGAAACATACGAAGGCAATATGTTCTTATGATTTTTGGAACTAGAGGGTAGAAGTCAGTAAATAATATAAAACTGTGAAATAGTTTAACGACACTCTACATAAAAAATGTATATTTTTCAGATCCTATAAGTGGATTACGTTCTTCGGAGTCCGAAATTTTTTTCAAAGATAAGGTACACTATGTATAGCTAACGGTAATATTTTCGTAAGAATTGTCGAAGAAAAAGTCGTATATCAGAATGGTTTATATTTGAAAGTGACCGATAGTTTTTTTCGAATACAGTAAGTTGTACTATTGTTTTTTTTTTTTTTTTTTTTTTTTTTTTTTTTTCAATTATTTATTTGGAACTACATATAGATGTATCAACACAAAAAATTTAAGAGTAATGAGTGACGCGTAAACATTATTCAGATAATGTCATTACAGTGGTTGAATGAAGATGATACAAGAATAAAAAAAAACTTGAAATATATTTTAAATATTATTCATAATTGGTTTCTTATGGTACCATCGATATTAGAAGACATCAAAGAGAAAATGTTTTTCGAAAAATTTGGTGTTATATTTTTGTGGTAAAATTGGAATGTAACGTGGAATGTATCAGACCAGAAGTGGTGAATATAGAGAAGGCATTTTCGAGATGGAAAAACATGAATTCATCTTGGGGGGTGACGTGTCGGAGGCCCTCGAATGCGTAGTTTACGCTTATCATGATGCACACGATGGAAAAACTAACTTTCTAACGGTCGCTGAAGAAGTCCTGTATAACAGGATTATCGAAACGCGATTAGATACCGTCATTAGGTCGACAAGGTTTTCTCTACTAAAGATCCAATTCCACAATATTGTGTACTGTCGAAACCACATATATCAATAGCAAAATGCACGAACTGCAGGAGACTGGTTTCGAATTCTTATACAATATGTCGAAACAGCGGACACCTCGAGGCCATCATTTCATACTTTCATCGCAAACCCCGCAGGTATGAAAGAAATACACATAAGGCTTTCTCGCACAGTTTTTATTGTGAAATACGACTTTTCGAACTCATGGAGTTCTTCTTCAGGTGAATACTTTCTTTCATCCTAAATAGTGTCCTTGCACATATAAAATTTCGTTTTCTAGTTAAACCCCGTAGGGAAGAAATTGGAACGCCTATTAGGGCTTTCGACGATACGAGTATAGCAGGGGTGAAATTGTAAGAAATACAAATTTTGCAACCGTTTCTTTCTACAGCGCTACCATTTGACAGTCTGTATATAGCTACCTTGCGTTTGGCGAGTTTTTACTGCAGTTAGGTACCACATTTGAAAAGCTTTCAAGAACACGTTTATTATTATTTATCATTTTATAGAAAGACATTTTGGTTCAGTCGATATTTGGTAAGTAGTCACTGACACTTTTTAATTATGTAGTTAAGTCTCGAATAAATATTGTCTGGAATCTCGATGATGAAAGAGAGGAAATTGAGAACACGTGGTTATTGTCGGTGTTCCGAACTAGGGAACTCGGTGCACACTATTAATAATGATTGAAATTATGATCGCATATTGTTGGGACGTACTGGTATTTTACCGACTTTATAGGGGGTATTGCAGTCTTGCGGGTGGTAGAATTTTTGGTGTGTGGTATGTTTTCTGAGGTCTTCATAAAAAGGGCATCCAACATTACAGATAGATCCTCATAATTGTGTATATTAGCTGAAATCATTTACACGAATCCGTTCCTTTAAGTTACGGCTATCCATACTAAACAATGGATAGCCGTAACTTAAAGGAACGGATTCGTGTAATTGAGAACGCTTCTGCGGCGTATTTACAGTTCCTTTTTCTGAAATTTCGGAAGCAACGCGCTTCGTTTTCCTCTCATATTTGGTTTCTTCGTCGGTGTTTAGTGTTACATTTGAGGCCCAAGTTCGTTAAATTCCGGTTTTATTCCGATTGCAAGGTTACGACTAAGAAACTGGAAAATTATATGAGGGAGAAATGGATCAGAACAGAGTTGCGAAGATGGTATGGTAAATTTAATATCACGACCAGATTAAACCTTATGGTCCATTCGAGACTCTCCGGCATGCTCCTCCCCCTTGAGTTGGATTACTTTATGAGGGACGTCAATGAAAAGTGTCGGAAGTTTGAGGCGAAGTTGAAGGAGAGGAAAAATAAGAAGCTGTCCTCCCTAATGACGGTTAATGAGGAGGTGGTTGAGGAGGGGGTGAGTGATGGTGTTGTCGTTCATAAATTCCATCCTCCCCTCATAAATAATAGTCAGGTAGTGTTCAATAGTGACGAAACATCCCTCCTTGAGGAAGGTTTGAAGTTCAGTATGCCTCCCCTCAAGAATGATGAAACCTTGGCGAATGTTGTTGCGGATCTTGCGGTTAAGATTGGTCCTGGTTTTAATACCCAGAAAGTCTGTGCCGAATTAGTCCGTAATAACCCTCTCCCTCGCATGAGTAATAAATTGGGAGGAGTGATTCAGGGTCTAAGGAGGAAGATGAAAGAGGGAGATTTGGTCGTCACTAAGGCTGACAAGGGCAACGCTGTTGTAGTGATGGAGAGATCGGCCTATTCTTCTAAGGTCCATGAAGTCCTACAGCAGTGTGGTGCTAAAGAGAGTGAGGATTTCAGCTTTCCCAAGCACGTCAAAGAAGTTAGGTGTGTCATCAACAGGAGTGAGGCTATTATCAAAACTCCTGCTTTGAAAAAAGCCCTCCTCGTTCCTAACCCCACACCCCCCCTCTTGTACGGGCTGCCTAAAGTGCATAAGAACAATACCCCGATGCGACCTGTTGTTTCTTTCGTCTCCTCTCCTACCTACCTCCTTGCTAAATTCCTTGACCGTTGGTTCAAAAATCGTATTGATTTTGAATCCCCTCATTCGGTCTTGAATTCGGCCTCTTTAACTGACGTCCTCAAGGATGTAAGCCTTCCCCCGGGAACGACCATCTGCTCGTTTGATGTTGTTGGTTTGTTCCCGAATATTCCTAAGGCTGCTACTATCCAGCGTATGGGTGAGCTACTCGTCAAAGCCAACATTCCTCATAATGAGCTTCACGAATTCTTCGATCTTCTTAATACTTGCTGGTCCCCTAACTATTGTAAATTTGAAGGGAAATTTTTCGAGTTCCCTGACGAAGTAGGGATCCCCATTGGATCACCACTAGGCTCTCTCATATCCGAAATCTTCATGTCTAAGTTTGAACTTGACCTCTTTTCCTCGAACCAGGTGTTACTTAATCATATTCATTATTGGCACAGGTACGTTGATGACGTTCTATGTACCTGGACTGGTCACCCAGATCTCCTTGGTGAGTTTCTGAGGTATCTCAATTCCTGGTACCCTTCCATCAAATTTACGTTGGAAATAGGGGTATTTTCCATTAACTTTTTGGATTTATCGATCTCTATAATAGATGGTATCCATAAGTTTGGAATTTACAGGAAAGATACTACGACCGATGTTTTAGTCCACGGTGGTTCGTTCGGTCCTGTTGCTCACAAGATGGCTGCTTTTCATAGCCTAGTTCACAGACTGACTCGTATTCCTTTGAGTCAGTCTGCCTTCAAGAAAGAGTTAATCACAATAAAACACCTGGCCAGAGTGAATGGGGTCAATGTTGATGTTGACGTGATGGTTCGGAGGAAAGTTACGAGGGGCCTCCTGGATTCCACCACCTCCCTCCCCCGAGACACGATCCGTGATCGCCGTTTGCGTTGGATCAGTCTCCCTTTCTTGGGGAAGTTCTCCCAGCAATTGGGTCGGGCCCTTCGCCCGTTTGGCTTCAGACCCGCGTTTTACAACCCTACCACAGTCAAGAGGTTGTTTGTGAGACTGAAGGACCCCATACCTGTTGATGAGAGGAGTGGTGTGTATAAGTTGGAGTGTGAGGATTGTGGAGGCTTTTATATTGGTGAGACCAGCCGCCAAATGAAAGTTCGAGTAGCTGAGCACCTGAAGTCTTGGAAGAAGGGACACTTGGGGGAGTCAGCTTTCGCCGATCACTTAATAAACAGTGGCCACAGCTTCCGTGAGGGATCCGAAAAGCTCCTCCATAAGAAGAATTCCTACCGTAAGCGTATCGCCCTCGAGAATATAGAGATAATTCGTCATCTCAACACTGACGGTATCACTGTTCTTAATTCGTATATTCCGGAAGATGGCCTGATCGAACTTGTTTATGACTCACACCGTGATTTCTCGTTTGGACGATCTTAATACCTCGTTCTTCTCTTTTGTTCGTCAGTTGCTTTCATTTCAGGCTCGAAGATGGTTGTTTAACCGAAAGCGCTCGTCGTATTTTCATTTTTTCTGCGGTTTGCATTTTTTACTCCACGTCGGAGTATTCCTCTTTATTGTTTAGCTGAAATCATCCTAGATGACAGTTTCAACATGTCCTTGTTTTTTTTTTTTTAATAATTGTTACGCAAAAATGATTTATTTCTCTTATTTTTTTAGAGTGGTCTAAATTATTTGATTTCTTATCTTTTATGAAACTAGCGTGATAATGGATTTCCGTAAACTTTGGAATCTCTTATGTCCGATTCTTCTACTCTATTTAACGGTTGGCAAGAACAGAGATTTTGTAGCCGCGGAGCAATCATCCAAATGCAACACGAAGTGGCCTATGAATAAGATCCGTTGTCGGGATAATTTGGCTCCAGTCATTTCTGGAGAAGCCATTCGGAACGCGGTCCAGTCAAGAGAATTTCCCCCTATCTCACAAAACAAGATCTTCAGAAGAAACGACGACGATAAGTCTCGCTTCTATGAATTAAATTTAATACATATTACATCCATTGTACAGTAATAATAAGTATGTAGTATAATGATATTACAATATGATACAAAACAGTGTCCCGCAAGGATCAGTATTCAGCGTCTTCCTCTTCATGGTCGCAATAAATGATATAACTAAAAACATACCATCCCCCTTAACCCAAAGACTCTACGCAGACGACTACAGCATATCTATCAAGTCTGACTTACCCAGCCGAGCACACCGCCTACTTCAGGAAAATCTCGATAACCTAACTCAATGGCCATCCGAAAATGGCTTCCGTTTCTCGGCGAATAAAACACACCTAATCATATTTCGACACAGAATACCTATACCAACTATCCCCCCACTCAAATTAAACGGGAACACAATCCACACCAAAAACAATACTAAATTCTTTGGCGTAAAATTCGACGAGACTCAGACATGGACACCACATATAAAATACCTCAAAGGCAAATGCAATCGTACACTCAACGTCCTCAAATACCTCGCACATCCCAGCACAGAATGCAATAACAAAATTCTTTTGCAACTATACCGAAGCCTCATCCGATCACAGCTGGATTATGGAGCCCCAATCTATGGACTAGCCAAGAAATCTATCCTTTCCACATTAAACTCAATTCAAGACGCGTCACTTCGCCTAGTCCTAGGCGCTTTCAGAACTAGCTCCAGCCTCAGCCTATGTGCTGAGGCAGGCGAACCCCCTCTGGAATACCGCCGACAGATCCTAAAAAACTCATTTTTAGCTAATGTATCTGATAATAAAAATTCTCCCACATTTGACCACTTTTTTCTTCCTACCAACTATCAAAAATTCTCCTATAACTCTACTAAACATATCAAACTTAACTTACAACGCGTACACGAACGAAAATTTGTATTTAACCCTCTACTTCCCATTTTTGACTCCACTCATGGGCACTAAATTCACCCCATTTCAACGACGAACTTACTAAATTTCCCTCATCTACCCCAAAAAATACACTCAAAGAAGAAACACCAAACCTCTTAGACAATTACCAATCACACACCCACTGCTGGCTCACGACTCAACAACAAGACCGGCTTTGCCTTTTCGATCGACCGTTCGCAATATTCAAATTCCGCATCTGTGACAGTGCATCTGTCTTCGAAGCCGAACTCTTCGCTATCCTCAGATGTCTACAAAAAATATCTACTCTCAATCAGAACAATCAATACCTTATAGTCACTGATTCACTGTCGTCCTTTTTGGATATACAAAACATTTTTTCGAACAATGCAATTATTCATCGAATCCACACCATCAATCACACAATAACGCAAACCGTATCATCTGTCACACTAATCAGGATTCCTGCGCACATTGGACTATCGCAAAGTGACAGAGTAGACAACGCTCCAAAACGGTCAACACTTTTCAACAAAATAACACTCACATGGCAAATTCCATCATCCGATATAAAAAAACACTCACGCAGTCGCGTGAGCGCGTGAGTAGTACACGACTTTTCAACCACAAAGCAAATATGTATAATTGAGAGAGTCACTCCCTCTCATTAAATTAAATACCAATGACCTGTCCCTCATGTCCAATGTTTTGTAGAATGAACAATAAAACTGAGTTTATAAATTCTATCACTATGACGTCACATCAACTGATAACAGAGTATAAATACCTACAATTCAATAAGGGAACCTGAATTTTGTTTATTATTCTTAGCCCAGTATTAGTCTAGTATTCTGTATATTAGGCTGAGTGGTTCAATTCTTTATCACTTCCGATTCCTGGCATCTCTTAAAGCTACCTCCAGCTGCTATTCCTCTCGTGCACTCATAAATTGTATTCACGCTATCATATCACCATTTTCTATGCAAACTCCATCCCAATATTCTTCATCTGGGAATCCAGCTACAAGAAGATTCCGAAAAATGAAAAAAAAATCCAATGAGGAAACCTGAATTTCCACATAAATAATTCCTTCACTTTTCCACATGACATTTAATTTTCAGGTTGGTACCATCGATATTAGAAGACATCAAAGAGAAAATATTTTTCGAAAAATTTGGTCTTATATTTTTGTGGTAAAATTGGAATGTAACGTGGAATGTATCAGACCAGAAGTGGTGAATATAGAGAAGGCATTTTCGAGATGGAAAAACATTAATTCATCTTGGGGGGTGACGTGTCGGAGGCCCTCGAATGCGTAGTTTACGCTTATCATGATGCACACGATGGAAAAACTAACTTTCTAACGGTCGCTGAAGAAGTCCTGTATAACAGGATTATCGAAACGCGATTAGATACCGTAAGTAGGTCGACAAGGTTTTCTCTACTAAAGATCCAATTCCACAATATTGTGTACTGTCGAAACCACATATATCAATAGCAAAATGCACGAACTGCAGGAGACTGGTTTCGAATTCTTATACAATATGTCGAAACAGCGGACACCTCGAGGCCATCATTTCATACTTTCATCGCAAACCCCGCAGGTATGAAAGAAATACACATAAGGCTTTCTCGCACAGTTTTTATTGTGAAATACGACTTTTCGAACTCATGGAGTTCTTCTTCAGGTGAATACTTTCTTTCATACTAAATAGTGTCCTTGCACATATAAAATTTCGTTTTCTAGTTAAACCCCGTAGGGAACAAATTGAAACGCCTATTAGGCTTTCGACGATACGAGTATAGCAGGGGTGAAATTGTAAGAAATACAATAGGTAGCTGAATTTTGCAACCGTTTCTTTCTACAGCGCTACCATTTGACAGTCTGTGTAGAGCTATCTTGCTTTGGCGAGTTTTTACTGCAGTTAGGTACCACATTTGAAAAGCTTTCAAGAACACGTTTATTATTATTTATTAAAACTGCCCTCTCTTCAGCAAGAATGGAAAATACGAGAAAAAATCAAAACTCGAAGTATGCTTCATTTGATCTTCTACACAAGTGATATTTCATTTTTTTCAAACAACACGGTTCACATGTTTTATCCCACAGGAATTGAAAGAGTTAAAGGCCCGACATTATTTTGTATATTATTTGGATCAGATGAAAATCAATTGGCAAGACATTGAGAACGATCACACCAAAACGGCGGTTGAAAAATTCGTGGTGCCGGGGAACCACCAGACAGACCCGAAGAAAGCCGTTGCAATATTAAGTGAAGAAATACCCTCTCGAAGGGTATACTCCAAAGAGTAAAAGAAAACACTGCAAAAACCGCAACATTTTTGAAAACACACGAGCGCTTTCGGCTAAACAGTCATTCTCAAGAGACGGAAAGCAACTGAACTCAACAACAACAAGAACAAGTAATATCGAAGGAGATCATGACTGAACCAGCGAGTCATCAAAATGTGAATCATTCTCATAGACTAATTCAATCAATCCCTCTTCAGGAATATACAGTTTAACACGGTGACGTCTTTATTATTCCGGTGTCTAAAAATTTCAATTTCCTCCCGGGCTAATCGTTTGAAGTTCAAACTTTCCCTACGAAAGAGGACTTCGGACCCCTCTTCAAAGCAATGGTCTATTTCGATTAAATGGTCAACAAAAGCCGACTCACCCTCTTTTCTATTAATCCACGAATTTTTATGCTCATCGACTCTAATTTGGAGTTGATGGCTGGTCATACCAATATAAACATTCGGGCAATCACCACAGACCACCCTATAAACACCACCCCCCTCTCAGCCATCAGAATGGGGTCATTTAATTTGAGAAATAAGCTCTTGGCGGCATTTGTATTGTAAGAAGCCGGTCGAAAACCAAAGAGGCGGAGGACACAGCTCAAACTCGAAGAAAACGTAGCCCGATCCACCGTTTCCTACTATCAAGGTGCGAGTCCCGGGGGAGGGTGGTCATAGAGTCGAGACTTTTTCTTGTAAGCCTCCTACGAACCATAAGATCAACGTCCAAATTGACCTGATTCACTGGGACAAGGTGCTTTATAATTACAAGTTCCTTATGGAACGCGGCCCGACTCAGGGGGATATGGGTCGAGCGAAATATTAGGCTATTGAATGTAGCCATATTGTGGGCAACAGGCACGAAAGACGACTCGTAGAGAGTGATATCGGTCGATTTATCTTTTCGGTAAATCCCGAATTCATGGACACCGTAAGTCACGAAAATAAGTAGTTGAGTCCAAAAAATTTATAAAAGAGCCACCAACTTCCAGAGTAAATTTTATGGAAGGGTATAGGCAAGAAACTCGCTAAGGAGTTTTGCGGGA
The DNA here is from genome assembly GCA_035079385.1 of Aspidiotus rigidus. NCBI lineage: Eukaryota > Metazoa > Arthropoda > Insecta > Hemiptera > Diaspididae > Aspidiotus > Aspidiotus rigidus. The sequence continues at coordinate 18,420,590 of JAVHKY010000054.1, read as the reverse complement.
CCGGTCTACGCACACAAGATGTCGTCAACGTACCTGTGCCAATAGAAAACGTGGCCCAAAAACACCTTGCCCGACGAGAATAAGTCATTCCCAATTGTGGACATGAACACCTCCGATGTGAGAGAACCCAAAGGAGATCCGGTAGGGATCCTCACCTCTTCAGGAAACTCAAAAAACTTCTCATCAAACATACAGAAGTTAGGGGACCAACGGACTTTCAACAGGTCAAAGAATTCACTTATTTTCTCATGAGAGGCACCAGGTTTAAAAAGTAAGTCTCCTATCCGTTGAGTTGTAATAGCCTTGGGGATGTTGAGAAATTGCCCCACAACATCGAAGGAGGATAAAATCGATCCCAGAGGGAGACATATATCCTTCGATTTGTTGGCTAGAAAGCCCGAGTTCAAAACTAAATAGGGAGACTCGAATTGCACTCAAGATTTAAACCACCGGTCTAAGAATTTAGCGAGAGTAGGTCGGGGAGGAAAAACAAGACGACCGGGCGCATTGGAATAGGTATTTTCTTTGTGCACTTTGGACAAAAAATTTTGCGGTTCTTGCAGTGTTTTCTTTTCGAAGTATACCCTTCAGCAACGTCATAGGCCTTCAAGACGTAGGAGGACTTCTCCATTACGACAATGGCATTACCTTTGTCAGCCTTCGAAGACATACTCCCTGACCTTCCGCTTTATCCCTTTGATCATCACAATTGCAGCATCGTTCATGCGATAGAGGGGAGTATTGCGGACTAGGGTGGAGCAATTTGTTTGGGTATTAACCCCAGGTCCAATTTTCATAGCTAGGTCAGCAACAAATTTAGCCAAAGCATGAGCATTATTGAATGGGTGTTACCCGAACGTTAAACCTTTCACCAGGAGATTCAACTCATCGCTATCCGACTCAACCTGACAGCGAATTATAATACTAATACGCGGCTGGAACTTTTAGACAACTCTGACGTCAGTCCTCACTTCCTGAACAGCGGAGACATTCAAATTTTGAAGAGAACAAATTTTATTATTTTTGTTTCTTCGTGTTACTAATTTCATTTTCGTACATCTTTTGATTGTGAGAGTGATTTGTTTATTGAATACGATTTTGCCGAACTTACGTCTTAACTTAGCCTCAAAAGCACGACATTTAACATTGTCAGCCTGAATGACTAGATCCGTCTTACCCGGATAGAGTAAATTAGAAAGTCTGGAATGGACCAGTGAGTTTAAACTTGTGGTAACATTCAACTTCACGTGCCACCTCCGCAACTCAGTATGGATCCATTTTCTGTCGGAAATTTCTACAATTCTTGGGTAGTGAGATCGCAGTCGGAGAGTAGCCGAAACTTGACGAACTTAAAATTTAGATGCAATTGTAGACATTTGCGCAGAAACCAACTATGGAATGAAAACGACAACCGTTGGTTTCAAAACTTCACGAACAGAAGTCGTAAATACGCTGCATTATCGTCATTAATACAAATAGAACTAATATGGTTTGCCAAGTTATGGCCAGACACACCAAAGGGAGGCATACTCAAATGGAGTAAAGCGAGGAGTAATTTACTACACATAGCCACAGAAATATAAAAAAACACCGGAACGCTTTCGGTTAAACAACCATTGTCAACAAAGACATGAAAGCAACTAAACCAACTATAGCTGGAAACAAGAACTCCAAGGAAATCGGGACCGAACTAGCGGGTCATAACGATGGGAATCATACTCATAAACTAGTTCAATCAACCCCTCAACAGGTATGCACTTCTTCTGCACTATAACATGTTCTAAAGCAATGCGATTTAAATACGAGTTTTCTCTACTAAGGAGGACCTCGGACTCCTCTTTAATACTATGACTGCTAGTAATGAGAAGGTACGCAAATGCTGATTCACCTACATTTCTCTTTACCCACGCCTTCCTATGTCCAGCAATACTAATTTGTAGCTGACGACATGAGTCGAAAGTTTCCTGGAGGAGTCTGTGGGCTCTCTGGGAGTTAGTGGACTAGTTGAAGATGTTATAATCGTCTGCAAAAAGACGCTGGGTGAAGGGAGGGTATATATGAGATGTTGTCATTGATAGCTATTAAGAAAAGTAAAATGCCAAAAACTTCGCTTTGAGTGACTCCGTTTTGAGCCGAGAAATGAGGGGAGGTTATGTTATGAATTCTTACCAAAAGGGTTCTATCGTTGAGATAGGTTTATAGTATATTTAGAAGGTAGCCTCGGAGACCAATTTTGTGGAGTTCGGTCGAGATAAGGTGTCTCTAGACCTGAGGAAACGCTTCCTGGGGGTTGAAGAAGATTGGTGAATTTTTCGTAGATATGGGATTGAAGATCGAAAAGGGGTTGTATTGAGCTCCGTCCTTTTGTGTACCCATATTGGAAGGGGGAGAGGGTGTTATTTCATTCTATATGTACAGAGAAGTTTTTTGTTCAGAATTTTTTGGAATAATTTTCCAGGAATACTGGAGGGAGCTATCGGGCGGTATGAGACAGGGAGATTTGTTCGAAGTTGGGTTTTAGTATGAGGAGGATGATGACTGTTTTCCAAACGGTGGGATAAGTGTTTTGTGTGAAGATGGGGTTGAATGAGGAGAGGAGATAAGGGTGTGAGCTCAGGTGGAGATTTTTTGTCATGGCCGAGTGTATGTTATCGAGTCCGGGTTCGATTACAATGGAAGTGCCGCTTTTTTTCGGTGTTAGTCTCTTTCGGTTTCTTCTGTTTCCTTCTTATCAGTATGGCATATTCACGGAATATGCGGTCGAAGATCGCCTCCTATAAGAAGAAATATTTCAACTTTGAAGCTGTACGAGAAGGAGTGAATGGTGGGGCTTTGGTAAATATCAACTTTCAAATTTTATAAATTTCGATTTTTTATCTGCCTGTATTTGAATGACGAGACTTGGAAAATTTTTGCTAATGGGCTGAATTTATAAGTATAATAAAACGTGGGATTTGGAGAAACTACTCTTGCGCGTTTCAAAAATAATCTTTATTTTTCAGCTAAACCACAGGAGTTGACAGTTTGGGTTTTTAAGAAATTTTTACTTTCGAGTCATGGGTGTAAAAGGAAAGACTTGGAAAAATGTTGCCTTTCTTCAGCTACACTCGAAAAGATAAAACATAGAAGCGGAATTTAAGGAGAGGATTTTTTGATAGCCGAAAAACTCATGCGGAAAATTTTTTCACCTTGGTGGAATAAAACCCTCAACCTGAGACCTATATTATGCGAGCGGATAATTTTAGAGGTTTCAATCCCAATCAGCAGCACACGATAGTAACATTCAACTTTTGAAATGACAAGATAAAATATTCTACACGAACATATTTGTACATCATCAATAAATATATTCAGAAGTTCGGTCAGTTTTAACTATCATCTGTAACTGAAGTTTGATCATTTTGATAATATTATGTCTCCACAGGTTAGTGGTAGGGTTAAGGATGTGGGTTTTAATGGCCCGTATTTTTTTGAGTGGGTATTTTATACGAATATAAAGCCGATCATTCTTCACAGAGATATCCGTCCTTATTACTATTTTTTTACCCACCTAAAATTAATAGACATAACTGCAAAAATTTTTTGGGGGCAATTATGATTCTATGAAACTAACTATTATACGAGATGAATACTCAATATGATACTGAGGGATAATTATCGAAATGACTCATATTATGGTCAAAAGAAGTACATTTTTCGGACTAGTTGATTTCGACGATTTCTTTTCGTCATTTCGACGTATGAAATTTCTCTCAGCGCATACCAAAACTTCGTCTTAAGACTGAAAAATGTTGAAACGAATCTCTTTCAACCTTTTATTTCTTAGTTCTCGGTAGAAGAGAAGTAGGAATATACCGTTTGTGGCTAATGATTGTTGATCACAAGAAGATCCTGTCGTGCTGTTCAAACTGTACTATTTTTTTGTTCCAATTTCACATTTTCGAGATCTTGCTTTCTTTTTGGCTATTAAAGGTGCATGTTTCGCATCCTGCGAAGGTATACATAGGTACCCTATTATGTAACTGTACTTAATACAGGTAGGCGATACACTGCGGTGTGGTGCAGTTGTAATTCTTTTATTTTTTGAACATCTTCTTCCTGGGAAGAAATGCGATAAGTTCACACAGACGCGTTTGTGAAAGTTATCTCAATTTCTTCGCATACAATGACTGTTGTGTAACATCCAAAATACCATTAATTTCATTATCTTCTTCCTATCGGCCACCCTCGCAGAATAATACCTTCTAGATGGCTAGAAATCTCTGTATACAGCAAAAGAGAAAAGAAGAAAAAAATTAGAAACTTACTCCCCGCTGCAATCGTCCTTGGGCGAATCTACGAACAAAAATGGCGAAAACAAAAATAGTCTGACCGCAGTGTACCGCCTACCTGTATTAAGTACAGCTACAAAATAGGGTACTTACGTATACCTTCGCAGGGTGCGAAACATGCACCGTTATTAGCCAAAAAAAAAAAAAGAAGCAAGATCTCGAAAATGTGAAATCGGAAAAAAAAGGTACCGTTTGAACAACACGACAGGATCCTCGAGTGAGCAACAATCATTAACCACAAACATAATAATCCTACTTCTTTTCTACCGAGAACCGAAAAATAAAAGGAGAAATTTCTGTAGATAACACAAGGAGAAAAGAAGAAAAAAATTAGAAACTTACTCCCCGCTGCAATCGTCCTTGCGCGAATCTTTTCTATCTCATAATAATACGAAAGAAATATGATTTAAACGCTCTTTAAAGTTTATAAAGTGTAAAATCATAAAAAAGAAAAAAGGTTGAAAAAAGTATGGTTACTGGCCTTATCTCAAAGGAAAATTGGAAAAATTGATTTGAATTTAAATGTTGATGGAACGAGGTATGTCTGAAATAAATTCGAAAATGTGTGAGAAAATTGAAGGGTTTTCGGATGATAGGGGGTTGGCGGCTTTGAGGGGGGAAGGGAATTGTAGACTGACGGCTTCTGAGTATATTTGTCTAATGTTGGATATTTCTGAACATTCGAAAAGATAATGAGTAATGTCGCCTTTAGAAAGATTGCGTGCATGAAGGTCAGGTTCGGTGTGGTGTGCCGAATGCAGTATTGAGCCAGTTGCCTCTAAGCAAGTGGCACTAGCGCAAACAATCCGGCAATTCGGGCGAATTTCGTGACGAGTCATATGTATTTCGGGTAGTGTCATATTTTTCCCACATGGAATGATCCATTATTGTAGTAGGCCGTGGTCTTACTTTTTCTTTTGAACAGAGCACTCGCCACAGGACCCATTTTTGCGTAGCCGGGGTACGTGGCAGGCGGCAAATTAGAAATATTACGGACATAGGAAAACTTAGTTAAAACTTAAAATTAAAAGCGCAGTTGAAAAAGGAGTATATTCTGTCGAAAAAATATAAAAGAGCCAAAAAAGCCAATGGCTCCCAAGTATAGCTCCGCTCCGCTCTTTACAATGACTCTTTTGGCTCCGACTCCGCTCCGCAGTTTTCGGAGCTGGGAGCGGGTTGGCACCGGCTCATTTTACCGGCTCCGCACCCTTGATCTTTTAGAGCGATGGATTCTAAAATTTGGTCGTTACGCTTCCCGTGTCGTCTACCTCATTTTATTTTCAAGAAATTGAATCAATACTATTCAATAACTCATTTTTGTAATAAAGTTGCATTTTTTCCACAAAGGTCGACGACGGATCCGTGGACAAATCGGGAGGAAGTGCGTTGAACTACATAGATGACACTTGTGCACTAATAGAATGTATGAACTATGATAAAACGTGCTTGTTTCAGATTTGACGTATTTAGACAACAAAAAACTTGATCTAACAATATACGTCCGCGGTCAGAACTCGGCGGCTTACACAATTTGAGCCTTTGGCACAATCATCCCGAGTGAGCGCCAGTACCACTACCACCATTGAGAATGAGGTGGCAATGTCCCTTCTGCAGCTGCATTCTTCGAGTCAGGGTAGCCACGGGGAGGAGGCTGTTAGAAGAATAAAAGAACTGCTCGAACAAGTATCAGATCCGGACGTCCTAATAAGAAACATAAAGAAGATAGTAAACGAAAATCCACCTTCGCACCCAGGTGCGCTCCCGGCTCCCCTGGCTCTGGTCCAACCGGTTCGGTCCACTGTGTTACCGGACATCCTGGACAAGGAAGTAGCTCGGCCATCTTCGGGTTATTATGTAAGATGTCCATATTGCCAGAATTGGGTTAAAAGAGGTTGGGTGTACAAAAATCATGTCCACGAGCACCAATTAACAAAAACCAAACCCAATCTGGCCTATAAATGTCACTTACAATGCTTAAAGTATGACCCGAGTCATGAGGCTTCTCCGGAGCACATCGACAAAGAACGTGAGTAAAAAATATGTATAACCTGTTGAGTTGTTTTTTTGTTTTAAGGAGAGGCAAAAAAGCGATGTATTGCTCACGCTACCACGCTACTGCGTGAGCTTCTTTCTCTTTGTTTGGTACAGCGTGTAGTAAAAAATCGTGTGATACAATATTTAATTCTTTTACAGGATACACCGAAAATGATTTTGAAGAAGGTAGATGCCCTCTCGTGTGTCCGTTTGAGAGAGATGCGGTGTCTACTTTTCGAGACCATATCAGAAAGACCCACGGCCGCACTGACCTCTCAGTGAGGGGTAAAACGACTCTCGGATGAGGCAAGATTTGGTGAGCGGAGAGTTGATTGTGTCCAAAACGAAGACGACTGAGTTTAATTATAAGGGAGCGGGGAATATCGCTTCTTCCAAACTTCCGTAAATTAGTCGACAGTATCCTCAATAAGAGACTAATTCACTGTAACATTCTACCATCTGAAGTACATGGCTCTCGACCAGGATGTAATGTTATGGTTGCAGTCGGCTTTCTAACTTCAGAAGTATACAAGACCTTCTTAGACAACGGTTGTCCTAACCAGTGAGAAGAACATGGGTTCTTGTAGTATAATTTCATCGAAGAAAGGAGTATTTGTAGGGTTGATTGATGATGAATAAAAAAGAAGCGACACAAGAAGAAAAAGAAAGAAGAGACGCGTTTTTGCGGGCGGAGATCGCCCGCATCAAAGTGAAATACTATCAAGAAAAAAAGAGGATGGAGGCTGCCCATAAAGAGGCCTCCAAAAAACGCGGCTCTCGATATAATTGTGAGTTGTATACGTGAGATAATTTAGTGTAAGAGGTTCAACAAGATTATTGATCGAGGATGATACAAAATTTTTGAAAAGTGTACCTCCGGGCTGCACATCTCTCAAAGTGCGCCTCTACAACACCATACCTAATGATAATAATCAAAAAGTGAACATATTTTATGTTCAAAGAACCCATATAGAAGCCCAAACTCGAAAATGTAGAGGATTTCTCTCAAAATATTAAGAGGATATTTTTGTTGAAAAGAAAAAAAAAGGCTCCGGGCGAATCCGTAATACATGGGTGTTTATTGATTTAATTGATCCGAAGAATCGAGTTGCTTCCTTGTCAGGCTAGATCACAGTTTTTAATTGAAAGCATTCGTGGTCTATGTTTTCGTTTCTGCGGTCTATGCAAAATTTACTGTGTCTACTCATGCAAGTATCCTCCCTTCGATGAAATTTCTACTTATCCTTCAGTAGCAAGCCCAGATTTCTCTATCTCTCTCCATCATCAATGTACCTACAGTAAAAATGAAAAAATCGAAATTTTCTCATGAAATAATTTTCAAAAAATTACTTTCTGTTGATACGCAGAAAAATAATATCATTCAGATCGCGTTTCAAGGAAGTCGCTGTAAGGGTCAATTGGGGTGCTGAGGACAAGATTACGAACTGATCTCCCACTTCTTGACCATATTGATGTCACTTCACTTCCCCGCTGATACCTACTTTTGATCCTTTATAGAGTAAAATGTACTGGTATTTGTCCAGCCTCAAGTTAATCCCTACGTAGGTCAAAGTAAGGATATTTTTACGTGCAAGGATTAATAATAAGAAAAGATATAAGGAGAACGAGGCCTTTCTCGCGCAGAATTTATTCGATTATTTTTTCGACATCTCGGCCAATCTAGTGCCTTTTATCAAGACGATCTGTGCAAGAAAAACCTCGTTTTTATTTTTTTTCTTTTCTACATAAGTCGGATCGGCGGGGCGACATCAATTCGAGATCATGGGAGCGAATTCTGCCGGCAGAAATCGATCTTGCTAGGTGTCTTCCTTTGTGTTTCGATAAGCGTGAACCGCTATAATGTACATTGTGCAATATATATTGTGTATGACGCTAATAATTTTCTCTTCTTTCTAGTAAAATGGACAAGAATGAGACGAAGGAAGAAAAAGCAAAGCGGGATGCTTTTTTGCGGGCGGAGATCGCTCGCATCAAAGCCAAGTATTATAGAGAGAAGGAAGCCGCACAAAAGGACGCCTCTAAAAAAATTCGAGGCTTCCAATAAAATGGTGAGTTATATACGTGAGATAATTCGGTGTAAGAGGTTGAAGATTTTTGATCGGGCATGATACAAAATTTTTTAGAAGTGTACCTTCGGGCTGCACATCTCTCAAAGTGCGCCTCTACAACACCATACCTAATGATAATAATTAAAAAGTGAACATATTTTATGTTCTCATTAACCAATATAGAAGCCCAAATTCGAAAATGTAGAGGATTTCTCTCAAAATATTAGATTTTTGTTGAAAAGAAAAAAAACAAATGCTCCGGGCGAATCCGTAATACATGGGTGTTCATTGATTTTATTGATCCGAAGAATCGAGTTACTTCCTTGTCCGGGTAGATCATAGTTTTTAATTGGAAGCATTCGTGGTCTATGTTTTTGTTTCTGCGGTCTATGCAAAATTTACTGCGTGTACTCATTCAAGTATCCTTCCTTCGATGAAATTTCAACTTATCCTTCAGTAGCAAGCCCAGGTTTCTCCATCTCTCTCTATCATTAATGTACCTACAGTAAAAATGAAAATATCGAAATTTTCTCATGAAATAATTTTTAAAAAATTTTCTGGCATAGCCAAATAAATGAAAATCATGTTCCATGTCTTTTATATTTTATCAGTCATCATGAAATATGTCAGTCTAGGCTTCTACTAGGTCAAGTGTTCGTGAGATATCATTCGTTTACCCCTTTACCTATCTTGGACTCGTATAAGTCTTCTATGAGAAATACGAGGTTGCGCGAACTCGCTCCGCTCGTTCGCCCCCCGTCTCGCTGTTGTATTGGAACGGTATGTGACATTTCAAGTCTAGGGGACTTGGAAAAATTTCGACTATCCAGCCATATATGATAGGAAGAGGGACTTGGAAAACTTTACCTATCTTGGCGTCGTATAAGTCTTCTATGAGAAATATGAGGTAGCGCGAACTCGCTCCGCTCGTTCGCCCCCTCTAATTATTAATTATATTAATTATTTAATTATTTATTTATTTATTTATTTATTTATTTATTTAATTATTTAATTATTCTATTATTTATTTATTTATTTAATTATTTAATTAGGTATTTATTTATTTAATTATTTAATTATTTATTTATTTATTTATTTATTTATTTATTTATTTATTTATTTATTTATTTATTTATTTATTTATTTATTATTAATTATTATTATTACGCGGGGTGTACTCGCGAATTTCTGAATCACCCACGGGGTAGAGATTTCTCTTGACGGGGGGGGGGAGGGGGGTGTACTCGCGAGTTTCAAAATCGGGGTCCGGCGAGAGAAAAGACATGGAACATGTCAAAATTACTTCCTTTTGTTACGCAGAAAAAGAAAAGAACATACTGTCCTCCCTTTATTCAGATCGCGTTTCAAGGAACTCCCTGTGAGGGTCAATTGGGGTGCTAAGGATAAGATTACGAACTGATCTTCCACTTCTTGACCACATTGAGGTCACTTCACTTCCCCGCTGATACCTACTTTTGATCATTTATAGAGTAAAACGTATTGATATTTGTTCAGCCTCAAGTTAATTCGTACGTAGGTCAAAGTGAGGATATTTTTACGTGCAAGGATTAATAATAAGAAAAGATACAAGGAGAACGAGGCTTTTCTCGCACAGAATTTATCTAATATTTTTCGACATTTTGGCCAATCTAGTGGCCTTTATGAAGTCGATCTGTGTCGGAAAAACCTCGTTTTTCTTTTTTTCTTTTCTTTGTAAGTCGGATCAGCGGGGCGACATCAATTCGAGATCCTGGGAGCGAATTCTGCCGGCAGAAATCAATCTCGCTAGGTGTCTTTTGTTGTGTTTCGATAAGCGTGAACCGCTATAATGTATATTGTGTATGACGCTAATAATTTTTCTCTTCTTTCTAGCTCAATGGATAAGAAAGAAAGAGAAGAAAAAGAAAAGCGTGATGCTTTTTTGCGGGCGGAGATCGTCCGCATTAAAGAAAAATACTATGCTGAAAAAAAGGAGGCCGTTCAAAAAGAGGGCTCCAAAAAAAATCGCGGCTGCCAATAAAATGGTGAGTTATATACGTAAGATAATTCGGTGTAAGAGGTTGAAGATTTTTGATCGGGCATGATACAAAATTTTTTAGAAGTGTACCTTCGGGCTGCACATCTCTCAAAGTGCGCCTCTACAACACCATACCTAATGATAATAATTAAAAAGTGAACATATTTTATGTTCTCATTAACCAATATCGAAGCCCAAACTCGAAAATGTAGAGGATTTCTCTCAAAATATTAGAGGATATTTTTGTTGAAAAGAAAAAAAAAATGCTCCGGGCGAATCCGTAATACATGGGTGTTCATTGATTTTATTTATCCGAAGAATCGAGTTGCTTCCTTGTCAGGCTAGATCATAGTTTTTGATTGAAAGCATTGGTGTTCTATGTTTTTGTTTCTGCAGTCTATGCAAAATTTCCTGTGTCTACTCATTCAAGTATCCTTCCTTCGATGAAATTTCAACTTATCCTTCAGTAGCAAGCCCAGATTTCTCCATCTCTCTCTATCATTAATGTACCTACAGTAAAAATGAAAATATCGAAATTTTCTCATGAAATAATTTTTAAAAAATTACTTCCTTTTGTTACGCAGAAAAAGAAAAGAACATACTGTCCTCCCTTTATTCAGATCGCGTTTCAAGGAACTCCCTGTGAGGGTCAATTGGGGTGCTAAGGATAAGATTACGAACTGATCTTCCACTTCTTGACCACATTGAGGTCACTTCACTTCCCCGCGCTGATACCTACTTTTGAACCTTTATAGAGTAAGACGTACTGATATTTGTTCAGACTCAAGTTAATTCCTACGTAGGTCAAAGTGAGGATATTTTTACGTGCAAGGATTAATAATAAGAAAAAATACAAGGAGAACGAGGCTTTTCTCGCACAGAATTTATTCGAATATTTTTTCGACATTTCGGCCAATCTAGTGGCCTTTATCAAGATGGTCTGTGCGGGAAAAACCTCGTTTTTCTTTTTTTCTTTTCCACGTACTTAAGTCGGATCAGCGGGGCGACATCAATTCGAGATCATGGGAGCGAATTCTGCCTGTAGAAATCGATCTCGCTAGGTGTTTTCCTTTTGTGTTTCAATAAGCGTGAACCGCTATAATGTATATTGTGTATGACGTTAATAATTTTTCTCTTCTTTCTAGCTCAATGGACAAGAAAGAAAGAGAAGAAAAAGAAAAGCGTGAGGCTTTCTTGCGGGCGGAGACCGGCTGCATCAAAGTGAAATATTATGAAGAAAAAATGAAGTTGGAGGCTGCCCACACAGAGGTCTCTAAAAAAGGCAGCACTAGATAAATGGTGAGTTGTATACGTGAGATAAGTCGGTGTAAGATGTTCAAGAAGGTTTTTGATGAGAATGATGCAAAATTTTTGAGAAGTTTACATTCGGCCTGCTATACCTATCGTCTACGACGATAATAATTTTTTTCTCTTCTCTAGTGAGATGGATAAATCGCAGCACGAAGAAGAAGAACTCCGCCATGAACAGGAAAAAAGGAATTAATTCCTGCAAGAAGGCATCAAAATTAGATACGAGGCCAAGAAAAGAATGGAGGCCGCACAAAAAGAGATCACGAAAATCAATCGTGGCAGCACTCGTTAAAATGGTGGGTTGTATACGTGAGATAATTTGTGAGATAATTCGGTGTAAGAGGTTCAAGAAGATTTTTAATCGAGAATGATACAAAATTTTCGGGAAGTTTAGATTCGTACTGCAATGTTTAGAGCGTGTGTGCATTTGGCTTTCAGGGTTTTAACGTATGGAGCCCAAATTAGTTTTTGTTCACAGTGTCGGCTGAGAAGTTTGCCGTAGTTTCGTGATGGAATTTCGAAGTTTTGTAAAATGAGGGGAGGGATAGATGGGGTGGGTTTTTTTTTCTTGAAGATGACTGAATTATGTTTTTGAAGCAGAGAATCTGAATCCATTTTTTGATGTCTATGCAGTAATTGAATTGAGAGTTTACTGGAGGAGTCTGTGAACCCTCTTGGGGTTAGCAGAGCAGATGGAGATGTTATAATCGTCGGCAAAAAGACGCTGTGTCAGGGGAGGATTGATATGTGAGGTGATATCATTGATAGCTAATGAGAATAGTGGGACGCTGAAAACTTCGCCTTGGGGGATTCCGTTTTGGACCGAAAGAGGAGGGGATGTTATGTTATTGATTTTTACTAAAAGCGTTCTGTTGTTGAGAGAGGTTTTCAGTATATTTGGAAGGTGGCCCCGGAGACCGATTTCATAGTGTTTGATAGAGATAAGATGTCTCCAGACCCGAGGAAACGCTTCCTGGAGGTCGAAGAAGATAGAGTATAGAAAAGATTTGTTAGTGGATGCCGGCCCGAGTAAGTTTTTGATCAAAATGTAGGTCGATAAGGTTGCCCTAGATTCATGATTGGATTTCGGAAGTAGTAAAATGTTAAGAACTTCGCTTTGAGTGACTCCGTTTTGGGCCGAGAAATGAGGGGAGGTTATGTTATGAATTCTTACCAAAAGGGTTCTATCGTTGAGATAGGTTTTCAGTATATTTAGAAGGTAGCCTCGGTGACCGATTTTGTGGAGTTCGGTCGAGATAAGGTGTCTCTAGACCTGAGGAAACGCTTCCTGGGGGTTGAAGAAGATTGGTGAATTTTTCGTAGATATGGGATTGAAGATCGAAAAGGGGTTGTATTGAGCTCCGTCCTTTTGTGTACCCATATTGGAAGGGGGAGAGGGTGTTATTTCATTCTATATACGGAGAAGTTTTTTGTTCAGAATTTTTTGGAATAATTTTCCAGGAATACTGGAGGGAGCTATCGGGTGGTATGAGACAGGGAGATTTGTTCGAAGTTGGGTTTTAGTATAAGGAGGATGATGACTGTTTTCCAAACGGTGGGATAAGTGTTTTGTGTGAAGATGGAGTTGAATGAGGAGAAGACATAAGGGTGTGAGCTCAGGTGGAGATTTTCTGTCATGGCCGAGTGTATGTTATCGAGTCCGGGTTTGATTACGATGGAAGTGCCGCTTTTTTTCGGTGTTAGTCTCTTTCGGTTTCTTCTGTTTCCTTCTTATCAGTATGGCATATCCACGGAATATGCGGTCGAAGATCGACTCCTATAAGAAGAAATATTTTAACTTTAGAGCTGCATGTGTAAATGGTAGGACTATGGTAAATATAGACTTTCCAATTACATAAATTTCGATTTTTGATCTGCCTGTATTTGAATGACGCGAGGCTCGGAAAATTTTCGTTAATGGGCTGAATAAATACGTCTAATGAAAGGTGGGATTTGGAGAAATTTTTCTTGTGCGGTTTAAAAATACTCTTCATTCTTCAGCTAAACCACAGGAGTTGACAGTTTGGGTTTTGAAGAATTTTTACTTTCGAGTCATGGATAAAAATTGCAAGTCTTGGAAAGGAAAAAGGTTGCCTTTCGATAGCTACACTCGAAAAGATACCTAAAACTTAGAAGAATTTAAGGAGAGGGATTTTTAATAGCCGAAAAACACATGCGGAAAATTTTTTCACCTTGGTGGAATAAAACCCATTACTAACTACGAATACTCAATATGGTATTGAGGGACAATTATCGAAATGACTTGGTTATTATGGTCAAAAGATAACTACATTTTTCGGAATAGTTGATTTTGACGATTTCTTTTGGTCTTTTCAACGTATGAAATTTCTCTCAGCGCATACCGTTACTTCGTCTTGGAAAAGAGCTATTCCCCCATCGTTCATTCAAGACCGAAAAATGTTAAGACGAATGTCTTTCAACCTTTTGATTTCTCATTTCTCCGTGGAAAAGGAGTGGGAATATTATGTCTGTGGCTAATGATTGTTGATCACAAGAGGATCCTATCGTGCTGTTTAAACGGTTATTTTTTTGTTCCAATTTCACATTTTCGAGATCTTGCTTCTTTTTTTTTTTTTTTTTTGGCTAATAACGGTGCATGTTTCGCACCCTGCGAAGGTATACATTACTTAGGTACTCTAATCTGTAACTGTATTTAATACAGGTAGGTGGTACACTACCGGGTGGTGCAGTTATAATTCTTCTATCTTGTGAACGTATTTTCTTTTTATTGGCCACCCCTTCAGAAAAACGCCTACCAAGGTAGCTAGAAATCTCTGTGGATAGATAGTACAAGGAGAAGGGAAGAAAAAGATGCACCCCTCTACAATTTCCGTCGCGGGAACCTTTTATAACTCGTGACGGCGACGCAAGAGAATTATTGTTTCCTAGGTCCTGAAGCTGAACAGTTTCCTCCTTCACTGCCAACTAGTTTTCTCACCCTTACGTCTTTCGATTAAAGTGATTTTATATTTTCCGACGTCTTTTGAATTTAAAAGTGCCTTCGTATCACGAACTAGTTTTATTGCTACGTCTTTTGATTAAAGTGATTTTATATTTTCCGACGTTTTTCGAATTTAAAATTGCCTTCAATTTTTTATTTTCCAACATCTCGAATTTAAAAGTACCTTCGTATCACTAATTGGTTTTATTGCTACGTCTTTCGATTAAAGTGATTTTATATTTTCCGACGTTTTTCGAATTTAAATGTGCCTTCGTTAGTTTTGTTGCTACGTCTTTCGATCTTTCGATTGAAGTGATTTTATATTTTCCTACGTTTTTCGAATTTTAAAGCGCAGAAGTGAGTAGAAAGTACTAATTTTTAAGAATTTTTTTGCACGTATTACATTTAAAACATTTTTTTGATGAACTACATGTAGCTGACTGTGAGAGAGCACGCCCTTCTTATAAAATTATTTTGACTTCAACGATTATTTAAATAAATAGCAAATTATAACAAAATTATCATTACCTCAATATGTGTTCGGAAATTTTATCAACAAAATATTAAATACCCTTAGAATATAACTAAACAAACGAGACCGCTTCTTTGACTAACAACTCATTCTTAAAATTAATATGAATGAATTTAAGGTAAAGGAAGATATTCCGTTCCTCAAGAAATGAGATAGCAATTAAATTTTTTCTGAATGGGGTGAGAGGAATATCATCGCTTGGTGAGCGAATATTGCTCACATTAATATTGAACCTTTCATTTTTGTTTTTATAATTTCGACGATCTTTTGAGAACTTTTCTTCTCTAAACTCCTCGAACAGAATGTAGTATACAGAGTCCGCCAAAAAGATGTTGACAGTTAAATGGGGATTTGCACTAAATCTATTGTAGCCCAAAAACGCAAAACGTTAGACGTAAACATTAAATCTACCTACGAAATTTGTATCTCTATTTTATCTTTAATTAGCGCCCCTACCCAAGTTTCTACAACTTTTTGTGAGCTCACTTATGGACCACCCAATGTGCGAAGAATTGGCCAATTTTCTAAAATTCCATATAATATTTTATTTGAAAGTGAAATTCAAAACTGCTACCGAAAATAAGGCTTAAATAGCCATATCATAAAGAAAATAATGAACTTCAAAGCACTTTCGTCTTAAATAATTTACGAAAGTGCTTTTAGGTTCATTATATTCTTTAAATAACCATATTATGAAACTTGAAAATGGGGGAATTTTCAGGTTCTTATTTTGGAAATCTTGGCAAACTGGTCACTTTTTTGGTACATATTGGTCCATAAATTAGCTTAGAAAAGACGTAGACACTTCGGATATGGCAAAAATTGAACATAAAATTGAGATAAAGATTTCGTACGGTTAAACTATACATCTGACGTTTAGGTTAGGTAATCCCCGTTCAACTGTTGACATTTTTTTTGGCGAACCCTGTATACAATTTGAAACGCGATTTCTGAGACCAGCCGTAGACTACATCGAGGTAAATTACCATCTGAAAAACTATATGTCGACAGATTCAATAAGGCGGCTTTCTCCTTTTTCACTTTCGTGAAGAAAACTTAATTTTATTTCTCATGTTTTATCTCCTAATTCATCGTTGAATTTCTATTCTAGTCGCTCGAAAATTACTTGATAGTCGATATAGGTAGGACTCGCGCTCATCACTCGTTCAGTTCAATTTTTCAGAGTCTTACTTCTAATAAATTTTCTCAAAATGAGTTTGAATTCGTAAAATCAGGGCGAATTCGTAATACATCGAGGTTCATTGATTTTATTAAACAGAAGAATCGAGTTGCTTCCTTGTCAGGCTAGATCATAGTTTTTAATCGAAAGGGTTCGCGGTTATTGTTGTTATTTCTGCGGTCTACGCAAAATTTACTTCGTTTATTCATTTGAGTATCCTTCCTTCGATGAAATTTCAACTTATCTTTCAGTAGCAAGCCTAGTTTTCTCCATCGCTCTTCCTCATTAATGTGCCCACAGTAGAAAAATTAAAAAATCGAAATATTCTGATGAAATAATTATTAAAAAAAAATTACTTTCAGTTGGTACCTACGCAGAAAAAAAAGAACATACTGGCCTCCCTTTATTCAGATCGCGTTTCAAGGAAGTGCCTGTAAGGGTCAATTGGGGTGCTAAGGACAAGATTACGAGCTGATCTTCCACTTCTTGACCACATTGAGGTCACTTCACTTCCCCGCTGATACCTACTTTTGATCCTTTATAGAGTAAAACGTACTGATATTTGTCCAGCCTCAAGTTAATCCCTACGTAGGTCAAAGTGAGGATATTTTTACGTGCAAGGATTAATAATAAGAAAAGATACAAGGAGAACGAGGCTTTTCTCGCACAGAATTTATTCGAATATTTTTTCGACATTTCGGCCAATGTAGTAGCCTTTATCAAGACGATCTGTGCGGGAAAAACCTCGTTTTTATTTTTTTCTTTTCTTCATAATTCGGATCAGCGGAGCGACATCAATTCGAGATCATGGGAGCGAATTCTGCCGGCAGAAATCGATCTTGCTAGGTGTCTTCCTTCGTGTTTCGATAAGCGTGAACCGCTATAATGTACAATATAATTATATTGTGTATAACGCTAATAATTTTTCTCCTCTTTCTAGTATCATGGATAAGAACAGGCTTCAGGCAGAAGAAATAAAACAAGAAAAAGCAAAGCGGGACGCTTTTTTGCGGGCAGAAATCGCCCGCATAAAAGAAAAATATTATCGGGAGAAGGAGGCCGCTCGGAAAGAGGCCTCCAAAAAAATTTGCGGTCGCTAATAAAATGGTGAGTTATATACGTGAGATAATTCGGTGTAAGAGGTTGAAGATTTTTGATCGAGCATGATACAAAATTTTTGAGAAGTTTACATTCGGGCTGCACATCCGTCAAAGTGCTCTCTACAACACTATACTTAACGATAATAAGTAAAAAGTGAACGTAGGCTAACTTATGTTCCCATTAACCAATGTACCAGCTCAAACTCGAAAATATAGAGGATTTCTCTCTAAGGATAACCTATATCATTATGCGAAATACTCGTCATCTTTCAGTGTATTTCGTAGGGATCGATTGAAACAAAAGGGGAAAAAAAAATTTTTTTGTTTTTTGAAAGGAAAACAACTTTTTTACTTTTTTTCCGGTTCCATAGTTGAAAATGAGAACGCTTCCTATAACTTAAAGTTAAATTCATCAATCATCATTCACCAGGACCTAACTGTAGAAATATATTTTATTGATAACAAAATTAACGAGAAAAATATTCGACACCGAAAACAATTACTTTGTAGGTAGCTGTTTTTTTTCGATTTCGATGTTCAAGTTTGCCTGAACAATTTTCCTTACGGTCTTTTCTTTTTTTTAAAATTATTTCGATTTTAGTTTTCGGTGACAAGTATTTCAATTTGCCTGATCGTTGATGTGGATATAGACTGCAATTTATCTTTGTGCGGCCGATGTAAACTTGAGTTAAACTGGACCGTGTCAGTAAATAAATTCACGGGAGGGCTCTTCTCTTATAATAGGTATCATCATTGTATAGGGCTTTTACATATCGGCGCATTGCATACGTATTCTCCTACGTGTTATCGAAATGGTAGTATTTCTATCATTGCTCTTATGGGTGTTGCTTGATTGCATACTCATTTTCATTGTGGAGTAGTTTGCAATTAGAGCAATGTTAGAAATAATCATATGTAATGCGCCGACATGGAAAAGCCCATACTAGTTGAGCTGATTCTTGTCATAATGGGGGATTAATTATGCAATAATAGCACGAATATTAGTCTCCATTTTGCCGTTTGAGGAATGTAAATCTATACAAGATTATGCAGTGTGTAATTCTAACAAAGAACAAAGATAATTCGATATCCTAGAACTAATACGTCGTAAGCCACAAAAAAAAGAAAAAAGAAAATCGAGATAACTCTATTTTACACGTTTCTCATACTTTGCAATTTGAAACTGACAAAAAATGCTAATTTTTTGTGGCTTACGAGGTATTAGCATTGACTAAGCGAAGTGTATAGGTAATTATAGTCAAATGGTTCTACCTCTACGGTACTCTACGGTATCGAATTATATAGTTCTGAAAATTCCGCTAGATCTCGGTACGACTGTCGGCGGTTCGCTCTGCTCTTTTTATACTCCTATGCACACCAGCTGCTGCTCCATAATCTTCCGAGCGTTGTGGTCGTGAGAAATGAGTATTTTGTAATTTGTAGTTGTTTGTAATTGTGTCTTGTGAAGTACTGTACTTAGTACTTTTGCGACTCGCAATATTTGAAATCTCATCTTGTACTGAACAATATTTTTGTGATATTTTTAGGTATTTTCACGTCCTTTAACACACACATTTGCGAGCGCGATAATTCATAGGATTCTACTTCGTACCAAGCCGATATTTCATGCTCTACCAATTATTATTTCCATTTTCACGAATCTATTTCTGGCGTCGTCAATAAATAAGCTAAGTTTGGGTTAGTAGAACTTTAAATATTGTATACACATTGAATTAATCGTATTTTTTATTGCATTCATTACTCTTCTTTCCTTATAACAATGCAACACTCGTAAATATCTAGGTATGATTCTTCAATCGATTATTACGCTGTGTGTCTCACCCATCTTCATCATTGCGAGGTGTGTTTCTAATTCTTCGAATTTTTCTTATCTTCGTCTATCTCCTCTATTGTAATCGAAATCTGGTCGGTAGTCTCTTCGTATTTTCCATTTCTAATCATTTCCATCATTCGTTACTTCTTTCCGAATTTACCACTCTATTTCGACACTGCGATAATCAAGGGATTTCGTAATTTTGATTTTTCTTTAAAATCCTCCCCGATCGGAATTGTGTGTCATGCTGTTACCTGCTATGTTACATACAAAGTTACCGGTAATGGTAACCACCGGTAAAAATTCTCAAAACGTAACCTCTTCTGTGACCAGTAACTTGAATTGAGCAATGTTACCTGTTCTGTTACCTACCCAGTTACCAGTAAGATTGGTTCTTAAAAAACGTACTATGTTCCCAGACTTCATGGTAGATCGCGCTACTCTGCCGCCCTCAAAATAAATAGCACTGCTGTCGTATCAGCGTTGTATTCTTTTTTCACGTTTTGTAGGTTTGAAAGGGAAGACTATTCAACGTGAACAATATTAAGAAATTATCGTATCACATTGTACGTATGTGTCAATGCTACCCAACGTAATTCTGTAGGTAGTCGAAAACACTACCAATAAAACTGTGTATTATTTATCATACAGTATAATATTGAAAATATTTTTGAGTTCAAAAATTTTGCATTTATGTATGGGTACCTCCCAAAAATTTACCTCCAGATTACAAGAGGACAAGAACTTTATTTTGTTGTGTGGAGTCATGGAGGATTTTAGAATAAATTTGAATACGGGCCTATACACCTTGCTTCCAAAATTGTGAGAATAATTTTATTAGTTTGCTCGAAAAATATTCGAAAATATCCTTTACTTCAATACAAAATTTCACTTTTCTCGGGGGTAACAAAATTACAATGCGTTATTTTCTGAGACATTATTTTAAGAGCATAAAAGATTTTCTGGTAAAGAATTCTGACCATATAAGAAAATTGGCATTTTTTCAAGTACTACAGTTCATACAGTTGTCGGTACCCATGTTACAAGAATTTGCGCATTTCACTAAAGCGCGCACTGAGTAAAATGTCTGCCGGATTTGTGCAGAAAATCGTTTAATGCGCGAAATTGGTAATATTTTTGTATGGATTGTGCGGATTAAGTTTAAGTAATTACCTAGTTACTCTTAAGGGTACATTAAATTGGCGCGATCGCTTGATTCAGACGGACACTTTACTAAATTCAAGGAGTACTTGAAAACGAGTACATTATTTACATCAGACATTATTTATACTTATGAGTACATTCGGTTGAGATGTTAGCTTCCAAAAATAAAAAAATTAGAAAGTAGAAGGGCGAGTAATTATAAAATTCTAAGATTTTAATAAAACCTATGTGCGTCACAGTGGCCTAGCCAGAAATTCGTACAGGGGAGGAGCAAAGACAAGGTTCAGAGAGCAAGATTGGAAAAAAAATTGTACGTGGTTAACTACCTACTTATTAATGTTTCTGATAAATGATACATTCCAACAAAACTAGATTTTGATATTTATTAGGCAGGAGGGGAATTTATCTCACTAATATCTCGTCCTGAATATGCCATTGGTGCGTTAATGAAAAATAGATTTCACAATAAAATTTTATTCGTCAAACAATTATACTGTCTTAAATTACTGTAATTACTTAATTGCGTTAATTGAAGGAAGTATGAATTTGTTTTATGAGAATCCGTGAAGATTCTTACGGTATATTATTTTGGCTCAGAAGACAGTATTTCTTCAAGTCTCATATAGTCTACGTATACTAGCCGCTCCCTGCGGCACCCACACGGGCCGGCGCTACCCGCTCGGTAAGACTGACTCGCATTTCGCGCTCGCTGAAAGATACCACAATAACGGTCTGACGATCGCTGACGCTGGGAGATACCTCGATAACGGACTCGTGCTTTGTACTTGCCATCAGCGTCGCTTTGGTAACGGGTTTTCACTTTTAAGAGCTCATAATCTTCAAATGCGACGCGTATGGCGGCTAATACGATTAATATAAGATCCATGACGTGGACGCACTTCTTCCTGCCACTATACTTCTCATACTTCCGTTCAACCTACAGAGCTGAAATTTTCTCTGATAACGCATTACTGCACGTAGTTTGTGACAAAAATCTGAAACCTTAATATTCTGCAAACGTAGCGCTGCAAAACTCAAAAAACTATAAAATTATGCGTAAAACGACTAAATCTAGCTAAAAAAAAATATATCACGAAACGACGGAGTCTAAAAGAGTTGTTGAACGAAACCGTCGCTATTATTCCTGCGAAGGGTCGCCTACTTATACGAGAAAAGTCACAAGTCACGTTTAGGCAGAAGAAAGAATAAAAGGAAGAAGGAACCAAGAAATTCGAACGCAAATCTAGCCAGCCGATCAGAGGGAAAAAAAAAGAACAAAAACCATATAGGTACCCAGCTGACTATTATACTGTACTCGTACACCTAATATACATTTAGTATTTAATTCATTAGCAACTCGAATATTCAGAATATCTTCATTTCTTTCTTACATTTTTTTTTTTTTTTTTTTCTCCTTATTTTATTGCCCATTGATGACATGTTTTGCTCTTTAGAAAGAAAAAAGTGCTAGACCAGTCTAACTCCGGAAATATATTTACTCCCTTCAAAATTATAAAGGACTATTCGGGTAGTATATCCTACATATATGAAATCCATGACGCGGCACCACTTTTAATTATCGAGCTAGGTCATAATTATCGGTAGGTCATAAGAAAAATTAAAACTTTAAGTGTATGCAAATACTTCGCTGAAAAACGGAAATAATCAAAAAATTGCTTGCAAACTACGTGGATGACGCATAAATCAATGTAAGAACGATATCTGTAGGCCTATCCTTCCATCTATTTTACCATATTCGAAACTGATGACATCCACTTCATCAATTATCTTAGAAAAAGATAGGTCTGCATATTGTCGACACTTGGACGGCAATTGCCGAAGTTTTTTTCTTAGGACATTGGAAACTGAGGATTATACAGACGGAAATTGCCGATATAGAGGCTGCATAAAGAAAAAAAAGAGGTAGGTAAGAAAGAAATGATGACATTTTAAAATATTTGAGTTGCTAATGCATTAAATACTAAATATATTTTAGGTGTACACTACAGTATAATAGTCGGCTGAGGAGCGATCGCGGCTGGGGATATGATTTTTTGTTCTTTTTTTTTTTTTTTTTTTCTGTGATGGGCTGACTAGATTTGCGTTAGAACTTCTTAGTTTATTTTTCCTTCTTTTCTTCTTTCTTCTGCCTGAACGTGACTTTTCTCAGGTAAGCGACTCTTCGCAGGAATAATAGGGACGACTTCTTTCGACGACTCTTTCAGACTCTGTCGTTTTGTGATGTATTTTTTTAAAGCTAGATTTAGTCATTTTACGCCCAATTGTATGGTTTTTTAGTTTTGCAGTGCTAAGTTTGCAGAATATTAAGGTTTCAGATATTTGTCACAAACTACCTACAGTAATGCGTTATCAGAGAAAATTTCAGTTCTGTTGAACGGAAGTATGAGAAATATAGTGTCAGAAAAAAGTACGTCCACGTCATGGATCTTATAGTATAGATAGGGGTTTAGGTGTGTCAGAGGATGAGATTATAACAGGGAACCTGTTTTATGGGGGGCCTTTTTGAGAAATTTTCTATGCGCCGTCCGCCGTCCAACAAAAAACTTGGAAAAATTTCGACTCTCGAGCCATATATGATAGGAGAAAGACTTAGAAAAAATCTCGACTCGTAAGATATGATAGGAGAGAGACTTGGAAAAAATTTCGACTTTGGAGCTATACATGATAGGAGAGGGACTTGGAAAAATTTCAGCTCTCGAGGTATGCTATAAGAAAAATTTCGACTCTTGAGTTATATTTGTAAGTCCCTCTCCCATCGTATATACTCGTAGCACGAGAGTTGAAATTTTTCTGTCTCCCTCCTATCATGTATGGATACAGGTCGAAATTTTTCTCAGTCCCCCTCCTATCATAATATATTGTCGAGATTCGAGAAAAATTTAGATTCTCGAACTATATTACACTAAGCTTATAGTAGGTCTAGGCCTTCTTTATACTAGCTTTATCTATGTCTAGGCTTCCTTGAATTCTCAATACCAAGTCCCATATGATTCATAAAACAGGTTCCCTGCGTTCCTCGTTCAACTTCGTTAAGGAAGCCGTCGTTTTTTTCAAATCCCACCTCTATAGGGTTGCGTTCAAAAACACGTTACCAACGTTTAGAAATTTTTCCTCTATTTCTCTCTACTTCACTTCTCTCCGGAATAGAGTATGTTACAGTGACTGTATAGAAAAACGATCGGTTGCGCGTAGTTACACGTTTGTTCACAGTTCAATATTTTCTTAGCCCATATCTGAATATAATATTTTCCACGACCCACTCTCCTATATGGCTCAGGGGATCAAATATTTTCAAGTTTACCACTCTAGTGGTCGCCAGCTTGAAATTTTTCTCAGTTCCAGATCTACAAGGGTTCTGAGGTTGACATTTTTGCAAGTCTTACGTCTAGAGATGTTCCAAGATCGAAATTTCTGCGTCCAAAAATTCGAGCGGAGCAACGTAAATTTTCACCAAAAACTCATCGATAATACAGTTACCCGGATAAACAAAAATAATAATATACGAATGCCAACACTTACTTACACAAATTCATACTTCTCTGTGGTATCTTTGATTTTCCCAGTTCAGAAAAGTTGTACTCGATTTTTGTCAAATTGCGCGTATTTGGAAGAAACTACGCTCAGTGAGCGCATTCTGGAAAACTCCTATTTCATGCGCGCATTGATGAAACGCGCAAATTAAACAAAGATAACTCGTATGTGACCTCAAATTTGCGTACTTGATTGGGAAAAATGAGTGGGAAATTTGCGGCATTCGTAAAACAAAGAACAAGCGCTTCCCAAATGAGTGTAATTGAAAAAGTCCAATGCAAATTGCTCTTCAGATATCAATTTTGATGTTTTAAAATTTTCCACATAATTGTAGCAAGGGCTCAAAATACATTTTCAAGGACTAATTTTTTTTTAAATCATGTTAAATTATAATGTCAAAGCAACTTGCGGGTACCTATTTTTCTCGAAATAAAGTAGAAAGGTTGTCTTCATAATATATTTCACTTATTTGATGTAATACGCCAGCATTCAAGTCCTTGTCATCCTCGCATACATTGCCAAAAAAGGAAACGAAATACAACAATTTCTATGTTCTAACATTTATATTAAGTGTAAACAATAGAAGTGCGGCAAACCTTACACCGATCTCCAATATACGAACCAGGAACCAGTCTTCTACTTCGGACCAGTCCTCGTTCCCTTACAATTACATACACGAGCGGTCGAGCACAGCTGGGGTGAAGACGTTCTTTCGTCTGTTTTCGTTCTTTCTTCTGTCTTCGAGAACATGTTCTGTAATCAAAGTATCTATTCTGAGATATATCCAACTCCCGCAGAAATAAGTTTGAAAGCAAAGAGA
Organism: Aspidiotus rigidus; assembly: GCA_035079385.1. Classification (NCBI taxonomy): domain Eukaryota; kingdom Metazoa; phylum Arthropoda; class Insecta; order Hemiptera; family Diaspididae; genus Aspidiotus; species Aspidiotus rigidus. The sequence continues at coordinate 18,395,684 of JAVHKY010000054.1, read as the reverse complement.
AACCTATGAAACGATATTTTCGAAGAATGGCACCAGGTAGAGGCCTAAGAAAAAAACCTTTATCGAACTTCAAACTCGCAAAGCGATGGCAGTTCACAGTCATGACATTACTACAGTCACGCTAAATTAATTGCTCATTCTCTTTCTCCACCCCCCTCTCTCTCTCTCTCTCTCATTGCCGTTTGCTCACGTTATTGTGTTCCTGAATTGAAGGTATCTATTATTATACCATTTTTTGTATCAGTATTATAGTCAAACATTGCACTGTACAGGTATTCATTTCATCTGAGTAAGTTGAAAAGTTTATCACCACCGGTAAGCCACAATGATATTCTGGTTTAACCATCCTAACCATTCTATTAACCGCCTCGCCAGATCGAGATGTACATTTGTGATAGTTCAAACTAAAACCTACAAGCTTCAGGTAGTCTCCAGAAGTAGAACATACTTTTTTTTTTATGTGTAAACTCGAATTTTACACTGCACGCCGAATGGGACAGTTTCACAGCAATGTAAGGCCTTCAACAATCATACCCCAATACACGTACGAGTACTTCACACTGCACTGTACGTACAAATGAGAATAAATTTTTGAAATAAAATAGCGTCGCCCCGCGGAAAGAAAAACGTTCAATGCTATAATTTCAGAATTTTTTAGCATGTTTAACAGGAAATATGTTATACGATAAGGTTTGTCAGCGAGTTTATATGTTTTGGGCAATTTGCTGGCTACGCCTCGTTTTGCAAACATTGTCTTCAACTGTAAACACTCACTTACAAATCTTATTTAGTAATCCGGGCCCGACGGAAATGGTACCATTTTTTCTCTCCTTGGTGCCCTTGAGGTTATGCTTTGAGTTACGGAAGATTTTTTTGATCAATTTTTTTATTGGGGCCGTATTTCGTGAGCTTCTTGTGCATTAATATCAAAAGAATACCAACTTATGGTTGTAAGTGCAGTGTAGACTGCAATTGTTGGTTTTTTTTGAAAAAGGTTTGTTTTGTCGTCTGCACATACATTAAGGAAAATGAATAATCGCAATAATTTTGTCAAAAAAATTAAGTAAGACTACAGATCACAAATAGGCGATGGAAATACTCAATTTTATTTGCTTCGAATCTGATAGGTACTTTATCATTAGGTAACTGGGTAATTACATGAGACAATCCGCGACCAATCAGACCAATGATTTCCCTATATGAACAACTTCAAACTGCGAGTCATTTTCTTGTTATACAGGTTCATTTGTGCGAGAATACTTGTTACGGCAGATTAATTAATCAGAAATAATTATAAGCTTTAATTAACTGGAATTACTTCATGTTAGCAGGCATAGACAACATGAAATTATTAAGTTCTACAACATAACGATCTGCTCTTATCTAGTTAAAAGGCTCGCCTCTACCTCCTCCATCTGTTTTTTAAACAAGTTTCCCTCTTCCTCTGAGCTCTCCTCAGTTTAAAACTTGAACTTTTTCTCAAGTTTGTCAGCCATCTCCTAACTGTGCTCTTGAGTTACAATTTTTCTTAGTCCTTTAATGAGGTCATGCTCTAATCACATCTTAGCCCGATGAATTCTCATGTTCGTGTGAATAATATGGATTTAGTACGGGAGAGTAGACTAATCGGGTGTATCCTATTCTGAGACTAGTGAAAATTACTTCCTCTTGTTTGAATTTTCTAATGTAGGACAACAATGGTGAGAGGGTTCTCTTGATAAGGAGCAACTTATTGGGTGGTTTCATCTTGCTGTGAAGTCTGATGCAGAGTCATGTATAAGATTAAGGGGTCTCATATGGAGTAATAAGAATTTCTGAGAGTTGCCACGTCAATTCCATATTCCACTTCATTCCCCAGTAGTTTTTCATCGAGATTCAATACTACTAGAAAATAGTTGATACCAGACAGTTTTGAAAGAAATAATTTCACTTTTCAAACGGCATTCAATATTGGCTAGAAAATATTAAATACTGGACGGTATACAAAGGAATTACTTCTGAATGAGTTGTAATTTTAATTTTCTAGCGGAATGCCTATAAAATCGACGAGTGAAAACTAACCACTTCTAAAATTTATTACTACAAAGTTTCTCTTATATGACCATCCATTACAATAGGTCTACGTATAATCAACATAGACTGTATGATAAGAACTTCTCAGGGTCGCTGAAGTCATTTTACTATGCAGACAATACACGCGGGCACATAATCAGTGATTGGCGTTCAATATTGCCCAGAAAATAGTAAATACTGGACGGTTTTGAAAGAAATAATTGGAATTTTCAATTTTCTTTTTTGATGTAAAAATAAAGCTCTTATCGCGTCATTCTCATGTGCCCAATATGACGCACGTGCGCCCCATGTATGGGGCCACAGCCCCCTATCTAATTTAGGGGCTACCGTCAGTTTATATGTCTCGCTTGTAAATTTCCAAGAATTTTGTATAGAAATATGCTAAAGACTGACTTCTGAAGAAATTACCACTTTGCAAGCCATACAAAATTGATAAAGTTGAATTTAATTTTGGAAAATGACGTTTTCAAAGCTCTTTGCTGAGTCCCTCAATTGTATTTAGACAATATTTCTGAGATAATATGATGTTAATGGAATTGAGGAAGACTTTCAAGAACGGAATTTTTTGAAAAATTGACCACCTGGGGAGTAGGGGGCAATTTCTTAATCCACCACAACCACCGGGGAGAGAATGAATATTTCAACAGAAATTGGATTATTACTTCTGAATAAGTTGTAATTTCAATTTTCTAACAATAATACTCAGGGGAAGGCCCAAAATCGAGGAGTGAATACTAACAACTTCTAAAATTAATTACTACAAAGTTTCTCTTATATGACCATTCTTTTCTAAGTTTGATCAACATAGACTGTATGATAAGAACTTCTCAGGGTCGCTGAAGTCATTTTACTATGCAGACAATACACGCGGGCACATAATCAGTGATTGGCGTTCAATATTGCCCAGAAAATAGTAAATACTGGACGGTTTTGAAAGAAATAATTGGAATTTTCAATTTTCTTTTTTGATGTAAAAATAAAGCTCTTATCGCGTCATTATCATGTGCCCAATATGACGCACGTGCGCCCCATGTATGGGGCCACAGCCCCCTATCTAATTTTGAGGCTACCGTCAGTTTATATGTCTCGCTTGTAAATTTCCAAGAATTTTGTATAGAAATATGCTATAGACTGACTTCTGAAGAAATTACCACTTTGCAAACCATACAAAATTGATAAAGTTGAATTTAATTTTGGAAAATGACGTTTTCAAAGCTCTTTGCTGAGTCCCTCAATTGTATTTAGACAATATTTCTGAGATAATATGATGTTAATGGAATTGAGGAAGACTTTCAAGAACGGAATTTTTTGAAAAATTGACCACCTGGGGAGTAGGGGGCAATTTCTTAATCCACCACAACCACCGGGGAGAGAATGAATATTTCAACAGAAATTGGATTATTACTTCTGAATAAGTTGTAATTTCAATTTTCTAACAATAATACTCAGGGGAAGGCCCAAAATCGAGGAGTGAATACTAACAACTTCTAAAATTAATTACTACAAAGTTTCTCTTATATGACCATTCTTTTCTAAGTTTGATCAACATAGACTGTATGATAAGAACTTCTCAGGGTCGCTGAAGTCATTTTACTATGCAGACAATACACGCGGGCACATAATCAGTGATTGGCGTTCAATATTGCCCAGAAAATAGTAAATACTGGACGGTTTTGAAAGAAATAATTGGAATTTTCAATTTTCTTTTTTGATGTAAAAATAAAGCTCTTATCGCGTCATTATCATGTGCCCAATATGACGCACGTGCGCCCCATGTATGGGGCCACAGCCCCCTATCTAATTTTGAGGCTACCGTCAGTTTATATGTCTCGCTTGTAAATTTCCAAGAATTTTGTATAGAAATATGCTATAGACTGACTTCTGAAGAAATTACCACTTTGCAAACCATACAAAATTGATAAAGTTGAATTTAATTTTGGAAAATGACGTTTTCAAAGCTCTTTGCTGAGTCCCTCAATTGTATTTAGACAATATTTCTGAGATAATATGATGTTAATGGAATTGAGGAAGACTTTCAAGAACGGAATTTTTTGAAAAATTGACCACCTGGGGAGTAGGGGGCAATTTCTTAATCCACCACAACCACCGGGGAGAGAATGAATATTTCAACAGAAATTGGATTATTACTTCTGAATAAGTTGTAATTTCAATTTTCTAACAATAATACTCAGGGGAAGGCCCAAAATCGAGGAGTGAATACTAACAACTTCTAAAATTAATTACTACAAAGTTTCTCTTATATGACCATTCTTTTCTAAGTTTAATCAACATAGACTGTATGATAAGAACTTCTCAGGGTCGCTGAAGTCATTTTACTATGCAGACAATACACGCGGGCACATAATCAGTGATTGGCGTTCAATATTGCCCAGAAAATAGTAAATACTGGACGGTTTTGAAAGAAATAATTGGAATTTTCAATTTTCTTTTTTGATGTAAAAATAAAGCTCTTATCGCGTCATTATCATGTGCCCAATATGACGCACGTGCGCCCCATGTATGGGGCCACAGCCCCCTATCTAATTTTGAGGCTACCGTCAGTTTATATGTCTCGCTTGTAAATTTCCAAGAATTTTGTATAGAAATATGCTATAGACTGACTTCTGAAGAAATTACCACTTTGCAAACCATACAAAATTGATAAAGTTGAATTTAATTTTGGAAAATGACGTTTTCAAAGCTCTTTGCTGAGTCCCTCAATTGTATTTAGACAATATTTCTGAGATAATATGATGTTAATGGAATTGAGGAAGACTTTCAAGAACGGAATTTTTTGAAAAATTGACCACCTGGGGAGTAGGGGGCAATTTCTTAATCCACCACAACCACCGGGGAGAGAATGAATATTTCAACAGAAATTGGATTATTACTTCTGAATAAGTTGTAATTTCAATTTTCCAACAATAATACTCAGGGGAAGGCCCAAAATCAAGGAGTGAATACTAAAAACTTCTAATATACTTAGAACCATGATGTTTCCCTCATAGGTACATGCCGCCCAGTAATTATTGCACAGTTATTGACATCGGCATTTCATCTTCAGTGTTGCCCTAGTTTTTGTTAATGCATTGGTTTCAGAATCTAATCTGGAGCCCTTGGTTGATGAACAGGTCAAATTGTTTGAATCCGAGTGGTTATATGACGGGTCATGAATAATTTGTAAATTTTTAGAAGAAAAACTTGGGAACGCGAACGCGTTTTCAATCCATCGACCATCACCAAGCATAATTATTATAGACAAATTGAAAAAATGTCTTCAAGTACTCTGATCCGGCTCTTGAAATGAACATTTGTTGTGGTGTTTTTATTTTCGGTTATTCGTGCTTTTTGTTTAAAGCAGTGTTTTTCATCGGTGTGCTAGTGGACCCCGGCACAATGTTGTGCCGTGAGCCCCTTTTCAAATGTGGTGCGATGGTGCGAGATTCAATTTTTTTAAATATACGAGTATTTATTATGAATAATTCCTTCATACATTTCGGTAATTGACTCATAATGTGATTGAAGGAGAATGAACGGATTCTTATTTATGGTCCGTAACAGGTTGATTCCATTGCTGTGCTTGAAGTCAAAGTTACCGTGTATTTTTTCATTAATATGTATGGAGTATATATATATATATATATTTTTTTTTACGAGCATTTTAGCTGCACAGAAGGGCTATTTGCTCGGCGTAGCTTAGATTATAAACTTAAATTTAAGGGACGGTAAGTACATTGTAAGTTTATATTGAAGTTTATTCATGTTAAAAGTAAGTGTAGTTATATGAGTTCGTAAAACTGGGTGGAGCGTAAGTAAGTTAAAGTTGAGTCGATGGTTCCGTGTGAGACCCTCTCAACATGTCTTTAACAGAGTTACATGGGCTATAGCAGTAGAAGTAACTTTGGACTAATTTTAGATTTATCCATTTTGAAAATATTATGTAGGTACGTATACAGAAGCGTTCACCACTTTACTCCTTTTCTGCGCCTCTCATACCTTTGAAAATGGGGCCTTTCGGCTATAACAATATACCGGATGTAATTTCTCTCTCGAACCCGATACCTTTTACTAGTCTTCGATAGAAATGCGTCACAATTTTATACTACCATATTTGGGGTATAAAATAGGAGGAATAGTACAGCACACGTAACATATTACCTGTTATGTGCTGTACTATTCCTCCTATTTTATTTAAATGGCTCGTAGTCACGAGGAAAACATTCAAATAATTGGGGTGTATTATAAGTCCTTGCGGATTTAATGGTTCGCACATTAGAGGAGAACATGAAAATTATTTTCTAAGGTGGTTACAAAATCTGAGGATGATATTTACCTGACACATCATTACTCGTATCACAAAAACAGTGATCATTTTCAAGAAAATATTTTAAATAAACTTCTTTTGAAATCTAGAATTGAATTAATTCAAAAGGAATTTACAGGGGTTGTAATTATTATTCACTTAGACTTTTCATGAAGATGTATTGTAAAATTTAAATCATCTTTTTGAATTCATCGCAACAGGTTCAGTAAACTTACTCTCTGTTTGTGAAGACAAAGATGTTAAATCATGTCAAATAAGCACGGCATCAGTCGAAGTATAAATAGTTAGTAAATTTTTTCCTAAAATTCTGAAATCAGACTCATTCGAAAGGAAATTACAGGGGCTACAATTTTTGTTTTCTTCAATTTTCCAGAAAAATGAGTAAAACTCGAGTTATCACGATAATTGAATTTTCAGAACTGGAAGGGTCAACGCTTTTGAGAATGTTTGGAACAATGCGTACAGCGAGCAGCAATTCTACTACGTGGATAATCCTCGTTTTTTCCCAATTTTTTCGCCCACTACTTCACCCCGAGGGAACCAGATAGTCAAAATTTATTCAAAAATCTTATCGGAATAAAAATAAATTATTCAAAAAAATTCCAAGTCGATAGGTAAAAGCGTTCAAAAGTTATGGAATTATATACACATTATATACATACATACTGACACGCATATAAACATTCTATTTTATATTATATTAGATGTCCGTCAGACCGCGCTCGTCTTAAATCCTGTTGTGAATTAGGTTTAAGCGTCGTTCACACTATACTAGCGTTATTTTCCACGTTACAGTCGATAACGCCGCGTTATTTTTATTTTCCTGGTCTGGGGTTGTTGGACCGGTTCAACTATAACGCGGCGTTATGTGATATAACGCGGAAAATAACGCTAGTGTGAACGACGCTTATCTACTGTACAAAAGGTCTGAAAGGTTGTCGTTGCAACTGAATCCTACTCAGTACAACTTTTTGCTTTGTACTTTACACCACGCTTAAGGGAAATTCCGGCTGGAATAAGAGCGATTGAGTGCTATTTTTCATTTTTGTGAAAAAGTGTTCAACAAAAACTAAAACTTATTCATTTCTGAAATTCATTTATTTTGTTGTTGTTGTTATTAATTATTATTATTATTATTATCATTATTATCATTATTATTATTATTATTATTTTTTTATTTTTATTTTTTTTTATTCCTTCTTTTTAAATCCATTTTTAATTTCGTGTGTGGTTATCGTGTCGAATAAATACTAACTTGCTAGTTTTGTGCATTAAGTGACGGCGCGTTGTGAAATAATATTATAAAAATCTTTTCGAGTTCGAATTTTCGGATTTTAAAAGTGTTTTTTAATTGCGGTCCGGTGTATCAAGTGTGAAGTGTTTAATAATACCTTTCTTTAAGTGTGTTTTCAGGTTTTTTCTGTTGCAGGGAACGAGTACATCAAGAGCGCCGAAATTATATTCAAGTGTGACGTCGATTTTGCTAGTGAAATCCTTAATAATTTGGTAAGTATTATTTTTTTTAGTCGACGAATTCCTATGTTCTATGAGAGAAAAAGGTATTCTTTGAGTTTTATCTAAACAACCTTGTGCCTAACCCTGAGAAATGGACCATTTTTGATGAAATTATTGATACGAACAAGCAAGGAACATTGTTTGAGTTGTAATTTTTAAGTACCTAACCAATTGCTCATGAGGTCAATAGCTCCCAAAAGATAATTTATTCAATAGTACCAAAACGTTCTTGAACGCTGCGACGCAAAATTATGAATAGAGACAAGATTTTTCGGCGCTTAAAATTGCAAATTCGGCAATAAAATGTGAATTTTCAGCATCATTTAGCCAAAATAAATAAAAAGTGAAAAATTGTAGTATTCAACTACACTAAATTGGATAAGTTTCTCTTGTGTACGAGCCATAATAGTAATAAATAATAGGATTCGGAGTACTGCTGTTCCGTGTCTGTACTCCGAATCTTATTATTTATTACTATTCAACTACACTACTGAACAAAAAATAGAAAAGTAAAACGATTACTTACACATTTGAATATCCGATTTCTAGGTATTTTTCAATGCTGAACACGATGCCGTTCACCGTTTTTCGCTAGGACGTCACAATTTTCTGTAATAATCTCGTTTACTTGCCGCGAACCATCGCGGAACTCATCGAATGTAGCAGTATTCAACATCAAAATTTCGTGTTACATTTCGCTAATGGTCCGTGGCAAGTAAACGAGATTATTACAGAAAATTGTGACGTCCTAGCGAAAAACGGATAACGGCATCGTGTTCGGCATTAAAAAATACATTGGAATTAAATATTTGAATGTGTAATCGTTTCACTTTTTAATTTTTTGTCAGTAGTGCTATTTATTGAAATCGGTAAAAATTTAGGAATTATACTAAAGAAAAAGAGGAAACCAAAGGAGTGTTACAAATTTTGTTCAACACGTTTCATTATTAAGTGCTTTATGATACAAGTATAATCAAGTGGACGGAGAAGGTTCGAAATGAAGAAGTACTGAAGAGGGTAGGAACTGACAGCCCAATCCTGTGGAACACGATTAAAGCTAGCAAGCGTCAGTTTATCGAGAATAAAATGACGAACGACGAACTGTTCTCTTTGGTGGCCAATGGGAATTCCAGGGAAGAAAACAAGAGGAAGAAAGAGGATTACCATGATTGACCGAACAATGGAATAGAATAGAACAACATTAAAATTGTAAATCATAGTTTAGTGGTAAGATGTAAAGTTCTTGTCGATTGCAACCTCCCGCATGGGAGATGCATACAAATACAAGATGTCTGTCAGATAAACTGATGCGTATTAGGTACTTGTTGTTCATTCATGCTTTAGTACAGGAAAATTAGATGAAGAAAGAGGGCTACTCGGAAAAAATTGAAGACAAAGATCTTATTGCTAAAATATGTTCGTCTAGATGCCCTCAACATACCCCGAAAGTTCACCACCCCCAGCCCCCTGGCAAACCACAGTGGGGGCCAGGTTATAATCCTGCAATGGCATCTAACTTTTTGTGGTTATCTCAGAAAATAAGCCGTTTATAAAAAAATTACAAAACACAAAAATTATTCCTCGTAAGATTTCCTATCAATTGACACCAAACTTCACCGCCCCCAACTTGTGGTAATCGGTCCACAAGGGAGAGATCACGTTTTTCAACATTTCTGTTTTCCCAATTATCTCGAAAAATACGCTCTTTATGAAATTACTAGTTGACCCGTGCTGCTCCGCAGCATTTTGTTCTGATAGTTATAGTAAAAGGAACACATCCAATACGACGACAAATAATTCCTAAAATAAAAACTTATGAAGACTCTTTCGAGTGTAAATACTGTATATAGCACGTGGTAAGTTTTAATTTAGCAGTACCCACTATAACATATATTTGGTATAGTGAGAGCAACATTGTGTGGCGAGAACAAACTGCACTAAATTATAGCGATTGTATAGGTACAGCGATTCCTGATTAAGTATACCGGGACAATCGTATTGGAAGGCACCAATGCATTCAGAAAATGAGGAAGGAAAGAAAAGAAGAAAGATTTTGGTATAGTTTTTTAGGCTCTGCATCCCTTTCGGCAATTTCTGACAACAATATACTCACAACGTATTTTTATTTTTTTCACTTTAACTTTCGAAAAGGGATTCATTTCGAGACACTTTTGGTTATCCCAAGAAGAAAAGAAAAGAAGAAATCTTCTAGGTAACCGGTACATTCTCTATATCCTCAATTACCGTCTACAATATACACACAATTGTCAGTTTCAAATGTCCTAAGAAAAAAACATAATATACACGACACCCTTGGTTCGCAGTATTGCTGTCTAGACACCCAAAAAAAATGATTGTCCGGACACTACCCAACATCTATATTACATTGTTTTTTTTCCTTCTCCTTTTATTCTTGTAGAAGGAACGTCACTTTTACGGGTAAAATAAATGGAAAGGTACCCCTACAGGTGTCGTTCTTACGTTCGTTTATATGTATCAGATAGTTTGCAAACGATATTTTGATTTTTGCTGTTTTTCAGGGAAGTATTTGCGTATTTTTAAAGTTTCGGATTTTTGTCATAAATTCCAGATAATTATGAATTGATAGGAAAAAGGATGAGCTTTCTAGCTCATCAGGAAGTACAAAGAAGTCCTGGGCGAAAAAAGTGGTGCCATTTAGGGATTTTATATACAGGATTACATGACACAAAAATTATTGTCTATAAAATTTTCTATCAACTTATGCCCATTTTTACCGCTCCCAAACATCCGTAAATCCATCAAAAAGGGGGCAACTGTCTTCGAAATTTTCGTTTTTCTCAATTATTTCGGAAAATACACAGTTTATGAAAAAATTACAAGAGACCAAAATTATTTCTTATACAATTTCCCATCAAGTGATGCCAAATTTGACCACCTCCCGACCTCAGGAGTTCCACAAGGGGCCAGAACGTGTTTCCTTTCGTATTGTTGCAATTATTTTGGTTTGTGGAATGATGACATACGTGAATTATTGGTTATAATTAGAGCTAGGATTCCTCGGTTTTTGTCGAATGAGTTTGCTAACGGGCAGATCAGTAGAAATGAAATAGGAGTACGTTTCATAGTGGTAGGGACATATAAAAAAAATTTTATTTAACCGAAAAAAACCGAAAACCTTTTAAAGTACCGAAAACAGGCATAAAACCGAAAATGACCGAAATGATGAAATTTATCGAAACAGTAGAAAAAAACAGTACATAGCGAACAATTTTGAGAAATGGAAGTACAGAAACGATGCAAAAGATGAAAAAAACTGTGTTACTCATCTACTCCAGTCGACGTAGAACGTTCGTTCTCCGATTGTAAATGTATTCTTATGGACAGAAGACACTCTTTCACACAAGATAACCTCGAAAAGCACATTGTCGTGCTCTTCAATAAGCAGTTTTTGTAAAAATGTCAAAATTTCAGAAAAATTTATATCATTTTTAATTTTTTTTTCTATTTTGCCGAATAAAACCGAAAATGAGATTTCTTAAACCGATTTTCAATGTTTTTACAACCGAAAAATCCGAGCTCTAGTTATAATATTTTGCAAATATCACATTTTCAGTCCTTTCACCTCAAATTTGCACGGAAGTAATAAGCTGAAAAATTTTTAATATTTGACCACACGTTACATAGGCCTATATACATAAAAATTAGATGTAAGAAAATGCTTGCATATCCTGCACGCTGGCTACTGGCAGACAAAATACGTAAAAAATGCGAAAGCTTTTTTAAAATATTGAAAGAATGAGGAAGACTGTATTATGTTCCTTCTTCAGAATAACGAAGTAATTGCAACAATACGAAATGAATGTAAACTTTTTCACAAGCTTACAAAGAGTCTAGGAGAATCAGAACAACTCACCATAATTATATACAAAATAATGTGGCCTAATAGAAAATTGTTGTAAAAGTCTGAAAACGGTCATTCCGTTGAGTCCAAATGTCGTCGATTGGCTATGAAAAACTTCTGATTATTCTCTTAGCCCTCATAGCCACAATCAATGCAGAAGTTGAAAATCTCCCAGGTACGAGTTACGACGTATTACAAGCTACGTTTTACGGTTTATTCGATTTAACTGGCAAAACATTTTCGTATTTTTCGTCATACAACCCCTATCTGGACGTTAAGATTCCAACTGTTTTATTTTTTCTCTCGCTCTCTTTTTATCTTGATGTAACCTGCCTTAAAGTCGCATAGAAAGAGTTCAGAACTGCATGTATTCCTATGTGTCCACAACTTGGTCGTTAGGATTCGAACTTCTGTTTTTTTTTTCCCCTTTATCCACTTTTTGCTTCGATGTAGTTGGCGCTAGTGATGTAGCCTGGCGCTAACGTTACAAAGAAAGAGATTAGAACCTTTTTTTTTTATGTTTCTTATATATGTATTGTGCATTCTGTCACAACCTTAGATTCAATACCTTAATTCCATTTCGCTCAATTCGTCTCAGCTTATTCATAAGAAATCCTGCTGCTATCATACGCACGTGTGAACAATAACCTCTGCACAACAAGTCCACGGGCAGCGATATAAAACATTTGTATTATTAGGACGATGATTACCGCATGTGCAGCGTCACACGTTCTCCATTGGGATTTAAACTTAGAGTTTCAAAGGTTGGCACCATGCGTGTTACCGATTACTGAGTGAGTGATCATGATGATTTCACCGCTGGACTACGGCAAAATTTAAACCTTTTCTAATCAACTAGAACTTCATTTTAAAAGAAAACTTATCCTACATTTTATTGCACTGTCATCCAAAAATCGAATTATAATCAATTTAACTGCGCAGAACTATTTTCCATCATTTTTTGCCTTCCTGAAATTGACAGTATTTCCGTGTGAAACAGTGCAGGTTTAAACCCCAATGGTCGAGTGGATGCGGGTTGCGTATGCATAAATTTTATTTCCTCGAAAACCGGAATCGACCCTTTCTGGTATAAATTCAATGTTGGAAGAATATTGGGATGTGTAATACGATGGTGGAATGATGACCCAAATCACACAACCGTGATCATTTATTCTAGGATTTTGCACAATAGTAACGCAGAATTTAAGAAATAAATTATGTTGCCTAGACAATTCACCCGCTACCAACCATCCAACTTGCGGACAATTTTTTTGACGTACATAACATCATTCATTTTTATCGTTTTTGGCATCAACATTTTCCGAATCACGCTCACACAGACCAAAATTTTTCTATTGAAGTTGGGATCTGCTAGGGTAGAGTGAAGTAACTGTCAATCATTAATCGAAGAAAATGTTTAAATCGAATTCTTGACGATTTTACCGAATGATTGGCCAGCGATGAGTGACAATTTTTTCTTTCATCCCCTTCTATTCATTCAATACAAAAATTAAGGCAGTGCACAGTGGCAATCAGGGAGCATGTAGACTGATAATTATTGATATTTGTAATACTACCTATTAGCTAATACTTTTTTTTTTTTGTAGTATTCCCTTCCTTCCCAGCCAATGGCTGCATTTTAACCAAATCGGTCTATATTCTAGGAGATTGTTTTCAAGATTCATAGCTAAACTTAGGTACCTACTTCAGAATAACCTTTTCAATTTATTTTCTGCTGTTCTATCTTTGGAGGAGATAGCTGTTCCCGCAAATTTGTATGCTAACTCAAGTTGCCCCTTTCACATAGCAATTCACTAGAATCCTCGTTTCTGTTGACATGTTGTAATTCGAGATAAAAACAAAGCACACAGAAAAATTATATTACCTAAAAAAAAATCCCTAGGTGGCACCACTTTCTTCGCGGAGGAGTTTTCTAATTCTTTTTCTATAAGTAACTATAATTATCTGTAGTTTATGACAAAAATCAGAAATTTCAAACGTATGCAAATACTTTACGGTAAAACGGAAAAAATTGGGTGTTGTGTAGATGTGTTTCCTTTTTACTTGTACCAATGAAGGTCTTTGGTGGGTATAGATATGAATGTACGACACTTCTATGTACCTATATAAGAAGGCGATCTATACTTAGATTTTGACGAGCTGAATACAGCAATATAAATTTTTATATGAGTTCGCGCAAAATTTTCGCGATACCAAGCGAAATAAAATCTTAAGGTAGACGAGCATCTAGTGTTTCGATGCTCGGCGCTGGGCGACAATGGAGTATGAACAAGGAGTATACGTGCGACAAGCAATGTTAAACGTGAGTAAACGCAGCGTCGTGCTGTGCAAGCGTGTGCTGGTGGTTCATCGCGAACCGCGACACAAAAGTTATCAAAATATTCGTACTGAATATTTCAAATATTCTTTCATTTAGCCTTATCATTTTTAAAGTGTAACTTCTGAAATTAGGTAGGTACGAGTATCATAGGATTTCTACCGGTGAAACATTATTCTCAATGTTATTTACTGGTAAAATAAATTTCAACACAATTGAAACACATTTAGATTTTCTTTGGAGTATTTTTGTTTCTTAACAATTAATGAATGGCAGGTAGGGGACTGCGCCCCCACCCCTTGTTGTTTGAAAGATATTGATTTACAGTAGAAATAGGATTTATCGATGGCCAAGGGGAATGATATTTCAATCGTTATTTAAACGGTTGATCGTTAAATCCAATAGATGATTATTTAGGCTTATTACATGCTAAAATTGATAACCTATTCAAAATGTATAAAGACATCCCTGAAAGCTCCATAACCTATATTAAATGGAAGAGTAGATGAAAAAAAAAAAACTATTTTACATACTTTCCACGAATCAGAAAAAAAATCCATCAAAGGCTTACATAATGGAATATTGAATCAGTCTAAAATGAAAATTAAAGGGAAGGAACGCCGCAACCTGTGAAGTCACCACGCGCTGTCGCTGCGGCTCTTCTGTCCAAGAAAACGTAAAATTCCAGAAGAAGAATATCTTCTATTATTTAGATCACTTACAGAATTGTGTCCTTCTTTCCACTTTCTTTCATCGCCGTTCTCAATATGAGACAATGCATTTCCTTCTAATTCACCCCCATTCTTCAGTTTAGTTTACAACTAGGCTGTAGTCTAGATTCATACAACAGACCAGACAGTAATAAAATAGAGAATGTTTAAACATTTTGAACTATGCAGTTGTAAGGGGAAAAAAAGAGAATTTTGTTGCTTTCTAAATCGTTAATCAGGATCATTTAGCCCGTAATTTTTGTTTGTGGGGACGACAAAAGCTATCGTTGATTCCGATATATCGTTGAAAGCAATATCGTAATAACCAATATTTTATAACATTGTGGCTTATGTAAATTGGCTGGGACTCGCCGATTGCATCGTTGAAAACAATATATCGCAATAAGCGGTATCGTTATTCGAAATTTCTACTCTAAATGATATGTCTTTAAGGAAAATGCCAAGGGTGAATTGAGATTTTTCCAAATTTTCCAGTATTGATCATTTTGAACTATTTGATACTTCTCCTGTACTTCTTTTGTTCACCGATTATCAAAACAACGGTCGCCCCCGCCACTGCCTTACGTTTTCGCTAGATTTATTTTAAAGAGTAAGGAAGTCGTTCCTTGCACAACTAACAATTAGAACAGCTTAATTGTTTTACAGCAAAAATTATTGTAACTTTATACTTTTTTGGGGGTTCTTGCATCAATCCTGTTTAGTCTAAAATCGTAAATCGAAGGTGAAAAGGTCATTGAAAAGATTGCACTACCTGTGTAAAAACGGATTGTAAGATTTTTTGTCCTTCTCTTTTCCTTCTATTCGGGTAGCCCTTCTAATGAAATTGTATTGAAAGATGCCTTCGATTTTTTTAAAACCTCTACAAAATTTTTCTTCGCTGATTTACCGTCCTGAATTGGCTGTATCGCATTGCACGTTATTACTGAATGTACAAACTCGAAGTACGCGTAGCAGCGCAACTCCAGAACATCGGTGCTCGCTGCTGCAGTATCGGGACTCAAAATACTAGATGCTCGCCAATCTTACAAGTTTATTTCGCTTTGTATCGCGAAAATTTTACCGGAACTCTTGTAAAAATTTATTTTGCCGTATTCAGCTCGTCAAAATCAAAGTATAGATTGCCTTCTTACATACCTATGTAGAAAAAGAGTACCCTACAAATCTTTCAGGGAAAGCTCAAAAGTAAGGTTTGCTAGAGGATGACTCCGTATGAAGAGATAGTTTTCTTGATGAATTGTTCAATTTTATATGGGTATTTGGGTCTCCTCTGAACCGTAAAAAATTGTGGAAATTGCGCCGTCAGGTGCGCCGTAGGCACGCTGCAAGCGACTAGTGGAAAACAACTGAAAATTAATTACTGTAAAGGGCCGCGGCATACAATTTCGCTCGAAGGACTAATGTAAAATGTATGTATAGGTTACTTTTTAAGCCGTTGATAGATAGCAACGATTTTTTTCTGAAAGTGGTACAGCTATAGCTATTATGAGCAACACATGATTCAGCATCACAAAGGCCAACGGCCGAGGAGTCGCAATGATATCAATGATTCATATCTTGTATGATGCTTGTTGTATCCTGAAACATGTATGAGTAATTGAGGTACCTTTAGCAAGTAAAGTGCAATTACCTATAGGATTTGCGCCGACCTACAGAATTCATACGCGTATACAAAACAAAATAGCCCCAGAATAAAACAATCATTTTTAAGTATATTTGATATCACACATGAAAACATATATTCAGAATTTTCCCACCACGTTGGGTTGTGTTTTTGGAATAATGATAATAAATTTGTTCCTTCGGCCCCTTTTCTGTGCTTTTTCTAGAAAATATGGAACACAGCAAATTCTCCTTCTTTACTGATGCCAACGGAATTAAACGTTATAAGATTGGAGGACAAGATACATCTCGAGCCACTTTTTATCGTAAGAGGGGACAGGCTGAGGCACAGTACAGCGAGTCTGCAGAAGTAGGAGAGGAATATTGTCCAGGCAATGAGGTTGAGGAAAGAAGCGAAGAAGTAAGAAATTATTAACTGCTCTTGGGGATAGCTCACAACAAACTCAATTTTTATTCGAGTTCTACAAACATCATTATTTGCAGGTATCTGACCAACATTTGATTTCTGCAATTCATCCTTCAGCAGAGGAAAATGTTATGCCAGTTCCAGATGCACACAATGTACAGCCTGCTCCCAATAAACCTGCACCTAAGAAAAGATCATTAACTGATATTTTTCAAGATTATAAGTCCACTTTCAGCAAAAAAGGTTCTGCAAAAGAGAGAGCTAACCTTATGAAATGGGCTATTGAAACCAACACCACAAAGGATGCAGTAGAGAAGTTGTTAAAGATGGCTAAAACTTGGACTGAAGATACCATTTCAGACTTACCAACCACTGCGAAAAGTCTAATCCCTTCATTTTCAAAACATTTTAAAAAGATTATAATGCCTCCTGGTGAATTTTTTTATTTTGGTATCCAAGAAAATTTACAACTTCTAAGCGCAAAATTTTTCAATCCCGCAAAGGATATAATTGAATTAACGGTTAATATGGATGGACTTCCGGCATTTAAAAGCGGAGGTAAAGGTTTCTGGCCAATCCTTGCTCGGGTTGAAAAGCACCCCGTTTTTCTCCTTGCATTTTACTTTGGTATTGATAAACCATACGATGCCAACGAATATTTGAAACCCTTCGTTAATGAAATATTAACATTCTATGATATTGGAAAAGAGGTAAATGATGGCCATGATGCTTATATCATTTTAGATATGGGAGACGGTGAGAAAAAATACTACCGATTCAAACTCGATAAGATAATATGTGATTGCCCAGCAAAATGTTATATTCTCTCAATCAAATTGCATTCTGGATACTTCAGCTGTACAAGATGCAAGATTGAAGGTCAGATAGGTGATAATGGTCATGGTGTTTATTTCCCCGATCACTTTGAAGCAAATGCGCGAGAAACATTGGAATATACTAATGTCACTTGGGATGATTTAGGGGAAGAAATACAGCGGAAAATAAGAAGGTGGATGGAAAGAAAAGGTTTTGTGGATATTGAAAGTGGTGATAACATTTTAGACCAAGAAAATTATGATTTTGACGGCAACATTGATGACGATAATGTTGACAATGATGAAGATGATGATGATGATGAATTTTCCATTGATGATATTGAAGATCGCTTCCAGCTTGCTGATGATGATGCATACGATTTTGGAATGGACAATGAGGATGATGGTGAAACTGGTGAAGGATTACATGAAAATGGACTGGAGGTTGAAGAGGCGGTTAGAAAATTTCATAAAAGGCGGACCATTCTGACAGATATACCGAATTGGGAAATTGTGATACGTGTAGTCATCGATTATATGCATCTACTTCTGGCTGGTCTAATGAAAAGGCTTTTGGCATATTGGAATGCAAAGAAGAAAAAATGCTTCAATAATCCAGATACAGATATTGAACTTATATCTGAAAGATTACAGGAAATTTCGGAGAAATATTTCCCGAATGAATTTCAGCGCTCACCGGGTGACAGTCTGAAATCTTACAAGACATGGAAATGCACTCAATTGCGGGACTTTCTACTATACTATGGAGTTGCGGTTTTACACGGTTGCTTGAAGAAAGAATTATACGACCAATTCGTAATTCTTAGTGCTTGTGTTCGATTTCTATGTACAGAGTGCAGTAGGGATGAGGCCAGAAATCATCTTGATAAGATAAAAATCATTCGAGTATGTTTCAAAATATTAATCCAAGATTTCAAAAAATCATATGGGGTAAAATTTGTCTCGCATAATGTCCACAACTTATATCATCTGCCAGATGATTTCCTCGAATTTGGCTCGCTGGATAATTTCAGTTCATTTCCTTATGAAAATTTCCTGGGTAAAATGAAAGGGTTTTTACATAGCGGATATAAGCCATCAGAACAAATCATCAATAAGTATTTCGGTAATTTGTTCGCCCAAGATTATGATGATGTTTGTGGTAAAAATCTTTATGGTCTCAAGGGGAAACCTACAGTATTCATACATAATGAGGAGAAATATAATTGCTATAAAATGTATAAACATGAGTTGTTTTACATCCGCACAAATAAGAAAGAAGCTAATCGTTATTGTATTTGGGATGATGACGAGTACGCATGTATAACACAAATTTTGGAAGATCCTAAGACTGGTCAAATTTACTTTGAAATGCGTCCTTTTAAAGCTACAGAAAATTTTTATGAACGCGACATACCATTTCCTTCAAAGGATGTGAAAATTGTAAAAGTGAATAAAGGCGATTTGATGCCGCCAGTCATAAGAAAATTTGTTGTGGAAAAGTTTAGAAAATGTTTTCCGATGCCACTAGGTGACGATCAATTACTCTTGGGTGGATACTTGCATAATATGGAATAAAATGGCAATTCCAATGATAAAACAACCTGAGGATAGCTTTACGATGCACTCGTAAGGTCGAGTAACCTAATGGAAGGTCGCGGTAACCAATCCCGGCGGGAAGTTAGGTCGGCCGACGAGAGTGCAAGGGGGGTGGTTAGCTGGGGCAAGTACTTAATCCAATCAAGGGAATTGCTTGCTTAAGCCGGATAAGGAGGTATAGGTCTAATAAAAGACTTAAATATCTCTTCCTTATTTTTCATCAACGTCATCATCAAACCTGCTTCAAAATTTCCTCTTTTCCAATTATTTTTCTCACCTATCTGCAAATAACTTGACCAAGAAGTTTCTAATTGAATTCTCATTTTTTTCTCGGTTTCGATCGCATTTCCTATCTCACCTGCAGTAATGCCCCAGTTCTCCGGGCTTAGTTATATATTCCACAATCAGTGAACACCTTTAGCTGATGTGAAAAAAAACTAAGTCCGATGGCTGGGTTTGCTTATGATAGGAGGAATAGGCCTAATGAAAGACACGATTCTCTTGTTTTGATAGTTGTCAACATCTTAGCTGAGCTGTCAAAAGGTGGACATTTGCATAATATTGAATAAAACGACAATCTCAACGATTAAATAACCTCAGACTAACCACAAGGTGCACTTGTAAGGTAGAGCAACCTGATGGAAGGTCGCGGTAACCAATCCCGGCGGGAAGTTAGGTCAACCGACAAGAGTGCACGGGAGGGGGTTAGCTGGGGCAAGTACTTAATCCAATAAATCAAACAAAGTTATCATCCAAAAATTTCATCTTATTTTAGGAGGATGGGTCCCGCAAAGAAAACCGCAGCGAAATCTGGAAAAAAATGTTCGAAAAACCCCATTCATGATGTGCCAGTTTCAGGACAGCCATTCCCGCAGAGCCGTATACAATTTGATCCGCCAGAGATCACGAAGGATGTTTTGATCGTACGCGCTCACAATTCTAACGGAGGCCTTGATATTGTCCACAGGTAAATAGTTACCATATGTACTTTTTTGTACTCTTTTTTTTGGTACATGTACTCGTTTTCAAAAAATGAGGAAAAGATAACAGACTTTTGATGTAAATGATACGGCTTGTAGCTTAGTGTAATACAAAATCTGACATTTTGATTAGGTAAAGCAACCATTACCACTGAAAAAAAACTTCAGGTCAATAAAATAAGATTTGTTTTTAATTTTCCAATTAAAAATGTGAATAATTGAATTAATAAGTCTTAAGAAAAATTTTCCACGCCTTCCGGTACGTTTTTTTGTTTTTTCACTAATGGTAACGCTATTCACAGGATGACAGTAAATTTGGACAAGAGCGCGTATTGGTATCCTTCAAACAAGACGAATACAAACGAATTTCGATCAACCGCAATATCTACGCCTTACATTCCCGCAATAGGAACTGATGGATATGAGACTCCCCGTTACAGCAATGAGCCGGAGGATAGAGTATACACGGTTCCAGAAAAGGTCACGTGGACTAAATACACACTTGGAAAAATTTATTATCAAGCAGGTGAGTAGCTACCTACAAGAATAATGTAGGCCTAACCCACTACAGGACAACTGATCACATTCTGCGGTCTGTACGTTTACATTTTCATGGTAGACTACAAAAATACTGTATTCAATGTGACCCGAAGCGCAAAACAAATAGCCCAGCAAAAAAAGTTGATACGACTTTGACTCTTTCTATCTCTGAAATGACTCTATTTGTACATTACTCATCAAAATGAGAGCGTAAAGGAGAAAATATTACAATAATTTTATAAAGTTCAATTTTTTTACTCTTTTACGGATCTCTATTTTCTCATATCACCATAAACAATTTGAAACACATCCTGATTTTTGAAGGCTTAACACGTTCACTTATGTAGTTATAAATCATTGTAGAATAATTATGTAGGTATTGACATCTGTCATAATTTGGTTCTTCACGATGAATTTAATTGGCCAGTGTTTTAATTTTCAGACAGTCTACGGGATGCCAATAAGATAATGGTTACCAAAAAACTGATTTCACGAAATGGCGACTATCTGTATGACCAATGTGAGACCTCATCAGAGGCCAGCTACGCATCATCAAGTACGTCAAATATTTTTATTAAGTCAACTATCTTAACAAAGGAGCACTCGTCAGGTTGTGAAGAAAATTATTCTTGGTTTTCAAATCAAATCATCACTCTCCTAATAAATATATTTGAAAATTTTTTTTCGCAATGTCAACGAGAAGTTCGAGAACACTTGTGTCATTGAATAATCTTTCAAGTTGATTAGTCTATCGCTGTACGGTAATGAAGAATGTGAGAGATCATGAGGTGATGCATTAAAAAAAAAGAGATAACGAGAAAAAAAACAGGCTTCTACGCTTCGCGTAAAAGTAGCGTGGAACCCAAGGAATGTTCCCCAATAGTATTATCACTTTTTATTATTCTCCTGGGAGAGGTTCTACTTGTAAGTTCAAAATTTTTCTTAGTCCTTTCTCCTATGTGAGGCGGGGGGATGGGGCGGTTCTTGAATTCTTTGCTCGTACGAGTATATAGGGCTCTACCTCGACCAACCTTTTTTCAAGGATCGTTAGGTATCTCTTTTCTTCTTGATATTTATTCAAATATATTAATCACGTCACAATTTGGAAAAATAAGGGACTCGTAGCTCAAAATTTGTTTAAGTCCATTGATACGTCGAGATTAAGGATACCGATAGGCTTCGTGACCCCGGAACCTCATGAGATTGCGTTTGGACGCGGGGGATGTTTTTGAGGACATAACTTAGCAACTTGCTGAAAAAAAAAGGCATCGTTCTCAGTTTAAAAAATTCAATCAAGTCACCTGATAAAATTTCAATAAATGTTGAAAGATTTCGAATTGTTAAGCAGTTGATATGATTTTATCAGGACAGGAAAGTGAAGCAGATTCTTCGATAATAGCGCGCTTGGAACGAGCAATTGAGAGCACGACAGCAAAACAGCAGACATCGCCAGAGACAAGTGGAGCAGATCCTTCGTTAATAGTGCGCTTGGAACGAGTAATTGAGAGTACGACAGCAAAACAGTATGCATCGCCAGAGGCAACATACCCCACATTGGATAGGTCTTACTCATTGTCACCCATCCGAGAGACCCGAAGCATTTCAGAGACGTCAATGAGGGAGCAAGAGGAGAACAATGCCGGATTACAGGTTTGTGGTAATGAACAGGTTGGCTTAAGTATTAATGATAATAAATTTTCAGTGGAGGATCTCGTGGCCATCATACAACAGAATCACGACCAGCAAATGAAGGCAATTAAGGATATGGACAATCGCTTCACGAGAGAAATTAAGTCCATAAAAAGATTGATACAACGTCGTTCTTTTGCTAGCTCAGGTAAATACGTAAATACAGCTACGGTACATTATCATGAATAAAATTCCTCATTCAGCCACTTATGTACTTTTTACTTCTAATTATGTAACTTGAAGGAAAACTTGCAACTCCAAATAAGTCACCAAGGTCACCAAGAGCGCGAACATCGACTCCTAGGAAAATGATCGGAGATAAGCGAATACTCCCGTTAGACACCATAGGCAAGTGGGCGGAATTTGAAAAAATGATCACAGAAGATATGGAAACCAAAAATCAATTTGTAAGAAAATTATTCAAAGTATTATTTTTCTACTCATTTCAAGACTTCTGGTAAAAAAGCTGTTTCATGTACGTTGACTAATTCCGTTGAATTCTTTCTCCTCGTTTAGAGATTATTCCTGAAGAAACACGTGGATTATGTGAAAAAAGATATGTCCGATGTTATGAAGGATATGCGGGTCCACAAATGCCTCTCGTCATTACTTGACGATAAAGGTGCCGTCACTTTTAAAGAATGCGTGAATAAAGTAGGGCAAAACGGAAAATTCAAATTTTATAAGAGTAAAATCGCAGAGGAGATATTAGGTACATGAAACATGTACATTTAGAACTCTTTGTTTATCGATTATTCTTGTGCCTAAATACCAGTGTGTTTTTCCTTTTTTTTACAGCGTATGTTCAAGAGAAAGATGAGAGGTATACCGAGAATATATTCTACGAAAGATTTAAAGCATATAGTCGCACTGGAATTACAGCAAAGTCCAGAATTTCTAAAAAATTATTCAATAATGGCAGCAATGATACAACAAATAACAATGGTATTTATTCTTTTTTCTTGTTGTGTTTTCAATTTTGAGTTCATTGTAATATATTGTATTTAATGGCTAATTTTGACACATCTAGGTACCAATGAAGACGGTTTGAATTTGAATCCATCATCACCAAAGGAAAATGAAGAACAAGAAGAATTAGATTCATGAAAGGCTTGCCCACATTTTTCAACTTTCCTATCTTGTGACGTTGTTCAATTTATCGTATATGAATATACAAGGCATTGAGGATTCCTCCATCTTCACCAAATGATGTAAAAGTCAAGTTACGTATACATTTTCGAACAATATTTTCGAAGTATTGTAAGAACAATTTTTTAGCTTTACTAATAAGTATACGATGTACGTATTTTTTGCCTAGAACAACTACTCCGTACTAGAACAGAGGTTTTCAGTGGTGGTTCAATTAATTTATTCTTCACGTAATCGACTTTGGTTGCCAAATTTAAAGACAAGAAAACACTTTTTTATCAAGTACGCTCCGGTAACAGTACAGATAACGGATTTGGTCCCCTTCATTAGGCTACTTTTGACTCAGAAAAGGCGCAAAAGTCAAGTTATGTACACATTTTTCGTTAAAAATACGTTTGAAGTTTCTCAGAACGTACAAATTTGCATTGTACTAATGGAGATATCTTTTTTAGCGCTAACTCTGATCAAGATTTCTAGTGGAGTTACTCATGAGGATCTCTCGGATTTCGCACTCAATTCGAAAAAGAAGAATGAAGAAGGGTGCGCATTTAGTCAACACTTCATAAAATATCAGTAAGCTATTTAAAAAATTTCCCCATTTTTTTTTTTTTTCAACTTGGCCTACTAATATTTAGTTTTCTTCTAACGTGTTTCAGACACAGTTGTGATGGTTGCAATGGTTCTACGTTCATCTATAGTACTTTCAAACTGAATTAAAACTCTCCGGCGCTTCGTATTGAAAGAGTATAATGAAAAGAAGTATTTCTTTTGCACTGAATTGAGGTTAGTTATTTTTCAATTGAGAAATGTACTCAAATTATTCGTTTTAGTCTACCTACACTAAAAATGATAACAAAATTATGCAACGGCAAGTTTGTTAGCAGTGACAGGTATTTATTGGTCAAAAATATAAAATATATTTTTTGTACCTACTCATTTCCAAATGAAAATAAACTACGAAGGTGTTTCTTGTCGGAATTTTGAATTCAAATGTCCAACCTATACATATTATATCAGACAAACTCGTCTATTATTGACAGGGAATCTATTTTGTGGTAAATTACCATACACTGGGGTAAAATGTAAAATATTAGTCATCTGTCACGAAATTTGGAATTTGATGAAGGGAGACGGCTAAATTACGTGGAAGACTTATAGAAATATGTTGAGTTCTGAGCCCTACACGTGTATTCAAAATTTTGTGTTCCAAAACGGGGAAGAGACTCTCTCTCTCAAATTCATTTGTAAAACTAGGCAGCTTATATAAAAATGTTTGTAAGGTTTCAAAAGACGTGAATTGAATAGTCAGAAGATTCTGAGGATATAAAATTCATCGCGTAGAGCTCAAAACTACCTAATCTGGACATAGGATCTATAAGAGACTGTCTTCCATTTTTGTATAGGCACATAATAAATTTATTGTCACTTCGAAAATAACACATTTTGCAGTCAAAGCGACTTTGTTTTTGTGCGATTAATAAAATGGAAATGAGTTTCAGCTTGTACCTTTCTGTTTAATTAATAATTTATGATAAAAAAGTGCTGATAATCGGTGTACGATTTTGCTTTCTAATTTCTCTTTTTCTATTGCAGCACCAATCAAGACTGCAGTTCGAAAAATCCGAAGAACATATAAAGTCTTCCAAGGTACCACGACTTGAGAATGATATCCTGTTTCAAGACTCACCTCCAAATGATGTAACTGTAGACGTCATACACGTTTTATCCTACTAATAGAAAAATTGATATTTTTCATTTTTATTGTACATACATACCTACTTAGTCCCATGATTAATTACTTATATTTGAAAAATCATAAGTCATAAGATAATCTTTGTGTCATTTGGCTGGAAAAAGATGATAGCCTGATCATTTCGATAATAATGATGGTAATTTTCTTCCTAGACTTATCATTAACTCAGTGGCATACCTAATGAGTTTGGGGGAGGGGAGTCCATTAAAAAATAATAATGTAAGCAAAAAAAATTGAGAAGGTTTCTCCGTCCCAATGTAATAATGCACTTTTTGACAAGATACAGGAGAGACTCTGGGGTTTGTCCACCCTTGCATTAACTAATTTTATCTGCAAGAATAAGGTAAAACTAACTCAAGAGCCCTAGTTGCCAGTTTCTAGATTGTTTATTGTATATATTATATTGTACTTGAAATTATGCAAATCTTTGAATGAAAATAAAGTGATCTATAATTTATTCAGTGAGAAATTTTTGTATTATGTGAATTCATTTTTTTTATATCTTATATAACAGATCAGAGATGAGGATATTTTACCGTTTATTATATTTTTGTTGTCATCATCTGAATGAGAATACAGTATGGAAACTATAAATATTTATGTGACAGACACCCGTTTACAGTCTTTTTATTATCTTATGTAGGTTAGAGGCTTCAAAACTAGTGTCAGTTGATATTCACTTGCATTCATTGCTTAATACACTACATTGCCATGCTACCTTACATTCGAGAAGGAAAAAATGCGAAGAAATTTGTGACTGAATGGCAAATAGGTCACGCAAAATATAGAATATATATAATATATTATTTTTTGATACGATTAATTATTTTGATATAAACGCTGACGAGGTTTTTCAAAAAATCTCCAAGTGGCGCTATCTATTGGATCAGAGCGTAACTAACAAACAGGTTCACTAACTCTGAACAACGCACTCTAGTGTTCTTCATAGTAAACCTACCTCTGGTAACAGGGACTGGTAATTAACGTGGCAAATATTCTCACAATATTACCTGCCTTATTACCGGTAACGCATAGGTCCGATCGGGTCTAAAACATTCGGATCTTCTTTTTCTTTGTCCGTAATTTCAATATTCCTCGAATTCTTGTAATCTATTCGTGAAAAAAAGAAAAAACATGTACGGTGAGTTGTTCAAGTGACGTAATTTTATTATTCTCTACAAAACAAGAGAAAGTCTTTTAATGTCCAAGATCATCAGTTTGTAATAATTTGCGTACAATTGTCAGTCGCCGCTTCTCGCTAATAAAATAATCGTACAAAATGTACGAAAATACATTGCCTACCACGTGAATGGTGTGATACTCCAACCGTAGTGAATTATTTAGTTCAAGGATTTCCATGTAGTTATTACGTAACAGGTTATTCGATGGTAGACATGGTAAACGCGGCCACGGCGAAGGTAGAATAATGTTAAAAATGTATTATTCGTTTGATTGCAGGCATTATGATAAAGGAAGTTGAACACCATCAACACATGCAGCAAGCATATCCCGCTTCGTTACCGTCGGCTCCTCCGACTTACGATGAAGCCATGTATCATCAAGGAGCTCCTCATCCTCAGTACGCGGCGCCTCCTCCACCAGGTATCATATCTTTCACCCCTTGGTACAAATATTTTACTAGACGTTAATATTCATTTCTTCGACTTCAGTTTTCAATAATGTACCACCTGCTGCTGCGGGATCGTCCTATTACGTACCTCCACCGGTTGTGCAAGTTCAACGTAAGTTTTACGGCCTAATTTTATTCAACATAGTTAATTCATTGATTTTTATTTTTTCTCTAAATCTAAAAAGTATACTCGAACAACAAACTTACTCATCCATTCTATGAATTGTTTCCAATCTACGAAGTTATTCCCACTAGTTTGCGATATTTTACACGGTAGCCTGTAGACGTCATTTGTCATGTTAATCAGTTATTTTGCGCGTGTATGATTTCCACTGATGATAGCGTTCTCGAAAACAAAGCTATCTCCTTGAGAGCAAAAAATTATCAACTTCTATCTCATTATTGTAGGGAAAAGAAGGAAAACATGTTTCTCTTCAGGAAACCTTGATCAGTTTTTTCATTCAATGTACCGCGTCCTCATTTTCTTCCGTCAGTTTCAATGAAGTATTATAAAATTATGTATTAATAAAATTATTTTGTCGTAGGTACCATTATCGCTTTGCCATTGGGACCAAATCCCGCTCGTATCAAATGCCCTCAATGCCAGGCTGAAATATTGACGCGTACCGAGACAGAACCTAGTTGCGCTGCCCATTTATGTTGCTTATTGTTATTCATAGTTGGGTACGTATCATTATAGTGCTAGATAACACAGGATATTTACTGTTTTTCAAATTACGTTTGCATTGTGCGCTTTGACTCGGGGTGAAAATGTCAATTTATGGGAATTACGTTAAGCGACTCAGGAACACGTTCTCCGAAATAATTGTGGGATTTTCTGCATAGATCAGAAAAATGAGTCATCGAGTACCTTTTGAGATAATTTTTAGACGGTTCGAAGTGATATTAATTAGTGTAACTTGACGCTGTGAACGTGCTAATTTCCGTTCAAACGTTCATTCACCTTTTAATCTCTCTCACTCTTTTGAGAATTCTTATCAGTCTTCTCGAATTACAACCTGGTGCGAGCACGTATTTTGTTGGAAACCCGATAAATCTATTCGGCTAGAAATTCCTAGCGCTGAAAGAGTTAGGACTTCATTGAAATCACGTATTAGAATTTTATAGAAGTTTTCTACAGTCCCCAAACAATGAGGTCGAGCCTGTTATTATTCGAAGTGATTAGATTTCACAAATAAGAAATTATTTTTCATTTAGAAAGAATTTAAATCGACGTATGATAGATGTACTTCACAACGTTGAACTCTTCAACTCGTGTGTGAATCGGTAACCGTGCTTGCCTCTTGCGTCATGAATACTATCACTTATTCATATTTATAACTCGATATCAATTAGAATCTTAATTTGGTGTGCGCAGATGCTGTCCATTTTCATCTTTGCCTTATTTTATGGATTCAATGAAGAATGTCCGTCATGTGTGTCCGAATTGCAAAGTATATTTGGGTAGTTATCAACCGTAAATCAAAAATTATGCTGAATATTAGCGAGATACGACCACCGCAAAATGAGAATATCTTCTCAAAATCATTCCATACGCGATTATCGTTATAGTTAATCGTTTGTTCTCTATTGTTCAATTGGTCAACGATGAAACTCGTCGTGTGATTCTCCTTTTATGGTTTACCAAGTACTCAAATATTCGCATATCACTATAAGTTGTAATGTTTCGTTTATTATCTATACTTAGTTAGAGATATTTGCGTATTTCTTGTCTCCTGGGCTTCAATGAACTGTTTGATACTCTAAACGAACATAGTATAGATCAACATATTATATTCGACGGGTACGAGATCTATATTACCTTATTTGTGTTTACCATTTTTATTTTTTAGATCTCGTATCTATCATTTTTAGAGCATTACCTCATTCATTTTTTCAGTCTCGGAACTTTTGAAATATTGGCTTTTTAAATATATATATATTACTGTACTTATTATTTTTAAGTCATTATATTCATGTTCGCGAAAAAATTTCGTTTGTATTCTTGAGAAGTGAAAAAAATGGAGTACGATGAAAGAATTCGACTAGGTGCTGCTGGAAAATTGCGAAAGTAACGTTGCGCTCCGCTGAAATGTGGGCAGATGATAGAGAAATGGTGAACGCGTAGGTGTTTTTATATTAGTTTGAAAATGTCATAAGAGCTCGTACCATCGACACGACCAGGATTGGCTGAGAAAAATTATGTAAAATTCATGGAAATTCTGGTAATTAAATTGTCGAACTCGGCAAACCTTGGGTAACTTTTATTGTTGGCACATTTCGCAGGTACAGAACTTCGAGATACCTTTCGGGGGAAAGAGTAGACCTTTTTTTTTTTTTTTTTCTCTCCCCAAGTACCTACGATTTTTTTCTCTTCTACCGGGTGAGTAAGCGGTCAACCTACAAACCGAAATAAATTTTGTATACAATGAAGCAGTCGAGTTTCTTCTTCGGACAACGTAGATGTACGAATAATAGGAGTAGCCACGGGGATTATTCTTTCATAAAGATTATGTGAAACAATAGATTAAAAAAAATTAAAATTAGAACAATATAAATGATGAAAAAAAAAGGTGTTCAAGAGGAATGGGAATCTCGAGAAAGAAAGAGGAGTGTATCAATCAAGTTTTTTTGTTGCGAAAGAATATTACTCAATTTATATCTTAAGAAGGAAAGAAAAAGAAGAGAACATTGTAGAATGTGAGAGGTAGGAGATAGTTGTTTTACGGACTGGAAGATTGCTCCAGTACTTGAGATAAAGTTTCATGCACCCAATGTGGGCGATTTTTCCTTTCAATTTTCGAAACTGGCTGCTTCTTAAGAGAGAAAAAAAATTATTTTCACTCTTCAACCTATTTCCATCAGAAACTTGATGATTTGAGGTACACGGGAATCGTAGGAAAGTGTTTTCACTCGAAGATAATCGATAATTACATCCACGTATCCACACAGTCCTCAGTGAAGTTCACAAAATAAACGTATAGATAGAAGTGGAATTCTGATACATTTTAAATATCCAATATCTTTTAGTGTTTTTGAATTTCGAACTACCGTTAGTGACTGAATTTGAGTCCAATTGAGTACTAGATTTTATGAAGTTATCAGAGCTCCTATAAGCCCTATTTCGAAGGTAGGACCACAAATCCACACTAGGACTTTGAAAACCAATTCAACTGCAATTGTCATTAATATTAATACGCGTATCGGTACGTTAACTGGGTACCTGTCAGAAACTGTACGTTTTAAACTTCAATTTGTATTTTGGTTCATCAGACTTCTCTAAATATGTACGGAGGTAACTGTCACTTGAGGAAAACAAAACTGAAAAATAGCAATACCTAAGTAGAATTTAGGTGCCGAAAGAGAACCTCCAGAAAACTCATTCAGAGTTGTTATACCCTAACGTTGATTTCTTTTCGTACGCATTTTCGAGATAGTTCAGCATTCAAGGCAAAGTTTTCAATCAACTCATGAAGACTTGATACGAAAAAAGAGAAAGTAAACAAAAGTAGCTTTTATCGAAAAGATTTCGTCGGGCCTAGTGTGATATCTCTTGATATCTTTCAAATGTAAATATTTCAGTAGCATGATCTTTGTTGAATTAATACAAAAGTGTTGGCTAACTTGAAAATACGCGCCTTTATCATGTTCACTTTTGAACCGAGTTCTGTAGAAGTTGGCCAAGCGACAAACCAACGACTTATAGAATAAGGTCTACAAGAGATCCTTTCCTCTAGAGTGTTGCCTTGTCGCTTGGCCGGCTTTTACAGGACTCAATTCACTTCAAAATGTCTAGTCATATTATTTGTCAGACGATTTTTCTAATATTATCCTGTTTAATTTGGGTTAGGCTTTCAGCGCTTTGGTTTTTGGAACTGAGAAGAATCAATTTTCTGGTTGCTCAACTTCTGTAAAACGGAAATATCAATACTGAAAAAATATCACTGCTAGGTAGGTACCTAGTTAATCGAATTTATTTTTCATCGTGACGTAAAATGTTTCCTGATAGGTACCTATTTTATCTTTCGTCCAACGACTACAAATCTTACCGGCAGCCATATTTACGTAAATTTAATGATGAATACCTTGATCAATTAATAAAAAGCTTATTTTCTTTGTCATTCTTTATAATATTATTGAAATAATTTAATCAAGTCTACCTAATTTTAAAAAATGAATAAAGGAAATGAATTATACTGCGAGTAGGTTACTCAAAAAATATGGCCAACTATTTTCTATGACCCAGGACTGAATGTATCTGATGAAAAAAATTTAAAAGTTTTTTTTTTTTAAATTAACGAGCTTTTCAACTAATCAACGGTCCTGGAGAGATGTTCGGATTGAATAAATTTGTAGTAATAGGTGGATCGGAGGAAGTTTAAGGAGTTGGTTATGGTTTCTGAGTTATTGAGAAGAGCAGACGGGGTATGGGAGGAAACAGAAAATGAATGTCTGATGTTCTTGAGAGTAGGTAGGGCAGGTAAAAAAGTGAAAGATTGTTGAAGGCAAAACATTGAAAATATTTTTCCAAAACTCTTGACCACGTCAGGAAGAAAATCAGATACCGGTACTTACCACCAAAGATTGTTCAAAAACACTTGTACTTGATAGAAAATTTTAAGGAAATGGCCTAATTTTGGTCTCATCTTAAAAATGAATTCACATAGTTACTGCGGATACTTGGCAAGATTCTTTCAAATTATAAGTATGAAAAAGAATACTGTAGATGAGAATGTTGAAAATTAGTAATATAGATTTCTTGAAGAATTTTTCTTCCCGTGCTCTCTGAGACTCCGGTGAATATATTCAATAGTGATTTTTTTTTATATATATAACTATATTATTTTAACGAGCATTTTAGTTGCAGTGGCTATTTGCACGGCGATTACGAGTTTAAGGTGGTGGTACAAATGATAGTAGTAGTAAATGTAATACTTGTAGGAAAAGGAAAAAATAATAATAATAAAGTAATTAATTGAAAAAAATAATAATGATAATAATGATTAAAATATATATATAAAAATCATAATAACAAAAGTCCGTTCTTCCAAAGAAAAGAAACGAAAAAAAAAAAAAAACTAGATATATGTAGTTGTCGAATTGGGTTGCGCAAAGGTATTTTAAAGTTGAATTTATTGTTTCGTATTTGTTATTTAGTGTTGGAATGATGGTGGAATTTTGAGTTTTGATCGAGTATTTTGTAATGTAAGCATGAAAAGAAATGCTCTACAGATGAGTCATCTTCGAAACAGTGAGTGCATGATGGGGGGGGGGGGGCAAGGTTTGTGAGTAGATAAGTATGGGTAAGGTGGGTATGCCCAATTCTCTAACGAGAGAGGATTACCTCTTCTCGTCTGGAACCTCTGTGGGATGAGGACCAAGAGATGGATTCCGTGTTGATTTTTCGTAACGTGTTGAAATTTTGGTCTTTCCAATTTTTATGCCAAAGTTGAGAAATTTTTGCAGAGTAATAATTTTTTAGATCTTCTGGCGGCGTGAGTATCGGGTCTCTTATTTTGAGAGAAAAAGTGGCTTCTTTAGCTATTTCGTCTACTGCATCGTGTGGTGGATAGTTGAAATGGCCCGGAATCAAAATAAAAGTGAGGTTAAAGTTGATTGATTTGATCGTGACGAGTGTCAGTTAAATTCTTTGTATGACGGGGTTAGTCGAAAACGGGTTTGTGTGAGATTGGAGAGATGAAAGGGAATCTGTTAAGACTAGATAGTTTTTATGCGGCTCAAGTTGAGCCATCGTGATTTTAAAATGAGAAAAGGTTCGGAAATGTATTGAACAGTACCTAAGTTTCCTACATTATCCGCACTGTAAGTTTGGAGATGAAAAAAACTCTTTCTGACAAAAGTTTTCTGAAAATTCAATTAGCGCTGCCATCAAGAAATTCGTTTAAAAAACATCATTTAAAAATGTAAAAATGTATCATCAAAAATACAAATGATACACATGACGTTTCGGAATACTTAAATTCCTTCTTCAAGGTGAAAGATATACTTACTGCAACTGACCTGACTGCAAATGAAACGTGAAAATGAAATGACGAAGAAAATGGAAACAAGGAGAAACTTGTAAGATTGATAAATATGGTGTGATCTCGAGATTATACGGGAGGATAAGAGCTAAAATGCTCGTTAAAAAAAAAAAAAAATCGTTATTGAATATGTTTACCGGAGTCTCAAGAGAGCACGGTACAAAAAATTCTTCAAGAAATATATTATTTTTCAACATTTTCATCTACAGTATTTTTTTTTTATCTCCAATACCTACCATACTTATAATTTGAAAGAATCTTGTCAAGTATCCGCAGTAACCATGTGAATTCATTTTTAGGCCATCTCCTTAGAATTTTTCTATGAAGTATAAGCGTTTTTGAACATTTTTTCTTCTTTGGTGGTAAGTATCGGTATCTGATTTGAAATTATTCTAACGCTTTTGATCGTTTTTTTCAAAGTACGATATAGGCCTAGGACAACAATATCAGAGGACCCCCTTTTACAAACGGAAGTCACTCATTTGCTCTCATACTCTGCTCACGTTAAGAAAGGATAGAAAGTAGACACGCGTTAGAAAGTAGTACAAGGTACGTACTTCTATCCTTTCTTAACGTGAACAGATTATAATTCGTCAACTTTGACTACCTCTCAGTCTCATGGTCTGAGCAAGTGAGCTTCGTCCATTCGCATCGCTAGTGTCGTGGACAAAAAGGTGATCACATGAAAATTTACGTAAGAGCGTATGTTATTTCAACTAGCTATATCTCTGTTAATACTGAAAAAAAAGTACCACTTATAATGACCTTTTTTGACTCTCTTGACTAGTAGAATAGTATGAAACTCATAAAAATAAAAATTTCACCAATTATCTGAAACAAACATCACCTTTTCGTCCAGTTTCCACAAATGGCCGCTATAGTAAATGTAGAGGGCGACTCTCTTGGGGCCGGACGCGAATATACTGCTATGTTAAACGAGCGTGGAAACATGCTTCTCCTCCCTCCGCAATCAACTACGTCGCGTATTTCGAGTCCTCCGCACCTTATTTTTTATCATATCTTTCCACGGGTAAACGTTGTCTCAGCTCAGTCCATAAGAGGTATAATATAGTCAAAGATTAATTTGAAAAAAGGTAGTTGTCCCGCGAGAAGTACGGTGAACGAACGTCTTTTTTCCAGATTCATCCTCGACCTCTTTCGATCAACAGCAACACTACTGCAGCACCAGTAACTCCAAAATCCAAACTAGGACTTGCTGCTGTCACGGCTTCTGCTTGCTTGCTTACTCTATTATTTTTCGCCATTTTATTAGTTGTAGCTCTGTAGTTATTAGTAGGTAGTTTTAGTTTTCCGATTTCACTTAAAATTTTGTCTGAAATTAACTACTTATGAAATGGAAAATCTTATGAAATGGAAAATGCTCAAGGTTGATGTTTAGGTTCAAGATACATTCAGGTAAAAACTTCATTCTGCGAACGAGAAGTCATGGTCGATTTAGGAGAATGAAGCCCTTGAAATGATGATTCATAGAAAGGAACATTACGTTCTAATGAGTCCAAATTCCGAATGATGTTTGTAGGTACCTATATGTTTTTCAAGTTTTTTGTTGTGCTGAATTGTGACGATCGTTCGAAATTTGTGTTCAGTTTGATGATGAAAATGAATCTCGTGTTTTTGGTCGGGTAGTTCTGATTTGGTCGGTGGTATGGTACATCCCCGAATGCATTCAAGATGAACCATACTCTTACCTCATGAATATAAGTGCCAGGATCGAAAAGGTGGATGTAGAGCTTCCTATTTCCAAACAAGATTGCGTTCACTCACTGAGCACTTCATCATCAACAACCAAGGTAAGAATGATGCATCTATCGATGTTAGATATATCCACTCAATTGGGCTTCATTTATTTTCCTATAGGTAATATAGAATCATGAATAATTAATTTCAAGAAATTAAAGTCAAAGTCTGATCGAGGATAGCAGATCTTCCAGTCAAATAATAATTCCGTCGAGAATCTCTCTCTTGTATATAACTTTGTGGGAAATGAGTTCTGATGTGACATTCCTCTTCTAGCATAGGTACAAGGTGCTTATCAGACCGTTCAAGCCGTAAGTAAGTACAATCATTTCAAGCTACTTGTTTCAAATGAGGAGTCATCTGAATTATCTGAATTGAATTCATCGACTTTCTTCTGACTAGTAGATAATATTGAACAAACGATTTATGACGAATAAGGTAGAATGCAAGTTCTTTGTAACGACTCTGATAGCAAATTTCATCCGAAGAGTCATTGAATACACATATGAGTGGTTAACGCGCAGCGACGTATGGTACTCGTGTCGGACATCAGTCAATCAGTGAGTAAGGAATTTGTTGTGTCTGAGGATTAATTTTTAAAGTTTTGTGAAGGTGGTTTCGAGACAAGACAAATTGCTCTCGACTCGGAGCATAAAATTTTTGAATACATTTCAAACTGGTTTACAGTATGACTAGACTTACTCCTGTGTATTTGATCAAAAAATTAATGTCAAATTCATTTGTTCGCATAAGATTGTCACAATATTGAGGGAAATATATAGTGAATTACGGGAGTCTCATAAGGAATAATGGTATTCATCTGTATGTTTTGCCTCAAAAAGATATTACTTTCTCCTCTCGTTCTACGCTTAAAATTATAATGGCTCCAATTCGAACATACCTATATTTGCGGAAATTTCATGTTATTTGGATAGAATTTTTCGCTATACTTTGGTTTTCTACTCGCATTTTGTGAATCAATTTTGATTCTGTTGACAGTATAATTATGTATTTTGTCAAAGAAGAATCCGGTTTTCAATTCTGCCGAGAGTATAGTAGACCGTTTATGATCCAGTAGATACACATTCGCGAATGTGATTCTACCGTTGAAAGTATAAATTGTGATAGTTTTGTATGGGCGATAATATTATTTCTTAGGTACTGTTGATGATCTTTATCTACAAAGTGAAGGAGAAAAAACTCACTTTTGCTGCTCGCGGAGTCTCTCTCATCCACTTATTACGTCAATTAGAACGAGCAGGAAACTTGTTTTCTGGAAAATTTTTCGAATAATCGATTTTGAAAATTTATTTTGGTATTCAGAAGCGTTTAGGATCAATTGTTTGGAATAGTAATAATTTTTTCAACACTCAATTTTGGTAAGAGCTGTGTTACGTACCCCCTGATCGCTCTAGTCGCCTTGCCCCGTGAGTCGGTCGGAGCTCTTTGTCCTTTTTTTAGGACCACTATTTGCTGCTCATCTAATGGTTCGGCGGTGTTCTTCATTATCGGTTTCAGAAACCAAAATTTTTCCGAATCCTTGCCCGAATCTTAATTTGCTTTTTGTGTAATATAGGGTGCTTGGGATGCAAAATTTTTCCGAGCCCTTGAACTGTGTCCGAGCCTTCCTCTTCCTCGGATTGCTATTGTCACGTTTGAAAATTTTTTCAAGTCCCCACAAGGACCCACTGAGGTTCACAACTTGTTGTATCTGCGGCGGACTGAGTTAGTTCGTCCCAAACAACCCCCATGAAACAAGTTCCCTGTTAAAAATAATACGCGTTTTTTCTGCGGTTTTGTATCGTATAGGCTTTCGCACTATGATGAACTTTTGCCACTGTAGAGAGTGAAGAAAACGACACTTCTGTCACGTATGCTTGTACTTGGTCCTAGAAATCATCGATGACAATTTCCTTTTTTCACATTAAAAATCCATTTGGAAATCAAGTTTGTTTCACCGGTGTAGTGGATGGAAACATCGATCAGTACGTGTGCAGATTACCCGGTCTTAAAGTCTCCTTCTATTAAAGAATTGAAATATTTAACTCACGTCAGCCGTTCGTCGCGCTGAATAGGCCTACACCAGCTCATTATGTGGCGCGTATTGATCAAAATTCTAATTTATTGGCATCAATGAAATTCGCTTTGGTATATGGGCCTGTACGATAGAGGCAAACCTATCAAATACAGTATACGAAAATATCTACTTTACAAGTAGATACTGGTATCTGTGTAAAAATGACATTCGAAACCGCAATATGCGATGCGGGTTTAATACGGTACGACGCAAGTGCGATGGAGCCAGCAAGCTTTAAAATGACGCTGGAGAATATTTTCCTCATCGGTTTATCGTCAGTTTTGTCGTAGAATTCGCGAGAAAACCCACCATCCGTAAATTTTTCTTCGTCTACCGACACATCGTCGCTCGGTATTCGTATTCGTAACATTTTTCGCTTTCGTCGCTGTTATATTATTGTTATTATCATTTTTCGCAAATTACTGATTCGCGAGTTTTTTCTTTTTTTTTTCCTAATTTTTTCCTCCCCTTTTTGATTGCCTAATAATTTCGGCGTGTTACTCATTGTATAGTTTGTAGATACTTCCGTGGTTATTGGTCATTTATATTTTCTCCAGTGCTTCGAAATTTGTTTCATTAAAGTGATTTTTCTCCAATTTGCATTTTCACGTCGAATTGTCAACGTTTGTTGTAAGTCGTCACAATTTTTTATCACGTATATTGTATAATGGACGTTGGTTAATTTGAAAAAAAAAAAAACCCTGCGCCGCGAATTTTCAAAGGTCGAAAATCGACGTGAAAAAGCTTCGTTTGTCCATCTTTCCGTTTGATAAATGATGATAAATTGAATTTTAAGGACGGAGTATTGATGGGGGAAAGAAATGCTATAGCCAATAGAGTCAATATATATTTCTAGGCGTATATATATACAGTACACTGCTCGTTTGAGATTGTAATGACACTAAGCCTGGAGGGAAAGAAAAAGACAAAATGTATGAAAGAAAGCTCGCACGCGAGAGGAAAAAAAAATGATACATAAATCTTTTCGCTCGAGACTATGACGGAATCAAATTCTTCGCTCTAAGGTTAACAATGGAAAGCTACCACTCACTTCGTTGAGAATTTATGAGAAATCGAGATACACACAACACGAAAAAGAAAAAAAGAATAATCGCAATATTTCGTTCACTTTTTTCTTCTCGCTTAACAGTTTTCTAATTTGAAATTTTCTTCCCGAGAAGTATACCAGATAATATGTAATTACAGCTTGCCTTCATTTAAAACTTAAGTACCTACGTCTCTGAGGACTAAAATTACTGAACCTTCTTCTCTCTCCAACGTGGAAGATATTTTTGTATGATTTGATTACCTGCATTTGCTTCTTCGTCGTCTCGAATATTATCTAGAAGTTTTTCCATTCATCTTGATATTTGTTCGATGTTCGTGGCATCGAAAATGAGAGACAGAAAGAGAGGAGCAGGAAAAAAAAAAAAGGTCCATTGCAACGTTTTCCAGTGGCTCGCTATCATTTTGCCCTTTGCCCGCGATAAAATTTATTTGCCGTCGTCTCGCATTCAAGAGAACTCATTTGCGACCCTTTTCTTTTCCATCTTATTATTCTCATCAACATTATTTTTTATGCTTATCAAGCTATTGTTATGATCATGATTGTTACTGCCGAAACTAATGTTGTGACCTTAAAAGCTTCAGTAAGTGTTTTCTGCCTCCAGATTTCAAGAAGACATTAGATCCCACGCGGAAGGAGGCGCGTTAATTTAAAATTCGTATCTTTTTCTCTACGTTGTGTGTTATCCGGACGTCCCAATTCACTATCTTTATCGACCCTGTTGTATTTATTCGTCATGTGTGGCACTCAAGACGATCGGATGTCAAATTGAGTCAGAAATGAGTTCGGCAGTAATTTATAGGCATGGTTTAGTGCGAATCGAGACGAATATGAATTCATGACCAAGGTGAATTGTTCGCTTTCAAACTTGGGAATGGTATGAGTGCCGACTTCATTCTATTTAGTTCTGAAAAAAAACCACATCGTCTTGTTTTGAACTCATCTAAAGTAGGTACGCAATCCAGCTCATATAATTGCGTATCAAGGGCTATAAAGTGCAAATTTTGTTGACGATTTAAATTGACACAAGTGTACTGAATTTATTTAATTCTATGAAAGAAAGTTTTGTGTACCATGGGAATTTTCCGTTTGCACTGTAACTGTGAAAGTGTTCTTCCCTCAGTGTCTGTTTTTCAATTAATTGTTTTTGTCTCCATTTCTTTTTGAAAAGAGGAATAGTAAGTGTGAGGAAAAGGAAGCATTGCTGTTTAATGGTAAGAAAAAAAAAACGCATCTAGGATTTTGTAGTTGACGAATTCTTCTTCAGGTAGTGCATCTGCCAATTTCGTATACTAGTAAGAAAAACGTGGGTCTTCTTAGATTGAGGTGACAGATTTGCGGCGTCTCGAACCTACCATCATTTTTCAAGTCGAGAGGTCAGATACGGCAATTAGCCATCAAGTTCGATGAAAAACAGGAAACTAATTCACAAGAATTGGGAAACTGTTCTCAAAGAACGGCAAAAAGTGTAGAACAAAAGAAATTTTAAAAAGGTTGGGATTGCGATCAGTGTAGAAGTCATTAATAACATAGACAATGATAAACGGTTATTTCGCTGGAATTTCATTTCAATGAGAATTTATGAAGGATAAGTTTTCAATAGAAATCGTCGGAGAGTGGAAGAAGTGAAAGAATATTTTACGAAAATACGAAAATTCGTCAAGGAGTCTTTAATCTAGTTTCTTTGATGTATTGAGAAATTAGGTCATAATTTAAAGTCGGAAGTTAGCTCTTTCGCTATGGTCTTATTTATTTATTAAGTTTTTATGTTGAATTCGCTCTCATTGTCGCGAATGTTTAAATTTCGAACATCATTGTGGTAATGACGTTTTCATCAGACCTTTGAAGTGGGTAATTACGAGATGAAGAGAAGCTCTTGTTTAGCAAACGTTGTCTAGATGTGAAGAGGAGTTATGTAGAGCTGTGCTACAAAGAGCTGCAAGGTTGTGTGTTTCCCGTATGCAGTGTAGACCGTCAGGCGGATAGACGTGAGGCATGAGTACGTGGCGTGGCTGTGGGTGGTAACAGTTTGTTAGATTCGTAGTCTGGTCAATGTGATTCCTTGATGTCAAGAAATACGATTTGCCGATGGCTACAGGTTTCAAAGGGATTTGTTTCTTGGGGTTGAAAAAGTTTGTTCCATTTTTGGTTGATGAGGTGACGAATATAGTTAGTTAAGTTTCATTATGTGTTGGTGAAGGATGTTCTTGATCAGTTGGAGAGTTAGAGCTTGGCGCGGCGGGCTGCGTGATCGACTCATTCGTTTCCCCGAATTCCCACAGAACTAGAAATCCATACGAAGCTCATCAGTTTTAAGGTGTCGTGTCGGGGTAGAGAGTGAAGTAATAAGTGGAGGCGTTAAACTAGAGGGTGATGTGAAAATAAGAATTGTACGTTGAGATTGTGGATTTAGAACAGTGGCTCTTAACCTTTCTAGAGTTGCGGACCTTTATGAAAGACCAAAAGTTTTCGCGGATCACGTGATTTTTAAAAAAGCCAAGTGGTATATACTGCTCTTGTCTTTGTGTTTTTTTATCAACTAAAAATGTTAATTGGGTAAAAAACGAGTCTCATTTTTCAATGTGGAGGTAGCGCTTGCATGTTGTTGGCCTGTTTCTCTATCCGGGGACAACTATTTTTGGCTACTACTTTTCGTAGGTTGTACTCTGGGTTCATCAACTCTGAACTTTTCTCACTTTTAACCTCGAGAACAGTTGAAAATCTTTGCTCGCATGGATAGGTAGTGCAGAAGAGGGTGGGGAGGTTCAGCCTAGTGTCACAGAATAATGCTTTTGCACCAGAACTGTACCAATATTTCACCGATAAAATTATCGTCGTAGGTCCCGTCGTTCTGTAACTCAATGAGTTCTTCTTGTTCATCATCAGGTACTGAAAGAGCGTCAATATTGAACGGATTACGCATCAGTTTTTTAATAGGATTGATGTCACCGACCGTACATTTAGGAAGGTAACGTGCAAACTCACTTTTCAACGATTTCAAATTGGTAATCGTTCATTCTTAGCGTCTTAGTCTTTTGTTTGTAATTTATTACAAGTACAGTAAAAACTGTTTAAGCCGTAACCTGACTATCCCGAAAACCTGTCGCAACGGAAAAAAAAGGTAGTCCCGAACGTTTCCCTGTGTAAAACAGACTGAGTAAGCCGGAAACTGCGTAAGGCGGAAACGGAATGAATCTTGCAGTCCGTTGAACTTAAATTTCCTGTGTGAAATGGAAAATGTGTCCGAAAATAGTAGAGTTGGATGGGCGAATGGAGATGAGAAAAATTGAATGAACGAAAGAGACAATGCGTCATTCACTATCATCCTAATTCTCAACAATTTTTCACAGGTTACAATATGTACCTACTGCACAATACTGTAGGTATCAGTGATCCAATACATAATATCTACAATATCAGTAATAATTTTTCTCTTCATTCAATGCGTTTCATCTTTCTTTCTTTTTTCTTTTTTTTTTTTTTTTTTTTTTTGTTGGTCAACCTCAATAACACGGAAACCTGGTAAAACGGAAAAAAATCTTCAGTCCGGAAGCGTTCCGGCTTAAACAGGTTTTACTGTAGTTCCTTCTTCCTTTCTTCCTTCTGTCTCACGTATAGGTACGTTTTTAGCTGTACACCTATAGGGTTGTGTGAGAAGTCTCACGGACCACTGCTTGGTACCTCGCTGATCACTAAGGGTCCGCAGACACAAGTTAAGAACCACTGCAGCAAACAAAGACTTTCTCAATTCAATGCACTTTGAAATTTGTACCATCAAAAATAGATACGAGAGTGGCAGCGACTTGAAGTGGCTGGACTTCTTTGTCAAATAAATTTTGAAATATAAATGTAAACTGAGAACAATATGTGTAAGGGAATAAAAAGAGGATTAATCGTTATCCAGGTTTGTGTCTGTAACTTGCTTCGAGATATGTTTGACGACATAGATGTCTGCGAAATATGGGCGCCGTGTTTACAGAGGATAAAAAGTATTCCTGGTACGGTATCTTATTGTTTTGTCCGGTCTCACGTGGGGTTCAGGCACGCAAATAGAAAACAAAAAAGGTATCTCGATTTGTGTTTGCTGAAAATGATTTTGGCCCGCTGTGCTGAAGTATTATGTTGGGGACCTTAACTATAGCTTCCTTATATTATACAATTTTTTTTTTTTTTTTCAAAACTTCGTTACACTAGTTATCATTGTCACTATTTCATTAAAAGTGAGCAAAAGCTTCATGATCATGGCGGACATATTTTAATACGTCTGAGTAGATTATGATTATTCCAGTAATGTCTTCACTATTTTATTGGTACTATGTAGAGACTGTTGCGTCAACTGGCAAATGAAAAAATATCAACTGATTTTCAGTGTCCACTGTTTGTTTTATCACATAGAAAAGTAAATTGTCCTGTATCTTGACTTCTTTCTGTCTCACGTATGTGTATTTTCAACTATAGACCTATACGATTGTCTGCGATGTCTGACGGACCTCAGGTTAAGAACCACTGATTTAGAAGGTTGTAAATCATTTTAAGACAGAAAAATGTGGCTTGAAGTTTGGCGTTAAAGATGGAGGAAATATTTCGATGGTCCTCTATGGAGCATCAAAGCTAGTTGTAGCCTTATTTTTTGATCTCCCGATGGAGCGCAAACCTTGTTCTTAGAATTCGTTGATTAGAATATTGAGGTTTCTTCCGGAAAGTTGGTAAGAGCAAAGTGGATTGTTGGGTGTATTGGTGAGATTTTTCAGATTTGCTTTGAGGTGTATGTGGGAATTCGGGTTAGCCGTGCTAAAAGAGGGCTGTTTGAAAATACGACAGTGCATGAAGAATGAAGCGTAGTTGGAAGTTTTGCAGAGAGAGAGAGAGAGAGAGAGAGAGAGAGAGAGAGAGAGAGAGAGAGAGAGAGAGAGAGAGAGAGAGAGAGAGAGAGAGAGAGAGAGAGAGAGAGAGAGAGAGAGAGAGAGAGAGAGAGAGAGAGAGAGAGAGAGAGAGAGAGAGAGAGAGAGAGAGAGAGAGAGAGAGAGAGAGAGAGAGAGAGAGAGAGAGAGAGAGAGAGAGAGAGAGAGAGAGAGAGAGAGAGAGAGAGAGAGAGAGAGAGAGAGAGAGAGAGAGAGAGAGAGAGAGAGAGAGAGAGAGAGAGAGAGAGAGAGAGAGAGAGAGAGAGAGAGAGAGAGAGAGAGAGAGAGAGAGAGAGAGAGAGAGAGAGAGAGAGAGAGAGAGAGAGAGAGAGAGAGAGAGAGAGAGAGAGAGAGAGAGAGAGAGAGAGAGAGAGAGAGAGAGAGAGAAGAAGAGAGAGAGAGAGAGAGAGGAGAGAGAGAGAGAGAGAGAGAGAGAGAGAGAGAGAGGAGGTGAAGGATAGAAGTGCTGGGCTCGTTCGGAATGCACTTCAAACGAGTAATTGTTTGTTGAGTTTGTAGACTGCAGTTTAGTCGAGAATAGATCGAGGGGTGAAGAAGGGTAGATCTGTTGCATTCTTTTGTGAGACGTGATAAGAATTTCTAGACGTCGAGATTTCGTAGGCATTTTGATCCGATATTTTTATGTGTCCTAGCCATGAGATTTGGGGGTTGAGAGAAAATATTTTTCATGTGAATCGAATTTGTATTACTTCTCGCCATAGTATAGTGCATAATGGAAATCATTCTTGAATTGTTGAACTTTGCAAATGTCGTCGATACCAAATAAATGCTAAAAATTGAAAAATAGTGATGTTATGAGATACAAAATTGAGTTTTGAGGGGATTTGGATTTACAAGTACATGATACAAGAACAATTTCTGTCGAAGTACTCGATATCGCTGGGCTCCGTTTGGCTCTCGGCGGCGCTGGAAATGAGTATCATCAATATTCCTTCTCAGTGATTGAACTCACTATCGATCTGAGTCTGCATAAGTGGTCGAGTAGTTACCATGAGAAATTGAACCTACCACGATCTTATATTTTCATAAATTTAGAGTGGTTCCGCAGT
This sequence comes from Aspidiotus rigidus, assembly GCA_035079385.1. Lineage (NCBI taxonomy): Eukaryota > Metazoa > Arthropoda > Insecta > Hemiptera > Diaspididae > Aspidiotus > Aspidiotus rigidus. The sequence goes on along the minus strand of JAVHKY010000054.1, from coordinate 18,351,723 downwards.
TCATTTGAGTACCACGCATAATTATCAACTTTCCTAAAATAAATGTTATTTTGTCCCATAATTCAACTAATTTTCATCGACCATTGAGAATAGAGTTGTTCGGCCGGCCCTTTTTTCGTCTGAAAAAAGAGAAAAAAAGTACGGATAATCTTAACGCAGGAAAGTTCTCTCGAAGTATCGCCCAACTAATAATACATTTCTGGCGGACTGTCTGAAAGGCGAAGATTTGTGGCTGTTTTGAAGCAAAAACTGAAAAATTTATTACTATAATTATGAAGTAGGTCATTTTTATTTCGATATAGGCATGAAATATAGGCCGATATGAGCAAACGAGGTTCTTGTTCTAGTTATACAGTGACAAGCACGGAAGCGTTGAGAGGACACAATAATATTTATAGAGATTCGTCCGGTCTTCATTTAATGTGAATTTTTTCAAAAGATCGATAAAAGTTTTTTGCGAACGTTTTGAGGTAGAAGAAGAAAATACCTCATGGCTCCAATTTTTTTTTCTCTATTCGATGCGAGTAAAATACGATAAAATCGAAAAAGTTGTTGAAAGCATTAAATACGCCTCCTATTAATTGTACACTTTCGTTATAATGGTAATTTTTTACTCGGTGCCCATTCTACGCGTTTCGATGGTTCAAATCCACCCTTGAGAGCCTACGTGTAAGCTGAACGGAATAATACGATACTTTTTAAGCAGTGCTATTTTCCTTGTACATCGAAGAATATCATTCTCATCAAAAAGTCGAATTTCTATTTAAACGCCCTTCTAAAGTATGCTCCACGACCCGTATTTTCTCCCTGTCTCGAAGTGATGAACTTTTTCTTTCTCTCTCCTCCACTTAGAAACCTGTGACGGGAGGAGAGGATGGAAAATGTTGTCAAGATGAACTTGAATATGATAATGATAAGGAGAGCATGAAATTCGATTTGAAACATTGATCAAAATGATGGATCTAAAAAGGTGAAATACGTGAACTGTAATTTTGTGACTGTGACTTATACTTCTGTATTTTCTGAAGTTCTTCCTATTCGTTTCAACTCACATCTTCGAAGAAATTGTACCCATAATTATGATGAATGCTTAAATGTTAGCTGTATAAATTCTTATATAGGTAATCATTGAAGTGTTATCAATTGAGATTTTTTAATTCCTATGATTCGACGTCGACTATTTCCACAGATGGGGGTTTCAGTTAGGTAAATCGACGTGGTTTCAACTCTTTATTGAATCATCATCACAAAAATGTACGATTATACTTCCCCTCTATTGTGCAATGCGACCAGATTTTGAAGAACTCTTGACCGCGATTATATTTCTCATCTGTGTACCCAAACTAAAAGCTTGAACGTAGGAATCGTTTTGAGTGTATATTTTTTTGAGCTGGGTGTCAAATGGATTGCGAGGCGTCACGCTGACGTAAAGAATAACCATGACCTTGTTCCTAAAAAATATTTCGACCTTCGCTGTATCCTTGGCCTGTGGTATACTAGGCTCAGACTAGGCTAAGAAACACCGATGGATGCTCCCATCAGTTCAAGATACTCCTAATAGGCAGTAAACTTGGGCTAAAAGTGTAACCCTAATATAGCCGGCTACGTCAGCTACTTAGCCCGACTTATACTAGAAACTGGACTGAAGTCTCTGTGGTGACATCATGCAGTTGGACACCTTCTAGAGCGCAGGCCCGGGCGAGTTACAATTGGGGTGAACTTCCTCCTTCTTTCTATTTTTTTCTAAACGCCCAAAGACATATACGAGATCCGATGTATTTCTTAGTAGAGAAATTTTTTAGTCTCCAAGTCCCTCAATGCGTGTATTGTATGTTAGTGGCTCAAAGTTCGAAATTTTGTATATTCCCGGGTGTAGACCTGAGAATAGTTGAAATTTCAAACTCCTCGCCTGGGGGGTTTTTTATGAAGCTCGAAAGTTTAGCTGTCAGTCAATGGACACGTCAAAATTTGAAGCTTTTCAAGTTTTACGATTTATACTTTACGGTTTACTAAAGTAAGGGACATTCAAGTCAATCTTTCCGTTCTTTTGGCATGTATATGTTTTTGGGCTGGGAGTCAATCTGAAATCTACGTCACGCGACGCGACCCTTTGTGACGTCATCAATGACCTTGACCGACTTTAGGAACTTGGAAAAATTTTGACCTTTAGCCTTCAGTATATTAGGCCTGCACTAACTAGCCTGCTTCTAGCCTGCCTAGGAAGTCTAGTCTTCACTAAACTGGGCCGGGATGGGGGTCAGTGAGAATCTGCTAAGGTAACGCGCCGCATTATGACGTCATCAATGACCTTGAACTACTGTAGGACTTAGAAATTTCCCCTTTACAGTACACAAGGCTTTTATTTGCGAACGTCCAAAGACATAATATGTACATGATTCAATGTTTTTCCATAAAGTGGAGAAATTTATTTAAACTTTTTTTCAATTCTTTATCAGTCCATATTAATAAAATGTATACTCATTCATTTCTCCTGATCTGTATGGCTGTATTTCTTGTTATTCTGCTCTCGTTGACCATTTGCAATGCCCCTAATTGTCAAATCTCTCTTCGTTATCAGTATTATTTTTGTCCCCTTTCTCTCTATAATTCTGTCCGTTCTCATTGATCGTCTCTACTCTCTTCGAGCTTTTGTTTCTGATTAATTTCCCTCTCGATCTTACTATAATGATCCGCCGATCCTCTTTCTATTTCTTGAGATTCAGTATCCTTTCCTGTAGTCGCTCCTTGTCTTCATCTTTCTCTTTTGTCTCTCCGTACCTTCCTGATTCATTACCTTCACTCACAATAAACATTCAGGCATGGATCATTTTTTTCTCATCTTGTCTCCATACTTTCTTTCGATGCCAATTTTTCTCTGTCTCCGCATTTTTGTTCGTTGGTATATTCTATTATCGTCCAAGAGATGATGGGGTACAAGGGCACACATAATTGAAGACTCCAGTGCAGGCAGTTTTAGTCGCTTTACAAACATCTATGGAGGATATTTCCCCTAAATATTCTTTGAACCTCCCTATGCAGTCAAATTCCAGGTTTTGATTTTGGATATAACTCTAATATTAAGTTCTACGAATTCTTGAATTGTTTCACCATCAGTATTAATTAAATGACGGACCATCTCATTTCTAATAATATTCATCGTGATACCATCGCCGAGTTCTGTGTCCTCGTTTCTCTCTGTCTCAGCAGCATCAGAATACTCTCTACCAATTTCCCGGTGGGTGCGCCTCTTTCTTCCCTCGCCGCCGACGTGTTTATGGAGAAACTCGAATCTGGTCTTCGTAACAGCTCTATTCTTCCTCAACCTCAAATTCTCTCTTGATTTCATTACGTCGACGACATTCTTTGAGTCTGAAATGGCTCCTCGTCCGACTGGATTACCTCCTCTCACTCGTAAATTCTATTCATCCAAACATCCGATTCCCTCTCGAAACTGGCGGCTCCTCCATCAGTTACTTAGACCTCACCATCTCTCTCCACCTCGAGAACAACCGCTTTCTCCTCGCTTCCCTATCTTTCGCAAGCCCTTCAACACCTGAGTTCTCATCAATGGCGCTTCTTTCCATCATCTGCCTTATTCGCCTTCATTCATCGTCTTCTCGCTATTCCTCTCTCACCTTGCGATTTCAATAAGGAGAAAGCCCACATCAGCCAACTAGTGCGCCTCAATAATATCTCTATTGATATCTACCAAGCTGTATCCAGAAAATCTCTGAAACGTGCCATGCAATCTGTCTCTTCCTCTCAACGTACCCATCCTTCTCGTCCCCTCCGTCCACTCCTATAAAATGGCCCGCAGACTCGAATCCCATGAGTACTGCTGTGATTTTTATCCTCTTCTCACTGTGGTGCACTTATTCTCTCGCAATGATGAACTTTCCTCCGATGAGTGCAGTGGAGTTTATTACGCCAGGTGTACAGCTCCCAATTGTTCTGTTGTCTATATGGGCCAAACCGGTCGCACCCTGTGGACTCCCTTCGGGCCTTCCATCAAAATTTGAATACTTATCACGCAAAATTGAATTTCACTTTGAAGTTGGGTGGGTCATCTTTAAACTTCTTCGGCCTCTAAATTACCCTCTTGCCTACGCTAACGGGTGATATGGACTTTGAGTTCGACGTCTTCCGTAAGCCAGCTTAAACAGGGCAAAGCATACACGCGGGGCCTCCCTTCATCACGCCTCACACAAAACTGCCGCGTATATTGCCGTGGCTCATAGGTTAGCTATAGCCTCCCTCTCTCCTCTCGGAACCTCCAGAAAGAAATTAATACAATCACGCATATTGCGCTTTCCAATAATATTAATCTTTATGTTCGGAAAATTGTGCGCAGAAGGAGGAAGGCTATCGCTTTACGGAGGGCTACCTCCCTGCCTTATCTTGGTAACACTGTGGAGAAAACGTGTTGGGTTACCTGTCCTATAAAATTCAAAGACTTCTGAAGAATCTCGGGTAAAAGACTGCTTTTTATCTGTCTAACTCTAAGGATCTCACCCTCCCCCAGCAAAAAACCGGGGATTATAAGATCAATTGTGGCGATTGTAACGCTGTGTATATTGGCCAGACGAGCAGGGCTCTTGCGGATCGTATAGAGGAGCATTAATCCGCCTTTCTTAACAATAAACCGCAAAAATCTGCCTTTGCCCGGCATATTCTTGCCACAGGCCATTTCTCCTCGAAAATGAGGATCCCTCTCCTCCACATCTCGCCGAAAGGCAGGATCTAAATAGACTGGAGGAGATTGCGAGATTATTAAGCACAAAAATAATACAGCCACTAAACGACACCGAGCATGTTTTGTTTGGCAGCTTTGTGACGTACATCTTGGGGTTGATACCGGAATGAGTCTTTTCCTTCTCCTCGTCATCTTTTTTCTCTTCTCCGTTCAGTTGCAGTCTGATGATCGTGTGTCTCACTCCAAAACCGGTCGTCGCTTCTATAATATTTTACGTGCCTGTATTCGTCTTCGTTTCCTTCTTCCTTTTTTCGCTAGGTTGGCTCGTAAAGTCGGTGTTTTAGGAGGAAAATTTCTTTATTTTCCTCCAACTTATATCTTCTACGAAGACGAAAGTTGTCTGAGTCGTATTTGAAGAGATTGAGAGAGCTATACTGAGACACGGTTGGTACATTCGAGGAATCTGTCACTCTTATCGTATTTGAAGGATGTAAATTTGGAGATACATGACAAGAGTTGGTAGATAAAAATAAGAATTTTGTACTTATGAAAAGATCAGAAAGTCAGTACTTACCACCTCGTTGAGGTTGACGATTATCACTTCCTCTTGTTGCTCCATGGATGATGTAAAATTAATAACCTACTCACTACTGATACCGGTGTATAAATTTGTTAATCTACTCGTTGTAACGAAAGAAGTCCGTAACGAGTGGAAAGTGTTGGAAGGATATATTTTTGATAATAATTTGCTTAGCAATTAATTGTTGAATTGCCAAGTATTTTCAAAAGGAAATGAGGTAATGGTTTAGCCTATTTAGGCTAAGTTGCATAATCGAGGATTTCGACAAGCTACAGCCAACATTTGATCAGCCGCACGCCGAGGTGAGTGGCGGCTTCTGAAGTTTGATGGCAGGGCTCCTTCCCGACTCCCGTAAATACGACCAAGGTTACGTATTGACCTGAGGGGGGGGGGGGGATCCTAGCAGGTGTAGGCAGAGTATCATAAGCGTTCCGAAGCAAAAAAACTGGTGGAAAATTGAAGTTTGATTTATGTGGCAGGCTTTGAACGGATGACCCGAGACCTTTCGCTTGCCGGGCGACTGCTCTAACCGGATCCCGACGAGGTGATCAAGTTTTTCGCTTGTGTTTTTCATTTACCAACAACCCCCCTTCTTTAATATTACCCCCGCACGTAAGTATTGTGTCTTTCGTTGTGTTCCTTGGTCAGGTAGTTCTGTTGAGGTCTGATGCAAGCTGTGCTTGCTCCCTCTAATATACACTCGGTGAGTGTTCGTCGTCGTTGCGGGTAGTGACGTACTACTAGTTCTCGTCGTTGGTAATTAGAAAAATTCGTGGAAGATTTGATCACCCTCGTAGCTCAGCGGTTAGAGCAGTCGCCCGGCAAGCGAAAGGTCTCGGGTTCGGATCCCGACGAGGTGATCAAGTTTTTCGCTTGAGTTTTTCATTTACCAACAACCCCCCTTCTTTAATATTACCCCCGCACGTAAGTATTGTGTCTTTGGATGACCCAAAATCTTGCGCACAAATTATTGTGCTTCAGTTGGTTTTGAAATTAATGACAAATGTGACTTGCGATGAGAAAAGAATGCACATTGCCCACTGACAGGAACATCACTAATCAGAGAGAATGGGGTGTTCCTGCGCCAATGGGCAATGAGCATCCTTTTCTCAACGCAGGTCACAAATTTTCAAAGTCGACTACAAATTCAAATTACGAGGAGAAAATCGTTTATACATTTTGCGAATTTACGCTATTTACTTTATTTTCGAGAGAATGAATGGAAAATACGTTTCGAGTAAAACGTCGTGTACATACGTAAGGTTGAGTTGTTTCTTCTCGTGGCACCGGAAACGCGAACGAAGAAGCAAGAAACGACGACGAATGTGATGTTGTTACACGTGAAGAGAAAGAATTCAAAAAAAAGGAGAGGACAGAAAAAAGATAAGAAAAAATGCGACGCTGACGAGCAGTTAGTTTTATATTTTAATTAAAAGTTCACCCGTATATTTATTGTTTATATGCGGCGAGATTTCGGCTGCTCTTCCATGTTACAACTGTAACTAGGGCAAGACAGGGCCGTCACCATGTACGAGTAAAGACGGTACGAGAAGATAATCGTAATTTAACAATATTCTAGACAACAGTCATCTTCAAGGGCATGAAACTCCGTAATTTATCACCCCGTCAAAGGTTCAGCGTGTGCTAAACTTGAAACTCTCTCTCGCATGTCTTCCTTTCCTCTATACTATTTTTTTTTTCTTTTTCTTTTTCTTTCCACTTTTCAGCAATATCCTAATCAGTATTCTCGGCGATCGATCTAATTCCACATGTGCGGTCTTAAGTTTGTGACACAAAAGCGAAATGATGGAATGAATGAGGATGAGATAGACTATATATACCTATAGCTTCGGGCGTTGCGGAAACATTTTCGATAAGCTTGACACTATATGAGAAGATCACAAAGAAGAAGGCGAATCGTTATGTAAATACCGGGAATTTTTAAAGGTTTCTTTTCTATTTATTTTACGCAAGGAGCATTTATTCGCTGGGATGCTTGATAAATGGATCGGTTTTTGAAGGATAAACGAGGAGAAAAAAACATAAAAACTAAGTACGTGTACGGAAAAAAAAAAGAAAAAAGGAAGTGTGAGAAAGAAAAAATACACTTTGGATAAATTATTCTTTCGGATTTTATTTCTGTTTCGAAAGTTTGTCGAAAAATCGTTTCATGTACTTTCATCATCGTTCTTATTGCTATTATTCCTTCTTTTTTTTTTCTCTTTCTCATTTTCGTGTCCGGAAAGGAAACTGTTTAAGTTTTGCTGCTTAGTTTCGAAACAAGCGTCAATAATTACCGTTTCGTCTCTGTATGGCACTCGTAACTTTTATATTGCTGTTTAGAGAGAAGCTGATTAGCGGAAGAAGTGCTCGTGGTAAAAGTAAATTACATTAGGGGATGTGAAACTGATTTTATTGGTTCCCGCGAGATTCGTTATCGAATCATTGGTTTGGATGTATCTTAAGAACTAATTGCAAAAAGAATCTGCTACTACCCGTATCATAAACTATCGGACGAAACGATGTGAATTTATTCGTGTTTTTTTTCTCTCTCCTTTTTTTTCGTCAAAGGTGTTCAGTAGCCGCTGCCAAAATTCGCAAATTTTCGATCGCTTTTGAATACCGAATTTGAGCGAGTTAATGATACGTTCAAAATGGCAAATCTTGCCAACAATGAATGTAATATTCTAGCCCGGGTGACACGTAAATGTAATACGATATCGTAGGTATTGGTGGTTGTAGTCGACTTTTAGTACACTCCGATTCTGTAATCGCGCTACGATAATCATGACGCCCGAAAGGACCGAAGAGGAAGGAGAGAGAGAGAGAAGAAAAAAAAGGTGAAATAAAGCGGGGCGCCACGTTGGATATGTAATTTTTCGCTGTCCCTCGTCGGCTGGCCAATATAACGCTAACAAATTCCTTTTGTTTTCGCTCCTATTTGATTCAATGAAATGCTCGTCATTTTCCTTCGTACCGTGGTTTCGCTGGTTTTACACGTATTCATGATGCATTGTGTGTACGTTTATTTTTTACACCCATTTTATTCGCGCGTTTCTTTCTAGCGGAACTCGCAATTTACTGCAATGTATGTAGATTCGATACGAACGGGCGAAGACTGTAATTATTACGAACGTACACCTACTTAAATTAATGATACCGGAGACGCAGATGGAGCCGAAGAAAAAATTAATACAAATCACGAACGACGCGAGTTATGCGAATGCGAGTCGAATAAATGTTATTGCAGGAAGAAAGGTCGTAGAACTGTTCGGAAGTGCACATTTCGTGGTGCGAAAGTGCGCCCGATTTCGATTCAGTATTATGAATGATGTCACGAGGTATGCGTTTTCATTGCATTTCTTTAGTGTTGGCGGGTGGGGGTGGGAGATCTAAGAATATGATAATACAGACTGCATTGAAATCTGTCGCGAAGTCGAGGTCATCGGTAGGACTAGCCAAACACTAACTACGACCCTACCTTCTTAGTTTATGAGGCAAGAAAAATTAAAAATATCTTTCGACTCTTCTGGGGAAATATTACCTTCTTACAACCTCCCCATTTCTGAATTCTAATTTAGAAATATCATCAACAAAAACCTTCAAAGCGCCTCTCCCACTCCGGACAACATCCTCTCTTCGATGCTCAAAACCCTTCACCCCAACTCAGTTTCCTATGTGTATCTCCTGTCGCTGTATAACTCCATTTTCAATCAAAACTCGTACCCATCTTCTTGGAAAACCGTTAGTACCTTCCCCATACTGAAACTCGGCACCGATCCCCTCCTTCCGGCTTCTTATCGACCCATAGTATTATCTAGTGTTCTGGGCAAATTATTCCAAATATTACTCAACAAACGACTTTTTTGCCTTCTCTCTCCCTGTCAATACGGCTTCAGAGAAGGACGTAACACATCTCAACCTCGTCTTGATCTCCAAACACAAATTAACACATTGTTCATCAACAAATCAGGTCCTTATTCTATTTTCTTTTTATCTTCAGGAAGCCTACCCTCGGGTATGGAGACACCTACCTGATCGTTAAAAAACTTGAAGGTATCGGCCTGACGGTAACCATCCTAAAATACTCTAAAACTTCCTTAACGACAGTACATTGATAGTAAGGACCCAAGGTACATGTTCCTCCCCACTCCCAGTTCAAAACGGAAGTCCCCCAGGGAAAGGTACTCAGCGTCCTGTTTTTCCACTTGGCCATCGATGACGAAACAAAACTTGTCTCCCTTCCCCCTCTTATCCAACGTCTCTTTGCTGACGACTACAACATCTCCATTTGCTCTTCCAACCTCCAAACTCCTTCAAACAACCCTCGACGCAATCACCAAATTGACAACAAAAAATTGGAAGCCATTGCAAAAATGCAATGGCAGCGCAGAACCCGCTGTCCCGACTGATACTGAGTACAAAGATGCTGTTGAAAGTTTTCAAGTTTTGAAGTCACTATTATGTTTGCATTCTTAAGTTGCTCGAACTTTCTTCCTCGCCACCTTGAAGGAGTTTCCTTCTTAGGTGAAGTTCTAGGCGCGTTTTTTTAATAATATGGTTTCCCTAGTAGCGCTAGTCCACTTTAATTTTTTGACATGTTTCATTTCTTTGCTCTGAGCTTTCCCTAATTTACAAAATTTATGTGTGCTTGCTTGCGTGCGTGCAAGATCTCTTTATGATCTATGCAGTGAACTACTGGTATACAAGGCTTATACTAGCTCTAGACTAGACTCATAATAGCTCAGAGGTCGGAATTTTTCCAAGTCCCGCCCCTATCATATGTAGCTCGAGAATCGAAATTTTTCGAATTCCCTCTTCCTATCATATACAGCTCGGAGGTAGGAATTTTTCTCCTCCCCTGTCCGTGACGTCATCAACCTCGCTCGCGGACGAGAAATTCCTGGGAGTACCCCCAACAAAAGGGATAGTGGGTTCCCCGCTAAAAAGGGATTCAAATTCTCCCCCTCCAAAACTTACTCAGTTATTTGCAAGAAAAGACTCCCTGCCCCTCCTCTTCAACCATTTCTCCTTCAAAATTTTAAATTCCAACTTCTCGGGCTTCTTTTTGATCAAAAGCTTTTTTGAACCCTCTACATCAAAACCCTAAAAGCAAAATGCATTCGTGCCCTATCCATTTTGAAATTTCTTTCACATTCCTCTAAAGGATGTTCTAGAAAATTATTATTACTCGTACAACTCTACAAGAGCATAATTCTTTTCTAACTAGATTATGGATCACCAATTTATACTAAATCAGTACATTATTTAAACTTCCTCTCTCAGAATGACCTTAGGTGCTTTCCGCACAAGCCCTAAAATGAGCTTATATGCGAAAGCGTCTGAGCTCCCCTTCATCCTAATATCCAATTTCCTATCCTCCGCTTTCCAATTCCCAGATCTACCAATATATAATACAATTTTCCGTAAAAACGCCTCCACATCCTAACTCAAATCAACCTCTCCCTCTACGAATTATTTCAAGCTAACCCTCTTCTACCCATATATACACTCTACCCCCTTGGACTCGCACCGTTCCAAACCTTGATCAGACTCAATTACTTAAATCAGACACCCTTACCACCATCTCTGACATTAAACAACTAATACAAGAATACCCTAGTGACAAAATCTGCCTTACCGACGGATCAGAAAAATCAAACAAAACCGCCTATTCACATTCCATAGATGGGCATGTAACTTCCCACCGAATTTGCAACATTACCTCCATCTTCACATCAGAACTAATGGCCACATTCTCCTGCCTCTCCCACCTCGCACATTTTCCACCAAACAACAAATTCCTCCTCCTCACCGACTCTCTTCTTCACTCCATGCTCTTCTAGATACTTCTAGCAACCAACCTCTCACTTAACGAATCCACCTTATATTACACTGCCTGAAATCTATCAACATCTGCATCACTTTCATATGGATCCCTAGTCACATAAATGTACCTGACCACGACTTAGTCGACCTAGCCGCCAAACAAGCAACATCCTTTCCCAGAATAAACGACAACTCATCCATACCTGCTTCAGATTACAAAAACTATTACGGTTCACTCATCCTAGAAAAATGGAAAAATCAATTTCCCAATAAGCTATTCCGTATCAAACAAAGTTCCACACACTGGTCCACGTCTATTAGAAATATTAGATACGAATCAGCCACATGAAAATCATTCGCTTCTGCCTCATCAGTCCTGATCTTTTGGGTCCCCCATCTTGTTCTTACTGCCAGAAAAAACTCTAAAAGTTGAACGCGTCTTTTCTTGTCCTGTGCTCGCTCTACCTTAAATATCCCTTCCGTCCTCGCGCAAGCTCTGAGAAACAATTCGGTACAAGAACCCTTTCTCCCGATTATTTACGTCGCACTCACCACTATCCCCCCCCCCCCCAAAAAAAAAACAACCTTTTCCAACTTGAAGAGAGAAAGATCAAAATCAATCAAACAATCTACAGTGTTGGCGTTATATAAAGGAAGACGACGATTGAAAGGTTTAAGGAGACGAGTGATCGCAGAGGAAAGCTAATATCACATGCAGCCACTTTACGTGCAAGGAAAGACCGCGAAGGAGGTCGCTAATCTCAAACTTCACCATTTTAAGGTCGTTTTCCAACCTCCTCTGCTAAATATTTCTCAGATCAACTTCTCTCCTCCTAAAGAAGATCTACTTCGAAAAGGTCTCGACAGATAAAGCACAGGCTACCGCCAACCAAATCGCCGATCTTTCCATCAAAGATGGCTTCAGTGACACCATTTCTACACCAGTTCCTGCACACTCGTCCTCCTCGTAACCATCGGAAACAAAACGTAATGAGACGTACTTGGTGATACACATACATCCCGTCCTTCAAACTTACCTCCCCCCCCCCCTGTTGATAATTTGAAATTATCTCGAAAGGTGAAGTAAATATTTAGGTTTTCATTCGTACTTCACGTAGTCTTCAGAAGGTGAGAAATTAATAACTCGTAACCATCGGAAACAAAACACGATGAGACATGGTTAGTAGTAAACATATATCCCGTATTTCATAACTTACCCCCCTACCCTCAATTTATAATTTGAGATTATCTCGAAAGAGGATGTAAATATCGTCGTTGGCTCGGAAAAAACCTCCTACGTGCCATTTTTTGAGAAATGCACTTTTTTGTATGGTTCGCTGCGGGATTTCAGAGCACATCGACTGGAAAAATCCCCTCTGTGTATAAGTTCAAAATTACGTCGGTAGGAGCGGTTTTGAATACCTCCTATGTGCAGAGCAAACCTCTTATGTGCAATATTTAGGGCCAGGAATTCCTCCTATGTGCATTTATCGCCCAATACCGCCGCATTTTAGAGAATTTTGAAAATTTTTTGTTACTACTGTACCAAAGAAGCTTTTCCACATTTAATGAGACGTTTCCGAAGTATTTTGGCCTTCTTTTCACAAAATAATCAGTTTTTTGCTTCTCCTGTAAAATTTTATTTTTGCCACATAAGAGGTTTTTTCCGATTCAACGACGATATTGAGGTTTCAATTCGCATTTCTCATCGTCTTCAGAAGAGGACAAATTAATAATTTCCGTAGGGGAATACACTCAAGGATACGAAATTGGGTTTGGTCGAGGAATAATTTTGAACAGAGGTATTTCTGATGTAACTACCTTAATTTTTCAAAAAATTACAAAAAACCGAGTTAGGAGAAACTAAATCCACTTGAGGAGATCTGTGGGTCAATTTTAGTAGGGCTAAAGTAAAATTTTATAGGTCATACTAGGTTATGAAATACTGGTGGAGGGGCGTATGGGAGTGTCTGTCAGCTTGTTAACCTTCCTAATATGCATTGATTATTCTAGAAATTGGACTGAAGTCTTTCTGATGACGTCATAGATTGAGTATCTTTAAGAGCCCAGGTACGGGCTAGGCAAGGCACAGTTGGAGTCGACCTCCTCTATTTTTTACGATTTTCTGAAAACATACGAGTGATATTATGTCGTAGCACTTGGTGTAATTCAGCATTTCATCGAAATGCGGTCAGATGCTGTAGTAAAGATTTTTCACGGTATCTGACCCGATGTGTTTGTCATTTCACGAATTGTTCATTTCATTTTTGACCGATGGTCTAAAAAGCATCCTCACGGTATGTGATCAAGTGTTTGTTTGATCATTTCATGAAATTAAATGCCTTTTTAATATTCACATTCATTTAGTTACCCGTGTCTCGAAAACGAGTCAACTGATGTCTTGTCTGTTTTCATTTAAATATAATGTTTAGAGTGAATCACAGTTGTTGTCTAGTCACCGATTTATTTGTATCAGTGAAAAAAGTTGTTGCAAAAACTACTGGTGGTCCTGGTTTCTCGAAAAGTCTTTGCAAACCATTGAATATTTGATGTCCCCATGACAGAAATACATGTCTCTATTATGTATGTAAAATAAATTTCTCCATTATGACTTTCATATGTCTCCATTCGGAGGCGTTTTGGGGAGTCCGTTCACGACCCTGTGCCAAACCAAGCGATACACTTGGTTTAGGAAAAGTTTATTGTATAACGGTCGCTACCACAGTAGTTCTCCCTGTCAAATTACGTATGTAATAGGTTATTCGACGTGCTAAAAAAAAATTATTTTGTACTCTAAGACGATCTCAGGAAAAATAAATCTTCCAGAAGAACGGAAATTCGAATCACATTCAATTTTGAATTTTCCATCCTCCGAACACTTCATGAAATGACTAGATTTGGTCACTTCACGAAATGCTCTCGTTAAATCATCTGATTAATGTTAAATTGACGTTTCATGAAATGACCAAAAAATTGATCGAATTTTCATAACGTGTTTTCCTGTTTTTTATTAGAATTCAAAAATTTTTATCAGAAAATGTAGTCCGGGGTTTTGAGAAGCGGTGGGTGCATTAACGTACTTTTTAGACTGCGAAAATTCGAGGTAAGGAGTTTTATTTGCCGAGAATACACACAATATTACTGAACTTTTGACAGAAAGCACATTTTTTTTTTTTTAATTCTTATTAAAAGGGGGACGCCACAATGCTGGTTCCTTTGTTGTGGTATAATCTAACGACTTCACTGAAAATTTTTTTTTTTTTTTTTTACAGAAAAGATATTACGTTACATGCTGTTTTTCATGATAGAATTTACTAAGTTACAAAGTGATAATAATAGTACCATACTGTTATCCGCTACACTTATTTCCTTATCCAGTCCGCAGTCGACACCTTCTTTTGAAAAGAGCAGAACAATTGAAAAGAGAATGAAACACAGTATCTGCTTTAGCTAGGCGACATTGACAACTAGTATCTGCATTAGTTATGGTAAATTTTTTTAGGTACCTAGCTATTGAAGCTGCCATGACCAATGAAAACCTCACTAGTATAATAGTTGACTTCTAAATTCCTAACAAGAGATAATCTGACATCTACGTGAGGAAAAAAGCACCTGAAACGTTAATCGACCTGTGGTTAGTTGAGAAGTATTGTCAGCGTGCCTAGCTATTGAAGCTATCATGGCCAGTGAAAACTTCACTAGTATAATAGTTGACTTCAAACTTCACAACAAGAGATAATCTGACATCTACGTGAGGAAAAAAGTACCTAAAACGTTAATCTACCTGTGGTTTGTAGAGAAGTATTGTCAGGGTGGTGTAGTAACGTGCCGGTTTCGCGAGTATTGTCAGGTCGAAAAGGTTTTTTCTGCTGGATGTATAGCGCCACGGGACTCCCCCTCCTGTGACAACACTTTATGCGATGAAAACTTGAGATAGAATCAACTTGTTACGAAGGACTATTTAACCTCACTTTCGATCTGCGGACCTTGGTCTATACCGTTAGTTTTTGGTTCTCCGAATCGTGAAACCCAATGCAAACAAGTAGCGAGGTGACTTGACGTTCTCTATAGTGATGGCCCTGTGGGAATCCTATCTACTAGTGTGACCACATACTTGTAATTACGTGACATAGGAAGAGACCCCACAATGTCGATATGGACGTGTTCAAAACGATTAGTTTCTGAAAAGTTCTGAATTGACTTCTTGTGTGATGGGATATTTTGGCTCGTTGAAATGATGGATATGTTGTCTTTGTTAATTCCTGGTCATACAAAACGCTTGGTGATTGTTCAACGGTTTGTGAGCTACATTGTGGATGTTTCTGAACACAGTTCTTTAATGGGAAGCTGGAACATGAAGTCGAGCTATCATTGTTGATGTATTGCCCTAAATCACAGCCATGTCCAGTTTCAGGATTTTTTTGGAAGGAGGGCTTTAAATAACATAAATCTGTTTTCCTTCAAGAATGATGGCTTGTAGTTCATCATCTTTCTGTTGCCAGATGGTCATTTCTGTGTAATCAGTTGTGTTTGGAGAATGTATGACTTCATGCAGGAAAGCGTACCGAAGGGAATATTTTGCGTTGAATTGTTGTAGTAAATTGTGAGATGTACTGAAGCTGTCTCTGTTGCCTTGTAGCACGGTCGCTAAGCCCGAAAAATGTCCTTAACCTTGCATTTTTGTGAAAAGCAAGAAAGTCGGTACGAATGTTCAGGACACTCGAATAAGCAATTTGAGCCATGGCGTCACGTTCTGAACTCCATACGAGCTCCCAAATGGTGGATTGCGTAAATGGAGGGGCTGATGAAATTTTTATTTGGTCCGCAATTTGTGTGATTTCTCACGTAGTTGTAATCGTTGAATCCCCCAAAAAAAAAACAAAATACTACGAGTAGAAAAACTCTCCGGATATTTGCGGGGCGCGGCACTTCGAGATGAATCGCTCATCTAGGCGGCAAAAAATCGAAAAAGTGACTTCGCCAAAATATAATGTAACTTTGAACATTGTTTTGTACTACTTTAAGAATCCTGAATCACGTATTGAAGAGTCTGTAGTCACGTCTTACGGTTACTTGAATAATGGAGAGAGTAGAAGGTGCGGGGATTTGTTATTCCGTCGCTGTAGAGCTCACTGTTGAACCAGTATCGCACTTATCGGCATGTACTTTTTGAAATACTGAATCTGGAGTATTTTTAACGCTCTTTTATGTGGTTCTAATGGCTTTTAGCTATGTTCTCAATTAAAGCTAGAATGAAGTATTGCCAGTAAGTACTACATACGTGTTCAAAATGCAAATTCTTTAGACTGGCAAAAATTTGTGCCAATATGTGCCGAGGAAGTATAATCACAAACAAACGCACAAGAACTTTTGTTGCATTAACTTGCATTTTGCAGTGATATGAGCATGGTTTTAAAAGTATATGTCAATGTGGCTTACAACAAGAAATAATTTTGATTTTTTTCAAGGTATGAAGGAAAGTACCATCCTGAAGGGTGTGCGTCGGCCGTTGGGAAAGGCCAGAATGGTGCATATATTCTCTCTAAGTACTGTACACGATTTGGTATACCAGTAGTTACTCTGCGGCGCTTGTCGGGTGTGCATAGGTAGTCTTCATAAGGAATGACTTCACAAAACTTCACAAAAAAGTTGCTCAAAACTCCATTTATAGAAGAACTTTTTGATCTCCAAATTTTTGATCCAAAAAAATTTTACAGCGTCAAAAAATGGATTTTAAAGTGAAATAAAAAGCTTATTAAAGAAAATTCTCCTATTCTGCTTTGATACCGTCTTCAATTGAATCTTTCTAAAAAATTAGAAAGATTCATTGAAAACTCCAGCAGTGAAAAACTTTTTTCACAATATTAACTGAAAAATATGATTTCAAGCTATTTTTCTTCCCATTTGAATTTTATTTGTATTCTTGCAGATTAAAATTTAGGTATGGTTGTGGAGAATTGCAATGAATCGAAAATATTAATAATTTTTTTAGTTACTAAACTTGCCCTTATTACTTATTTCATTGAGAAGACGCTGACAATACCTAAAAAAAAAGTATCAAAATTGATAAAGAAAACTGTTGGAGAAGAAGAGGAAAAGAAGAAGATGACGATAAGTTTTTCAATTGAAGATTTATATGATTAGAATTGAAAAAAAAAGAACAAAATAAGTGTAAATAGGTAGTACTAACAAATGATAGAAGAATTTTTTTTTTTCAAACTTTCTTCAGAGGCACACAATAATTCATATAAATGTGAAAAATCAAAATAGTGAACGAAGGGGTTGATATCAGATATACGACAGAATTGAACTTTTATGGAGAGGGGAAGGGACTCTCAATTGGATAATGAACTTCGGATTTGTGTTCTGTGGTTTAAAAAAAACCTATAGATCTTTCTACTGGAGAATCTCTATTTACATCATTATCATAATAAATTGAAGTACCAAATACTTGTGGTTGAGGTAGGGGGCTTCAAATCAAAAAAATGGATTTCAGATATGTGTTCTGCGGAACAAAAAAACCCCAAACTGATCTTTCTGACAGAGAATCTTTATTTATTCTCCGCCAAACATGTGTAAATATGTGTGGAGAGGGGAAGGGGCTTCGAATCCGAAAATGGATTTTAGATTCATGTTTTACAAGTATTAAAACCCCCTGGTCAAGACGGTCAAAGTAGTTTTCTTAATTTTTTTATTTTTTGTCGGCTACGAGAGTGTTTCATCCCACTGTGCGCGGAGAGGCTAAAAACGCCAAAATAAGGGTAAAATTGACATGAAACTCGGTTTTTTATTTAAAATTTACCGTGGAATTCGAGAAAAATACTGAAAAAATTCTTCCGATCTTCTAAAGACCCGAAGAACGGATCTCCAAAATTGAGGGTAAAAAATGTGTGTTTTCCGCACGAAATTCAATGTTGGCTCCACCATTTGCTCAAAATCTGTGTTTCTTCTCAGTTCAACAGCTTAGTGCAAATATGGAAACATCCTCGCATTTTGTATAAAAAGCATGAAAATTGGTTCGAATATTCAGGACCCCCGGACGAACAATTTAAGCAATGACGCCATGTTCTGAACTCCTCTAGGAACCTCCAAATTGCTTAGCTAGAAAAAAACACTCATTATTTATCTTCAATTGTGGGTAATTGAGTCCCCTAAGACTTCGAAGAAGGCCCTAAGAATTTTTTCATTATTTTTCTCGAGTTCTACGCTAAATTCTACTTCAGAATCCACCAAAACTTTTACGAAAAACACACATTTTCCCCCCTCAATTTTTGGGGTGTGCGTCCCCTGAGTCTTTAGAGGGTCGGAAGGATTTTAGCATATTTTATATTCTCTTAAGATTGGGGTTACTCTGGAAAAACTGTCGTGAAAAACCATAACGAAAACCCGTCACCAAACATCATCAGTGTTTTTGTTATTCCTTCGTTGTACAGTCTACTAGCCTCCATTAAACTGGCCCCAAACTAGGCTGCTGTAGAAGGTTTGGCCTTCATTATATAGGCCTAATATACCGTATGTTATACCAAGAAGGGAACCCCCTTTTCCAACTGGGCCTAAACTAGGCTGCTACAGTAGGTTTATCCTTTATTATATAGGCCCGTATCCGAGACCCCCCTCCCCCCTCCCGAAAGGCCTAAAATATTCCATACTATACATATACTAGACGAAGACGGGTGCGAACCAGCGGAGCGAGAGAGCCCCAGAGCTAGTAGCTCAAATGGTTAGCGTTCATTATATAAGCCCAATGTATAGGATAACAAGGGGGTGGCCTAAACCAGGCTGCCATAGTAAGTGGCCTTATATACAGTATACTAGACCAAGAAAGATGGCGAACAAGCATAATATGAAATGCTTAAGTACGTGTCTCAGTTTTAACAGGAAACCTATTCTATAGCACCTTTTATGAGAAATTCGCCGTATGCCGTGCGCCGTCGTTTTTCGAAGTTTTACCCATTCAAATATTTTCTAAGTCTCTCTCTTGTCATGGCTTGAAAGTCGAAATTTTTCCAAGTCCCACCAGCTACAGCTCCTGGGTCGAAATTTTTTCAAGTCCCTCTCTTGTCACTTACAGCTCCAAGTTAGAAATTTCCTCAAGTCGGCATCCTATCATATTCGGAGATCGAAATTTTTCCAAGGTCCCCGTTTTGTCGGCCGGCGCCCGTCATTTTCCTTCAATTTACCCCCTCCCTGATATAACAGAGCAGCGCCGATAGCCCGTCTGGTGTATCTTTGGACAGTATCAATGGTAGATTTTCGTCGGGATGGACGAGGAGGGTGTTGCTTCCGCAATTTTTCCGTTGACCTTTCCTCTTGAACGTCGTCACTCCATCTCTTCTACATCGGATTTGAACCTCATAATTTCGTCTACTCCCTATCCGGGGACTGTGAGTGCAAATTACTTCGAACAAAACATATGTAATTGAAACACTATCTCGCCATAGAATTCCTCAGTCCTAATCTGCAAACCTGTGACCGTTCACGTAAGGGAGAGCTGTAATTACCAAACCAAATTTTGGATTCGAATTTTTGCTAAAAATTTTATCTGAGGACTTGATGATAACCTCGTACTCATCACCTCGTAAATTAAATGAAACAGGTGAAAAGATTATTAAGTTAGGTCCAATGAATGGCCGCGTACTCGTTAAGTAGCGGTCAAGGGTGTAGTTAATAACTATTCAGATAAGTTTATTAATCGCGTTGTACGTGAATTTACTCGCAAAAGTTTCAAATTTATGTATTACATTCTGCTGCTTTGCCGAGCAGTATTCGGCCAGATTTTCGTTACTCGGTTACACAGCGCGTATCAACATAGCCTAAACTCTTGATTAGTTCGTGTTCTGCAAATAGCGTACACGCCTTTGTTACTCTCATCCTCTTTTTCATTCGTATTCTCAGCGCGCGAACTTAACTTTCGAAAAGAATGGGCTTTAACCGACTCGGTAGCGTATTTTTTTCCCTCTTTTAAAACCGCCGAACGTATAATCGACGATGTCCCGAATTAGACGTTATCCCCCAGTACATGGAAAAATATAGTTTTCGATTTAACTTATTAAATTTCGTGAATCGGAACAAGAGGTATTAGCGCGTCTATTGAAACTTCCCGAAAGATATTCTGATTAAAATTCGTTAAGACTAGAATCAAAATTCAACGACGCAATGCTGCTGACGAGGACGAAGACGAGGACGGACGGAAAACAATGACGAGAGGAGCGGTGTTGTAGTTTGTTCTGCGTTTTGTAATTTCATTTCGTCACCCTTTCCTCTTTCTCTGTACGCCGTATTTATACCTTATAACTTTACTACCTGATTAAAAACTCTTCTCAATTTCGACTGTGTGTCATTTATTGTCAGACGTGATTCGTTAACGCGATTCATACTGAATAATATGTATCTTTCGCTTTACGTATTTCTAATTAATTGATTTTCGAAAATAATATACGCTCTTCGATGTACCATAGGTGCTGATTGTGAAGTCAGAAAACGTACGCGGAGCGTGTGATAAAAATTCGACACTGGCACTCTCTTAATTTTCGACGAGCTGTCTAATGGCCGGGTATTGGGTACACAGTTAAGCTTTGATGTAATGACGAAGAGAGCGCTGTATCTTATGACGGTTGCGGAAGAAATATGTGAAAATAGTACAAAATTTTAGTGTGCGATGGAACCCCGAAAACAAGCTATTGCCTTCAGGTGTTAGCCACAATATGAAGGTGGAAAAATGAATCTTGTTCACTGATTTCATGTCTGTTGTGGATTTTAAATCATCATAAACGAGCCACGCGTCGTGAATTTGATGAATTCCGTGGATTTATTTTATTTATATATATATTTAGCGACTCTGATTCAGAGTGTTGCTACAACATGTCATACGACAAAATATTATACAACAATATAATACAGGCCTTTTATTCTAAATCTAGCACTGATTTTCTCTTTCTTCCTCTCGGCGACTTTCCCACTATGACTCCTGAACTGACGACTGCGAATATTCGGTCACTCTTCTTCTTTTCCTGTATAAACTTCTTCTTGTTTTCTTTGATTTAGTTCAGCAAGGTAGTTTCCTTTAATCCTACCTTTCTCAAAACTTCCGCGTTCGTGACTTTGTCGGTCCACTTTACACGATTCATACGGCGATAACACCACATTTCTAGGGCGTTGATTCTTCTCTCTGTGTCTTTGTTGATGGTCCATACTTCCGACGCGTACCGCACCACTGCCCATACATAGCAATTAAGGACTTTCAGGCGCACCCTCATTACGATATTACGATCTCGCAAGACCCTCTCAAGATTATTGAATGCCTTCCTAGCCATCCCGCGATTCGAGCTTTAATTTCTTGATCGTCTTTTCCCTCTTCTGTAACTATTGTGCCCAGATATTTGTGCTGTTTGACTTGTTTCAGTCTAACTCCATCTATTTCCACTCGCAATGGCTTGCCATCTTTCACCCGCTCGATCTTCATAACTTGCGTTTTGTTGGTGTTCATTTTCATTCCGTACTTTAGACCCGCGACATTCAATGCATTTACCATTTGCTGCAGCTCTTGAGGCGTTCCTGCTATTAGCATTTTATCGTCAGCGTAGCTGATGGCGTCAAATCTCTCGCCATGAACCTTGAAACCTATCAGGACTATTTTTTCATACATGCTCAAAACTATCCTAAAATACCAATTTGTTTGAAAAATATTTCTTTTTGTACCCTATTCACACGGAAATTTTTATTTTGCAAACTCTGGAGCCCTAATACTTTCAAATTTTACAAATAAACCTAATTTAAAGGACATATCAGCGACGAAATCTACTCCTCTCAAAAATACCAGCATTTGGCTTACTGAGCATTTTTGAGCCTTCAAGGTTGAATTTTTGTCCCGGATGATGCCAAAAGAAGTTGTAGACTTGACGTTGCTACTAATTTCGTTTGAAGAAGTTCGAGGGAGATATAGGGAATTGTTTGGAACGAAACAAGTCATTGACGACCAGTGATTGACTACAGTGCTATGTATGCCACATTATAGATTAAGTCAAAAGGTGACAGTTGGTGTAGAGAGCAATAAAACTAAGTACTCAACTAACAATCGTCAAATTTCATCAGGAAAAATATCAGATTCCCAATCATTAGTTTGCGAAACATTATTTTCTTTTCGAGCTTCGCTCACCAATTATTGACAGTAAAATTTCTAATCTTGGATTTTTTCATTATGGGTCTAATTACAAACTTTTTTAGTGTTAGAATACGTTAGATTTACCTAACAATACGTATATAGTGGATACTGCTTAGCAAAAATTGTCAATCCCCGGACTATGTTGATCGTTGGTACCTACCTTGAAAAGTATATGATAGGTGTGCGCAAATGATGAGAAGACTGCAGACTGCCCACCAAGATCACTCATTTGTTGCTTGTTCTTTCTTGTCACCGCAAGTCACTGAAAGTCACTTTTTTTTTTTATTTATTTTAACGAGCTTTGAAACAATTAATAGGTTATTAGCTCGACGTATACAGTATGCTTATATAATGGTAATTAAAATAATTATATAGTAAGTTAGGATGAAGCAGTTTTGGATACGAGTAAAGAAAGATGAGGAAGAGTCAAGTAAGGGTAAAGTGGAATATGTGTGAGGAGTATAGAAAAGTTTGTGTAAATGTTTTTAAAGTGTAGTAGTTATTTGAGTATTGTAATTTAGTATAGTTGTGGGTGTTATATGTGAGAATAAAAGTCACTTAATTTGAGGTATTGTAGAGTACAGAATATGGTGTCGGAGTTGTTTTTGAGTGCTTGAGTGAAGGAGGAGGGTGTTTTGGTGGAAGGTGGGGGCAAGTAAAAAAATGTTCGACTGTTAGATTGTCTTGGTGGGGGCAAAAGGGAGGGGTTAGGATGTTGCTGTTGATTAGATGAGTGTGGGTAATTTTTGTATGACCAATTCTAAGACGTGTAAGAATGACTTCTTCTCGTCTTATGCTCCTGAAGGAAGATGACCAGGGGATAGGAATTTTTTTGATGGCGAGGAGTTTGTTGTTAGTTTGATTTTTCCAGAAGGTGTACCAAATCAAGGGCTGGTAGGAGGGAGTTGTCAGATATTTTATTGTGGAAGATGGCAGTTTTGGCGGCTTGGTCAACTGTATCGTGTTCTTGAAAATTGATGTGATCTGGTATCCATATGAATATTATTTCGGAGTTGATTGAGTTACGTGTGAGGAGTGTAAGGAGAATGCGTTGGGTGAGCGGGTTAGAAGTGTATGTATCGGTAAGTGAGTGGAGTGAAGAGAGCGAGTCAGTGAGGAGAAGGAATTTTCCATTAGGGGGAAGTTGAGCGAGTTGGGAGAATGTATGGCCATGAGTTCAGCTGTAAAAATCGAGGCGATGTTGCGGATTCTGTGAGAAGTAATTTTTCCATCGATGGAGTATGCTTATGCTGTTTTTTTGGTTGTTTTAGATCCGTCACAAAGGCAGAGAGTGTGGTGAGGGTAGTCCTGAAGTAGATTTTTGATTTGATGGATGTAAGTAGCTTTGTCGCTTTTGGGGGTTTCTGTGAGGTCAAGACATATTTTAGGTTGAGGGAGAGTCCAAGGGGGACGGGAGGAAGAGTGAATGGGTTTGAGAGGATTAACTACGAATGATTTATGTATGAGGTGTTTGAATTGGAGGCGGATATGTTTATTTGAGGGTTGATTATTATTTGTATTTTGTTGAAATATGCGATCGAAAATAGGGAGGTCCGGAAATTGTGGGACAGAAGCTAAAAAGTTGGCAGTTAGTGTGAGTCTGCGGAAGTGGAGGGGGGGGGCAGAGGCTTCTGCACATAAGCTGAGTTTAGGGCTGGTGCGAAAAGCTCCTAGGGCGATTCTGAGGGAAGAAGTTTGGATGTTGTCAAGTAGAGTGAGGACGGTTTTGTTAGCTGAGTTATAAATTGGGGAGCCATAGTCTAGTTTTGAGCGAATGAGGCTTTTGTATAGTTGGAGGTGTAATTTTTTGTTGCATCCTTTCGAAGGATGGGATATATATTTTATAATGTTGAGTGCGCGTGTGCATTTAGCTTTAATGGATTTAATCTGAGGAACCCAGGTAAGTTCTTGGTCAAACTCTAAGCCAAGAAGTTTGCCGTGGTTACGGGATGGAATTTGGAAGTTTTGTAAAATTAGGGGAGATATGGAAGGGATAGGGTTTCTTTTTTTGAAGATAACTGAGTAGGTTTTTGAGGGAGAAAATCTGAATCCGGTTTTTGAAGTCCATGAGGTGATTGAGTTTAGGGTTTCTTGAAGGAGTCTGTGTGCTCTTTGGGGGTTAGCGGAGGAAATAGAGATATTAAAGTCGTCGGCGAAGAGGCGTTGAGTGAGAGGGGGTTTGACGTATGTAGTTATATCATTGATTGCTAATAGGAATAGTAAAACACTAAAGACTTCACGGGACTCCATTGTGGACTGGGAGAGAGGGGGAGGTTATGTTGTGGATTCTTACTAAGAGGGTTCTGTCGTTTAGGAACGTATTTAGTTTATTTGGGAGGTGACCTCGGAGGCCAATTTCGTGGAGTTTAGTGGAGATGAGGTGTCTCCATACCCGTGGAAAGGCCTCCTGGAGGTCGAAAAAGATGAGTATAGGGGGACTTTGTTAAGATTTGCATCGTTGATTTGGAATTGAAGATCGAAAAGGGGTTGTATAGTATTCCGTTGTTTTCTGAAGCCGTACTGGAAGGGCGAGAGGATATTGTTTGTTTCTAAATACCAGTAATCTCTTATTGAGGTCTTTTGTTCATAGTTTGCGAAGAACATTGGAGAGGGCTATAGGACGATATGAGGCAGGAAGAAGGGGATCAGATTAGGGTTTTAAAATAGGGAGGATGATGCCTGTTTTCCAAGATTTTGGATAAATGTTTTGTGTGAAAATTGAGTTAAATAGAGAGAGGAGGTAAGAATCACATTTTGCTTAAAATGTTTCCTAGAAACCGGTATCGAAATTCAATTGAAGGTTTTGGCGGCGGTTACTCCTACGAAAATCGTCACAAAAAGTCGTCATGGTTTCTGTTACTCTTTATGACGTCATCAGTGACGTTGATTTATTTTAGGGACTATACAACATACTATAGTAGGATTAGCCCTTCATTATATAGGTCTAATACACACAGTATACTAGACTAAGAATGAGGCCTGAGAGCTAATTAGCTTAAAATACTGTATGCCAAACTTATACTAGACCAAGACGCGAGTGAGCCTTCAAAAACTACATTTTCTATCTGTACAATGTAATAATCTTCAAGAGCTAGTTGAGACCTGTATCCTTTGTCTCCATAGGTTCAACGTAAAGGCTTCATGTACTGTACGTTCGGCTAACTAGATCATCAGCGGTTTTCTGCTACGGTCGAGGACATCATCAGTAACTTAGGGAGACAACGGCAATTCCTTGATGAAGTTGAAAGAGGAACCATGGGTCGAATTGGTTTTGGTACTGAGAATTCAAATTGAAATCTTGATGAGTCATAAGTAGGTCGGAGGTCGAAATCTTTTTCTCCCCCATCATATATAACTTAGTTCAAGTGTCGAAGTGGATGCTTGAATGGTATCGAGGAGTTTGATTTTGGACTTACTGCATTGGCTGTAGATTTTAGCACCGTAATCGAGTTGGGAACGAATAAGACTTTTGTATAGTTGAAGCAGAAGTTTGTGATTACATCCTGTGCGGGTGTGGGAGAGGTACTTGATGGTATTGGAAGCTTTCAGGCTTTGTGTGACTTTATGTGAGACATCCAGGAGAGTTTTGATCAAGGGTTATACCTAGGAATTTATAAGAGGAGAGGATGTCGATTGTGAAGCCTTGAAGAATTAGTGGGTGAAAAGAGGTTATAGCGCGTCGATGTTTTCGAAAGAGATGACAAAACCTGTTTTACCTGAAGAGAATCGAAATCCACGGTCAGAAGCCAAGGAACCGATATGCGCTCGTGTTTTAATCAATTATGCGGTCGAGTAAAGTTTTCACATATTCTTGATAATGTGAGTCGCAGAATGCATATATAAGAGTCATACTAAAACTAACTTTACGAGGGTTACTGCAGAAAGATTCCTGTAACAATATTATCGAAACGTTTCAATTTAACATGCTGTAGTATTGTCACCGGTTTGCCATTTCGTGAATCGGTACCGTTAGGTCGAAAAGGTTTTTTCTGCTGGACGTTAGCGCCACAGGACTCTCCTGCAGTAACAACCTAAAAGAGAATCAAGTTGTTACACTATCGTTATAGGGTCGTTGGATGTATTACACGTAGTTACAATAGAATTACTTACTGTGACTAAGTCGACCAGGAAATGTAACTTTCTTTTAGATTGGCGAAGTGGTTTTTCTTCAGGTGCATTGCATTGATTGATGATGACGTCTTAGATGTTACGTCCGCCACGAAGAGAGGCGTCATTTCAACACCGTCTTTCTTACCGTTAATTTTTGTTGTACATTTTTGTCTTGAGATGTAACTCTGTGAGGTCCTGTGTACGGTGGTCGTGACGTCTTTTTTTTTGACTTCCGTCCGTTAAAGGTGGTGATGTCGGTACGTAAGTAGAAGTGACCCCTAGTGTGCGTGTGTTCTTTCGGATCTCGAAATGTAGGAACAGTCTCAGGTACAGTAGTAAAAATTTATTTGTACAGAGAAAATCAATGATTGAAGTAAAAACGGCTTTGCTCGCACACCTTTCAGGTACATCAACGATATTTTTATTCGATCTTCAAGAAATAAAGATTCGAGAACTACCGTCATCATCCCGACCGACCGACAATATCAAAGAAAGTAGAGTAATATATTAATCTCCGATGTTACACCAACTATCCATGATACCGATGGCCCTCTGATTAAATTTGTCACACCCAAAGAAATTGCACGCACGGCCAATAAGCTGAAGAGACGAAAGGCATCCGGTCATGATCTTATTACAAACAATATAGTTGCACAATGCCCAAAGAAGGTATATGTACTCTTAACGTATATCTACAACGCATCCATACGACTGTCGTATTTTCCATGGACCTGGAAAAAAACAAAATTCATCTTGGTACCAAAACCGGGTAAATCCGCCGACAAGCTAACATCCTACCACCCAATCTCGCAACTTAGTACGTTATCAAAAATCTACGAGAAGCTTTTACATTCACGTCTACTAACAATCGTTGATGTTTTGGGCATAATTCCGCCTCAACAATTTGGCTTTCGAGCAAAACACGGCACGCTTGAACAACCAAAATACGGAATGCACTTGAGAGCAAGGAATACTGTCCTGCTGTATTCCTTGATGTAAAACAGGCCTTCGACCGAGAATGGATTCAGAGGTCAGTGAGTACCTTCCATGAGACTATGGGAAGTTATTACAGTCATATCTCACGGATCGCACGTTTGAAGTACACTACGGTGAAGCGGCTTCTACCTCAAAATCAATCTCAGCGAAAAGTCTGGGAATCCCGGCTCTTGTCAGAGAAATTTTGTGAAAATAACAGGAGAGATTCATCACATTATTGTTGTAAAAATTACTACAAAATCCTGCCTCTCCCCCGGTACTCCGGAAAAATGAGGACAAAAGGATATGGAAAACCGGGAAACATCAGAGAAAAACAATCCTGACAAAAAAATGGCTAATGTGATTCGTAAAAACCACAAATTTGGATTATCGTTGTTTTGCAGATGACTACGTCAATTCAACTTTGTATGGCAATTGTCTTATTTCTTTTTCTTATTCACAAAAATTGAATACTTTAAATCCTTATCATACTTTTTTTTTTTTGCCTTCTGGTTCTCGCGAGGTGATTTGAGAATTATTTTTTGCGCTGAAAACGACGACGTTTTCTGATCTTTGATGGAATGTACGCGGTTCTGTTGTAGCTTATTCAAATTTAAGTTTCGAAGTTCTAATGTATTCAAATAGTAAATTGATATGGTGGCTTAAATCTCCATTAATACCAGTAGAAATATCGCCTTGAAGCATTATGTTTCGCGTATTATTTTGCGTTATAATTTCAATCGACTCCTCTGAATTAACTTGCATAAAAGTTAAAAAGTTTCCGCTCCATATTTTACTGGCAAGTTGAGAGTATGACGGGGATATGTAAATAAATAAAGTTACCACATGAAGAAATATAGAAATTGCAGGTGGAAATTTTACCCATAAATTTTTTAGCTTGTCGCTTGGAACATGCTTCTATTTTGTCCACTTTTTCTTCGTAATTCTACTCTATATGACAGTTTACACCAAAAAATAGATTATTTTATTTTTAATTTGTTCTTCGGCCTTTAATTTCGCCAGGACTCGACTCTCAGATCCTATACATCAATAACGAAGAGAAAGTGCAAACGCATACCCTCGATGTCCTGAAACATGTGGCATACCGAGTACAATATGTCACTGTGGAATTCTATTAAAAATATTTCGCGACTCAATTTGCTCTTCAAGACGATTACGGTGGCTGAACTTATGGACTAGCGCAAAAATGTACCTGTCTCACATCGAGCCCAATTTTGAATGCAACACTCTAGCGCATGACATTCAGGTTCTCTAGCCTCATCCTATATACGCTGAGCAGATCTTTCGTCTATCAAGCCATAGAAATTCAGCCCAGGTCAAAGTCACATGGTCTAAATTTTCTTCTCTTCGACTGTTTTCCCTTCCCAGCAACTGTGAAAAATTTTTCGATCATGTCACAAATAATTATCAAATCAATCTAGAATACCCTCGCTTTTCATCGTCAACTTCTCACAAGTTCTTGCTCTTTTTTTATTTTTAAAGGAGGTTTCCCAAAAAAGAATGACAAAACTTTTTGAAGGTCTACTCTTCTCACGAAGTAAGAAGAGGGAAGGATCATGAAACAACGAAAAACGCTCAAATTTTAGTTCCTCTCCTGTGGAGTTTGAATTTCGGACCATTCGTACTGTGCAAGAATTTAAGAGTGTTTTTCGTTCTTTCTTACAATCCACCTCGGATTTTATTCCGTTAGTGAGGAAGGGTACAAGGTGCTGATGTTTGAGTCTACAAAGCTCGAATTTGGGATTATATTAAGTTCTCAGCAATATTGAATAAAGCTACGAAAAAATGTCTGCTCCTTCCTCTTTAGAAAAAATTATACCATAATGAAAGTAATCAAGAAGTATTTATCAGTTTCTATTCTCGTTCGAGAGTTCGAAATCCAGAACAAGCGGAGATGACTTATGCAGCAAAAAGTCCGTTGTAACGTACAAGGGTATTTTCACGATATCGGTAAGACGGCGATATGTGTGTTATAGATTCTCTCGCGTATCACGTTCAGGATTGTTGAGAGAAGGATCGGTGGTTATTTTCTCTACGTGGATCATTATTTTCTCACGCATGAATTTGGAATCTTCTCGTTTATTTATATCATTTTATTTGCCCTCATTTTTCTGGAATCGCAGCAAGATTTTCTTTGCACTCGCTTCCCTTCCAGTCAAAAGTTGTTTTAAGTTATAATTTGCTGACTGGAAACATGAAAGGACTTTTTTTTTTTCTTTCCTTCTTTACAATATAGTCTCTATTTTAAGAGAGAATCGATTTTCATTTTTACTAGGATGCAAGTTAAAAAAAGACTCCAAACAAATAGTGTCGTTCCATAATTGGCCTTATTGGTTGTCGGACGGCACTTGAAATGAATTAATAAATAAATAAAATACGAAATGAAGTGAATTCTCGTCTTAAACTTCGTAGTCTTCAAATATGCTATAAATAACTATGAGTTGTCATCATTTAAGCTCCAAGGTCTTCGTTGGTGAGGTCATTCGCTATTGTGTTCAACTTATGGTCATGTCATTACCGCGTGTGTCAAGACGATTCAAGATAGCCCCTAACACGGATATAACACGGATAACAATTGTAACTCAGACCACGATCAACCCATACCCACGGCGATCAGTCTAGCCACGATTCATTTCTCTTCTTGCCTTCTGGTTAAGCTCTCTTCCAACTTGTCTAAGACGTTCTTAAACCAGAGGAATAGGCGGTTCGGGGAGAAGCAGGAAATAAACGCAAAAGGACGAGTACTCCGAAGGGAGAGTAAACTATGCAAACCGCAGAAAAAATATAAACGACGAGTGCTTTCGGTTAATGAACCATCATCAGGACTGAAATGAAATCAACTGACGAACGGAAAAGAAAAACAAGGTATTAAGATTGGCCAAACGAGAAATCGTGGTGTGAATCATAAACCAGTTCAATCAGGCCATCTTCGGGAATATTAGAGTTTAGTACAGTGATGCCATCGGTGTTGAGATGACGCATTATCTCTATATGATCGAGGGCGATGCGCTTACGGTAGGAATTCTTCTTATGGAGGAGCTTTTCGGATCCCTCGCGGAAGCTGTGGCCACTTTTTATTAAATGATCGGCAAAAGCTGACTCCCTTAAGTGTCCTTTATTCCAAAACTTCAGGTGCTCAGCTACTCTAACTTTCATTTGGCGGCCGGTCTCACCAATATAAAAGCCTCCACAATCCCTACTTTCCAACTTATACACACCACTCTTCTCATCAATGGGTGCGGGGTCCTTCAGCCTCACAAATAGCCCTTCGACTGTGGTAGGATTGTAAAACGCGGGTCTGAAGCTAGACGGGCGGAGGGCCTGACCCAATTGAAGGGAGAACTTTCCCAGGAGAGGGAGACTGATCCAACGCAAACGACGATCACGGATCGTGCCTCGGAGATGGTGGAATCAAGAATGATCCTCGTAACTTTCCTCCAAACCATCACTTCAACATCGACATTTACCCCATTTACTCTGGCCAGGAAAGCTGACTGACTCAGAGGAATACGAGTCAGTCTGTGAACTAGGTTATTAAAAGCAGCCATCTTGTGAGCAACAGGGCAGAACGAACCTCCGTGGACTAAAACATCGGTCGTAGTATCTTTTCTGTAAATTCCAAACTTATGGATTCCGTCTATTACAGAGATCGATAAATCCAAAAAGTTAATGGAAAATACCCCTATTTCCAACGTAAATTTGATGGAAGGGTACAAGGAATTGAGATACCGCAGAAACTCACCAAGGAGATCTGGGGGACCGGTCCAGGTGCGTAGAACGTCATCAACTTACCTGTGCCAGTAGTAGATATGATTAAGTAACGCCTGGTTCGAGGAAAAGAGGTCAAGTTCAAACTTAGACATGAAAATGTCGGAGATGGGAGAGCCTAAAGGTGATCCAATGGAGATCCCTGCTTCATCAGGTAACTCGAAAATTTTCCCTTCGAATTTACAATAGTTGAGGGACCAGCAAAGATTCAAGAGATCGAAAAATTCTTGGAACTCATTGTGAGGAATGTTGGCTTTGACAAGTAGCTCACCCATACGCTGGATAGTAGCAGCCTTTGGAATATTCGGAACAAACCAACAACATCAAAAGAGCAGATGGTCGTTCCCGGGGGAAGATTTACATCCTCCAGGACGGCAGTTAAAGAGGCCGAATTCAAGACCGAATGAGGGGATTCAAAATCAATTCGATGTTTGAACCAACGGTCCAGGAATTTGGCAAGGAGGTAGGTGGGAGAGGAGATGAATGAAAAAACAGGTCGCATCGGGGTATTGTTCTTATGCTCTTTGGGCAGCCCGTAAAGGAGAGGGGGGTGTAGGGTTAGGAAAAAGAGGGGCTTTTTTCATGGCTGCAGTCTTGATAATATCCTCACACTTGTTTATGACAAACCTAACTTCTTTAACATGCTTCGGGAAGCTGAAATCCTCACTCTCTTTAGTACCACACTGCTGGAGCACTTCGTGGACCTTGGAAGAATGAGCGGATTTCTCCATCACCATAACAGCATTACCCTTGTCAGCCTTAGTGACGATTAAATCTCCCTCCTTAATCTCCCTCTTTAAACCTCGGATCACTCTTCCCAATTTGTTACTCATGTGAGGGAGGGGGTTATTGCGGACTATTCCAGCATAGACTTTCTGGGTATTAAAACCAGGACCAATTTTAACGGCAAGATCCGCAACGACACTCGCCAAAGTTTCATCCTTCTTGAGGGGAGGTAGACTGAATTTCAAACCTTTCTCAAAGAGGGCTGTTTCGTCACTATCAAACACTACCTGACTATTATTTATGAGGGGTGGATGGAATTTATGAATGACAACACCGTCACTCACCCCCGGAAGAACGTATTCGTTCAATTGAGAAGCAGGAACTTTAGACACGCATAGCAACATACTCCTCCCCGCATTCACCTCTCCCAGGATAATTGGGCTCTGGACAAATACCAATGGTTTCTGAGCCAGTACGGTCCACGTACCGTTGCGCTACAGTACTCAGCTACAATGACAATGTGCATTCTCTTCTCTACCTCAAACTGCCATAGGAGATTTCGCACAGTTCTACAGTCCCCCAGATTAATTTGCAGGAACTTGAGTGGCCCTGTCATTAGGGGGGCGGGCGCTGGCTGTCTTCTTCTTCCTCCAGGTTGTATCGTACTCGAGGCTATGGTGCAGCGCCGAGATATCCTCCACTACCCTCTATGTGACTACAGTCACGTCCATTAACCTGGCTACCCACAGGGTACTTGGGTTACTGACGGCAATCGCGGATCGTGTGCCCTTCTTCGTCTCGTCTATAGCGTGCTGGTCCAATGCTTTCATTGGCACTTACAGCTGCGGAGACAATTTTTAGTATCTTGGCTGCCTATCTTCCTCTCCAAAGAGATTACTTTGCAGACACTTCAGTCATTCTTAGGATCTCCATTGCATTCTGTATACCCAGCTGTAGCTGACCAGTTTGTCAATCACAGCTAGCGGGCCTGTATTAGACTTTGGCCTCTATCTGCGGATAAAGGTCCCTTCAGGAGCGCTACTTGTCTCGCGAAAAAAGTGATCATGGTGTCTTCTATATAACACATCATAATTTAACCGTTTCAAATTATTTTTCATGAAAAATGCAGGGAACAAAACTTGTTGCTCTTTCAATTTTCTTCCAGATGAATGTAATTTCAGATTTTTTGGATAATTTTTTTCACTTCATCACTTTTTTTGCAAGCTTCTTTAAATTGCCGCTATGGTAAATCTAAAGGGCGCCTCCTTTGCCTTTACTCGCGAATTTCAATGCTCATTCATAGTGTTCAATGGTGTAGCAAGGGGCAGTTGAGGGGGTAGAAACCCCTCAGGACACATGAAATATTACATTTTATTCTAAATAATTTTTTGTAACATTACCTTTCTCCCACTTTTTCTTGACCCCCCCGCTTAGGAAAATTTTCTGGCTACGCCACTAGTGTTGATTAGGATTTCATCATCAGTCACAGACTCCTTTTTGTCGAGGACCTGGAGAGTCAATAATAAAATTTAAATGACGTGAATAAAATGTGATTGGAATTAGTCACTTTCTACTTCTTCAGTATCTCCACGGGCGCATTGGATTTTGGTATCAGGAATGAAGAAAAATAAGTAAAAGCAACAAATGAGAGAAAATGAAGAAAAGACTCGAAGCAACGTGTCGAAATCTTCGTACTTGGAAAGTAGCGCTATTGTTATCTTTCTCCTACAACTTTGAAAATGGATGAACGGTTGACTATTTTTGTATTGATAATTTTTTATTTTCCTATTTTAGGATTTCGTTTTTCGTTTCATGTCGTAATTCCCAGTGCACAAGGTCAAGGTCGTGTTTGTTCATTTTACTGTCATCCAAACTCGAACGTGAGAATCACGCAGGAGGATTCTATTTGTTAGAATCTGGTCTCCCAGACAGCATTCCGGGTACTTCGTATATTAGTTGAATGTAGACATCACGTTCTGCACAAAATATTTTCAATGGTTGAAATTTCAACCCACGAATGCTAGTAGGGACATGGGCCGCATATTTAGTCATTACTTCATCATTCATCTTCAGGGTTTTCGCTGTCGGCTTTGCATTTCGCCATAATATGCAATAATTTTGCTCTGTGTTTTTCTCAGCATTAACGTCATCTTTGACGGTTGTGATATTATTTTCAAATTGTATAATACTCGTATATATCCTTTCTGTGTATGAGACTTCCTTTTAATGATGACAGAATGACTCAATGCCCGCTATACCAAATCATTTCACTGATCGTTAGCACCAGAGGAAAAACTCGATAGAAAAAAATAACGTAAATTGAAAAGAAGAAAAAAAATGGCGATTTTGATGAACGAGCTAATTACTGAGGACAAAAAAGAAATATAAGAGCGAAAGTACAGGAGTATCTTCTTCTGCTGGGACAATGTCATCAGTCTTAATTTCATCCTAACCTTTAACACGATATTGGACGGATTTAATAACCTTTACAAGGACCGAGGAGAAAACGCGTGTCTTTTTTTTTCATCTTTCGCTCTCCATCTACGTTAAACTGAAATTAACGTAGAAATCTTCCCAGGAAGGTCACCGTAGGAAAACTCGCTGCTAGTATATTTCAAACACTCGGTTTTTCTTTTTCGAAATACGTTTTCGTTAGTTCTTTCACTATTGACTGCTGCTCTTGCTCATTGAGTAATGAAATGAACAAACAATCTCTTTCCGTTTCTTCGTGCTCCGCTTAATACGGTTTGTCGCCACCCTTTTTACGACTTCGGCTCGAACTTTTCGTCAGCAAAAGTACCGGTACACGTACTTTTGGTACATGTGTAGAATGTCGTCGTCGTCGTCAACGAGTTTCTTCTCGCTATTTTTCTGACTGTTTGAAATTCCGCGCGAGGGTTGGCCGAATGCTTCTATATTGTATACCTACGTTTTATTTCGCGTGTAATTTCCTGATGAAAACGACAATCCGAGTATCGGACAGATTGCCCTCGGAACACCTGCTAAATATTTTTTCATCTCGCGATATCGACGCTACTCATGCTATCCTCGCCTCGCTCGTACGGTTGTAAAATGTTGATGTATGGAAACATATTGGACGGATGTATACGTAAACTTGTTGAACGACGCTCGATTATTTTATAGTCGAAGTTCGGAATTGTGGAAAATACGACGTGACGGATTCAGGTTCGAACGTTTAGAACTTTTAATTGTATAGTTTCCTCCTCGACGCTCTTCGAACTTCGAGAAGATGAAGATGGTAGACGTACCTGCGCGTATAAAAAATATAGACCAGCTAGTTTCAATTTGTGATTATATGAACGTGTATTATTTTTTTCTTTCTTCGCAATAAAATCATTTAGGCTTTCACAGATTTCTACGTCGAGTATTGCACCACGAGTTCTTATTTATCGGAATGGGTTCTAAAGTTCGGACGAGTTTTCATACGGGTACATATAAACTTTCTGCGATGTTCAATCACAAAATGAGTCCTTCGAGAGCAGTTCATAACTCGAAAGTTGTCGTTTGTATATAATTGGGAAAATGTTACCAAAATCGTGACTTCTGTTGTTTTTGAAATCACTTAGAATTGGAGCGGGGAAGCGCGCGTCTTCATCGAACATCGCGCGGGACATTAATTGCTAACATGTTTTTGATATAAATAGGATTGAAGATATACGAAAACAAAATCAAACTCGTAAAGGGATGTAAATTCGTCGTAGTGAGATAGGAAATTCCAGAAAGTGCCTGGAAATGAACGAGAAAAAAAGACGAAAGCTACCAATATATGGCGAAGGACAGGTGAAAAGATGTGTAGAGAGAAAAGTACTCAAATATTGAAAGGAATAAATAAAGCCATAGACTGGCAGTGCCAGTGCTGATCTACTTGTACGACTATGCGTCCTCCTGTGAAACACCGGAAGGTCATATGAGCTAAGAAATCCGGTGAAAATAGCGAAGAAGTACGTAAGAGAAGATCGCAAGCCTATACCTTTGAAAAATTTTGGGCTTAGAAAAACTCACGGGTTCTTTTTAGGAAGTTGAACGAGGGGTGGCAGGAAACCTGTTTTATGGGGCACGGGGATCTGAAAAATGTAGATTGCAACGTCACAAGACGGACATGTGACTTCATCAAACTGTGACGTCTCGGGCCACGCCCCAAGCTTTATATGATAAGAGGGGGACTAGGAAAATTTTCAAGCTCCAAGCTGTGCCGACCGGTCGACGTTTTTCAAAAATAAGAACGATAAAACAGGTTTCCTGTTAAAACTCTTTCAAATAGAATATCAAAAGATTTCTGGTGGAGGCAAATAAAATATAAAGGTAATTTTTGATGTCTTTATATGTCGCTCTGCTCGTTCACCCCCACCCTGAGTCTAGTATACGTGTAAGTTCCTTTCACATACTGTTTGATAAACTGACTGGCTCTCGGAGCCTCACTCGCTCCGCTCGTTTGCCCCCATTCTTATTCTAGCATCTCTGAGTATACGTCAAGCTAAGCTAACTAGCTCTCACGGATTAACTTGTAACTAGATAAGCCTAGATGGATTAAGCCTAGTATGGAGACGGCCCAGACTTAGTATAAACCTAAGCTAGTATAAAACTTATGAAATCCTAGTAGTCGATTGCATGGGTCTAGTATATTATACTATACTTCAGGCCTAGTATTGAGAGAAAGGTGTTTCCATTCTCAACGCGGCAAGGGGTTGGCCTCACAAAAATCTGAAATTTTCCCACTGGTGTCGCCATCCCAGCGTATCCCAAGATACTGGATGTCAAGTGTAGTGTAGCCTAGTATATTAACAGGGAACCTGTTTTATCGGGGGGTAAAAAAGGGACTTAGAAAAATTTTGATGAAGTGATAGGAGGGGGACTTATCCTCTCTGCTTCATGCAGTATATTATACTAGGTTTATACTACGTATTATACTAGGCGTATACTAGGTCCAAGCCTCCTTTATACTAGGTCTAGGCATCCTTCATACCATAAGCTTACAAGATCTTTATCACTAGCAGTTTGTCCTAGCTCTGTACTAGGTCTTAGGCTTCCTTTATACTATAGGTCTAGGAGGTCTGTATTAGTGGTTTTACTAGCTGTGTGACGTCATCAGATAGTGATGGCACGATGATCGTGACGTCACAGATCTCCATCGTGACGTCACCAGATCGTAACGTTATTAGATCGTGTGACGTCATGAGATTATGATGTCATCAAATCATGACGTCATCAGATCTCCGAACTGATAACCTTGTTCGATTCTCTTGACCTAATGAGAAGAAATCTCAAGGTGGTGAGGAACAAAGTTCACCCTACTTGAGACGACAAAAATCAAAAAATGACACTCACATGATTACTCCCATAAAACAGGTTCCCTGTTTGCCTCAATTAACAGAGTTAATGAAGGCAATTCCGAGCAGCTAACTGTGTGGGCTGCGAGTTTTTTTGTTATACTTTAGGCTTAGTGTAGCCCAGTTGACTGCACTTCAATGAAGTGTAGAGTAAGATGTTTCTATTTTCCACATAAAGGGGGGGGGGTGACCTCGCAGAAGTCGAATTTTATCCTGGGGCGACTGGAGGAACAGAAGAGACATGAAACATGTCAGTAGAGGATATGGAAAAAATGCCGGTGACAAGAAGACCTAGGAAGAGAACAGACCTGTATCCTGGTAACGTCAGAGCTCGTTACAGTCAGCAGAAACCCTGTCAATTGGGTCGACTCCCGGAAGAAAGACTCGGGGAGCAAAGGTTTACCGAAGAGTCGATAGTACGTTTGGCCAAATCAACGTGTTTCTGATGAAGTAACTTGCTGAGTGACGTCAGAGGATAAAGATCTACAGTAAAACCTCTGATCAGCGGGCACTCGCGGTCACCTGAAATTTGTGCGGTATTTAGAGGTATCCGGCATTCAGAGGAGACAAAAAAAAAAAAGGTTGTATTTATGGTGAATGTTGAAGACCATCGGCAAATTTGTAGAGACGATTCTGAAACTGACAAACATTCCGTTCGAGACATGTTTTGAGAAGAAGGTTACGTTAGGAGGTGGTCTTCCTAAGGAGAGTCCCCTTACGCCTTTAATCTCCAAAATTTTCATGAGTGGTGTAGAAGAAGAAATCTTCAAACCTCCAACGTGCTTGTAAGTAAAGTGGGGTACTGGTACAGGTATGTCGACGATGTTCTATGTGCCTGGACTGGTACTCATACTGAACTTGAGGATTTCCTTTCATTCATCAATTCTTATTTCTAACTATACACCTATAGCGTTGTCTGAGAAGTGTAGCGGATTATTTTTGGGTATTTCGCTAATCACTGACTTAAGAAGAAGAAGAAGAAATGCAACCTTTCCTCTGATCGACAGAATCTAGGTCCTCTTCAGTTACCTCGGCACATGTGGCTAATTAATCTATTCTATGAAGATGTGACCAAGGGTTCTATTGCCTCGGCCCAATACGGACGTAAGTCCAGGAGTCAGGGGGCCTCAGGGTGGTCTCTTCTTAGACCAAAGTCAATGCTGCAGAATTTCGATTTACCCCTGCCCAGAGGCATCTACAGACTAAGTTTTACCTACCCTCCAAAGCATGAAAATCTGTCCTTCCATCCATGACCTTGGTAAATTGATCAAATCCAATTTTATTGCCTAAAAGTATTTACGGAAATGTACGGTTTATGGTATTCTGGTGTCTTGCAGAGATAAGGAATCTTCTAAAGATTTATAAATAATTGCTTCCGTTCGTATTTTGTTGAGAGCCTCAGTCTTCGGATAGATTTTACGATTTTTACGCTACTTAATAATCGGAATTAATTTAGTTTCAAGTACAGGAGCCAATGAGTTTTCTCTCGAAACAATCGCGTTTTATGGTAGAATGTAATTATCGCGTGTTCGTTTACAGACTCGCTATCTCACCTTAAAAAGTGAACGTTGTCTAATAATAATTAGGAATGGCTTATACGGTGATTGTTCTATCCGAACAACACTTACAATTATCATGTATACGTGAGAGGAATAGTTTAAGGAATTACTGCGGACGAATGCTAATTGAGTAGAACCGGTAGTATTATTGTACATCAACGAGCTGATGAAAATTTCCCGCCGACTTATCCAGGAACTTGTAGTATTATTGACCGACCTCGCGCAGGAATTCAGGAATTTCGTTCAAATGAGCTTATCATTTGAGGTTATAATATTAAAGGCTCGAGAACGTACTGTTCTCTCGTCTAACGCGAATAAGATCAGGATACGTGCATACGTATTTTCTCGCCTGTTTCCTTCGTTGTCGATATTTAACGCAGGATTGTCTCATATTCTCTCCTCGCGCTCCATTTCGATATCCTTCCTCGTATTCTGATACGTTTACAACACTTATTCGTAAACGACCACGCATCTTCTATCGTTTCCGCAGTATTGCTTCTATCACCTCGGCTAATTCCGCAGAGTATTCTTCGGTTTCTTTTTTTTTTTTTTTGAGTTTGAACATTGTGATTGTCGCGAATTTTTTTTCACGGGAATATCTATTACTGACAGTCTGGAAGAATTTCTTAACACAGCTTGGGTGACTAGGGTTAATCCGATTCAACCCATTTAGTGTGGAACGGAGTAAATTTGTAGGTTAAATTGCGGCTCATGTCGAATGGAGAAGGAAAGATCGAAATCAACTACCGCACAAGAAATTTTAATTCATACAAATCGAAGGAGCGACAAGGTCGTAAAATATCGAAAATTGATAAAGTTCGCAAATATTCGAAAAATAGTTCTATTTTGGTGTTCGTCAGTAGATGATTGTTTAGTCGAAAAAAAAATAGATGTATACTCGATCTGTAATTTTCAAGATTTTTCTCGACTTTCGACGTTTTACGACGTCGTCGTTTCTTCGATTTTTGTGTTTTTTTCGAATTTTTACGATCTTCAACAATTTTCGGTATTTTACGACCTTATATCGTTCCTTCGATTTGTACGAATTGAAATTTCCTGCGCGGTTATAAATTACGTTGATTGATTTCGATCTTTCCTTCGTCAGGGAAAGTCAATTCTGAAGTCGACGTTCTCTAGGTCGCGAAGATTCATCATATTGTGCAATCTTTTGTTTTTCTGAAGGTATAATTGATATTTATGAGAGTTTAAATTCGGGTACCGTAGTATGATTCTAGACCAATTTCAATCTCTGAAGAAATAATTTTCCGTTTTCCTCTCACCAAGGACAAGACCCCTACACCATACTCTTTCAACCTGCGCATGCTCATCATCCTGAACACCTTACTATTCGCTATCTTTAATTACCTTCCTATGGATTCCTGGTCATATCGGCTTCCTGGAACACGAAGAAGCCAGCCCGGGATGTAAGCGAGCCCTTCTCTCCTTTTTAATCACTGGTCCCTCTCCTTCTCCGGCCTATGGTTCGAAATCTTGCTAATGTCGTCCTTCAATCGTACATCTTTGGTCCCTTCGACCCTAAAATAAATTTAGTTTAGTATCAAAATCACTAATCTCGGGGTCCTCTTCAATTCGTTCCTCGTGCCATGAAGAAATAGTCGTAGAACGACTAAAAAGTTGACACATCCACGTAACCTTCTCTCTCCTCCACTCCTTGGGCTACCCTCATTTTTTTCATCATAGGAGAGGTATAAAGAGGATACTCGAATGAGTAACACGAAAGACGATGGATGCAAAGGACCGCACGAAAATTGAAAACACGAGCGCTTTCGGCTAATCAGCCATTCTCCTCGAAGTGTGGATGGCAACTGAAGCCAACACCAACAAGAACAAGCGATATCAAACGAAGCCATCGAAATGTGAATCGTTCCCGTAAACTAGTTCGATCAATCCTTCATTAGGAATGTACCTGTTCAAAACGGTAACGCTACTATTATTCCGACGTTGGAGGATATCGATTTCCTCAAGAGCCAGACGTTTGAGGTATGAGTTTTCCCTATGAAGAAGGACTTCGGATCCCTCTTTAAAATTTTGACCACTTTCGATCAGATGATCAGCAAAGGATGACTCCCCTACTTGTTTTTCCTGCAAGCTTTTTTGTTGACGGCTGGTCATCCCTATATAGACGTTGGGGCAATCTCCACAAGCCACCCTATAAATCCCTCCCCTCTCGGCCACTGGGATAGGGTCCTTTCATTTGACAAGAAGGCTTTTCACAGTGTTGAAATTATAGAAGGCTGGCCGAAAACCGAAGGGGTGGAGGATACGGCCCAACTGCGATGAGAACTTGCCCAAAAACGGGAACTTAATCCACCGTTTCCTACCATCTTGGTGTAAATCGCGAGGGAGGGAGGTCGTAGAGAGAAGGCATTTCCTCGTGAGCCCCCCTACGAACCAGCGAAAAATATCGTATTGGTGATGGTACCATTCAGCAATTATATTATAGTGAAACCGAATTCAATAGTGACGAATTGTCCCTCCTGGAAAAGGGTATGAAGTTTGGGTTACCCTCTCTTAAAAATCAGGATACTTTGGCCAACGTTGTGCCTGATCTCACAGTAAAACTCGGCCTCGGTGTTAACATCCAAGTAAAATGCGCCGAAATGGTCCGTAACATTCCCCTCCCCAGCGTAAATAATGGTGGGAGTGAATTGATTAAAGGCCTGAAGAGGAAGATTAGGGAGGCTGGGTTAATTGTCACAAAAGCTGGCAAAGGGAATGCCGTGGTGGTCATGGAAAAGTCTTCCTACACTTCCAAAGTCTACGACGTGCTCAACCAATGCGGAGCTCAGAAGAATTCCCAGTTCCATTTTGTAAAGAACATTAGGTTTCTCGTTAACAACCGTAAATTCATCAAAATTAAACGAATACGATCCTCAAGGTTACGGCTATCCATAATAAACGCGAAAAGACGAATACTCCGAAGGGAGAGTAAACAATGCAAACCGCAGAAAAAATATAAGACCACGAGTGTTTTCGGTTAATAAACCATCATCAAGCCTGAACTGAAAACAACTGACGAACAGAAGAGAAAAACAAGGTATTAAGATTAGCCAAACGAGAAATCACGGTGTGAATCATAGACCAGTTCAATCAGGCCATCTTCCGGAATGTACGAGTTGAGTACAGTGATCCCGTCGGTGTTGAGATGACGCATTATCTCTATATTCTCGAGGGCGATGCGCTTACGGTAGGAATTCTCCTTATGGAGGAGCTTTTCGGATCCCTCGCAGAAGCTGTGGCTACTGTTTACTAAATGATCAGCAAAAGCTGACTCCCGTAAGTGTCCCTTCTTCCAAGACTTCAGGTGCTCAGCTACTCTAACTTTCATTTGGCGGCTGGTCTCACCAATATAAAAGCCTCCACAATCACTACACTTCAACTTATAAACACCACTCCTCTCATCAACCAGCAAGGGGTCCTTCAGCGCCACAAAGAACCTCTTGACTGTGGTAGGGTTGTAAAACGCGGGTCTGAAGCCAAACGGGCGAAGGGCCCGACCCAATTGCAGGGAGAACTTCCCCAGGAAAGGGA
Source organism: Aspidiotus rigidus (assembly GCA_035079385.1). Taxonomy (NCBI): domain Eukaryota; kingdom Metazoa; phylum Arthropoda; class Insecta; order Hemiptera; family Diaspididae; genus Aspidiotus; species Aspidiotus rigidus. The sequence continues at coordinate 18,309,401 of JAVHKY010000054.1, read as the reverse complement.
GACTGATCCATCGCAAACGACGATCGCGGATCGGGTCTCGGGGGAGGGAGGTGGTGGAATCAAGAAGGCTCCTCGTAACTTTCCTCCGAACCATCACGTCAGCGACGACATTGACTCCATTCACTCTAGCCAGGTGTTTTATTGTGAGTAATTCTTTCTTGAAGGCAGACTGACTCAAAGGAATACGAGTCAGTCTGTGAACTAGGCTATGAAAGGCAGCCATCTTATGAGCGACAGGACCGAACGAACCTCCGTGGACTAAAACATCGGTCGTAGTATCTTTCCTGTAAATTCCAAACTTATGGATGCCGTCTATTATAGAGATCGATAAATACAAAAAGTTAATGGAAATCTCCCTATTTCCAAAGTAAACTTTATGGAAGGGTACCAGGATTTGAGATACCTCAGAAACTCGCCAAGGAGATCTGGGGAACCAGTCCAGGTGCATAGAACGTCATCAACGTACCTGTGCCAATAGTGAATGTGATTAAGTAACACCTGGTTCGAGGAAAAGAGGTCAAGTGCAAACTTGGACATGAAAATTTGGGAGATGGGAGAGCCTAAAGGTGATCCAATAGGGATCCCTACTTCATCAGGAAACTCGAAAAATTTCCCTTCAAATTTACAGTAGTTGGGGGGCCTGCAAATATTCTGAAAATCAAAAAATTCATGAAGCTCATTGTGAGGAATGTTGGCTTTGACGAGTAGCTCACCCATACGCTGGATAGTAGCAGCCTCAGGAATATTCGGGAACGAACCAAGAACATCAAACGAGCAGATGGTCGTTCCCGGGAGAAGACTTACCCCCTTCAGGACGTCAGTTGAAGAGGCCGAATTCAAGACTGAGTGAGGGGATTCAAAATCAATGCGATGTTAGAACCATCGGTCCAGGAAATTGGCAAGGAGGTAGTAGGTGAGGAGATGAAGGAAACAACGGATCACATCGGGGTATGGTTCTTATGCACTTTGAGCAGCCCGTAGAGGAGGGGGGTTGTAGGGTTAGGAACAAGGAGGCCCTTTTCAAAGCAGGAGTTTTGATAGTCGACGTTGACGTGATGGTTCGGAGGAAAGTTACGAGGAGCCTTCTTGATTCCACCACCTCCGAGACACAATCCGTGATCGTCGTTTGTATTGGATCAGTCTCCCTTTCCTGGGGAAGTTCTCCCTTGAATTGAGTCGGGCATTCCGCCCGTTTAGCTTCAGACCCGCGTTTCACAATCCTACCACAGTCAAGAGGTTGTTTGTGAGGCTGAAGGGCCCCATACCCGTTCATGAGTGGAGTGGTGTTTAGAAGTTGGAATGTAGGGATTGTGGACGCTTTTATATTGGTGAGACCAGCCGCCAAATGAAAGTTAGAGTAGCTGAGCACCTGAAGTTTTGGAAGAAGGGACACTTAGGGGAGTCAGCTTTTGCTGATCATTTAGTAAACAGTAGCCACAGCTCCCGCGAGGGATCCGATAAGCTCCTCCATAAGGAGAATTCCTACCGTAAGCGCATTGTCCTCGAGCATATAGAGAGATAATGCGTCATCTCAACACCGATGGCATCACTGTACTCAACTCTAATATTCCCGAAGATGGCTTGATTGAACTGGTTTATGATTCACACCGTTATTTCTCGTTTGGCCTATCTTATTACCTTGTTTTTCTCTTCTGTTCGTCATTTGCTTTCAGTTCAGGCTTGATGATAGTTTATTAACCGAAAGCGCTCGTCGTCTTATATTTTTTCTGCGGTTTGCATTGTTTACTCTCCCTTCGGAGTATTCGTCCTTTCGCGTTCGTAAATTCATCATTAAGCAACCTCTCACCAAAAAAAACATTTTGGAACTTGACCCTATTCCTCCCCTCCTTTACGGGCTACCTAAAATTCATAAGGAAGGAGTACCTATGCGACCTTTAGTCTCATTCGTCGCCTTCCCGACTTATTTCCTCGCAAAATTTCTCGATCGCTGGTTTAAATCTAGAGTGGAGTTCGAGTCTCCCATTCTGTACCCTCGTTAACAATCTGAAGGATGTTTCCCTCCCTCTGGGTTCAACTCCATGTTCCTTCGATAAGGTGGGCCATTTCCCAACATCCCAAAAGCTCTTACTATGCAGTGAATGGACGAGTTACTTGTAAAATCTGGTTTCTCTCATGAGGAAATGGGTGAATTCTTTGACCTATTGAGGATCTGTTGGTTCTTGAACTTTTGTAAATTTAATGGTAAATTCTACGAGTTCCCTCAAGAGAGTGGGATCCCTACTGGATTTCCTCTGGGTTCTCTTATTTCTGAAGTTTATGTCTAAATTTGAGGGCGACCTGTTCTCTTCAGGCCGGGTGTTTGCGAGTCATATACACTACCGGCACACGTACGTTGACGACGTTTTGTGTGCGTGGACCGGTGTTATAAACTTTTTGGACTTGTCTATTTCCATCATTGACGGCGTCCACCAATTTGGTATTTACAGAAAAAAATACCTCGACCAGTATTACCACCCACGGGTCGTCATTCGTACCTGTTGCCCACAAAGTTGCTACTTTTAATAGCCTCATACCTCGCTTGATTCATATCCCATTGAGTCAAGCTGCTTTTCAGAAAGAATTAATGACTATAAAGCACCTGGCTAGAGTCAATCAGGTCAGGGTCGATGTTGACCTTATGGTTCCTAGGATGCTCACAAGGAAATGCCTTGACTCCACGATGAAAAAATTCCGACTCTCGAGCTATACGTACATGGTGGGAGAGGAAATCGGAAAATTTCTAACTCTCGATCAGATCTAATGCGTCTACTCATAAGACTAGCTGTTTCCCACAGAATTGCGAAGTTCTGGGATTCTCCGCTGCCATGGCACCTGAATTTTTATGCGATAAAACAAACAGTGCTCACTGTAAATTACTGAATATTTTTTTATTTGCTAGTTCAAGAGACTGTTTCTAGTTTCTAATATTATAATAAATGGTGAAGACATCACTGAAATAATCCAAGCAAAACACTTAGAATTCAAACATTCATTGTCGACTCACACCCACACTAGAACTTGTCTGCCATCATCATGAAGCTTTTGCTTAGTATCGAATTAATAATACTGAAAATTACGCTACCCAACGGATTAAAATTTTTTGATATTTTCTGGCCCGGAAATAATTGATTCTTGAAGTATTTTTCATGCTGAAAACGACTCCGTTTTCCGTATCTGAGATTGGCTCGATTTTTTTTTTTTTTTTTTTCGGTTACGTCTACGTTTACTCGCCGCGAATCGAAATCTGCAGTATTCTAGTATGTAAAAACTTGCGTGCGTTCCGCGACGATCCGCGGCGAGTTAACGTAGTTGTAACACAAAAAAATCGAGTCAATCTCAAGAAACGGAAAAATACTTCTAGAATCAATTATTCTCGGGCAATTCAAAAAATTTCAATTTGTTGTGTACTTTAGATAACCAGTGTGACGAATTTTTGAAAAAAATAATAATACAAGGAGGGTAGAGTTAAGGCTGATTAAACACAGCGGGCAAAAATCTTTTTCAGCGAACACAAATCGAGAGATCGTTTCCGCGTTTTAGTTGTGTACCTGAACACACGTGAGACCGGACCAAACAATGAGACACCGTAACAGGAATATTATATTTTTTATCCTCTGTAGAGACGGCGCCTATGTTTCGCAGATACTCATGTCGTCAAATACGAGTATGACTCGAACTGATTTACAGACGCACACATGGTGAGCGAAGACACAAACCTGGAAATTCCAACAAGAACGAATTAATCCTTTTTTCTTTTCTTCTTTATTGTTATACCAGTTTTCGTCTCTAACAAAGAAGTCCAGTTATTTTGAATCGCTATCATTTGCGTGTAATCTTTTTAAAATTATATAGTTTTAAGAGAAGGATTATTTTCATTGTGCACGGCCAAATCTGAAAAAGTCGATCGCATCAGCAAGATTGAATTGAAAAGTCCTCGTTTACTGCAGTGGTTCCTAATCTGTGGTCTGTGGTCTCTTAGTGGCCCGTGAGATTTCTCAGACAACCCTATAGGTGTATAGTTGAAAATGTTCATAGGTGATCTAGAAGGAAGAAACGAAAAAGGAACTATTTGTTATGAATTACGAACAAATGACTGAGGTCCTCCGAATGAACGGTTGCCAATTTAGAATCGTTGAAGAGTGTTACTTTTCTGAATGTACGGTCGGAGACGAGCAAAACATGCCGTTGTGGTCACATTGAAAAGACGCCACCCGCATTGCGCATCGTACGCAGAGGGTTTGATCTGAAATCAAATTATCAAACCGCTGAAAATCTTTCTAACCATTTAAAATCTCGCATCTAAACCGAGAAGCAGTCGAGATACAACAACCTGATTCCGAATATAACAGGAGTGTTTTTAGTGATATTAAATCGTTTTCGAACCTATTTTACACATTTTGAATCTCCCGACTGTCGCAGACCTATTAAAAAAACGCAAATACTTCAACATCCATTTTCGCAGATTCGTCTTATATACGTAATGCCATTCTTCCAGCGATACGTATTCGATTAAATGCGGAAAAAAGTGTTCATTTCTACATTTTGCAAAAGAATAATAATATCATATTTCCGTTACGCAGAGATTTAGTCAAATGAATAACGAGTGTTTTTGACAGTTTCTTTATTTATTATTGCGAGAGAAAAATGAAACTATTAGTACAGTGCGTGTCGAGGCACGATTTACTTCGATATACCAGGTCATCATGAAGTGAAGAAAATCCTTTTTCTCCAGATTTTCGTACAATACCTTCTATCGCTTCGGTAGATATTCAATAAAGTTTTGTATGACTCATATAAATTCCACACTCCAACTTTTTCAAATTTTTATTCAACAACACTCCTTGATTTGGTGTAAGACTTACCTATAATCCGCGAACGAAATTACATTAAGGAAACCTGAAAATTTTGTACGTCAACGGCGGATTAAATTATAAAATAAGAAGAAACTCTTCGTGAATTTCAAAATATGCGGAAGAACATTGAGATTTTCGAAGGAAAAAAAACCGCTCAGATTCCCATCCGAAAAAAATTTAAGGAATAAACAAAATAAGGAGAGAAGATCGATAGAAAGAAAAATGATGATGGCACGCAGATACATTTTTTGTCAATTCTCTCACTTTTTAACCCACTTCGCGGCTGTGCTTCTCTTTTTATTACATGGTGATGGACAAGTGGAGTATACTTCCATAAGAATGAACGAGTAGTCCCAAAATCGAAAATTTTAGCTGACCCCATTAAAAATTTAAAAAAAAAAGTACATCAAAAATTTTCTTAAACAACCGTTAAACGTTCGCTACAAATGTTGGAAAATACCGCAGCTTAAATTCTGTACCCGAATAAAGGAAGACTTTCGCGACAGAAAAAAAGAACACGAATAAAGTGACGCGCTAAGTGTGTGATCAGTAAAACGGAGTGAAAAAAAGAAAAAAATTTAACGTAAACGAGAGATAAACGTAATCCACTTTGGACCATGAATTATAAATAAATCTTGAATATAGGTACACTAAAACAACGCTTTCAAGTTTATCAAGAAAGACCAAAAACTAAAGACAAGAAATCTCGAAACGGAGAAGCTATACTGTAAGTATTTGCTGACATCTTAATCTAAGAAAGTGATGACATAATTGTGCTCACGATACGCGATAAAATATACATTCATTTCACGTGAAAATATACTTAAGGCAGTTGAAAATACTTCATCCAGCATAAATAACTTCGACCTTATGAAATAGTGTCTACGCTCGAATGCTCAATTCGGGGAGAATTTCAGCTACACGCCTCCAGCAAATGAAGATATAGTACCGCCATCCCTCGAAAATTTTTCAACGCGACGGCCTAAATTAAAGTCAGTAGTACCTTATTTACGAACTCGTCGTCTGCAGGAAAGAAAGAAAGAAAAAAAAAAAGAATAAAAAAATAATGTCCTCTCGAAATAAGGTGCATATCTGTTCATTATCATTCGAATTCGTTGAAGCGTGCGAATATTGTTTTATTAATACGTTACGACGCGACGCCGCCGCCACGCTCTCGCAATTTACGGCATCCGCGTATGCAATTTTATTAACACGGACAGCGACATCGCGAAACGATAATAATTTTTCAGATTGATAGCGGACAGTCTGTTATTGTCAACGACAGAGCCTCGAAAAGTTACTATAGCAGTTGTCCGCGCCAATTTCGCCGCCACATTAGAGAAACATCATCTAAAATTCCTGTACTTTAATCCATCACATTGATGGAGGGGGCCAGTTCATTTGTGTGATAAATAACTGCAATAATAATTGCCCCATTCAAAGCGGCTACGCAATAAATTGGAAGGGAAAATGAGCACGTGAGAAGTAAGTCTTCGCCAATTATACGAAATAGTAGACGGTACTGTATAGAGAATATTTTTCTATTCAGTAATTGGGTGAAGTATCATACGAATCAGAAAAATTAAACTGCGAATTTCTGATCTGCCAGCAAAAGACACCTCTGATCTGTTTGGCCAACTTTGGCACTCGTCATCATTTAAGAATACCATTAAGGTAAATTGTTACTAAATTAACTTTTAAAAACAACTTTAAGGAGAATACGTAGTGGAATAAGAGTGATATCTCGAACCGTCTCTGGGTTCTCGCCTCTCTCAGAACGCGTCTTACCATTTTCGTCGATGTTTAAATAATTTTGCAATTCTCTGTCTGTAGATCATTCGTTCTTTGTTACATGTTCCAAGAATATAATGAAATGCGAGGCGATCTGAGGAACCATACCTAAACTCGCTCCTAATTTTTTTTTCAGTCACAAACTTTCAGTACCTAACTTTTTTCCAATTTTCTCAGAATTCACTTTTTAAAAGACCCATATCACTACAAGCACTCTTGGCAAAGTTCTCGAAAAAATTATCAATAAGAGACTCTCCTGGTTCCTTGATTCCAACGAAATATTAAGTAATACTCAATATGGTTGCCGTAAGGGTCGACCAACTCTAATGGCCTTTGCTGACATCGATTCCCAAATCTGCGACGCTCATGCTCACGGAGCGAACCTCTACTCAATATTTTTTGATATGGAGAACGCTTTCCCGAGCGTCTGGACATACCAAAATTTGCGTCATCCTGCACCAACTTGGACTTCGAGGACCCTTCCCTCTCCTACTTCAAAATTATCTTACTAATCGATCTTTCAGAGTCCGCGTAAGCGATCAGTATTCCTCTACCCTCCCCCGAGAAAATGGTATCACCCGAGGATCCCCACTTAGTGGCACCCTTTTTCTCATGGCCATCAACAACATAACAAAAATCATAAAGTTTCCAATTCAAACCCCACTATTCTCTGATGATCTAAGCATCCATTTACGTTCCAGTAACATAACACGCGCCCACCGTCTACATAAAATACACGCTTGGCTTTCCCTCCTAGGATTCCGCATTTCTTACCTCAAAACCAAACCCATCATCTTCCAAAAACCATGCCAGAAGACCATTAAAATACCCTCTCTTACAATAGCTAACTACCCCATCCCACAAGTTATAACTACTAAAGTTCTCAACCTCAATTTCCACAACTGTCACTCCTGGATCCCACATATCAAACTAACTACAGTAAATCAAAATGCATTCGAGCACTCAATGTCCTGAAATTCCTTTCCCACCATAAAGAAGGTTGCAACCGAAAAAACCTTCTTCAACTCTACCAAAACTTAATCCGATCCATCCTCGATTACGGATCACCCATTAACGGTCACGCCCCTCCCTCTCATTTAAAACTACTCGACACTATCCAAAATTCTTCACTCAGAATAACTACTGGAGCATTCCAAATCAGTCCCGCTGAAAGCCTCTGTGCAGACACTGGCTTCTTCCTACTTTATTATCGACGCCTCAAATTGACAACCAACTTCCTCACAACCATCCTACAATATCCGCAAATCCCCGTCCACCATCGCATATTCCCCCCTCACCAAAACCAAAATTCCATGACCAATCTACGTTCCAACCTAGAATTCAAATTAGCACGCCCCTTCAAGTTCCATTGTCTTAACGACATCGTTTCCTCAACCCCTCCTTGGCTCTTTATTCCACCCAAAATAATTCGCCTCCCTCGTCTTTCAACTTCTTCCGAAGAATACCAGGTACAGTTTAACAAAATTCTTAACAACTTTCACAACCTCACACTGTGTTTCACCGATGGATCTAAATATCAAAACAAAACTGGCTTTGCATACTCAATAGGTCACAGCATAGTTTCTCACCGACACCGCGACACCTCATCCGTCTTCACCACTGAACTACAAGCAATCTTTAGCTGTTTAGAACACATCCTCACCAACCTACCCTCCCGTCTTTCTCAACCCATTTTTGGTCATTTCCGACTTCCTATAATCACTTGGCGTCATATCCAACCACACTTCCTACTACCCACTCATAAATCGTATACACACTCTCATTGCCACCTTTCACACCATCCCCATCCCATTATTCTTCATCTGGGTACCTGGTCACGAGGGTATCCCTGGAAACGAAAATGCCGACAGAGCAGCCAAACTAGCAACCCATAACTCATCAGTCGACCGCTCTTTCCTCCCCTCACGCTCAGTGCCCCCATTGCGAATCTGAACTCCCCCTATCCATTCAACTCATCTTCTGCTGCCCCATCTTGACCCAACTCCGTAATTCCTTATCCGTCCCTCACAACCACACAGAGGCTCTATCAGATGACTTTCCCTCCATCCACCACACATTCAACTTTTTACAACAAGCCAACTTCCTCTCACGCATATAATAACGCAATCTTGCCGAGCTCATAGCTCTGAAGGCAGGCTGCTAGTAGGTCGTAAAACAAAAAGTTGTAACTTTGAAAGATCATGTCTCAAAGAATTTTCAACCCATGTGGACGATTTATTGTAGATTCAGAAAACTATCGTCTATTTGAAAATGCAAGCAAAAAAAAAAAAGAAAGAAATTGAAGCCAGTTTAGGTATGGTTTCTTAGATGGCGTACCGGCAGGTGGTGGCATTCTGTTTGTATTTTTTCTGAAGTCTACCTCTGCGAACTCGCTCTTGTATAAATTATGTATGTTTTTACAGATGAAATTAGCACCTCCCTGAGAACTTCACAACGCTTCACAAAAATCTTAAAAACGCATCACCAGGACCTGATAACATTCATGCTGCCATGCTAAAAAAATTACATCCAAACGCTCTCGAATATCTTCTATCACTCTTCAATAATATTCTTTCACAAGGTATTTACCCCTCAGATTGGAAACTAGCCTTCATCCTCCCTCTTTTGAAACCTAACACAGACCTCTCACTTCCGGCATCTTACCGACCCATCGCACTTATCAGTGTGTTGGGCAAACTATTCCAAAAAATAATTAATAAAGCCTCTGGTGGTTTCTGGAACAAAATAACTTGCTATCACCAATACAATATGGCTTCAGAAGAGGTCGAAACACAATACAAGCTCTTTCGGACCTTCAAAACCAAGTCGAAGAAGCCCTCCTTTCAAAATCCCCTCTATACACTATATTCTTTGATCTTCAAGAAGCATACCCCCGAGTTTGGAGACATTATATATGCCAAAAACTATACAATTTCGGTCTTAAAGGCAATTTAGCCAAAATTTTACAAAGTTTTTTACAGGATAGACCTATATCAGTTAGACTACAGGATAAATTCTCCTCATCCTACAGAGTCGAAAATGGTGTCCCACAAGGAGAGGTCCTCAGCGTCCTCCTCTTCCTGGTAGCCATAAATGATCTCCCACTCAACGCAGATTACCCAATCTCACAAAGACTGTTCGCGGACGACTATAGCCTCTCACTCCGTTCTCCCAATCCTGAAAGGGCTCATAGACTTTTACAAAAAACACTAGACAATATTTCAACGTGGTCGTCGGAACGTGGATTCCAATTTTCCTCCAAAAAAACATTCCTCGTTATCTTCCACAAAAAGAAACCTGTTCCATCTATTCCACCCCTTTTTCTCCAAAACTTCGAAATTAAAATCGCAAATTTAGCAAAATTTCCAGGACTTTTACTTGATCAAAAACTATCATGGGTTACTCATATTAAATTACTAAAAGCCAAATGCCTACGTGCAATAAATGTTCTGAAATACCTCTCCCATCACCGTACAGGATGCAACCGAAAATTACTACTCAATTTATACAAAAGCCTTGTTCGATCTCGGTTGGATTACGGATCCCTTATCTATAATCTAGCTAGTGCGACTACTCTATCGCTACTAGATACAATCCAAACCTCATCGCTCAGACTCGTACTGGGAGCATTCAAAACGAGTCCGAAACTGAGCTTGTGCGCGGAAGCGGCTGAACCGTCTCTCTCTGTGCGTAGAACAATACTCTCCTCAAATCTTCTAATTTCTATATCTCAATTCCCCCATCTTCCGATTCACAAATCCATTTTATCACATACTAATCCAGTCTCTACACGTCAACCACACAAACATATTCTCACTCACTTACAATCCTCACTTTCTCATAGATTCAAAATTCAAGCTCTCCCCCCCCATAATTTCAGCCATTCCTCCGTGGCTTTTCACCATTCCCAACATTCGACTAGACCTTACAGAAGTTCCTAAAATTTACAAGTCAATCGTCAGGCAACATATTCTAAAATTAATTGACGAATTCCCCAACCATACCATTTGTCTCACAGATGGCTCTAAACACAAGCATAAAGTAGGGTACGCGTTCTCCATAAACGAAAAAAATATCAATATGTCGCGTCAGTCTATACAACTGAATTAAACGGAATTCTAGCCTGTTTATCTCAAATCTCTCAGCTTCAGCCCGGACAAAAATATCTTTTACTAACGAATTCCCTCTCCTCTCTTCAAGCTATGACTGCTCCCTTCTCAAATAATCCTTTGATCCAACGTATTTTCATTACACTTCATGCCATTCATTCAATAAACTCTCACCTCACACTGGCTTGGATTCCGGGTCATGTCAATTTTCCATTACATGATGATGTAGATGAAGCAGCTAAAAAGGCTACTTCGCTACCAAAAATTACTGATCCAATTCTATCACCTGCAAAAGACTTGAAGGTATATCACACTTCATTATCACAAAAAATTTTGCACTCATCTTGGGAAAATCAGTCGAATAACAAAATTAAGAAAAATAAAACGTGAACCCACCATCTGGTCCTCATCCCAACGAAATTCAAGGCAAGAGGAGGTAATTTTAGCTCGGCTACGAATACGCCACACTCGTCTTACTCATACTTATCTTCTCACTAATCTCGCTCCTCCATCATGCCCTCACTGTCTCCAAGAAAATTTATCCGTTGATCATTTTTTCTCATGCCCCGTCCTACAACCCACTCGAACCTCCCTAAATATATCTTCCAATATCAATGCAGCACTAAACAACAACTCCGAAACCATCGACTCAACCCTAACTTATTTACGCACCACTCAATTCTACAACTTCATAAAATTCACCAACAAATTCCGTTCGATCGCCACTCAATTCCACCAATACCGTACCTAATCTAACCTAATTTAAGTTCTAAAATAAGATTGTAACGCCGAGCAAATAACCCTCGTGCAGTTTATAATTCTCGTAAAATAATAAATAAAATTACGGATGGTCATTTCGAAAACGCAGTTCAATATTACTGGTCCAAGGTTGTCACTTGTCTCCAGAGTTTGAACACCTTGAAAGAAAATGCAATTTTGCAGATTTTACGCATTGCATGCGTTCTCAAGATACCTTGAAACATCAAAGATTCCGAAAAATACTTTGTCGCGATAAGGCAGACAGAGTATTTATGGTATCGTGGTCCGAGAAACGTAGAATTGTTTCTCTTTATATCTTGAGATGCACTTTTTCGGTCTATTATTTGATCAAGTAAGGAGTAGAGAGTCTTCGTAATCATTATAAAGAGCGCTGAGAAAGACTCACATTATTATTAAAAGTCGGTAGACAAGGATCAGGAATAATCACAAAATTGCAAAATGAATAAATAATAAAATTAAAATTATGAAATGAATCAAATAAAAAGCTAAAATTTAGAATTTTGACAGACTTATGCACTACATGTTTCGGCCCGACAGTCGTAGACCATCTTCAGGTGTGAACTTGAAGAAAACAAAAATCGCATTACTGATGATTGTTACAGGATGAGACAGGAATATTATATCGGAGGAAAGGATTGAAATAATGTACAGCATCCAGGTTGTTAAGCAGGCGGTAACCAGAGAGGCGGGAGCGATTTAGAGTTTTGATGGTGTAGTACTCCTCCGAGTTATTCATGCGGCTACCCTTTTCGCATCGATGCAACATGGTGACGCGAATATCGCTGAAGGGGTGAGCTTTCTTGATACAGTGGCCAGACATAGCAGAACTATCATCACTATTCCTTGGTGGTGTAATGTTACTCCTTAATCCATAGATTCTTGTACGTAACTTTTCCCAAAACTCCCCAATAAACCAGAAACTGTTAAGAAATCACTTGACATTTTGTAATCGGTGATCGCGATTATCTGCTCGATTTACCCTCTGTCTTTTAACAAGGACGAAATTTTTTTATCCAGTTCTTGTTGACTTCAGCCTACTTAAAAGGGTCTTCATGTCTTGACAACTGATCGAAGTTGGAAAATGATACGTATTACTCCGTTATTGATGTCATTGACCGGACAACGTAATTTCGACCTCCCTTCCTCCTGCCCCATCGTTTCGAAAAATTTTTGCGTAATTTACCTAGTAAAGAATAAAAGTAAACAAGTCTGTAGACTTATGCATTGTAAAACGAGTTAAACCGAAAATTTTACGTACTATTGCTATTCCGTTTTTTTCAATTCCCTCTAATCGTACTCACGAGTACACACTGTACAAATGTAAAACAAACGTATTCCTTCAGGCACGAGGGAAAAAAACGATAAATAAATATGCAAAACGCAAGTAACGTTGTTTACTTTGTATCAAATATCAGTCGTATAAATTTGCTGAAACAAATGCTTAGCTGACAGTAAAGGAGAAAAACAAAGAGAAAACGAGATAATTTATCCGGCGTAAAAACTTAACCGTGTGAGTATATAGGTATACATACAGTTCGTTACTGGAGGCATTTCGAGGCGTATTCTTTACACAAAGTTTATGAAAATGATAATCGAGTTACTCGACGTTCGATTTATGAAAAGTTTGAAGGTGAGGCAGGGCGACCACAATAATCGAGAGGGATTCGAGTGATATTGAATTCGCTCGCGCGTAACTCGTGTCATCCCTAACGCGACAGCCTCTCACGTGGCCCATTCTAACGTATTAATCTGATTGAGAGAACCCTTCTCCGAATCATAAATAAATCAAATACCGACAGTTTACGTTTAAAACCTCGTGGTAACCGCAAAAAGGGCCTACGTCTTTCTCGGCACGCCAACCGAATATAGACGTTGGGCAATCCTCTTATGTACTTACTCGTGTACGTCCGAGCAAATGCCAACAAGAGCGAGAATCATCGACGGGTATAGAAGAACCTGCGAGCTAATTTCGCTTAGCCATTTCTGTTATAGCGTTTTGTGGTGCTGCGCTCGTATTTTCGCATTCCAGCGTTCAAATTCGTGCAGACGCTACCAGGTTATGCGATTTTTCACTATCTCTTCGCGTTACGTACGTGCAACTTCACTTCAGCATTCGCTATCCGGAGTTAATGATTTATAAATTCTGAAGAAGTCGAACATCCCATCGCGCGATACACTTTCGAGGAATGTGGTGCGATTTCATTCGACTATTGTGTGGACACGTATGAGGAAAAAGAAAGTGAGAGGGACAGGAGAAATTCTTTCACGCTTATGCCTACGTCAAACCATTTACGCGTGAGTTCTTTCCGAGACAGGCTTCTCTTCCACTTGAAGCGTTCGAAACTGCTTTCCTTTTCTATGTTTCGGGTGTTTTTTTTTTTTATGATGGTTATTTTTGTTATTGACCAATCGTAATTTGGTGTTACAATGTTGGCTGAATGCAGTAAAATTTGAGACTAATTATCGTAGGTCTTTCAGGCTTTGTTCTTTAGGAACTTTTTTCGATTACTTTTTCCGAATGAGAGTTTGGTTCGCACCCTTTCATGAAGTACGTTAATCGGAACGGGCAGATAATGGATTTTTCGATTTCGTAGGATCGATCGTTTGATCGAAAGTTCCCGAAGTCCCCGTCTGAAATACGAAATAATACTTCGGAAAACGAATCTTTCCACCGCCTCCCTCCTCTCTTACTCAAATTTATGCTGAGACTTGATCAGTATCCTCGCGTCGCACTGTGGTCGTAAACTGAACATAGGTGAACTTTAATCCAAAAACGAAAGTTTTCATTGGATGTGGAAATGTGTGTAATTCAGTAGCTTTTAGGACCTTTGAACTTTTCGTCTATTTGCAAAATCCAACCAACTCATTATTTCCCCATTATGAGTTCATGCTTATAAAGGTCCAAAAATCTTTAGCACTGAAGTGCATTACGAGGCTTCTGTATATTTTCTGTGAATAATGGCAGTAAAAACAACATCTTAAAAATATTGGCACACGTGAATGTATGGTCGCCTACCCATGCGATTTCAAGGGGTTAAATGTTTGATCAGTCAAGTGGAACGCTTCGAGACGCGCCAAATTGGGTACCCTGCACGTTTCTCCAGAATGGTTGGTGGTCTTCCTATGCAGTTATTACCATTTTTTTAAATTAGAGACTCTCCTTATCTTGTGACTGAAAATTTGTCTTTATTTAAGATAGTGTATGAATTTTATCTGCAACTGAAACAGATTTTCAGAAGGCAAGAAGAGAAGAGATGAAAGAAGAAGATGAAGAAATGCCAAGCATTTTAATGGCAGAAAACGAGGATATTGAGAGTTATTCTGAATAATGTATTGTAAATTCCGATTAAAACAGCTTCTCTTCTTCTTTTCTTAGATGCTTTCAATTTTTTCCCTTCTGTAATCTTGAACAAATATCATTCCAAGTTTTTATCGGTAGTAGCCTCCGGTAGCACTTTTTGGTATGGGGATGACTCGAAAAAAACCTTAAAAATAAATTCAGTGTCAAAAATACCGTAAGATTGCTTGCTTTTCCTCTTTTTTTTTATCGTACTCTGAATTAAGTTCACATTTTTTCAGTTTTCGATTGCTGTACACCGTTCGGAATTCTAATTAATCCATCACACCTATAGCTCGATGATCGAAGTTTTTCCAATTTTTTGTCAGCCCAGAGGCGAAATTTTTTCAAGTTCCTCTAAGTACAAGAATTGATTAAAGTTTCTCTCGTGATATACAAAGTTCGATAGTCATAATTTCTCCAAGTTCTTAAGGGTGTGCTTTACTTATTTCAAAACTCCGAAACGGTGTACGATAAGTTGCATAAACATCCTCAAGAACCCTGCAAGGTTCGGGAAGCCATCGGTCACTACGCGACGCTTGTCGGGCGTGCGTGGGTAGTCCTCGTAACAAATGACGAGGAATGACTTTGCAAGGTCACATCTCAGGGCTCCATCTTCTGACGAATTTTTTCGATCTTTGGAAATGTTGTACAAAAGGGTTCAACGAAAGGCGCTATCGGAACAGAATCCTGAATTTTGGCTCCAGAAGAATTTCACTCTCGTCAGAAAATAGACGAATTCTTACCAATTTCAACGTTTAATTGAGAAAGTATAAGAAAAAATTTTAAAATTCTGCTTCGATAGCGCTCCTGGTTGAACCTTTCTGGAAAACATTTCAATTCTTCAGAAAGATCTGTTGAAAATTCGAGCAGTAAAATGTGATTTTCAGTACCATGTTTTGCGATCATATTTTCACAAGTAAAGCACACCCTTAAAGTAAGTTGGAGCTTTGCCCTCTCGGAACCATAGGTTGCCAGAAAAACGGCAGATTTTTTTCCAGATCCCACAAAATAGGTTCCTTGTTGACCCTCGCTTGATTCTATACCGAGTGAGACCAAAAAATGGAATTTTGCGTTGAATCTGTTCTAGTGCAGTACCTAAAAAGGAGAAGATTGGGGTGTATTGATTAGAGTGTAAAGATTGTAAGGGTGGTCGCCAGCTGAAGATTAGAGTTGATGAACACGAGATAGCCTGGGAGAGGGGTAGGCTAGGAGATTCGGCATTCGCTGACCATCTAATCACTGACGGGCACAGCTTCCGGGAGGGTTCTCAGGTGCTGCCCCACAGGAAGACTCGTACTTTAAACGCATTGCCCTGCAACACACATAGAAATCATTCGTCATATGAATACTGATGGTGTCATCGTGCTGAACAGGCAAATATGATCAAAGGTCTGATCGAGCTTGTTTACGAATCACAACTCGATGATTAGCTTTTTCTTTTTTGTCTCGAGTTGGTGTCGTTATTCCGTTTAATCGTTGGGTCAGTTTCTTTCTTGAACTCGCTGAAGATGGTTTTTTAACCGAAAACGCTTCGTTTGTAGAAATTATTTCTGCGGTTTTTGCAATTTTCTTTACTCTCCTGAGTAATTTCTGCTCCTGCTTTTTACTCTCGTGAGTATACTTTTATTTCGTTAGATGTACACTTCAAATCTACGAAATTTGTATCTCAATGTTATCTTCAATTTGCACCCCTACCCAACTTTCTACGACTTTTTGAGCCGGGTTATGAACCAAAATGTGCCAAAAATTGACCAGTTTTCTGAAATGAGAAATTGAGAATTCCCCCCCCCCCCTTTCAAGCTACTCGGATATTTCATTCGGAATCTGCGTTAAATTTCACTTTCAAATCAACAAGTTTTAGTTTTTGAAAATTTTTGAAAATTAGTAAATTTGTGGCACATTTTGGTCCACAACTAGACTTAGAAAAGTCCTAAAATGTTAAGTAGGGGCGCAAATTGAATATTAAATTGAGATACAAATTTTGTAGACTTGAAGTATACATCTAACGTTTTGCGTTTTTGCGCTGGAGTGAATCAAACGCAAACTCCCATTAAACTGGTAACTTCCATTGGCCTCACCCGGGGTGGCTCGAAGGTCAGTTCACACCCTCCTTCTCATATGTCTAGTTCAAACGTCGAAATTCTTCCAAGTTCCTGAAGTAGACCCGATACCTCCCTCTCTCTACCACGATTCGCTGGGGTCGAGCTTGAAACTTCATTGAATTATTTCGGAGACTCGTCGTGTGTTATAACTTATAAGTAACCAGTTTTCCGTACAATAAAAAGAATATATAATCGAATTTGAAAATAAACGACCTCGTAATTATTTTCTGACTTCTATCTGAAATGTACATGTGGTTTCACTTCTGAACAATTCCAATTGTTTGACCCCCTACGTGTCTATTTTTACGTACGTTTTCCCTCTGTAGATTCTGTGTTTTGTTTTTTTTGGATACTTTTCACAATTTTTAGCTTTTTCTCCATCAGTCAACCATCATACCATTTTACGAAATATTGATCAAAGAAAAAAGTAGTAGCGAGAGGGAGATCGAAAATCAAGAGATAAGGAAGGGAGAAGGAGTAAAGTAATTTATTTGGGTTAAAGTTTCAGGAAAAGTGAGATTACAGAAAACGAAATAACTCATCGTATAGCCGAGACATAGAAAAAATACTGGCCTATAAAACATATCAGAGAGGGGGAAGTATAAAAAACGAACTGAAAAGTAATATACTGAATACTACATGCGTGTTTTCGGAAGTACAGCACGAAGCCTACACATGAGGGATGACAAAGAGAGAAGAATAGAGAACGAGAATAACTCGTCGAGAAGCGAGAAATTGATGCTGGGAAAAGAAGACGAGATAAGATAGAAATGAGTATCATAAAACAAAAATTTGAGAATAATATAAAGTTCTTTAATGAGGAGAGAGATTGGATTAGACGTAGTTGAACAATAATATGGGAGGTTGGTTGTATATAAAACTAAAGTTTTGGTAAAATGCTTTCGAAAGAAGAGGAAGTTAGAGGAAAGATTAAGAGACAAGAAAGTTGAATTCTTAATGAACAAAGTGTAATATCGAATAACACACGACATAAACTAATGAGAAATAAAGATATTAAAAAAATAAAAATATGAAAAAAGGAATAAAATGAAAACATAAAAAGAAGCATAAAAAAAGTACTCTAAAAAATCTGAAAATCTAAAGCTTCATTGTATTATTTTTTATTTTATTTATATTTCCCTATTTAATAAATTCATATAAAATTTTTAAACTTTCTTCTTCTCTTTTCGTTTTCTATTTCCTTGCTTTGAAAGTTTTCCTTTAATCATTCTCATGTAAAACGGAAGGACACTCTAATGGCAACATGAAATACGTGATCTGGTCAAGAAGGTGATTGTAAGTTCGAAAAATTCAAAATGTGAATCTTTGAAGAGAAAATTGTGAGGCTAACACTCGAGCACCTCACAGTTTCTGATGAGAAATGGGTGCTCCAACTCATTGTCGGATTTTTGTTCAAAGTCACACATATATCAGCCACTTGAGCGCTATAATCGCTCATGTATTTTGAATGCTGTATAACTATTGAACATAAAAATGTAGTTTTCATTGATGATTGCAGCGCTAATGTGGTTGAGATAGAGTGCACAACTTCAAACCAATCTTTGTATTAAAGTAGTGCATCCTTTGGTAAGACTCTGAATAACAAGAGTTTTAATGGAACTCCATTTCGTCTAAAATTAGGTCTACAGCTGATGGCTGCATTTGCATAATTTTTCTGACGTCACTCTACGAGTATGCCAAAAATGCAGAACTTGAATGCAAGTGTAGCCATCAGCTAGAGATTTATCCCTACACTAGATAGTAGATAAGAGTCTCGACTGCAGGGTCTCAGAGATGCTCTCTAGACACTTGTGCACTTGCGAACGAAAATGCTTTAAGTCCCCTTCCAATCGTATATAGCTCAAGAGTGGGAATTTTTTTCAAGTTTTTGACCGGACGGCGCACGACAAATTTTTCCACGATCCCTTTCATCTTGGCTTAGAGGATGAAATTTTTCTACCTCCCTCTCTCATCATATATAGCTTAAAAGTCGAAATTTTTCGAGTCCAACGTTTGATCTGTCAGTGATAGGGAGGCTCACAGTGGGATGAAATGCTATTCTAGCTGGCCGAAATTCGAAAATCGAAGGTCTGTAAACAGGTGCGAATTATTTTGTTTACGTTTTAGAAACGTTCCGACCACCCTAATTTAATAATGAAACCAGTTTTTGAGGAAGTGCGTTGGTGTGAACAGCGTGGCAGATGTACAAGCCAACAAACATTTGTTCTTGTCATTTCAACAGAAGAGTCAGTCATTTTATTTCGGAAGCACGTAGTTCCTTCCGTATTCTCTATGAGGTGATAAGAGTCTTGTGATTTATAAAGAATTTTGATTGAACTTTTGAACTTTTTACGGCATTTGATGATTGGACGACTATTTCTCCTCATAAAATACTCCGAAAGTAAGCAAAATTGTAATACATTTATAGTCAAAACTTCATAATATTGTATTAGCCGTTTAAAAAATTTACCAAAACTTACCAAGGCGGGTGGGACGGAAATGATTCCTTGAAACCTTCCTCTCTCAACCCACATTGACACTTTTTGCGCCTTTTCGTGATTTTTCAATACAATTATTTCTTTCAGTTATTTGAGCATAAAAGCTATTTATTGGGGTAGCAGCTATTTAATAGAATAGCTCAATTTACAAAAGAAATTAAACTTGCATCAATGATAATAACGACCTCGGTAACAGATCTAGAACAGGTTTTCATACATTGCTATGTACGTACTGAGTTCGCGACCCCTTCCCCTTCTAGAACGTAACAATTGATTCCATTTATACCGGTACTAGTTGAAAGACCTTTTGTTGCTTTGCATAATAAATTTAAAAAAGTATTCTATCTATTTAGGCAGTCCTGGATCCACGGGGGGGGGGGGGGGGGAAAGAGGAGAGAAATTCCCCCCCCCCCAAAAAAAAAAAAAAAAAAATTCTTTAGTATCGAGGAGAATGTAAAAAAAAGGCCCTTTGGACTTTTTTTGAATCATTTCCCCTCCTGAAGTGATCGTCTGGATCCGCACCTGCTTAAGCGTGACTTCAACTCATTCTAAGGAGATAGGACCCTTTATTTCCAGCCTTTGACCGAAAAAGAAGAAAAAATCCGAGCCTTTGGCAAAAAAAGCTGAGAAACTCTTAATCATGAATCAAACTGAGGAAGATGACATAAGCGAAGGAGTAAGAAGATAAGAGAAGCAAATTGAAAGAAAAGGAAGATTTTTTCAATTTTGAATTGAATGATACTTCATTCTGCAAATTTTGAATTTTCTTAGATACTAGAATTTCTAAAGAATAATTCGATATTTTGATAACCATACTTAATATTGCTTGTTAAAATACATTTCTTTTTTTTGTCAGAATATTGATTTATCCGATGTAGCTTCAGAGATAAGATCCAAAATTATTATTATTACGTAGAAGGTGACTTCAAGGAAAAATATTTGAGTTCTACAGTCTTGATCATCCCTTATCCTATTTTCATAATCTATTGCTCTTGATCAGTAAAACCTTTGGCCCAAACTCTAAATAAAAGCTTTAGAAATCAAGGAAAAATGCTTGTCATCATAGATCTGACTGAAAAGTCGAATACTACGCTCTCGGTTACCCCTTAGATGATGTTCATAAACTTTTCCTCTTAGTCAGTATACTTTTTGTCTACGAACTCCGAGTAAAAGCTTCAAACTTGGAGCAAAAATGATCCTAAACTTTGAGAAAAATTATCCAATCATAAATCTGACTGAAAATTCAAATTCTACGATCTTGATTACCCCTTAGACGACTTTAATAAACTGTTGCTCTTGATCAGTTGAAAATTTGTTCACAAATTCCAAATAAAGGCTTCAAACTTTGAGAAAAAATGACCCAATCATAAATCTGACTAGAAAATCGAATTTTACGAACACAAAAACCCTTTAATTGATCTTCATTAGGCACTCACTCGAAAATTAGAATTTTGGCCACCTAGCATGGCGTTTCATCCCACTGTGGGGCTTTGGCAAATTTTTGCAAATTATATTCGATTTAGAACATTTATCATACGTCGAACGGCAAATTTTTCAGAGTAATCCCCCATACAACACGTTCCCTGTTGAAATGCTAATCCAATGAGCATGGGTGGTATGACGTTTAGCGACTTACGATGCTCGCATCTCGGAATTTTATCTGTGAGTTTGGTGCTACGATACCTACGCGAAATAGGCGTTATCACAAGTATGAAGTTTTCAAAACCTTAGTTAATAAAATGATTGATTACTTGTTTACTTTATGAGGATTTGTCAATGTTCTATATGGCCACAAAATACACCATGTCTTTGGGTTGGGGGTCAGTCAAAAATCTGCGCAACGTAATAGGAAAAGACGTCTTATGACGTCATCAATGCCCTTGACCTGCTTTAGGAACTTGGAAAAAATGTCAGCCTTTAGCCTTCATTATACCAGGCCTAATATACAGTACGTGTATGCTAGGCCTGTAAGGAAGGCTGAGTATAGGATCGATATTTCGATACAATCGAGATCAATATATTCATATAGATTGATATTTCTTTCCAAACGCCCAAAGACGTATACATGATTCGATTCGATGTTCTTCCGTGAAGAAGAGAAATTTCCTTCAACTTTTATTCATTGAACCTAACTCTTATCCAAGTTTCGGTTCAGTGGCTTCGCAAAAATATAAATGAAGTAGGACATCGACAAGAAAGCTGATGAGTATTGTAGAAGCTACACCTTCCTACCATTTTCAAATTGTTTAACGTTTGAATTACAGTCAACTAGACTTGAATTGAAAAATTAGAAAAGAACCTAAGGTTTCATGATGTTTCTTTCGAAAAACTTTATGCCGACGGAAGGTGCTATGACATTCGTAGAGAAGATGCCGTACTCCTGCGTGAAAGATATCAATTTATCCTCGCAAATTGTTAGATCTTATATTAGTCCGATGCTCATGCTGTACGAATTAAAAGGAAAGCTGGAATGATCAAATGCTTAAAAATTTTGATCGATTGACATCGACTGCTCATAAATACAGTGGAACTAAATTTAGTATTTTTGTTATTTATATTGATAAAAACGTGAAAAAATTGCTTTCCTCCCTAATTTATCAAAACTAAATCAACCTACTTTTTGAAGATAGTATGTTGTGGAACAGCGAACGGAAACTTCAATTTTAAATACTTTTTTTTATCTCGCTACAGGATATTTTGAAGAGAGCAAAGTAATTGTAACTTTCATAAGAATCTTGAAAAGTCATTACAAAAAACTGAAACCTACTATGCATGAAAATTGAAGTGGCCTGTGCACTCGTTTTCTCAAGTCGCTCAACTTTAAATTCTCATGCATAGCAGGCGCTTCAAGTCTAAACGTGTGTAATTAGTGCGAATTTCAGATAGGCATTTCATGTTTCTGAATATTTGTATCCACTAAAAATACTCACTCTGATATTAAGCTCATTTTGACATTGAGAGGAGCTTAGTCTATCGCCTCCGCAATTAGTGAATATGCTGGCTGATGCATGAGAAATAGATATCGATTCGAAAGAAAAGTAAAAAAGTATCCCCTAGTTTGCGCATTGAGTTGAAAAATTTGAGCTTGAAAGAGCTTCCGATACAGTTATGTTTGTTTGCTCCGAAGCTCAAGTCCTGTATACCCCATTCCCCTTGAAGCAATCAGCAAAACTTGATATATTCGCCAGCTTTAATAAAGCAAAGTTTTTGCTTTCAGTAACATTTGCGTCTTTGTTCCACCATTCCAATGAGCACTTATTGTGCGGAGAAAGCGAGACAGCGAACGATATTGTAACTCTTCTTCGTGCCGTTTCCAATTTTGCCTCTTTTCGAACTCGTGCTCAAGTAACTTATCTGTATTTGTATATGCGTTCTTAGGCCCTACCGAGTCATTTTCCGCAAGACGACTTCGCGTGAACTATGCTTAAAAATATACAGCATTTTACTCGCGACGATGATGTAAACAACACGTCGTCATTACATCGCGAGTTGAGGCAGAAAGAAAAGAGCGAAAAAAAAAAAAAAAAAGTAGAAGAAAACTTCGTGCTTTTTGTTGACGACGAATATGTAAAACAAGCGTACTAATTGAAACATATCAGTTCTCGCTCGCGCGTCAACGTGGATAAAGTTCCAACTTCAACAGAATATTAATTTTTCTTCCGTATTTTATTATAAATAATAACGTTTTCCCCGCTGTATCGGAGCGCGGACGAAGTAGGAGAATATTCATTCATTTTATAGCGACGACAGTGGGCATGCGATGTTATTAACGACCGTGGTCGGAATTAATTAAATTACCGGGTTTTGTGGTTACGAATGCTGATTTATGACAAATTGTTTCGTCTAAAATATTATATTAATACACCGACGTGTACACTGCCAAAAATAGATGTTAAAGGTAGCTAAGCTCAGGGCTAGTGTACGTTTGAATAGAGACTACGAACAATGAACGATAAACGTTATAGTATTATGAACAATTAAGCTTTTCATTCTACAGCCAGAGAGAAGGCCTAACCTTGTACTGTAGGTCGGATTAAGTGTGACGGTACAATACTCGCGCCTGGAATCCGAAAATCGGTTCCATAAGAGGACGCGGTTGCTTGAAGATGGTAAATCGATCTATCCTCGATAAATACTTGTTTCTTAGGATGAGATGTCGGTGGGTTTTCTGAGGACTAACTGAGCGTACTAGCGAAAAACGATATTCAAATAGATGTGAATGAATCACACACGTGTGAAGATTATTGAGTCTACGGACACTGTTTAGTGGTCAACATTTTTGGACTTGACTCTGAAAGCATACTTAACGTTGAAAACTTTGCCGTCGGGTGTGTTTCCCTTCACCTCAAGTTCTTGTATCACGAGCTTGAATTGTCTGACTTTTTTTTTTTTTTTTTTTTTTTTTAAAGCCACCAGAAATGTGTAATTAAAGAGACGCGTTTCGGTATATCGTACCATCATCTGTCTCGAGAACGTACTACAGTATCCTAGCAAGAAATCATCCTTGGACGTGGTTATTTGAACAATTCTTGAGAAACAAGCTGTCATCAAAAATTATCAATAATTCGGAGTGTGCATATTGTAGGTGCGCTAGCGTCGCCCATGTAAAATTATATCTATATATATGAACAAGTACTGATAAGGAAAGGGTGATCATATACAATTCGAGTTTTCAGTTTTTCTTAAATTTCTCAATAAATACTGAATTTAAAGAAAAAACGCAAAGAACAACGTTTAATGAGCATAAAATTCTCTTTCAGGAAAATATATTTTTAGGAAATTCTGCGGAATTGAAAAATCTTTGTTGTTGTTCTCGGTTGCAAAGTCCGAATAGACCCTCCTGGTTCCTTGAATCGAACGAAATATTAAGTAATACACAATATGGTTGCCGTAAGGGTCGATCAACTCTAATGGCCCTTGCTGACCTCGATTCCCAAATCTACGACGCTCATGCTCACGGAGCGAACCTCTACTCAATATTTTTTGACATGGAGAACGCTTTTCCGAGAGTCTGGACAGATTCGAGGACCCTTCTTTCTCCTACTTCAAGATTATCTCACTAATCGATCTTTTAGAGTCCGCGTAAGCGATCAGTATTCCTCTACCCTCCCCCCAAAAAATGGTATCCCTAAGGATTCCCGTTAGTGGCATCCTTTTTCTCATCGCCATCAAAAACATAACAAAAATAATAAAATCTCCAATTCAAACCCTACTAATACTCTGATGACCTAAGCATCCATTTACCTTTCGGTAACACAAAACGCGCCCACCGTCTACTTCAAGAAATAATTAATAAAATATACGCTTGGCCTTTCCTCCTAGGATTTCGCATTTCTTACCCCAAAACCAAAATCGCCAGAAAACTATTAAATTACCCCCTCTCACAATAGCTAACTACCCCATCCCACAAGTTATAACTACAAAAGTTCTCAACCTCAATTTCCGCAACCGTCACTCTTGGGTCCCACATATCAAACTAACTAAATCAAAATGTATTCGAGCACTCAATGTCCTGAAATTCTTTTCCCACCCTAAAGAAAGTGTAACCGAAAAATCCTCCACCTCTAACAGAGCTTAATCCGATTCATCCTCGATTACGGATCACCCATTTACGGTCTCGCCGCCCCCCCGTCTCTCACTTCAAACTACTCGACACTATCCAAAATTCTTCACTCAGAATAGCTACTGGAGCATTCGGAACCAGACCCGCTGAAAGCCTCTGTGCAGACACTGGCTTCCCCCCACTTCATTATCGACGCCTCAAACTGACAACCAACTTCCTCACAACTTGTCCTGCAATATCGGCATATCCCCTCCCCCCTCACCACAACCAAAATTCCATGACCAATCTACGTTCCAACATAGAACTCCAATTAGCACGCCCCTTCAAGTTCCATCGTCTCAACCACGTCGTCCCCTCAACCCCTCCTTGGCTCTTTATTCCACCCAAAATAATTCGTGCCTAAAACGCCTCCCTCGTCTTTTAACTTCTTCCGAAGAATACCAGGTACGGTTTAACAAAATTCTTAACTACTTTCACAACCCTACACTACGTTTCACCGATGGATCTAAACATCAAAACAAAACCGACTTCGCATACTCAATAGGTCACAGCACAGTCTCTCACCGACACCGCAACACCGCATCGGTCTTCACCACTGAATTACAAGCAATCTTTAGCTGTTTAGAACACAACCTCACCAACCTACCCTCCCGTCTCCGCCTCAACCCATTTTTGGTCATGTCCGACTCCTTATCGTCACAATCGACGCCATATCCAATCACACCTCCTCCCACCCATTCATATACTCATTGCCACCTTTCCCACCATCCCCATCCCTCCATTCTTTATCTGGGTACCTGGTGACAAGGAAAATGCCGTCAAAGCAGCCAAATACTGACGAACCATAACCTATCAGTGAACCGCTCTTTCCTCCCCTCACGCTCAGATCTCTCCAAACACATGGTTCACTCATTGGTCCAATCTCAAATCACACACAAACAAACTAGCCCAAATGAAAAATATTCCCATCCCATGGGATTCTTCAAATCTGTTAACACGCTGAGAAGAAATAGTCGTCACCCGTCTCAGAGTCGGCCACACCAGACTCACACACACCCACCTCATCTCTCATCTCATGCCTCTCTCATGCCCCCCATTGCGAATCTGAACTCCCCCTATCTATTCAACTCATCTTCTGCTGCCCCAACTTGACCCAACTTCGTAACTCCTTATCCATCCCTCACAACCATACAGAGGCACTATCAGATGACTTCCCCTCCATCACCGACATATTCAAATTTCCACTCTCACGCATATAAACACAATTTCGCCGAGCTCATAGCCCTGAAGGTAGACTGCTAGCAGCTCATAAATTGATAATTAAAAAAAAAAAAAAGAGAGAGAAAGAAGTATTAGCAACTCTTTTTGTTTGCTATTCAAGAACCTGTTTATGTGGAGGTTTTTCGATTTAAAATTTGATAATCGTTTTGAATCGATTATTTGCTCAAAATCTCTCCCTTCGCTCTCATATGGATTGCTCGAAAGACGTTACCGTGAATTTTTCGGAATAGTTCCCGCCCTTTCGGCAGCCTAGTCCCCCATACTTATTGAGGAAATTGAATTTTTCCATGGAAAGGAAGTAATTGGAAGGATGAGGAAAGATGATTCCTTTCCGTGCAATTCGAACCAGTGACCTCTCGCGTGCAAGACAGTTCGCTAGCAAAATCCCATCAGGTAGTTCGACCCCGCTCGCGCACCGGAAGTCTCTGATTCAAACTCCATCGAAAGAAGCAGGAATTCGTGCGATTTTTATCTTTTCCTTATCCTTCTCTCACTTATTGCCAGAGCTTTCAAAATTCTCTTGCTCAAAGGACAAAATTTTTCTGAAGTCGGTCAAGGGTTTCTACCAAATAGCCTCCGGTTCCTTCGCCCTTCGGAATCAAAATCCCTCATACATGTGAGATTCTGTTGAAACGACAATACTTGCAGATGATTTACGCAAAGGTGTTAGTTACGCATACAGAAGAAAGGAATTCTATGTTCATGGTCTTCAAACTAGCGCTGCCATCTTGGTATAGTTGATGCTAGATTAGCATAATTTTGGGATGTTGGGCTTTGAAACAACGGCTCTTCTACTGCATCATAGAAAGATGATTCGTCAGTTGGATGATAGTCCAGTTGTACACGTGGTCGTCGTCGTCTGGTCTCCCTGTAGTGGATGGATCCATGTCTCATCTTCTCGTGTGTACACGCGTGCGACTAATGAGCCCATGGTTCATCCGCACGTATCGTATTGGTCGGATGGAGTTTCGGTCATAAGGGCCGCGTTTGGGGTGCTGATTAAGGTGCGCCAGTGGAAACGGTCCTGACAAGCGGTCTCCCAGTCTTCTTCTATTTTTGTCAGTTTTAGTGCTGAATGGCGGGACATCTTTATACCGCTTGCGCGGGCCCTCTTTGCACCTGGTATCACCTGCGAGCTCGCTGTAGAGTACCTGTCGGGAGAGTCTGTTATCACTCATTCTTGCTACCGCGTCACCATATATGCAATGGATCCACAATTAGCCCGCTCTCGGACGCGAGTGTTTGACATAAAGTCCGTCTATTTGACGCCGAGTATTCGTCGTAATTGCCGTTGATGAAATCTTTCCAGCGATTTGAGCTGCTATCTGTAAACGGTCTAGGTCTCAGAACCGTAAAGCAGGGTAGAAAGAACTACGGCCCGGTAGACAGCAACTTTTGTTCCGATTTTTAGTTCCGCGTTGTTGAAGACTCTCTCCACAAGCCTGAACATAGCCGATGAGGCCTTACGCAGTCGCTGGTTGATCTCGGTTGTCCCAAAACCGTCCCGTGTGACGATACTTCCCATCAGATAGCTGAATTCCTGGACATACTCAATAGCTTTG
Organism: Aspidiotus rigidus; assembly: GCA_035079385.1. Classification (NCBI taxonomy): domain Eukaryota; kingdom Metazoa; phylum Arthropoda; class Insecta; order Hemiptera; family Diaspididae; genus Aspidiotus; species Aspidiotus rigidus. The sequence continues at coordinate 18,281,522 of JAVHKY010000054.1, read as the reverse complement.
CCTCCAACTTTAATTTCCAAAGTCTGATCTGCTGGGAAGTTCATTCGGAGAGCTTTTGTTTTGCTCTCATTCTCCTCCATTCCAAGCGTACTGTAAGCTTCTGTGCGGCCACCGCAAAGGTCCCAAGCGGGGTCATATCGTCCGCATATTGTAATTCCGTTATAAAGCGTGACCGCACGTTCTTTTGGGATCTTAAACACGTACAGCATAGTAATCAAAATCTTTCTGAATACATTGTTCTTCCTTGCAATTCGTGTTGAAAGAGTTTCTCGTTCGGATGCGAAAAACAATGAAAGAATAAATCTAGAAAAAGATACTGTAGCTATATAGGTGAAACATGTTTGACCGATTTTGAGGCGGGCGAGGATGATTTCTTCATAATGGGCAGCTTGATCGGAGGAAGTCCCGGGCACCGGTTTGTTCATTATTGTTTTAAGTTTGATTGAATACGGAGCTTTCCAGAAATCGTGCCGGAGTCGAGAGTGGGGGTCGGTAATAGTTCTTAAGAGTACACAGAGTCAGAAATTTAATTGGAGAAAAAAGAATCTTGGACGGCAAGGAAAACCGCATCATGTTCCGGGAGGTTAAGGTGGCCCTGAATCCAAAGGAAGGAGACTGGTGTTGAGGTGGATAATAGTTTTTGTAATCACTTGAGTAATTGTCGTGTATAGCCAAGAGAGATAACAGTCGAGCTAAGGAGTGAGGAGAATCAAGAGTATATGGCGTTAGGCAAGATTTATCGATCGGTGACGTCCTGAATCGAGTATCCGTTGCCGGTATTGAGGAAACTTACGAAGTAGATTTACTGTATATTGGAGAATTGTAGTACGATTACAGCGATTCCAAGAGTCAGCTAGGTATCAGAGGATGTTGATAGAATGTAGAACTTCGGCTATTATCAAGAGGGGTCCATAAAGTCTTATGGTCAAAAGTAATTCCGAGCAGTATTCAGAGGAGTAGATTGAGAAGGGATATGGAGCGTGACAATCTTTTTTCCAATATCATCAGGATTGTTTTATTTTTGGAGGAACGAAAGTCACGCGCAGAGGCCCATAAATTTTCCTCAAGGAGGCTTGACTCCTTCTTTTGAGATTTGTAGGATCGTCGGCGAAGAGACGTTGGGTAAGAGGGAAGTTGGTACGTCTGGTTACGTCCCGAAAGTGGACTCGAACTCCATACTTTTTCTTGTGGAACACTGTCTTGGGTAAGATGATGGGCATATTACTTTTTAATCATCGATCATTGAAAAAATATCGTTTGCTTATGCCGAGAAAGAGCACTGATAAATGCGAATAGAAAAAAATAAAGTGGAGAAGTCTTCTTTTACGAAATCTAGAATTGGAAATAAAAATGACGACAGGAAACGTACTTATAAGAATTTTCGCGATATCATGTCGATACGTTTACGATTAGGGAGATTCGTTCTTTCTTGTTTTCAATCGTGCTTCTGATCTGGATTTATATGTAAATAACGAGAGTGACTTTCATTACGGTTTGTAACTTTTCCATTTATTACGATATTTTAGAGCCGGCTATAAACAAAATGTTGCCTGTGAAAATAGTCTGAGCGAAGAAGACGGGAAAGAAAAAACCTAATTTCCAGCTTCGTCTTTTCTTATTTCCCTATACGTTGTTATACTTATATATATAGGTCATGTTACTTCGAATTTTACGCCATCAGTTTCAAATAATTTTTTTTTCTTTCCTTTTGTCTGAACTTTCTTTTTCTTTTTTTCTTCCCCTACGCTCGTTCTGGGTTTATCTAATGTATTAAAATGGCAAAGAATACAAACAGAAGAGAAAATTGGACACCCTATTCGAATGTGGTATAATTATGTGGTTAAAGAGAGAAAAAGTGTAAATAGCCTTAAATTCTTCGTCGAAAAATGTACATATAATGTTGTTGGTAAACCATCGCTGTTCACCTAATATAAATACATATAAGATTTTTTCTACTTTGAAAAATCTGTTTTATGGCTGCGTCTCATGCCTGGGTCGCGTATTTTTCTATCTGTACTTCAAACTCATATTGAGGCCTGTATCTTCGTGAACTCTTCAAACCCAACCATCGTTTTTAATGGTAGCTCTTCAGTCCTCATATGCTGAATTCGGATTTGCAAATATTTCATTATGTACCATATTCCTGCTCTTCTATCCTAAGAACTTTTAGAGACCGTCTCTACTTTTTTCAATAAATTGACTTCTGAATGTAGCCCATTTTCTAGTTCTTAGCGAGAAAGCCGCTGATATTTTTGTTTGTGGTACTTTTTCAGAAGTATGCGTCCATGTAAAAACTTTATCTAGTCAGGGAGTTTGTATTTTTTTCTTCCCTAAATCCAAGGAGTAAGGGCGTGACGTCATTGGATGGACTTTGAAAAGTTTTTATCAAAGAGCAGAAATCAACTACTTAGATCTCTTCCATCTCTCTCAACCTCGAGAACGTCCGCCATTTTCCTGTTTCTCCACCTTTCGTAAGCCCTCCAATACTGGAGCTTTCCACCACTTTTCTCATAATTAAATTCTCTGCCTTACTCGCCTTCATTCACCGCTTTCTCACTATTCCTCTTTCACCGCGCGATTCCAATAAGGAGAAAGCCCACATGAGCGAGCTCGATCTCCATCGATATCGACAGTCATCTTTATAAAATCTCTTAAACGTGCTGTACAATCAAAGTTTTCCTCACAACGTACTCCTTCTCTTCGTCCCCCCACCTGGGTTCGTCTGCCCTTCCTATTGTGTGGCACTTCTCTCATAAGGATAAACTTCCCCCAAAGAGTGCAGTGGAGTCCATCGCGCAAGTTGTACAGTTTCTGACTGTTCTGCTGAGTACATTGGCCAATCTGGTCGTACCCTTCGCGAATGTACCACCGAACGCCTCTCTGCTTTCCGATGCCAACTCCGGAAAAATCGGCCATTGTCAAAAATTGTATAGACAATAATCACTAGATTACAGAATACTCAGAGGGTAATCTAATTCAGTTTTACAATTAAAAAAGGATTAAAAAAATTGTTTATTGAGCATCACAATCAGGTGCATTTTGACAGTTTTGGGATGAAAATTTTTCATGCCTAGAGATAAGAGAAAACACAGTGTTTTTCTTTTGTGTTGATTAATCAATGATGTTGTGTGCGCAAAAGACATCACTTGTACAATTTACCTCACTTATTTGCATTTTTGGCACCATTTTGGCGTTTTTGACCAATCCGGCATTTATTATACTTTTGGCTAATTTCAGCAAAAAAATTTTTCTACTCATACTTCCTCTCACCATGACTCGTACTCATATTTTATCAGATTGTGTTCACCTCTTCTACAAAAGAAGTGCCAAGTGCCAAAGAATCCAGTCTCTAGTCATCACCTTTGTTTGATGACTTCGCTACTTGAAAATAGAATGGGGGCCATTGAGAATCTCAATTCTGCTTGACCAGTAGAGCAATAGCAGGTCAATTTTGAGTTGGTATTAAAAAATGATAATAGAGGTCAACTCATTTTCAGCCTTGATTCTGGAATCTATCTGATTGCGCACTTGAAATCAACCCAATGTGGACTTTGAGTCTTTCACACTGATGAGTCAACTGATGATCCAGCAGGTCAACATCAATCTCTAATATCGGGGAGTTGACTTAATTTGGACATTGACAATGACTCAATGGTGACATTAGAACGGTCAACTACAGTCATTTGGTTGTACTAGCCATTTAATTTAGAGTCTACATGATTCATTGAACTACCACCACTATTCAGTATAAAGTCTCAAAAGTGGGTCAGGACCGCGTATTCATCATCTTATATTACAGGCCCCTGCAATTTCAATTTCCTTTTCCTATTTGCACCTAAACCTCAACTACAAAGCGCTGTCCTTGGAAAATTGTTATCATCTCAGGGTGCAATCTGCAATTTGATCACCACAAAATGATAAGAGTATTTTCACCAATGACAGGGCTGCCAACTCCTGCAACCAACGTTCGAGCTCTAATTTCTTTATACCATTTGATTTGAACATTGAGCAAACAACCTTATATGCAGCTAGCTCTCTTTAAACATACGCATTTGAAATACCCTTATTTACGCAGCATGCACAAGAGGATGATTCTATGCTACAAAAAGATAAATATGATACATACACTCTCGCGCTAAACATAATGAAAATGGGTTGAGAAAACGCTTACAGCGCCGACTGAATGCTTTCTGCTTCTTGAGAACATCATCTTCAAGCCTAATTCATATTCAGTACGTCTATAGGCAACATATTATTATTTATACTCCCGATTCAAGATACAGATGATACCTATAACTTTCATCTTTATTCGCAGAATTTAATTAAAATGAAATTAGAGCGCTTGACTTAGCAACTTGAATTACGATTAGTTTGCAGGAGCCTCCGTTTGTTTAGTTTTTTAATCTTTTCTTCAGACTACTCATTCTGTTAATTTTCATTTAGATCCGGTGGAGTGAAAATTTGTCGTTCAACTGAGGCTCATGTCCAATTTCCTATAGAATCTTCTAGGAATGGGACTGAATAAGGATTCAACCATGAAAATAAAAAGAATTTATAATTTGACTACAACATTGTAGTTCTATGCGAGTACGGAGGCTTCGAATTTCGTACTCGCATAGTTCCTCGTGACATCTTGAACAAAGAAAATATTCAAGTTATACGTATCCTTTTTTCGGATTCTCTGGTGCTTCGCCAAATAATGTAGAACGTAAATAATAAAAGGTTTGATTACAGTAGAGGATTCCAAAAACCTACTGAAATTTCGTTAAACTTTCCGCCCAATAGAGCCGTTATATTTGAAAGTTTCAAGTGTATATTAACGTCAATCAGCACTCTCCTCATCTACGATGATACATTTCTAGCGGAAAACTCGCAAGTTATAGCTTTTGCAAAAATATAAGAAGTGTAGTTTTATTTTATTGCGTCGAAGCGTATCAACTTATACGGTAGTTCGTAGCAGATCCGAGCGTTATATGCGTACATTAAATGCGTTATGATGGCACAAAGAATTCACTGTTTTTTCGAACCTCGATTCTATTTACGGAGTATAATGTTTTAATTAAGAGCTTACGCGCTACACTGGAATCGGCGGAAAAGTATGAGGGAGTCTTTTTGTAATTTTTATTGATAAGCGACCTTTTCTTCGTACTTTTTTGTTCCTCGAAAAAATATTATCCTCATAAATCGGCGGAGAGATAATTAAAAAAATTATGAAGTACATCTTGAGAAGAGAAAGAGAAAAAAACTTTGGAAATATCACGCGACGACCGCGACTTAATCAGCTTGCTGCAGGCTTTTTGTAAGAAAACTTCTCAACAGTTATCATTCTCGTTTTCATTCTAGGGAAGATGCAAAGAAAACTTTCTTCATAATTTGTGCAAAATATTGCCTGAAAAATTTCTTGTATTACAAACGATTTGACATAATTCCAAACACGATGAGGAAACGACAAGAGAGCGGCGAGACGATCTGAAAAAAGGTTTACAGAACTTTAGAAAACCGTGAGGCCGAGGAAGACAATATAGAACACTTTGGAAAATGGGAGTGTATGCGGAAGCTCTAAATAAATAGTAGAGTCTGTTACGAAAAATTCGACACAAAATTGGAACAGAACGGTCATATTGTACGACAAAGCTCCAAAGTTTGGTACGAGTATAAACTAGTTATTTCTGTTTATATCCAGTATAGAGGAGATTCTTAAAAAGACTTGAAGATGTTCATTAACAAAATATTTTGTCTTCGGTCAAAAACGCTTATCACGTCTTTTTCAGAAATCTACACGCTGCGGTAGTGGGATCCCAGAAAATGCAGAGTCGTGAAAAATAGAAGTAGTTAAATCTAGTTTCGCCCAGAATGTACGAGGCTAACTTATGAAGCAGCGAAGGTCGAGGGGGGGTGTAAATAGGGTAGCGTGTGGGGATTGTCCCAGTGTCTATAATATAGGTATGACCAGCCGTCAACTCCAAATTAGAGTTGATGAACACAGGAAAGCGTGAGAAAAAAGAAAAGTGGGTGAGTCGGCCTTTGCTGACCATTAATTGGAAGTACCACTGCAATTGAGGTTATGAGGAATACGCTTGGTAGAAACCCGGAAACGTCATTCACGAGTTGAATGCAAATAAAAATTGATGAACAGATTTCAAAAGGATAAGTTTCCAATAAGTAGATTTTATACGGTCCTGCAAGTTATGGCCAAGCATACTGAACGAATGAGATACTCAAAATAGTAAAACGAGGAGTAAACTAAACAAAGCCACAGAAATACGATTACACACTGGAGCGCTTTCGATTAATAAACCATTGTCAACAGTGACATGAAAGCAACTGAAACCAATTACCGCTAGGAAGGAGAACATCCGACGAGATCATGACTGAACCAGCGAGTCATCACGATGTGAATCATACTCATAAACTAATTCAATCAATCCCTCATCAGGTATGTGCCTGTTTAGCACATTTAGGCTGTCGTTATTAAGGTGCCGAATAATTTCAATGTGCTCAAGCGCCGTTCGTTTGAAGTACGAGTTCTCTCTGTGGAGGAGGGTCTCGGACCCCTCTTTATAGCAGTGACCACTGGTAATGAGATGGTCCGCAAAAGCCGACTCCCCCAATTTCTTTTTCTCCCAAGCTTTCTTATGCTCGTCAATTCTAATTTTAAGTTGACGGCCAGTCTCGCCTATGTATATCCCTTTACAATCATTACAATTCACCTTGTAGACACCACTTTTTTCGAGCAATGGGATAGGGTCCTTCAATTTGACAAAAAAACTTTTTACAGTATTAAGGTTATAATAAGCTGGTCGGAACCCAAACGGGCGGAGTACGCTACCTAATTTAGAAGAAAACTTCCCCAAGAAGGGGAGCCTTATCCAACGCTTCCTACTCTCCAATGTCGGATTGCGGGGGAGGGAGGTAGTGGAGTCCAGGCATTTCCGAGTCAACTTCCTCCGGACCATGAGGTCAATGTCTATGCTCACCTCATTCACTCTGGCCAAATGCTTTATAGTCGATAGCTCCCTTTGAAAGGCGGTCTGACCAAGCGGAATACTGGTCAACCGGTGGACAAAGCTATTGAATGCAGCGGATTTATGGGTGACAGGGCAGAATGATCTGCCGTGGACAGTAGTATCGGTCGATGTAACTTTCCTATAGATGGCGAATTCATGGACACCGTCTCTATTGGAGATCGTGAGGTCCAAAAAATTAATAGATGAACCGCCCACTTCCAATGTGAATTTGATGGAAGGATACTGATTATTGATATATTTAAGAAACTCCAAAAGGAGATCTCTGGGACCGGTCCACGCACACAACACATCATCGACGTACCTGCGCCAATAGTGTATATGACCCAAAAGCACATGGCCAGAGGAAAAAAGATCTAGCTCAAATTTTGACATAAATACCTCCGAGATGAGGGATCCCAGAGGAGAGCCAATAGGAATGCCAACCTCCTCAGGAAACTCAAAAAACTTACCCTCAAATTTGCAAAAATTGGGAGACCAACAGATGTTAAGCAAGTTGAAAAATTCCATCAATTCTTCATGACGGATATTAAATTGTACCAAAAGGGTACCCATATATTGCATAGCAGTGGCTCTAGGAATATTGGGGAATAAGCCGACCACATCGAAAGAGCAAAGGGACGAATCCGGCGGGGAAGTTTCATCCTTCAGCCCATCAGCCAAAGACACCGAATTCTTCACAGAGTAGGGAGACTCGAAATCAATTCTAGATTTAAACCATCGGTCTAGATACTTCGCCAAAGAATAAGTGGGGGAGGACACAAATGAAACGACCGGGCGCATCGGGGTATCCTGTTTGTGAATCTTCGGTAGCCCGTATAATAGAGGAGGCACCGGGTTAGGCTCAAGGAGCAACTTTTTTAGAGCAGGAGTTTTAATAATAAATTCACAATTATTAATGACACGTCTTACTTCTTTTACGTGTTTTGGAAAATCGAAATTAGCATTTTCTTTAGCCCCACATTGGCTGAGAACGTCGTAAACCTTGGAGACGTACGAGGACCTATCCATTACAACAATGGCATTACTTTTGTCAGCCTTTGTAATGGTTAAGCCCTCCTCCCTGACCCTCCTCTTAATCTTCTTAATCACATCAGAAGCAAGGTCATTTATACGAGGGAGGGGGGTATTACGGACGAGAGCAGCACAAGTTTTTTGGGTATTGACCCCAGGCCCAATTTTTATTTCGAGGTCCGCAACTACATTAGCGAGAGTGTCGGCATTATTGAGGGGGGGTAGCCCGAATTTTAGACCTTTCTCCAGGAGATTCATCTCGTCACTATCGAACTCGGCATTGCTGCAATTTATAACACGCGGTTGAAACCTTTGGGTGACGCTGACGTCAGAACTTACATCCTAGATCTTTTTTCCTCTGGCCATGTGCTTTTGGGTCATATACACTATTGGCGCAGGTACGTCGATGATGTGTTGTGTGCGTGGACCGGTCCCAGAGATCTCCTTTTGGAGTTTCTTAAATATATCAATAATCAGTATCCTTCCATCAAATTCACATTGGAAGTGGGCGGTTCATCTATTAATTTTTTGGACCTCACGATCTCCAATAGAGACGGTGTCCATGAATTCGCCATCTATAGGAAAGTTACATCGACCGATACTACTGTCCACGGCAGATCATTCTGCCCTGTCACCCATAAATCCGCTGCATTCAATAGCTTTGTCCACCGGTTGACCAGTATTCCGCTTGGTCAGACCGCCTTTCAAAGGGAGCTATCGACTATAAAGCATTTGGCCAGAGTGAATGAGGTGAGCATAGACATTGACCTCATGGTCCGGAGGAAGTTGACTCGGAAATGCCTGGACTCCACTACCTCCCTCCCCCGCAATCCGACATTGGAGAGTAGGAAGCGTTGGATAAGGCTCCCCTTCTTGGGGAAGTTTTCTTCTAAATTAGGTAGCGTACTCCGCCCGTTTGGGTTCCGACCAGCTTATTATAACCTTAATACTGTAAAAAGTCTTTTTGTCAAATTGAAGGACCCTATCCCATTGCTCGAAAAAAGTGGTGTCTACAAGGTGAATTGTAATGATTGTAAAGGGATATACATAGGCGAGACTGGCCGTCAACTTGAAATTAGAATTGACGAGCATAAGAAAGCTTGGGAGAAAAAGAAATTGGGGGAGTCGGCTTTTGCGGACCATCTCATTACCAGTGGTCACTGCTATAAAGAGGGGTCCGAGACCCTCCTCCACAGAGAGAACTCGTACTTCAAACGAACGGCGCTTGAGCACATTGAAATTATTCGGCACCTTAATAACGACAGCCTAAATGTGCTAAACAGGCACATACCTGATGAGGGATTGATTGAATTAGTTTATGAGTATGATTCACATCGTGATGACTCGCTGGTTCAGTCATGATCTCGTCGGATGTTCTCCTTCCTAGCGGTAATTGGTTTCAGTTGCTTTCATGTCACTGTTGACAATGGTTTATTAATCGAAAGCGCTCCAGTGTGTAATCGTATTTCTGTGGCTTTGTTTAGTTTACTCCTCGTTTTACTATTTTGAGTATCTCATTCGTTCAATTTCCAATAAGTACTAGAAAAAAATTGAAGTTGCTAGAAAGTTATGATATTTAAATTCATTGTCAAATCGTCCGCTAGGACAGTGATATCAGTAAATTCATGAAGAAAGGGCTGAAAACCAGAGAAAAGTGAATGTGTCTCGTATCAGATCAGTGTGTTGAAATTAGTCCCTTCAAAAGGAGACCGATGAGACGCTTTCCGTATCCTTGCCAACTTCGATGTAGTTATCGAGAATATTTGATAGAAGTCTGCCTTCTTACTTTTAAATTTTAAAAGACTCAAATTGAGTTTACTTTTGTTGATTAACTTTCTCTTTCTGTTTCACAATCTTGACTGTACTACTGATACAGAATGGTGCTCAACTACGTTCTGCTCTAATAGCTCGCCTAGACGGTGAAAAATTTTCCATATGGTTGTTCGTTATTTCAACATAAAATCACAGTTACGTTAAACGACATTTCGGTTTGAAGTCTATTAATTGGAATATGAACTTAGCGAAGGGCTTTGTTCGGTCTGCGCGCAATCTTCGTCCCGCGATTCTGTATCTTCCTCCGACTCTCGATGTCCGTTTCCGTGACAAGGAAACTTGAAGTTCTTTTGTATATAAACATCGTTCTCGGTTACAATGACCAAGCTGACTCAATCCACAAACAACTATAGATCGGGCGAAGCAGGCCTGTCGTCTTTGTTTCCGATGAGACGTTTTCTTAAGACGAAAATCGAATATCTTCCGAGTGACAGAAGAACGAGAAGTACTTTATATATAATAGAACTTTATAACTAGGTAATCTTCTAGTTCAGGAATACGTAGCGACGCTTGTCCTGAACTTGCATGCGATTCAAAACATTCTCTTTGCACTCGAGCCGAGCTTTGAAAGAGATACGATTTCACACAAAACCTTTTCGTCAGACTTTTAGCAAAGTGTAATACCTTCTCGAGTTTGAAACACTTTATTCGATCTCTTCTTCGAAAAGGCAATTTTTCCTCCATTTATAAAAGTAATTATCTCGCCGACAGGATAAAATTCTTTCATTGTATAACGTGTAGATACTTGTCGTTGCTGCACGTTCAGATTTCACTTCAACGACCTCGATTTGATGTTTAGAAGGTAACTTTTCACTTTTGTCTTTTCTTCGTCACCCCGTTAATACTTTTCTTTATTTTTTTTCTCGCAATAATACAGGCACAAGTAACCGAGCCCAGAAAATTTAATCCTTCGCTTGATGAACTGATGTTAATGAAATACACTTCGTTTCGCTGTGTCACCATTGTGCAGCTCAATAGTATATTCCTTTGTTTCACATTGAACGACGCTGATGTACGATTCCTTATTTTCAAATGGCGTCATTTAATTCACCCTATTGTTCCGTAGATCGGCCTATATATTTTTTTTTTCCAACAAAAAAGCTTATCCCTCGTGCTGTCTTTGAGACAGCATACTTATACAATCATATGAGTAGTATGAGAAATAGCTTTGCAGGAAAATCTAAACACCACTAAAATTGTCGACAACGCGTTAAATCGACGTCAGCGACCTTACAATGGAACAGATTCGTATCGTGGGTTTTAATTCAACCAATACGCATATCACGAGATAACGAAGATGGCAAGGACTGTATTAATACCTTTTAGACACAGAAATAGAAGGGTGCAACCGGAAAGTTCGACGACGAAATTTTAAACGCGTTATTCAGATTGCAGGTACAATAATTTTTGGTCTAGTATAATAAATTTTCGGAAGGTACGTTCCAACTTTATCGTAAAACGAGAAGTTCTCTCCCCTCTAAATAAAAATGAAATTATTACCGGAGAACAAGCGAAAGAACTGGAACACGAAAAATCTTACGGAGGAAGTTTAATTTTTGCGTACTATACTTCTTCTCTGGAACATTTGTGTACTACAAAAGCTAACGTTTGATAAAAGAAGAAAAAAAAAAAGAGAAAAAAAGTGTCACAATTTGAAGATTAATGGCTTTCTTCTTCCTTTTCTTTTGTTTGCAGAAAGGAGCGGATGACGAATACGAGAGTAAGTATTTAGAATTCTGCGCATCTTTATATTATACGAGTATAAGAAAAAGATTGAGGCTGTACGAAATCCGTATGTAAATTGGACATATTTTCAATTTACTACGACTCGAAATTAGCATGGCAAAGAGTTGGAAGAAGGCTTCTCATATTTGCAGTAAGTTTACTTCGTTTTCTATATAATATGTAAATTTAACAAAATGGCTTACGTGTAAGTCTATAACTCGAGTAATCGAAAACTATTTTAGACGAGAAGTGTGCTTCTCGTCTTTAGTTTTTGTCTTTATACCGCGATAAAACAGCGCAATAATTAAATGTACCTCTGACGACGAGTATCATTCGTATCGTGGTGGTGGAGATTTTCTTAGGAAATAAATTCAACTGTTAATTAGATTTTAGTTGAACTAACCCCCACAAGATTTTCTGAATATCCCTCGCCTAGCATAGACTTTCCTATGACCTAGCCTTCATATCTCCCTCCATCTTAGGATGTCGATCTCAATTTTTTTAAATCCTTCTCCTTGTATTCTGTGAAGCATCCGACCTTCCGTCCTTCCGTTTTTCTAATTTTTTTTATTATACTAAAATCTTCCTCATTTAGCTTTATGCCGGGGGGGGGGGGGCAGCAAATGCTACCAATGTTAACCAGTGAGTCTCTTAATTTGACTTTGACAACTGAGGCTTGTATTCCAGCTGTTTGAAGGGCACTGTAGTCGTTGTGTTCGATGCTATTTTTAATTAGTACTGAGCTGTCATCTCGGGCTACTCCGCTTGGGTGATGACAGCTGTAGGTATGTTGAGTATCCAGGAATTTTTCGGATTTGTCGTTGTGGAACCAGGTGGGTTTCAGATGATGCAATGTTTATAGCGTTATTTGAGATGAAGGTTGACGAAGACCATCGCATTCCATGCAAGGATTTTGACATGTTGTTGCAGCATCATGAACGATGAATTTTGCGTTTTGGGTTTGGTGTTCACGGCTTATCTCAAGCTGTGTCACCCTAGCTATGAGCTGGTCCAGTGTTGATTGGAATTTTTTTGGCGAGTTCTCCATTCACTTTAGTATGGTTAGGATAGAGCTGAGTTCGTTATTATTTCTAGCCATCAGCCGTATTCTGAGCAATGTCGTTCAGATTTTTGTTTCTTGCTGCTCCTTCATGTTCTCGAGAGGGTTTTACTGTACTAGCATAAGTGCATTGTTAGTTGTCTAATCTAGGCGTACTTTCAGTGCGTGAACCGATAACGGAAGTTCTTTAGTTTGCTTAGTTTTGAAGTACGGGCAGCCACGATAATTAGCACTCGTCTTCGGGTATTTTAGAGGATGTTCAGCCTTGATGATATCATGCCCTCGTGCTTATAATTTTTTCGTGTCCTCCTCGGACTCAATCCAGAAATCATCCTTGATCTCACACTCTCCTGCTTGTACGTTACAAGTGATGCTCGGCCCTAATAATGTCATACCCTTGTTCTACGCGAGAGTTTAAATATTTATTCAAATAATTTCGAATAAGTCTTTTTCCTCGCGTGTCAACCAATTCTCATCTCTTTTTCATCTTCGTTCGTAACGAACGCGTACGAACTACCCCCAAAAGTAGAAAATACTGCTACCGCCGTCCTCACGTGATCGCGCCCAAAACACCCTATAAAATAGGCTCCGCGAGCCTCTTTTCGTCACTTCTCTTTCGGCTTCACCCAGCTTACTCTCATTCTTTCTTACTAGCTCTCTCGCTTCTCTCCTTGCCTTCTTCCTTCATAGCTTCTTTCCACAACCTCTTCGGACTGTTCGCCACGGTGCCCGCGGGTATAGTCTACTCTTACTCGGCTTCCTCAGCTTCCCGCGCTATGTTTCTTCGCTTTCCTATCCCTTCGGGTTATTCTCCGCGGTGTCCGCGGGTTTAGCTTTCCTATCTCACTCCGAACTTCCTTCTGTTGCTCGCCCCGGTGTCCGCGGGTACAACAGCGTATCCTCTCGATTAGCTTCCGCGGTGTCCGCGGGAATGATCTGCTCACCTCCCCGAACTTCTTTCTGTTGCTCGCCGCGGTGTCCGCGGGTACAACAGCGTATCCTCTTGATTAGCCTCCGCGGTGTCCGCGGGACTGATCCGCTCACCTCTCCGAACTTCCTTTTGTTGCTCGCCGCGGTGTCCGCGGGACTAGTCTTCTCTCCCCCTCAACTTTGTAGCACCGGCCGATCACTCTCCAGCTTTCTCTTCAGTCTTTAATTCTAGCCAACCGTTCCTCTCTCTTTCTCTCTCACTCATTTGCTGTCAAATTACTATCAAAATAAACGTACATTGTTATACACCGAAAGAGACTTTTTCTTTATAATGTCGCGTAACACCGATCCGCCGCCCGAGGCGTTCAAGAGCCTTCCTATTACCTCTTCATCGTGGCGTACGGACCGCCGTTCGCAACACCCTCATGCTTTTGATTTTTCAAGTCCATCCTCGATCTCTCTGTAGTCACCAAAATACATTGATGACGTCACGCCCTTCTTCAATTTTTTTTTTTTCTTGTCAATCAATTCACCTGTGGCCAGCTTAATGCCAAGAAATTCAACTTATGACTCTATAGTTATAGCCTAGGTTGAAGGTTTAGAGATCAAACAGTGGCTCGTGGTTCCAAATTTCTTCTGTAGAGGATCGGAATGTAGAAGAGGAAATACAAGGAACGTAACAAAATATAATAGTTCAAAAATATACAGTCACAGACAAACAATGGAAAGGTCTAATTAAATGAAATAAAATAAAATAAAAGTAAGTTCGAAACGAAAATATAAAATAAAACTGTCAAAAATCAGTAAAAAAAAAAAACCGTCAGAAGTCGAAAATAAACTAAAAATTCATAAGAATTAATAAAAATCGTCCAAAGTCGAAAAAATTAAGAATAATGTCGAAAATTTTTTAAAAACTAAACCAAATGAAAACCGAAAAAGGATGGAAATTATGGCAACAAAACGTAAATAAGAAATATTAGACCGTTTCATCTTAGATTACAGTCATTCCAACTAAATCATTCTCCTTCCGTTCTCACTGCAGCATCACGTTGTCTTTCATTTGTATCCTATATGTATCGCTAATTGGCTTACAACTTAGTGACACAATACACAAAGTACATTAACGGTGAATAAAGTACAGTACCGGTACAGTACCGGTATATAACGTTTTATTCACCGGTACAATACCGGTATATAACGCCCATCCTTTAGTTTATTTTCGACTTCTGACTTTTTTTCTTTTTTTTTCACCGATTTTTGGCGGTTTTATTTTATATTTTCGTTTCGTTTTTCACCGAGCTTACTTTCATTTTATTTTATTTAATTAGACCTTTCCATTTGTTGTCTGTAATTGTGTATTTTTGAAATATTACATTTTGTTACGTTCCTTGTGTTTCCTCTTCTACATTAATTATGGATCGTTCTTTTGAGGATTCTGTAAAATGTAGAGGATGGGACTCGAAATTTTTCCGGGTTCCTAAATTAGTTCAATCCCCTTGATGACGTCACAAAGACCTGACGGTGACAAATGTCGTCCTATTGGTAGGTAACGAGGTTAAATTATAGGATCACCATCTAGGCTACACTGTCTGCTTAAATTGAGTCCCCATGCATAAACCTATCACAATTCCACGAATAAAATATTATCGTGAGTAATTCCCATTGCACGAAATCAACCTGAACATGAGGATTCCCGGCTTATCATGTTCCTCTGGTCCTCGCTTATTGGATTAGCTTGAAATGTTCCCACCTACTTCTTAAAATTGTTCGAAGTCCTTCCTTTTCAATAGTTCATAGCTCGAACTCTCCGTTCAATTCAACGACAGCGTTGCGGGTTGGTATTTGATTTAAAACCAGAACAGTGAAGAAAAATTCGACTGTGGTTACGATTAAAATTGGTAACATCAATTTGCAAAGGCGAGACGAACTGTTCGGCAGGATAAAGTCAACGTGGTGGATATCTTTCTAACTTCGTATAGGGCAGACAAGGGCGGTGTGGTGTGTGGTGATGAACATTTTCTGATTTTCTTTCTATCTCTTTCTGATTTGATGCGCGAAAAACCAATTAATCCCTCATTTTACGGTACCGCAAAATGAAAACGCTTACGATGTGTGCGAAAATAAACAGTAATTTCAGAACAAATTCGACCATTGATGTGTATACGCGTACGCTTTTTCGACGCTCTCTTTAATTGTGGGGCAGTTCTTTCCGCAACAACATTTATCCATGGTGAGAGTGTAAACCATAATTTATTTCGATAGGTTGCATTTGACTACGAAAGCGTGATTATCCGCGTGCAAAAGCGTGGGTTAGGTTCGTGGTTTTCGGCCGTATTGAAAATCGCGTTAATTAATTGTTGTTCGAGAGGAAAATTTTCCGTTCCCAAGAGAGAAAAAATATTACAACGCGCGCAGAGCGTGAATATTTAAACGAAATTCGTCTAAAACGAGAGCACTCGTCATCCACTTCGGTTCGACGGTTTTGCTTTTCTGAAATAATGTCTCGGTCAATTATTATTCGGATATTTATACGCAGGTTGGGTTGGCTGAAAATGACCGCGGACCGTATTTATCGCCCGATAATAATTATCCTATTACGCATCTTATGGAAAGATGATTTTTTCGTTCTGTTGGAATTATGTTTTTCTTTTTTTTTTCAATTTCAGTCGCTCTTTGATTGAAATGCTTCCTTTCGACAGTTCATTTTACAACCTCTTTCCGTCTAGGACTTCTAATAGAGGTGAACTAGGGTATGGGGGTTTGTTCAGTTCTGAGAAGTTTGTTAGACGTTTGATTTTTCCAGAGTGATTTCTATTTTTGAAGGATGAGAGAACGGTAGTGACTTTTGTGATCAGAGACATGTAAACGGGTGTAGTCAGTTGTTCTAGCAAAGGAAGTGGCGTTCTTGGCGGCTCTATCAACTGCATCATGATCAGTTAGATCGATATGACTAGGGATCCATATGAACCTGATTTGAGTGTTGATAGAGTTAAGGTTAAGTAATGTGAGATGGATGCTTTGGATGGGGGGATGAGTGCTGTAGATGTCCATTGTAGAGTGCGTGTAGAGAAGAAAAGAAGTCAGTAAGGAGAAGAAATTTGCCTTTTGGAAGGAGTTGAAAGAGATGGGAAAGGCAGGAGAATATAGATTATGGATGCAATATTACTTATACGGTGGGAAGCCATTTATGGAATATGCGTAGGCAGTTTCATTCGATTTTTTAGATCTGTCTGAGAAGCAAATTGTATAACCAGGATACTCTTGTATCAACTTTCGAGTGTTTTCGATGATAATGATGTTGTTTGATTTGGGGATTTGTGTGAGGTCGAGACGTATGTCGGTTCAGGGAGCGTCCAAGGGGGGGTGGAGGTAAGAAAGATGGGTTGCAAGGGATTTGCTGTGTAAGGTTTATTGAGGATGAGGTCAAATTGGAGACGGGTATGTTTATTGTGAGTCAAGAAGGGTCCATTATTTTGGAGAAAGATTGTGTTATGTGTAGAGAGATCAGGGAATTGAGAAACAGAGGACAAGAAATTAGAAGTTGGTATGAGTTTACGGAAGGAGAGTGGTGGTTCTGCGGCTTCAGCGCATAAATTGAGTTTAGGGCTTGTGCGATAGGCTCCTAGGGCCATTCTCAGATAGAGGAAGATTGAATAGTTAGTGTCGAGCAATGAGAGGACAGATTTGTTGGCTAAATTGTATATTGGCGCTCCATAATATGATTTAGATCGAATAAGACTCTTATAGAGCTGTAGTAGTAGTTTTCTGGAGCATCCTTTAGAGGGATGTGAGATTAATTTAATGATGCTTAAGGCACGTGTGCATGTTGCTTTCAGAAATTTGATGTGAGGGGTCCAAGTAAGTTTTTGATTAAAGTGGAGGCCGAGAAGTTTGGCAGAATTTCGGTGTGGAATTTCAAAATTTTGTAGGACGAGAGGTTGGAGAGAGGGGATAGGACGTCTTTTTTGAAAATAACTGGATAGGTTTTGGAGGTAGAGAATTTAAGCTGTTTTTCGATGTCCAGGTGGTAATTAGGTTTAGAGTTTCCTGGAGAAGTCTGTGGACTTATAATCATCAGCAAAAAACGTTGGGTGAAGAGACGGTTAACAAGTTTCGCAATGTCGTTGATGGCAATTGGGAAGAGCAAGACACTAAATACTTCTCCCTGAGGCACACCGTTTTCGGCAGGGAGAGGGGAAGAGGTTGTATATTGAATTCGTTTTCTTAATTTACTTTGGAAAATATTCGGGAGATTGCCTCGAAGGCTAATTTCGTGAAGTTTGTTTGTGATAAGGTGTCCCCAACTCGGGGGAAGGCTTCTTGGAGATTCAAAAAGATGGAGTAAAAACAGGAAGTTATTGATTTGTGATTGGAGGTCGACAAGGGATTGAGTGGTGTTTCGTGCTTTTCTAAAGCCGTAAGAGACTTTTATTCGATTTGGGATATCAAAGTAGTCTTTTATGGAGTATTTTTTGAAATAGTTTACCTAGGAAACTGGATAATGCTATATGACGATATGGTGCCGGGAGGAGAGAGTCTGAGTCAGGTTTCAGGATGGGAAGGATGATGACGGTAGATGCTGTGGGAAAAGATGGAGTTGAAAAAAGAGAGGAGGTAGGAAAGTGAGAGTCAGAAGTATACGTTCCTGTAAATTACGATTATCCATACTAAGCGAAAGAAAGAATACTCCGAAGGGAGAGTAAACACTACAAAACCGCAGAAAATTGAAACGACGAGCGCTTCCGGTATCTTCAGGACTGAAATGAAAGCAACTGACGAACGGAAGAGAAGAACAAGGTATTAAGGTTGGCCAAACGAGAAATCGCGGTGTGAATCATAGACCAGTTCAATCAGGCCATCTTCCGGAATATACGAGTTGAGTACAGTAATACCATGAGTGTTGAGATGACGCATTATCTCTATATGCTCAAGGGCGATGCCTTACGGTAGGAATTCTCCTTATGGAGGAGCTTTTCCGACCCCTCACGGAAGCTGTGGCCGCTGTTTATCAGATGATCAGCAAAATCTAACTCACCTAAATGTCCCTTCTTCCAAGACGTCAGGTGTTCAGCTACTCTAATCATTATTTGGCGGCTGGTCTCACCAATATAAAAGCCTCCACAAACCCAACATTCCAACTTATAAACACCCTTCCTCTCATCAACGGGTATGGGGTCCTTCAGCCTCACAAACAACCTCTTGATGTGGTAGGGTTGCAAAAAGGGGGTCTGAAGCCAAACGGGCGGAGAGCCCGACTCAATTGGAGGGAGAACTTCCCCAGGAAAGGGAGACTGACCCAAGGCAAACGACGATCACGGATCGTGTCTCGGGGGAGGGAGATGGTGGAATGAAGAAGGCTCCTCGTAACTTTCCTCCGAACCATTACGTCAACATCGACATTGACCCCATTCACTCTGGCGAAGTGTTTTATTGTGAGTAATTCTTCCTTGAAGGCAGACTGACTCAAAGGAATACGAGTCACTCCGTGAACTAGGCTATGAAAAGCAGCCATCTTATGAGCAATAGGACAGAACGAACCTCCGTGGACTAAAACGTTGGTCGTAGTATCTTTCCTGTAAATTCCAAACTCATGGATCCCCTCTCTGACTGAGACCGACAAATCCAAAAAGTTGATCGTAGAACCACCAATTTCCAAGGTGAATTTTATGGAAGGGTATAATGAATTGAGATACCTCAGAAACTCACCAAGGAGATTTGGGGGACCAGTCCAGGTGCATAGAACGTCATTAGCCAAATTCCTTAACCGTTGGTTCAAACATCGCATTGATTTTGAATCTCCCTATTCGGTCTTGAACTGAGGTCCTGAAGGATGTAAGTCTTCCCCCGGGAATGACCATCTGCTCGTTTGATTTGTTGGTTTGTTTCCGAATATTCCTGAGGCTGCTACTATCCAGCGTATGGCGGGTGAGCTACTTGTCAAAGCCAGCATTCCGAATAATGAGTTCCAAGAATTTTTCGATATCTTGCTGGTCCCCCAACTATTGTAAATTCGAAGGGAAATTTTTCGAGCTCCCTGATGAAGTGGGGACCCCCATTGGATCACCTTTAGGCTTTCTCATCTCCAAAATCTTCATGTCTAAGTTTGAACTGTGCCTCTTTTCCTCGAACCAGGTGTCACTTAATTATATCTACTACTGGCACAGGTACGTCGATGACGTTCTATGCACCTGGACTGGTCCCCAGATCTCCTCGGTTTGGAACAAAATTTTCTGCATCGGTGAGAGGACCAAAGGCTGTGCCATGATGTGATGATTTGAGGACGGTAATAAGATCTTAAATCTTAGGCCGAAGTGGGAGAGTGATCAGTGATTAAGGCTGAGAACACGGCTCGCTTGGCCGCTAGGTATGCTGAGTCGTGTTCAAAAGGCACCAGAGGAAGGCAAATGAAGATAGAAGAGATGTTAAGATGTACTGAAGGCTTAAAATGCGCTAACGATAGAGTTGCAAGAGTAGGGGTTTTGCATTTGATTATAATTGTTCTGATGGATTACTTGGCAAAGTCAAGTAGAAAATTTCCAGTCCTTACAAGCTCTTCTTTTTAGTCCATCAACAAAATTTATACAAATCCTATACCTATTAGCTCATATTATACGAGACAAGCTCATACACGCGATAATTATCTCGAGTATATCAAAAACAAAATAAGAATCTTCCCATAGAACCTCTCTCACGAAACGTTGATGTTGAAGTTCGAGCTTATGCAGTAGTGCGAAGAACCTTAATGAATGAAATTTCTGCTCAGCTTTTCACGTCTATACTTAGGCTCTTACTTCCCGGGGCTCTTTTCTAGACCGCAATTTCACCGAACAAATGCAATACTGAATTTCTCCGCAATAAATTACAGAAGTGAGAGCTATTCACGACGTAAAACTCAATACATATTGCAATAGTTGTAATCCTTGGAAGCGGCCTCATTTTATTGTTCGTAAAATCGGGTTTATTAAATAAATTTATCATTTCGGCGAGCGGAAAAATATTCGTTGTGATGCGCGTAGAACAGTTTGAAAAACAACTTTTAAAACATTGGCTACGAGACTGCAGGTATTGAAGTTATACATATAAAATTTAGTCGAACAGTTTGTACGTATACTCGTATTTTCCAATATACAGGAAAAATACGAATATCTTTTCTTCAGGCAGAGACAAGAGAACAGTTTATTGTACCCTCTCGTGATAACCAATTTTATTTTTTGTCAACATTTTCTTTTGGTACTGAATGGTGCCAATACGAAATAGGGAACTCAGTTGTTCGTTCTTCTTCTTCTGAAACTTAATCCAGTACGACAAACCATATATACCGTATGTATTATGTAAATTGTACACGAGTATAGTACCTTTCGAGCTGGAAATTCTGCTGAGAAACACATGCGGGTCCGCTTCGAAAGACTATAACGGAAAAAATATCTCTTCGCGAAAAGCTTTTTGAACGAATATTCTTTTTATTGGAGTTTTTTAAACCCACTTTTTTCGACGAATCCTTCCGTCCTATAAAATTATCGGAATATACTCGTACCCGCCTTCAATACGGAAGTTTGACAAATTATTTGTGTGATATCTCATATCGCCTACGTTAAATTAGTGAGCCAGTGTTCGTAAACTAAAAATTTCTGACAACATCTCGCGTCATACAGGAGGCAGGAAAAGACGACGCAGGCATGTAAGGTAGATTGAAAAAGGACAGTTATCGATGTTCTTCCAAAAATCTTATTGGATAACATTTTCCAATTAAGGATTCCTAAAGTGTGTGGTTATAGAAGAGGTAGGTAAAATTTTTAATTTTACGTGATTTATGTTGCGTCAAAAACTAAGACTTTTTACAACAATTTTGAGTAATTTCCCTTCTCTTTTCTCCGTAAATATTGTTGACTACGCGATAATTTGTTCAACGTCCGTCACGAATTACCGGAAACTATTCATAATCCACCTACACTCTTTGAAATACAGTACCTAGAAAACGGAAAACGTAGAAACATCGCGGTTTACGAAGCTAAAACCCTTCATTTTAGAATCGTCTCACGTAACAAACTCAATCAAATGCCTTTATTAAGTTGTTTGAAATTTTAATTTTGACTCCTCGTTCCCGTAACGAATCGAGAAATTCTCACTGGCACTTTTTCTTCGTACATTTTTTAATATCCTACAATGACTACAACAAGAGGGGAATTGACCAGGTCGGATACTCAATATGGCTTTGTCCGAACGAGGAAACTACCTAAAGGATTCCTCATACATGGAAAAAAGGTATTCTAGCACGTGTAATGTAAAAGTTTGAGCTCTTAAATACAACGCTCAATGAGTTTTTTTGGAGGATTTTCATAATCTTGTTCTTCCACAAAACTCGATACCGTTGGATGTTCCTCCCCTTCTCATGATCCTGACGTCTCCGTTTGTCAAGCTCTGTGAAAACTTTATAGGGACAGCTTTAGCGTTCACTGCCCAAACACGAATCTTCTCTCAGCTTCAGCCGGAAGAAGAATCTATTTCAATGGATTTCGTTCACGAAAGTTTCTTTTTAAGAACAAGGCTGATGATTTCCATCCTTTTCAAATTACTCATAATTCCATACCGCGACCGTTTTTTCAGATAAAAATTAATATGTTTCAGAAAAACTTTCTCACGAATCTCATTTCAGGTGAGCGACAGAAAGAATCAAAAATTTCGCTAATCTTCGCTGCGCTTGTGCTTCCGCTCTTCCGATTTCAATATACAAAACGGTAAAAAGAGGGTCATGTCTTCGAGAGAATCATTGTAGGTTTCGGGAACGTAATTTGTATATCATCGTGGAGAAGAATATTATAACTTTTTTCAAGCGTAAACAATCCAAATTTAGGTCTCGACATCATCGTTTTCCCTTTGAGTAGGATCGCATTTCTTCGAGAGACAGGCGTGTCTCTGTCTCTTCTCATTTCTTCGTCTCTCTTTTATAAAATTCATAAAATGTTAAAAGGAAAATGATGTAATGAATTGAGTGCACGTGTAGGCGAAATAGAATATTATTCTAGTTTCAAAGCGCAAAAATTCTGTACCCGATGATAATAATGTTCAAGAAAATTACGATATTTCGCGGAATTTAATTGACGAAACAAAGCGAATTGGATGCTTCTTATTATCATCACAATTATACGCGGGTAACCCGTCACAAATGTTTGTCTCTCGATGTACGACTTCTCATTATGCAACTTTTCGCATTGGATAGCCTACCGAAAACGTCTCCTCGAAAACAAATCTATTTTATGAAGCTGTCCTTCGCAAGAAGCAGTCATAGTCTCGGTTTAATGTCCAGTCTTAGGAAATGGTCGCGAATTTCAACAATCTTATTCAAGGGAAACGTTTCTCATTTTCAGTCTCAAATAGCATACAGTCGTATGAAAAGTTCCAAACGTCATAGGATAGAAGTGGTGGGGTCAATTTTTAATCCAGTATGTACCATGTCAGTTTACGTATAAAGCAAACTAGACTACACTAGGCTCGGGAGTCTCTTCGTGACGTTGTTGAACATTCGAGAACGATATGGATGACGTCATTATAAGATGCACGCGGGACGGAAATTAGGTTGCTGGCGCAAAAGTTGGTAATTTTGGTTTGTTCGGGAAAAATCTCTCGATAACGTCCACGTAAGATTCTTGGAATCGAGCTCCGATTTCCTTAAGGGGTGTTGAGAAAAGTTTGAGCTGTGAACTTGTGAAAAGGAGGGATTCGATTGAATTTTGAGCTGAGGGATCGGAAAGGTATTTCAGGTGTAACGTAGCTATTGAGAAGAGGATATTAAATACTTCTCCCCGGAGGACAATGCGAGGAAGAGAGGTGTAGTACTTTGAATTCGAACTGTTGAAGACCTGTTATCACGAGGGAGATTTCCTCGAGGGCGGAGTTCGTTGAATTTTGGACAATAAGGTGTGTCCAGACCGTGGAGAAGGCCTGTTGACGTTCAAACAATATGGATTTTGAGAGCGAGACTTAATTTATTTCGGTTTGAAGATCAAGTAAAGGTACCGCGACTCACTCTTCCTCTTTCCTATACAGAAATTTGTCCAATCTCATCCCGATGTGCGTAATTAGAGGTAAGCATTTTTCAAATTCATGTGCACCTGAAGGTGGGAATTCTTTATTGTCTCTTCTCCATGCGTACAGCTTAAAGGTCGATATTGTTAATGTCTCCTCATGGAGTTCGATGAACGACATTTTTCCACTAGCTGAAAGTAGGTCAGAGCATACGCCAATTTCAGCTGCACAATCTGCAGGAAGGACGACCTGAATCGAGATGAGGCTTGGCATGGACTTATAACTCCTAAATTTTTGATGAACATCGATGGGTTCATGAAAAAATACTTCAGCGCATTTCAAGCCCAGAATCCCAGATTCTCCCTCAACTTATTTAAAGTTTTTTCTAAATCTCTAAAATGACACTTAGTCGACCTTGCTCGCCAGAAAGAGATCAAAGTGGATGATGTCCAATCTGCGCAAGCTCAAAAGTTGGAATTGAAAAAAAGTTGAAAAATTATCATCTCGACGTACTTGTAATCGAACATACCGAGCACCTTTTCCAATCGCATTTCTCAATTTCTTGTGCCATCCTAATGATCGGTCATATACAATTACGGTCTCGTCTCAATAATGGTACGCGTGCAACTTGGGTTAAATTCCATTGGAAATAGATTTGAATAGTTCGTTACCTCGTAGTATAACGTAGGTCTACCTAAAATTCCGACGATATTACTTGACCCATGTCGAAAGGCTCAAGAATGTTTCACTGTAAATCGTCTCAGACCGACGAAGTGTCACAGATTCTTAATTGAAAATCATTGTTAAGTTATTATTTCGGACCGAAAATTGTACATCGGATAGATTTAAATAGTCTTCGTGTCTACATTTTTCTGCTCGCGGCCAATTAATTTACAAACGCAAAATTTATTGCTACTTATATAAGCGCAAAAACTTTCCTTGTATAGTCTGCACAAACTTCCATCTTAGTTTTATCTTCTACTTTTCTAGATCTTGTAATATTAATTAACTCGTAATATAATTTCTAATTTTTTTTTATCTTTTCGACCAAAAATAATTATGCACATATTCAAATATCTCATAAAGCTGCAAAATCTTCGTTGAACTTTCAGTATGTGGTGAGCTATAGGGCTCCTATATCTGCGGCCCATCAAAATCAAGAGCTCGTTCTTTGTTCACCCGATTTTTATCCAGTTCTCTCCGGATTCTGACGTGTACGACCATTGGAGGAAATAACATACCTCACACTGCTGCAGCCGAACAGTAGAATGTGCGTCAAAGTTTTTCTTCCTCTCCTGCGCCGCTTTATACGACTTACACTAAAAACTGGCGAGAAAACTTTATTTTACGTTTCCACTTAAAAAGTGTTCCGCGAAAACTGTCAATGCAGCTTAAAATTTGTTAAATTCAATCGCTAGTTCGACGCTGGCAACTTAGTTTTATTATACAGTATTGTTCCGAATGCTTCGAGTACTCGAGCATGAGGTTATTCGTGATTTTCGCTTTTAATTATTTTTCGTCTCCAGTGCGGTACTCCGATAAATTTCAAGAATTTAACTCGGAACCGGAGATCGAAAATTAGTACCCTGCAGCTCGTCTGCAGTTGAAAGTTCTCGAAACTTTTTGATGCTATTATAGTTTTCATCCTAGAGGAAGAAATTGAGAGCGAAAAAGGTCGATATTGAACTGGTCTGTTGACAGTTAAAAGGAGTCCTAGGATCGCATTAGGTGAAAGGAAAAGAGAATCGGATTCCCTTCAAAAGTACATGTAGAGCAGCATAGAATGAATTGTCTTATTATTTATTCTTTTTCCGCGTTACCGGTATTCGAATACATGTCTGTGGTATTTTTTATCTTTAACGTTCTCGTCAATTCGTTCGTAGAATTTGAAAAAATGGCTTTACGTAGGAGCTTTAAAAATGTTCTACCTTTCTGGAAGTCCGAGGAATTTTTTGAATATTCTATCTTCTCAAATACTGTGGGAAATCTTGTACGAGAAACGAGATCAAAAATCGAATTGAAATGAGTGATATCTGGTCTCAAAAGTTCTAAAATTTTTTTTCGGATCCCAGGGATTTCCCTCAAATTTTTTTACTGTTGACAAAATTCCAAATGTCGAAAAAAACGGATTTTCAATAAAAATCGTCCAACCGCCCTAAGTTCACGAGAATTCAATCAAGAAAATTGCGTAAGGTTTGTTCAAGATGACAGCTGAGACTACAAATTGAGGAGGAAGATACATTTTTTCCCTTATGTAGTATCGTCCGAAAACCTACCTTGGACTGAGGTCAATTTCTTGGACCTTCATGTTTCCTTCATGGAGCAAGAACACACGCTTAATATTTATAGGAAACCCATCTCTTCTGATTTATACATCGACTTTCCCTCTTATTACCACCGCCTCGACACAAAGAGGCACCATACATGGCTATGATCCACCGTCTTGTATCCCTCCTTCCCTCTCGAGCTTTTTTCCGAAGTGAACTTAATACCGTAAAAACGGCGGCTTCCTCAACGATATTAAACGAGGAACGCAGGGAACCTGTCCTCAGGGTTGAAAAATAATACATGACACGACCCACATTAGGACAGCCCCTTCAATGAAACAGATATGCAATGCATCACATGCCGTAAGTCCCTCTTCTATCATATATTACGGCTCGCGAATCGAAATTTTTCCAACTTTCCCTCCTGTCATGCATAGCTCGAGAGTCTAAATTACTCCAAGTCCTCTCTCATCATATATGACTCAGTGGTCCGAATTTTTCCAAATCCCCTTTTATCACTTATAGCTAAGAGGTCGAAATTTTTTCAAGTCCAACCTTTGGACTACATTTGATAGGGAGAGGTGGACTTTGAACATTTTTGCAAATGATGCTAGACTTAAAATATTTTTATTTTGACCGGTCGTCGCACGGCGCACCCTGCACGACAAAATCCCTGTTAAAAGTCCTCGCCATCAGGATTGGTCTTCACCTAAATATCGATTGTTTGGTCCAGAAGAAAATCGTACCCATCAACCTTATCCGGCTGACTTTCTTCACCTAAATATCGATTGTTTGGTCCAGAAGAAAATCGTACCCATCAACCTTATCCGGCTGACTTCCCTTCCTCCTTGTACTCATCGGAGAGGACACAATGGATCCGCTTGGCGTGAACATCCAAAAGAAGTGCGCCGAGATGGTAGGCAGTACCCCCCTTCCTTGTATGGGTAATACCTGTATTGAGGTGATAAAAGGCTTAAAGAGAAAGGTCAGGGAGGAAGGATTAATCCTTACCAAGGCAGATAGAAGCAACGCTGTGGTAATTATGGAAAAGTCCTCCTATGTTTCCGGTGTTTATGATGTGCTAAAACAATGTGGGGCCAAGGAAAATAGCCTTTTCTGTTTCCCTGAATTTTGTTAAAGAGGTGAGGAAAATCATTAACAAAAGTGAATTCATTATCAAGAGTCAAAAAAAGCCTTTTTGGAACCTAACCCGGACCCCCTCCTCTACGGGTTGCCTAAAGTACATAAAAAAGATGTTCCAATGTGGCCGGTCGTGTCATATATTAGCTAAATTTGTAGATCGATGGTTTAAATCACGAGTAGTTTCTACCTCCCACCTTCCTCTGGAAACGACCTTATGCTCCTTTGATGTTGTAGGATTATTCCCTCACATCCCTAAGACTGTCACTATCCAACACATGGGCTAATTGCTCGTAAAATCAGGTGTCCCTCATGAGGAGATGACGAAATTCTTAGTTTGTTGGACACCCGACTTCTGCAAATTTGAAGGAAAATTTTTCGAGTTCCCGGATGAGGTGGGGATCCCCATTGGTTCTCCCCTGGGCTCTCTGATATCTGAGGGATTCATGTCCAAATTTGAGATCGAATTATTTTCCTCAGGCTAGGTGCTGTTAAATCATGTGTTTTACTGGTATAGATATGTGGACGACATACTTTGTGCGTGGACCGGTCCAATGGAAGTCCTTCGTGAGTTTCCCACTTACTTGAATAGCCAACACCCTTCAATAAAATTCACCATGGAAGTTGGTGGCTCTTTAATAAATATTTTGGATTAAACGAATCCGTTCCTCTAAGTTACGGCTATCCATAATAAACGCGAAAAAGACGAATACACATACTAGGAAGGGAGAGTAAACCTTGCAAACCGCAGAACATACAAAACGACGAGCGCTTTCGGTTAATAAACCAACTTCAAGCTTGAAATGAAAGCAACTGACGAACGGAGGAGACGAACAATGTATTAAGATTGGCTGAACAAGAGATCACGGTGTGAATCATAGACCAGTTCGATCAGGCCATCCTCCGGAATGAACGAGTTGAGTACAGTGATACCGTCAGTGTTGCGATCACGCATTATCTCTATATACTCGAGGGCGACGCGCTTTCGATACGAATTCTCCTTATGGAGGAGCTTTTTGGATTCCTCACGGAAGCTGTGGCCACTGTTTATCAAATGATCAGCAAAAGCTGACTCCCCTAAGCGTCCCTTCTCCCAAGACTTCAGGTGCTCAGCTACTCTAACTTTCATTTGGCGGCTGGTCTCGCCAATATAAAAGCCTCCACAATCCCCAAATTCCAACTTATAAACACCACTCCTCTCATCAATGGGTATCGGGGTTCTTCAGTCTCACAAACAACCCCTTAACTGTTGTAGGGTTGTAGAACGCGGGTCTGAAGCCAAATGGGCGGAGGGCCCGACCCAATTGGAGGGAGATCTTCCCCAGAAAAGAGAGACTGATCCAACGCAACCGGCGATCACGGGTCATGTCTCGGGGGAGGGAGGTGGTGGAATCAAGAATGCTCCTTGTAACTTTCCTCCGAACCATCACGTCGACGTCGACATTGACCCCACTCACTCTAGCCAGGTGTTTTATTGTGAGTACTTCTTTCTTAAAAGCAGAGTGACTCAATGGAATACGAGTTAGTCTGTGAACTAGGCTATGAAATGCAGCCATCTTGTGAGCAACAGGACCGAACGAACCACCGTGGACTAAAACATCGGTCGTAGTATCTTTTCTGTAAATTCCAAACTCATGGATACCGTCTACAATAGAGAACGATAAATCCAAAAAGTTAATGGAAAATACCCTTATTTCCAACGTAAATTTGATGGAAGGGTACCAGGAATTGAGATACCTCAGAAACTCACCAAGGAGATCTGGGGGACCAGTCCAGGTACATAGAACGTCATCAACGTACCTGTGCCAATAGTGAATATGATTAAGTAACACCTGGTTCGAGGAAATGAGGTCGAGTTCAAACTTAGACATGAAAATTTCGGAGATAAGAGAGCCTAAAGGTGATCCAATAGGGATCCCTACTTCATCAGGAAACTCGAAAAA
Source organism: Aspidiotus rigidus (assembly GCA_035079385.1). NCBI lineage: Eukaryota > Metazoa > Arthropoda > Insecta > Hemiptera > Diaspididae > Aspidiotus > Aspidiotus rigidus. The sequence goes on along the minus strand of JAVHKY010000054.1, from coordinate 18,252,562 downwards.
TTTTCCTTCAAATTTACAGTAGTTGGGAGACCAGCAAATATTCAGAAGATCGAAAAATTCATGAAGCTTATTTTGAGGGATGTTGGCTCTGACGAGTAGCTCACCCATCCGCTGGATAGTAGCAGCCTCGGGAATATTCGCGGACAAACCAACAACATCAAAAGAGCAGATGGTCGTTCCTGGGGGAAGACTTAAACCCTTCAGGACATCAGTTAAAGAGGCCGAATTCGAAACCGAATGAGGAGATTCAAAATCAATGCGATTTTTGAACCATCGGTCAAGGAATTTGGCAAGGAGGTAAGTGGGGGAGGAGACGAAAGAAACAACGGGTCGCATCGGGGTATTGTTCTTATGCACTTTGGGCAGCCCGTAGAGGAGGGGGGGGGGTGTGGGGTTAGGAACAAGGAGGGTTTTTTTCAGAGCAGGAGTCTTGATAATACCCTCACTCCTGTTGATGACACTCCTAACTTCTTTGACGTGCTTCGGGAAGCTGAAATCCTCACTCTCTTTAGCACCACACTGCTGGAGGACCTCGTGGACCTTGGAAGAATAGGCGGATTTCTCCATCACCACAACAGCATTTCCCTTGTCCGCCTTAGTGACGATCAAATCTCCCTCTTTAATCTTCCTCTTTAAACCTTGAGTCACTCTTTCCAATTTATTACTCATGCGGGGGAGGGGGTTATTGCGGACTATCTCGGCACAAACTTTCTGGGTATTAAAACCAGGGCCAATCTTAACAGCAAGATCCGCAATAACATCAGCCAAGGTTTCATCTTTCTTGAGGGGAGGTAGACTAAATTTCAAACCTTTCTCAAGGAGGGCTGTTTCGTCACCATTGAACACTACCTGACTATTATTTATGAGGGGGGATGGAATTTATGAACGTCAACACCATCACTCGACCCTTCCTCAACCACATCACCATTAACCTTCATTAGAGAGGACAACTTCTTATTTTTCTTCTCCCTCAACTTCACCTCAAACTTCCGACACTTTAAATTGACGTCCCGCATAAAGTAATCAAACTCAAGGGGGAGGAGCATACCGGAGAGTCTCGAATGGACCAGAAGGTTCAATCTCGTAGTGATATTATATTCACCATGCCATCTCCGCAGTTCCGTTCTTATCCACTTCTCTCTCATATAATTTTCCAGCCGCTTGGTCGTGGTCTTACAATTGGAGTAGAACCGGAATTTAACGAACTTAGGTCTCAAATGCAACACTAAACACCGATGAAGAAACCAAATATGAGAGGAAAACGAAGCGCGTTGCTTCCGAAATTTCAGAAAGAGGAACTGTAAATACGTCCCAGAAGCGTTTTATATTACAATGTACGGGTCGTCCTTCTGCCCAACTGCACATAAGATCGGTACCTTCAATAGCTTGATCCATCGCCTGACTCATATTCCTTTGAGTCAGGACGCTTTCCAAAAGGAACTAGGAACAATTAAGCACCTGGCTAGAGTGAATCAAGTGAGGGTGGACATCGACCTAATGATCCGTAGGAGGCTTACTAGAAAAAGCCTCGATTCTACCACCTCTTTCCTCAGGGATGCACACCTAGATAGGAGGAAACGTTGGATTAGATTTCCCTACCTGAGTAGATTTTCTTTGAAGTTGGGCCGTGCGCTCAGTCTTTTCGGGTTCCGTCCGGCTTATTACAATACTAACACGGTAAAAAGTTTATTTTAAAATTAAAGGAACCCATTCCTCTAGCCAAGAGGAGTGGTGTTTACAGCATAGTCTGCAACGATTGCCCTGGAGTTTACATAGGGATGGCCGGTCGTCAGCTCCAAATGAGAATCGATGAGCATAAGAAAGCTTGGGAGAAAGGTAACTTGGGTGAGTCGGCCTTTGCAGATCATTTTATCGAAAGTGGCCACAGAGTCAAAGAGGGGTCTGGTACCCTCCTCCATAGGGAGAACTCATACTTTAAACGTATGGTTTTAGAAAATATTGAAATCTCACTTCACCTGCAGGTATATTCCTGATGAGGGTCTGGTTGAGCTAGTCTATGAGAATGATTCACATTTCGACGACTCGCTGGTTCAATCATAATCCTCAAGTTGGTTTCTCTGTTTTCGTTGTTGTTGGATTAGTCGCTTTCGTTCGTGCATGGTTAAGTTTTAATATTTCGCTACTCTCTTGTAGAGTACAACTTTTGTATCAAATTAAACAAATCTCAGGCCAATCCAAAGTTTCTTTGTCAGAAATTACAGTGAATTGCTGGAAAGCGGCCAAAAAATCTAAGCATGTCCCATAAAAACAGAAGATTTCTTCACCACTTTCCGGCGACTCATCAATAGGAGAGGTGTTCCACTCATTGTAAAAAAAAAAAACAGTTCTTCAAATAGCGATGGCAAAAATCACAACCAAACGATAAAATTAGTAAGACAATTGGCGAAATCACGCATCCAGATGGAAGACGACCATGGATCGTTGAAGACAACAGGAAATTGAGCGTCTTACAGGAGGGTGCCCTAGCGCCAAAATTCGACTAGGCAAAAAACAGATTGATGAGGTAATGATTAGCAACCCAGAACTCGCAGCACGTCCCTGGGGAAATACGAGTATTGAAGATACGATATAGAATACGTTTTCCAAGAGATGTGGAAAAATATTTTTTCTAATGAAATAATCATCCAGCAAGTAATTTGATAGGACTTTTTCGAACAAGACCGATTGAAACTCGACGTGAGAGGCAAACGTATCACGAAATCACGTAACAAAGTAATTCTATTTATTAAACTGCTGTGAAAGTCTGCATACTTTTCATTTCAAAGTGAATTTAGCGCATCGAGCTTATACTCTGTCAACCTCCATAGCGCAGCGTACACGAGTTATGCTCGGAAGACGCAAAAATATATTTCTAAAATTCTTCGACCTACTACGATAATAGGATAAATTTGGTTCAACGTCCTAAATCTTCATCTAAGGTAATTTAACACTTTCATTATATTCAATTTCGACAACGATTATGTATTCGTCGGCTTTTAAAAGGTGTTAAATCCAGTCGACATCAATTTTAGCCTCTAATGAATGTGAAAAATCTTTGCGAAAGAGCCCCGAGTACGAGCGGCGGCGCCCGATATCGCGCACGTCTATTAATTTATGTTAATTGAATTTCCTCGAAGGAAGAGAGAAAAAAGAGGAAAAACTAAGGCTTTGACGGAACTATTTACATAAATTAGGAAGAAGAAATTATCCTAATTAGATGGTGATTGCTCCTAGGAAGACGAATTTGAAATTTTTCGTAAAAGCCTGTCGATAATAAACATGCGGCGTATTTTCGAAACTAAAGCGATAATGCAACAGTCGACCTACTGATAAGCGGTTGTAAGAATGAGGACGAGATAGAGGGGCGACTGTTTATCGATTTCTACCGAATCGAAGCGATTGACGGTGAATGCAAAATTTTGTCGCTTTCTGAAGTAGACAGGGGTGCCCCATCGAAGCGTCGTTGTCTCGATTTAATTGAAACGACTTAACGCGGAGTTTTCAAACGGGTATGGCCTACATTTCGATTTCTGGAAGCAAAGATAATGAAAGAAAAAACTTTGGTCAACGATACACAAGTATACATTCGTGCATCGCTAAATTTCCACCACTACGGGCCGAACAAATCGCCAATATCACAATGTATTCGTGCGTTGACGCAGCCCGGTAGAATTAATTTCCCATTTGGCTCACTTTATTCCCATATTCAAATGTTAGTACACAAAATGTTCGCCTGTAATCGACGTGAGGGTAATTGGATTTTCATACTATTCGACCTACTCCCTTACAGAAGGTGATAAATTACAATCATTCGACGGACTGTATAGGTACCATCATTCCGTTGAAATGATAGGGACAGGTACGCACCTTGAAGTTCGAATATCGACATTGTATATTCGACTCGATTACGCGCAATATTTGATAAAAAAATATATATATATCTTTTTCGTCTTGAATTTTCGTCAATATCGGTCTTCCGTACCACGTGCGGGTACTTTATGAGATCAGTATTCGACTCATGAATTGAATAATATCCACACACAAGGCGATTAAGACTTACAAAATAGAATGAACTCTCCACCCTTTAAAACTGTATGCGGATGTTCATAAGAACTTCTGCTAACGAATTGCAAAAATTCTGCTTATTTCGCGAATATTGGATTTTAGGACAAACAAGAGAAGATAACCTCATTAAAAAATGCGGGACGCGTTGGAAAAATTAACACATTCTCGGTAAGAATGTTTTATGGGGCACGTGCAAATCCAAAAATGGTGATATTCTTGAAGTTAGGAAAATTGTAAAATTTTGATCCTTTAGATGTCAGGCGATGAGGGAGACTAGGAGTTTATGGGGTAACTTGGAAGGGCGTTCTGAACCTCATGGTGTTTGAAGCTTTGCATATCTGGTTCATTGAAGGAGCGAACCCGAATGGTGTATGAAGCTCGAAGGGGCTATCTTTCAGGCTATAAACATCGACCACAGAGCTATAATTATGTGATAGGAGGAGAACTTACAAAATTTTATAGCTTCGAGCTTCGCCAGCTGGCCGGACAGCGGACTTTTTTTTAAAAAAAGCTCTCGATAAAACAGGTCTCCTGTTGAAATTTTATCCTCTCGCTTCCAATCCCCTCCGGTCTGGCCCCTACCACCCTCTTAGGGAAATTGTTTCAAATTCTTTTTCTTCCTCTCTTTACTCTGGTTCAACTCACCTTCCCAATTTAACATAATATAACATATTCTTGCACCTTTATTGAAATAATTCTGTATCCCGTGCTAAATAGCCCCAGTGTAGCTAACAACTTGTTGACTTTTGGCTTTCCTTTGTAATTAGTCTCACGTGGCAACTTTCTCTGTATGTGTGAATAATTTTATTGTAAATGCTCACAGATCACTTCCTAATGATGATAACCTTTCAGAATGCTAAAAATTATGTTCAGAAAAACTAAATTGCGTGTATTAAACTCTAGTCGATGATTTTCTTTCCCGTCTCGTGTAGATGAATGGCGCGCACGAGGGGTAGAAGATTACACGAGTATACATTTCAGAATAATGGATTCTTAAAGAACCGTAATAGCGAGATGACGATTGCGTAAGACCTACTTTAATGAGAAACTGTCACGAGGTCTAATGCGAGGGATATCATCGGCGTGTAATTTCATTTTAAACATTTCGCCTAGAGTATCGTATAGCCATTTGGAAATAGTGTTCCTGAAATACAGAAAACTGAAGCACGTGATCTTTCGGAATGCTCGCGATGGCATTAAAGTGGTGACGTGCGATAGCAGCCAAACTCACGAGAGTATTACAGGCGCACATCTTCTTGCACGTATATAAATTTTTCTCGTGTCACGATAGCGTGTTAGAGCGTCAAATGATTAATTATACTTTGGAAATCGTAGGGTTTATGCCGAATCGTTGAGGTGTAATCGCGTGGCGCTGAAAAACGGTTCATTATAATTGCGTGCTCATTTGCGCCTGAATTTTTATTTCCGATGAACGTTTTCCATTCAAAGTGGGCCTGTGTCGAAGGAAGGGTTCGGAGGTCACCCTAATTTCTTCCACACGTTACTTTTGGCTTTCTCGTCACGTGGTGGAATCTAGCTTGAAGAAAAGTTCACAGATAACTTGAACGGTTTTATTTCAGCGAGTTGGGTGAGGTCGGAATTTTCTATATTTGGGAATTTTTCCAACCTCTGGAAAGTTGCCTGTAGTATTTTTCTTGTCAAATGTGAATGTATTTCTTGAAATTTCCGAAGGCTTTTGTTTGACAAACTCTTTTGTAATCATTGGGCCAAACGAGGAATCGCGGTGTGAATCATAAACCAGTTCAATCAGGCCATCTTCCGGAATGTCCGAGTTGAGTACAGTGATACCATCGGTGTTGAGGTGAAGCATCTCTATATGCTCGAGGGCAATGCGCTTACAGTAGGAATTCTCCTTATGGAGGAGCTTTTCGGATCCCTCGCGGAAGCTGTGACCACTGTTTATTAAATGATCAGCAAAAGCTGACTCCCCTAAGTGTCCCTCCTTCCAAGGCTTTAGGTGCTCAGCTACTCTAACATTCACTTGGCGGCTGGTCTCACCAATATAAAAGCCTCCACAATCCCTACATTCCAACTTATAAACACCACTCCTCTCATCAACGGGTATGGGGTCCTTCAGCCTCACAAACAACCTCTTGACTGTGGTAGGGTTGTAAAACGCGGGTCTGAAGCCAAACGGGTGAAGTGCCCGACCCAATTGGAGGAAGAACTTCCCCAGGAAAGGGAGACTGATCCATCGCAAAGGACGAACGTGGATCGTGTCTCGGGGGAGGGAGGTGGTGGAATCAAGAAGGCTCCTCGTAACAATCCTCCGAAACATCACGTCAGCGTCGACATTGACCCCATTCACTCTAGCCAGGTGTTTTATTGTGAGTAATTCTTTCTTGAAGGCAGACTGACTCAAAGGAATACGAGTCAGTCTGTAAACTAGGCGATGAAAGGCAGCCATCTTATGAGCAACAGGACTGAATGAACCTCCGTGGACTAAAACATCGGTCGTAATATCTTTTCTGTAAATTCCAAACTTATCGATATCGTGTCTATTATAAAGATCGGTAAATCCAAAAAGTTGATGGAAAATACCCCTATTTCCAACGCAAATTTGATGGAAGGGTATCAGGCCGGGGTGCCGTGATCCTCCAAAGCTTACGAAGATTTCGCCCCCCAAAAATGTTGGAAAAATTCCGACCTCCGAGCTACATATCCTAGTAGGGGGATTTGGAGAAATTTCGACCCTCTAGCCATATTAGACAAATTCCTACCTCCGAGTTATATATGATAGGAGGGGGACTTGGAAAAATTCCGACTCTCGAGCTATATATGATAGGAGGGGGACTTGAAAAAATTTCGACCCTCTAGACATATATGATAGGAGGGGGACTTGAAAAAATTTCGACCCTCTAGACATATATGATAGGAGAGGGACTTGGAAAAATGTCGACTCTCGAGCCATATATGAGAGCCATATATGATAGGAGGGGGACTTGGAAAAATTCCTACCTCCGAGCTATATATGATAAGAGGGGGACTTGGAAAAATTCTGACTCGCGAGCTATATATGATAGGAGAGGGACTTGAAAAAATTTCGATCCTCTAGACATATATGATAGGAGGGGGACTTGGAAAAATGTCGACTCTCGAGCTATACGATAGGAGGGGGACTTGAAAAAATTCCGCCCCTCTAGCCATATATGATAGGAGGGGGACTTGAAAAAATTTCGACCCTCTAGACATATATGATAGGAGGGGGACTTGGAAAAATGTCGACTCTCGAGCCATATATGATAGGAGGGGAACTTGGAATAATTCCTACCTCCGAGCTATATATGATAGGAGGGGGACTTAGAAAAATTCCGACTCTCAAGCTATACGATAGGAGGGGGACTTGAAAAAATTCCGACCCTCTAGCCATATATGATAGGAGGGGGACTTGAAAAAATTTCGACCCTCTAGACATATATGATAGGAGGGGGACTTAGAAAAATTCCTACCTCCGAGCTACATATCACAGGAGGGGGACTTGGAAAAATTCCTACCTTTGAGCTATATATGATGGGAGGGGGACTTGGAAAAATTCCGACTCTCGAGCTATATATGATAGGAGGGGGACTTGAAAAAATTTCGACCCTCTGGAAAAATGTCGACTCTCGAGCCATATATGATAGGAGGGGGACTTGAAAAAATTTCGACCCTCTAGACATATATGATAGGAGAGGGACTTGGAAAAATTTCGACCCTCTAGAAATATATGATAGGAGGGGGACTTGGAAAAATGTCGACTCTCGAGCCATATATGATAGGAGGGGGACTTGGAAAAATTCCTACCTCCGAGCTATATATGATAGGAGGGGGACTTGAAAAAATTTCGACCCTCTAGACATATATGATAGGAGGGGGACTTAGAAAAATTCCTACCTCCGAGCTACATATCACAGGAGGGGGACTTGGAAAAATTCCTACCTTTGAGCTATATATGATGGGAGGGGGACTTGGAAAAATTCCGACTCTCGAGCTATATATGATAGGAGGGGGACTTGAAAAATTTCGACCCTCTAGCCATATATGATAGGAGGGGGACTTGAAAAAATTTCGACCCACTAGCCATATATGATAGGAGGGGGACTTGGAAAAATGTCGACTCTCGAGCCATATATGATAGGAGGGGGACTTGAAAAAATTTCGACCCACTAGCCATATATGATAGGAGGGGGACTTGGAAAAATTCCTACCTCCGAGCTACATATCATAGGAGGGGGACTTAGAAAAATTCCTACTTTTGAGCTATATATGATGGGAGGGGGACTTAGAAAAATTCCTACTTTTGAGCTATATATGATGGGAGGGGGACTTGGAAAAATTCCGACTCTCGAGCTATATATGATAGGAGGGGGACTTAGAAAAATTCCTACCTCCGAGCTACATATCATAGGGAGGGGACTTGGAGAATTTCGACTCTTTAGCTATATATGATACGAGGGGGACATGAAAAAATCCTAGACCTAGATAAAGCTAGTATAGAGAAGGCCTAGACCTACTCTTATAATATAGTTTGAGAGTCTACATTTTTCTCGATTCTCGAGCTATATATGATAGCTCGAGAGTTGAATTTTTTTTAGCTGGACGGCGGATGGCGCACGGCGGATGCAAATTTCTCATGAAGCCCCCCATAAAACAGGTTCCTTGTTAAAACACCTGCCCAGAGTGAATGGGGTCAATGTCGATGTTGACGTAATGGTTCGGAGGATTGTTACGAGGAGCCTTCTTGATTCCACCACCTCCCTCCCCCGAGACACGATCCACGTTCGTCCTTTGCGATGGATCAGTCTCCCTTTCCTGGGGAAGTTCTTCCTCCAATTCGGTCGGGCCCTTCACCCGTTTGGCTTCAGACCCGTATTTTACAACTCTACCACAGTCAAGAGGTTGTTTGTGAGGCTGAAGGACCCCATGCCCGTTGATGAGAGGAGTGGTGTTTATAAGTTGGAATGTAGGGATTGTGGAGGCTTTTATATTGGTGAGACCATCCGCCAAGTGAAAGTTAGAGTAGCTGAGCACCTAAATTCTTGGAAGAGGGAACACTTAGGGGAGTCAGCTTTTGCTGATCATTTCATAGACAGTGGCCACAGCTTCCGCGAGGGATCCGAAAAGCTCCTCCATAAGGAGAATTCTTACCGTAAGCGCATTGCCCTCGAGCATACACCATCTCAACACCGATGGTATCACTGTACTCAACTCGTATATTCCGGAAGATGGCCTGATTGAACTGGTTTACGATTCACACCGCCATTTCTCGTTTGGCCAATCTTAATACCTTGTTTTTCTCTTCTACTCGTCAGTTGCTTTCAGTTCAGGCTTGATGATTGTTTATTAACCGAAAGCGTTTGTCGTTTATATTTTTTCTGCGGTTTGCATAGTTTACTTTCCCTTCGGAGTATTCGTCCTTTTGCGTTCAACTTGAAATTCGTTCAATGTAGTGAAATTGTTGAAAAGCCCGCAGTAGGTCCAATGAGCGTCTATGACAGCAATATTGAGTAACCTCATTCAGTCATATTTCTTAATTTACTCAATGAATGAAACTTAATTTTTGAATTTTAAATAGACTCATTCTCATCTAACCAAATTCTCAAACTCCTGGCCCTCCATTTTGCCTTCACTGCCGTATGGCATAACCTAAAAGTCGATCACGTCTTCCTCTATCCACAACATCCACAAACGTTCTTCTGTCCATCTTTATTTAAATTACGTTCTCTACCGTACCCACTATAACGCTGTACCTACTTCGTAACGTTGAATCAAAAGCTTCATAATTCGTTGTAATGGTAAAACAATAAGTGAATAGAGGAAGAAAACTGAATATCTAATGTAGTTTCCTCTGTCTCAAAATTCCCCTCATTTGAAAAGATTTGCTTTGATGAGAAATTGATTTGCACTTATCCGTTGTCAGAATAGTAACTACAACAATTCAACTGGCGCTAACAGAGGAATCTCACATTTTGAGAATTATAGCGACTGTTTTTTGCGAGATCACTTTTAGTAATGGTTGATAATGCACCTATTCTTTCCACAGTACAGCGCATAATAACAGGAAATACTCATTACCGTAGAATGTACCGTCCAATTTAAATCCAATAACTACCAGCACTTGGAAGCTGATATTTTTGTGAACAGAATTCTTAATGCCTTTCGCATTCAAACGCGTCGAATGCTCCCTTCGCCACCAGCTTATAGCCTCGTGTACTTGAAATTCTTCGAATTTACTCGTTATAGAGACCACCTTAAGAAGGCAGGAACTCTTTAAAAATGTAATAAGCGTCTTTTGCAAAATGTAGTCTCCGAGATGAGGTATTGTAATAAAGCAGCGAGTTTTCAACACTTTCTTCTAGTATGAAATTCTTCGAGGGAAAAAGCTTTCATCTCTATAGCAAAAAGCTGTACGATTCGCTGAGAATACGAACGCAGAGTGTCGATTGAGGTGAGTAGAGTATATAAGTGAAAATAAAAATACTAAAATTGAATCCGAATAACAAAAATCATTTTAAATGCACTAAAAAATCATCGAAGTTTTTCCGTTATTATCGCTCTTTTGTGCGAACGTCGATGGCATAAATAATTCTTTCGTCTCCTCTCTCTTCATATACTCGTGCTTCCATATTATATGCTCTCTTATCTTCGTTCATTGCTTTAATACATTATGTATATTTAGCCTATTCATGGTACTTCTTTTTTTTTGTTCGTATTTTACAATCAAGTCACGTTTGTTACTGAAATAAAATATACTTTATTCCGATTTTCGGTGTGCATATTCCGAAAAATAGAACGATATTCAAAAAAGACGAGGGAAAAAAAGTCATAAGGGAATAGTCAAGTTTTTCTTTCGTCTATAACATTCTAATAGCGAATACTACCTTAATGGTTGTGTTATTTTACATAGCTCAACTTATAAATAAGGATATTCTAAGTATACATATATTTTTCCATATCCATTCTCCCTTTCGCCGTCTAACCCGATTTTTTGATTTCTGAAAGAAAGTATCCCTTCTATCTTCGCTCTTTATCTTTTTGCAACACTTCTGCGGATGTGTGTTGCGAGGGGACGTTTGATAATAACGAACGTCCTTATGACTATCGTGTCCGAGAGACGTTTAATAATAACAAAGTGCGAGAATGGTTACTATGTGTGTAGAAGAACGCACGCCCTTATGACCACCAGCATTTCGATGAGCGTTCGTTTTTAGATGGAAACAGTTTAATGGACGGAAACGGTCGAGAATCGAAAACTCTGTTGTCATTTTGCAAATACAAGCATACGTGGCTTTCTTCCATGTTCTTGATAGACTTAACACGGGTCGAGTTCGTTGAATTTGGATTTCTGCACCGAGTTATTTTTAATGTACACAAATGGAAACGGCCCTGCGCTATCCAAACTTTGACCAGTAGATACGTTTCTTCGGATCCGCTTGTAGACGTAGAAAATGAGTCGTTGAAAGTTTTTCTTTCAAGGAGGGATCTCATGTTATGGAATTGATTCATTTTCTGATAAATGTCTTCACAAGTTGTCTAAAGTGTGTCAAAACTTTGAATACATTGAGCGAAGATTTGAGGCTTCTCGAGTTTGATTCGATGTATATCACATGAAGCCATTTTAGGTGCCCGGAAAGACCACAAGATTAGTGTATTGAAGGAGAAAGCTAATCTCAAATTTCAATGCTCCGGCGTTGTGTTGCTTCCCGTGAACTACAAATTGACCAGCCAAGTACGGCATTCCGGAAATTCCTGTATCAGAAATTGACGGTACAAAGTTTCAATCGAATTTGCATACCAATAACGTACTTGCAGAGAAAGTTTTCCAAAAAGGACAGGCAAGTACATTCACACTCGATGAGAAGTGCAGTCACCCTTGTGCGCTTATGCTGTAATGTTCCCGCTTGAATGTATCAAAGGATGTTCATTTACCTTCAAGTTTCATATATTGCTTCGTTAATCGAGCGGCGAGTGGCTTACTGAGATTTGAAGATCCGATGAAGTACGACGACCCCTCCTCGTCATCATCCACTTAGAATACTGGTTCGTTCAAGAGAGCCCAATGGTAGACTTCATCCACATGTTCAGGAGCACAATGGTACATTGATTCACCATCCTTGGATCCTCACAATAATTTTTTTTTCAAATTCTATTTGAACTGTTTATAGGACATTCAAAAATGAGTGTTGAACCAAAAACATTCGAAATCCATCGAAACAAACAAATAAACAAAGTAAGTAGTGCACACACCCTCTAATAAGTTGTGCGCTCAAGACCAAAAACGTCGGAAATCCCGTAAAACAAACAATTACACGAAGTAAGTAGTGCACACATCTTGATACAAGTTGTACACACAAAATCAAAACACTTAAAAATACATTGAAACGGACAAATACACCATGTAAGTAGTGCACACATTCCCATATAGTGAATCCATGAGAACATGCAGAACAATGTGCAATCCACATTTAATTCATTCAACTATAATATATCAAGTAAGTAAATCTGGTACAGGAAGAAGAAACAGGAAAGAAGACAATGGAATGCTTCGGTTACTGACAAGTCAGCATAAGCCTCCACGCCACGACAAGGCAGCATTCCAAGTGGAGGTTTTTTTTACCATCACTATATATTTCATAAAGACATTACAATATTGATACATATTAATGCAATTAACAAACATAAGTTTTCAAATAATTTACAACGGCTGAGCCCAACCACTTCTTGAATAAATCTGAGTTCAAGACTACGTGGTACCTGCCTTCATAATAACAAACGCCGCGGGGAGAGTCGAAATTAACATCCACCTGCCACTTGACACGTGCGGCGTGAAAAGCTTCCTGAAGATCGAAACGAAGCTACAAAGGGGCCTGAAGATTAGACTCCATCAAGAACCTTGATTGCCAAAAAGGGCGTGCGAAAAGGAAGAGTAAAATTGGCAAATCACGGGAAGGATCAGAAGTACGAACATTGTCGAAACGGCGAACACTTGAATACAAGGCAATAATAAAATGCTCGCGGCTATTGCACTGATCCATATAACTACCGCGCATCCCCTTGGCATCATACTTCTGCCGAATCATCTTATTCTGACGACGAACCTCAGTATTTGACCAACCAGTGAAGATCTCACGACAATGCTCGAAATCCAATGCATTACCCACTGACTCAACTGACTCTGGGATGGAACAACTGGGAAAACACCTTCATCAACTGTCATACCTCTTTCACAGGGAGCTTGAGGTTCACTATGAGGAGGCAGCCTCTTGTCAAGCCCACCCTGGCTGGAGTTCCTCACAATAAATGCAGCAAAATCATCTTCTTTTGATATACAGGTCGTGTGCCAGTCCTGGCGTGCATTTATGGCGTTCGTCATGGAACAATGTGTTCCCCTGATGAGCACTGGAGCTGCATCCTCCAATGGAAGCCTGAGCAGGGGCTGGGACGCTTGAGGTCAAAAGCCATGAGATAGACTTCATGGCAGGGACGGGGCGTCATCACAGAGTCTCTTGTAATGGGGCTTGTGCGGTGATTGGCATCGGCTAGTAGGGTTAAGTGGTACCGGCTGAGTTAGGTGCCAGGGGCCTTGTCGTAAGAATCCGCTGCTCCAGATAAGATGGTAGTGGACTTGGTTCTGCCTCCTAAAGTGGACTCTGCGGGGCAATCGCAGGAATTGCTGAACCTGTAGCCATCAGGTTGCTATTGGGCGGCTGGTGGGGACTCGACATTACATAGTTAGTAAGGGGAAATGAACAGAGAGTTCTACCAAAGTGACAACCGGGGCAAGGCCCTGAGTTGGTTTCAAGATTGCAGGTATACCCAAACAAGTTTTAAAAACCTTTAATGGAAAGGCGGAGTTGGCTCAGTAGCGAGATTTAACAAGATCAGAACTGAAGTAAGTGGCTCTCCGTGTACGTTAGGTTGTATTCTCGACGGAGCAGGTACTCCGGCGTTTTATTAGGGTTACAATAGGTTCATTACTATTACAGAAATTACCGGTAGGGTGTGTTTTACTTTGGCGGATAATATTAATTTTTGCTTCTAATCTTGAGGAATACGTCTAGTCTCCTATTTCTTCTTTAAGCTGAGGAATGATTCTTCATTGAGCTACAAGGAATGGAAAGCACATTCTCCTCAACCATAATGGAGTTCATTCCTAATTTTTACTTCGTTATGTATCTCGTCTGCCATTTGTTTTGGGGATATTGTTTTTTAAATGAATTTTTATTATCTTTCTTCTCTGTCTCCTGTTCACTTCCTTCGAAATTCCCTACCGGTATTACCATATCAAGCAATTATAATTTTCCAAAAATTCCCCTGAAAAATGATGAATATAACTAAGAATTATTCTGGTACTGAAAATACACGTGGCTAAACCACAACATTCAGGAACGTATATTGATACAATTTTCAAGGCCTCGTTGAAATTAATTCAAGATAGACAATCTTGTCATCGCCATAGTCTCTTTTCATTTTTGTTGACGCGCATACATCTAGACGCCGATAAATATTTTCAAATATTACAAGATAAAGTCCTAGCTACAGAAAGCACTATGAGCTACATTATAGTGATTTTCGCAATAAAATCCTCTCTCGGCGATTAAATAGAATCCCTACTCTCTCAATAAACGTACGTAATAGCCGAATTTCGGGGTATTTAATATGGAGAAAATGAAATTACCAACTAACATGGAAGCGAACAACGACGAAGGCAGGGACAAAATCGCAAAATATTACCCGCGATAGAAACGAAATTTGACGTCAGCAGGTGCTCCACTCACGCATACTCGACGCACATCTTGAAAAATTTTATTGATGTCGTGCTTCCACAAAAAGCCAGTCAGTCTGCCGAAAATTAACGCTTTTGAAAATAAGTTCTTGGGGCAATAAGTTCTAGCTCACAAAACAGCTGCGGACGCAGAAAAGTTTTCCACCTTGACCATGGGATAAATACGATCGTTGTAAAGATTCTACAGCCATTATCAAGAGATACTGCGACGGCATCAACAATTTTTTAATCGATACTGCTTCGGTGTCTGTGCGTTGGCCCCGCTTCCCTTCTTAGCTCCGTAGATAATGCTGAAAATTGCCGTTTTCGTAAACGGCTAATGGACTACTTATTTGAACAGATAATCGTGTATTTTGTAAGATGCCTACGTGACGAGAATGGCGTACACGCAGAAGAAAAATTTTCTACAACAGTCATTTCCCTAAAGTCGTCTAAATCATTTTGGCTTAATACAATTGTTGTCAACGCTTACGATAACGAACACAAAAACTACCTACGTTGGAATTATCGGTTTCCACGAGACGTTTGCAAGATCTACACGCATATATTGTAAACACTTTTATCTTCCTTACACATTTTTTTGCGCGCATTCGACAAATTTGGCTCGAATTTCGGCATTATATCTCACGCTCCTTTTACAGAGACTCTTTTTTTTATTCTTATTGGGCTGCTTTATTCGACTTGATATATGAACACAGGCAGCATTACATAAGGATGTCGACACAATTGATAACGTAACCGAGTGTGAAATTAATATTTTCCTCTTTCTATTCGTACACTGTTGAGTACTCGCTAAACATTTTTCTCTTCTCCCAGGAAAAAAAAAAAAGTGACAATTGCACAGAATTTACGAGAAAGACGTATGAAAACCGTATTATTTACAAGTAACGGGCAATACTTTTTCTTTCTTTCTTTCTTTCTTTTTCTGCCTTCGAATAGTCATCTTAAAACGATTGTGTGCACAAATAAATGAAGTTGTTGGAAAAAACTCAATTGTAACCATAGATATCAGAGAAGAGTTGGCATGTATGTCGTTTTATAAGATAACTGGAGGAAATTTATGGATATTTTACTCATGGAATACTTTTTTTTTTGTGAGCTATTTGACTACTCTATGGGTCATCAGCTCGCGAAAAGGTATTATAGGTTGTTAGAGAAGAGGAAAGTAGTAAGTAGAGCGTAAGTATTGGAGAGAGTTAGTAACTGTTTCTGTGTTGTTGCATAAGGTGGATGATAAGGAAGACGAGACGCTGAAAGATTGGTGGTTTTGTAGGGCTGGACATGAGAATAGGTGTCGTACTGTTGGGTTATCCGCTTGACAGTAGTTGCAAGATGGAGGGAAGAGATTTAGTAGGAGGTGAGAATGAGTTAGTCGAGTGTGGCCAATCCTGAGTCGGCAGAGAATGATTTCTTTATGAAGGGAATTTCTGTTTGAGAAGGACTAAAAGGTGGGTGACGTTTTTATAGATCGGAGCTTGGTGGTTGGTAGGAGAATCCAAAGATCATGCCAGACATTCAAAATTAGGGAACGGTAATAGTTTTTTAGGTCGTATGATGTAATCTTTGGTAGTCGGGTAGCTTCCTTGGCTGCACGATGAACCTCGTCATGTTCAGGAAGACCAATGTGGCCAGGGATCCAGATGAAAGTTATTATTGTTGATTCGATGGAAGCAAGAGTTTCAAGAATAAGGTGGATGCGTTGAGTTATAGGGTTTGTTGAGTGGATGTCTTGAATTGTTGAAAGAGATGAAAGAGAATCAGTTAGTAAGATGTAATTGTGTCACGGTGGTCGTTGTGTTAGTTGCGAAAGTCAGTAGTAGATAGCACTAAGTTCAGCAGTGAATACTGAAGCTAAGTTATGGTGTCGTTTAGCGGTTATAGTGCTGTTGATTAAGAATGCATAGGCTGTTTTAGATTGAGATTTAGAGCCATCAGTGAAGCAGATTTCATGGTTTGGGTATTCTGCAATGATTTCTGTGATTAGTGTTCGATAGGAATAGTTGTCCATTTTTGGGTAATTTGCGAAGTCGAGTCTGATAGATGGGGGAGATAATAACCACGGAGGCGTCATTGGCTTGATAGGAAGGAGAGTTGAGAGTTTAGGGAGGTATTGAAGGTAGCATTTTAAAGAGGAGAGGAGGAAGTTACTAGGAGAAAGGGTAGATGTATAGATCGGAAGATCAGGAATTTGAGAAGACGAGGCGAGAAAGTTTGCAATCAGTATGACAGTGCGAAAATGTAATGGTGGTTCTGCTGCTTCTGCACAAAAGCCGAGAGCCATGCGCAGGGTGGATGCTTGAATAGTATCGAGGACTTACTGCATTGGCTGTAGATTGTAGCACCGTAATCGAGTTGGGAACGAATAAGACTTTTGTATAGTTGAAGCAGAAGTTTGCGATTACATTCTATCCGGGTGTTGGAGAGTAGCGTTTAGGCATTTAGCTTTGAGTGACTTTATGTGAGGCATCCAGGAGAGTTTTTGATCAAAGGTTATACCCAGGGATTTATAAGAGGAGAGGATATCGACTGTGAAGCCTTGAAGAATTAGTGGATGAAGAGGGGTTATAGCGCGTCGATGTTTTCGAAAGATGACAAGACCTGTTTTACCTGAAGAGAATCGAAATCTACGGTCAGAAGCCCAGGAACCGATATCAGCTAGTGTTTTTTGGGGAGGGCTTGTTGCTCTGGAAGGATTTGAAGATAAGAGGGAGATACTGTAGTCATCGGCAAAGAGGCGCTGGGTAAGTAGTAAAGAGACACATTAGCTGATATCATTGATTGCTATTAGAAAGAGGAGGACGCTCCAAACTTCTCCCTGGGGAACTCCCTAACCTGAATCGCTCAGTGGATTTCAAAACGGTTGAGGTACTCAAATGAATTCCTAGAAATTTTCTTTTCCAAAAAAAATATTGAAGTATGAGTGTGTTTTTCTTCTTTTGTCAATGCTTTATCCCGATCCACTGAATGAGAAGTGGCCCTCTTTGTCTTCTTCCCTCTTAAACCACAGTGGAAACAGAAGAAGCTTCGTAGAGTGGGGAGTACGTTGAACCCACCGGCATTAACCACGAGCCAGCGTGGGCTCAAACGGCTTGAGAAACGTGACGACGCATTCCACCATCCGTACTTTGATTTTTTTGGGCTAGCAGCAAAACTCAAGTTCGTTCGGTAGAAAATGTCGTTTCCAACAGTTATGATTTTTTGGACTTGGAAGAAATTACTCCTTAAGAAAGGAGCATTCGCTTGAGCAGACGAGGAAACGCTGTCACAGATTTGAAAAGCTTTTTCCAAGTGCACTTTCTATTCACTGTATCGTGGTTTTCTTCCACTCTCCCCTTTTTGTTCTTCATTCCATGAAAATAGTGACTATTTTCGGTCAATAAAGACAAATAGCGACCAAGAAAGAAGAGACTGACCATGTCACTGAAATAGTGACTCGTTGGCAGACCTGAGTCTTTGTCAAAACTGTGACGATCGACCTCACGTCAAGGTCGACTCCATGCCATCTCTTTTGCTACACCGATTTCAAGTCAACTTCTCCGAAATTTGAAATCGACCAGAAATTGTCGATTTCATCTGGACTAAATTTTGAGTTGACTTCTTCAAATTTTTCTATTGACCTGAAATCGACTGCTCTGTACTGTCGATTTGTAGTTCTTGAGAAATGTATACTGGACGACTTCAAATCGACCGCCAATCCACGTCGACCTGGACTCGATGCACAGTCACCCTCTTATAGGACTCTGTCTGTTTGGTGACTACACTACTACTCGCAAACAAAATGGGTAGTCATCATTATATAATGAGGCCAGTGCACCAATGGTCAAATAGACCCAATTTTGACATCGACAATAAAATGTAATACCGTGGGTCGACTCGTTTATGACCTCGATCGTGAATTCCTACGCAATTTTGACGTCGATTGCAAGTCTCTTTCCAACAAATGACGTAAAATCCAGCTAAAGAACTCGGAGCTTCATATACGTAAGTATCTTCTGTATTGAATCAATTCAGTTTGCTAAAAAGTTACGGTTATTCACGATTGAAGCGCTACGTGGGAAAGGGGCCTCCGTTCCATGAGAAATACATTAGACGGAGGCCCCTTCTCCACGCAGCGCTTCAATTGATAAGAAATTTGTGTTAATTGCACACCACAAAGAAAGGTTTATTACAAATCTGTACGCTTTTGGTCGAAGACCATCATCAAAGCTATACAGATATTAACTGAGACGGTACAAGAAAAGTAAGGAAATGAGACACATCAAACAGCGGCGTCAATGAAGTCAAAAGTAGCCTGCGAGACTTCGAACGTATACCGGCCGAAACTTGTTGAGAATGATGACGTTGTTGAGAGCGCTGTCACGGGGCCATACGACGTCGATGGGAGCTTTCCGAATGGATAATTTCTTCAGATCCTCTTCGGCACGTATGGCCATGCTCGATGAAGTAGTCGGCCCAAAGTCCTTGGTCAATATGTTTTGTGACCCACACTGCACTCCGTACAATAAACATCACTTCTTTCATAGAAAGGTTTACTGTCCTTAAGGTTGACCAAAAATTTGCCGATGACGTTGGAATTATAGTAGACAGGTCGAAAGCCGAAAGGGCGGAGGATCCTACTAAAGATACTAGAAAATCGGCCTGGGCAGGAAAGCTTGATCCACATGTTTTTGCGAAGCGAGTTATGCTCACAGGGAAGTGGAGAGGTCGATATAATAGCGGTTGATTTTCTTGTGGGGGTCCATATCTATGTCGGTTTCATTACAAACAGCAAAGTGTTTCATGATCACTACCTCTTTTTAAAAGTTTTGGGGTAAAGGTAGTAAGAATTGTAGCCAGGTGATGGGCTATGGCCAAATTTATGAGATTTTGGGCAGAAAGAGGTGCTATGAGTGTACGTACGTTTCTTAAAAATACCGAACTCGTGGTGGCTATTTTTGATGGAGATGTAAAGTTGAAGAAAATTGATCTCAGAGCCACCTATCTGGAAGGATAAAGACTTTTGATACGAGAAAGAAAGTTATTGATAAGGGGAGAGCCAGACCATTGGCAGAGAACATCATTGATGTACCCGTACCAATAGAAGATGCGAGTGAGGAAGGGGGAAGATGACGAAAATAAATCTCCGGAAATGGTATATCCACCGAATTTATTCTTTCAGACGCTGAAGGCAATTTGAAACCTGCCGCCTCATTTGGTATCTTCTCCAAAGAATTAGGAAAACTTTAACAATCCAATTTAAGGAAAATTTTGCCGCCCCTAAAATTTGCCACTCTCTTACACGTATTCTGCCCTTGTATTCAGCGCCGCTTGCAGTGTTTGCTTTTAAAAATGAAAATTATCACGATAAACAATTATTGTGGGCGGCGAAGTTCCTTTTTTATTTTTCTCACAATGAAGAAAAAAGGGATTAGGAAAAACTTCCCGCCCCTAAAAGCTGCCTACCTTGCCTACCCCTAAACCCAGGTCTCCGATAGGAATACCGACGTCATCTTGGAAGGATTGAAACCTCTCCCTGAAAAGACAGGTATTGGATAATAATTTCTTCTGCCTAGCGAGCATTTTTTCAGCTCTTTCACTCTTTTCATCCTTGTTGCTAATTGCTCCACCTATTCAACTTGTAGCCAAAATAATTTTTATGAAAGGTTATTGGTCAACTACGGCGACTGAAAATCAATTGGATTTCAATTGGCAAAAGTTGATAGGCAGTCGATCGGTAAGAGGTGATTGAGTCAAGAGTCAATCTGCTACAGGCAATTGACTGGACTCATTAGAATGCAATTGTCGAGAGCAATTTGAAAGTAAATTGGAAGTTCATTGACGTGAATCAACTGATTTTCAATTGGTAAGAGTCAATTGGCGAGAGTGAAGTTGGTGAGAGCCACTTCTTGAAAATTCAAAACAGTGATGATGAACGCTTCTTCCATCGGAGTTGAAAAAAATGAAGAAAAATAAAAATTGCTTGTCTAGATTTAAAAAATAAAAAAACACGCACCATATTTGCTACACTTGAACTTAGTCAAAATTCAAGTGATTTTCTAAAAATACCGTCGTAAACATAAGTGAATAAATCCAATTTAATGCGAACAGAGAAGACAAAAATAAGTGTTGCATCCTCTTGATGTCCAAACTATACCATCATGGACGAGTAGATAGAGAGTGTAGCATAACTTACTCCTCGAAAGAAAGTTATCAATGACTTGGGGTGAACGCTCGAAGGTTGCGAGTATTTCTTCGTTTCAGAATAGAGCAAAATAATATTATACGGAAAAGAAATTGACTGTTCTGGCGGCAGAAGAAGTTTAGAAGGGGGTACCTTATTCGAGTGATGCGTGAATTTAGGATGAAAAATGATTCTGACGAACGTTACGAGTACGTGTTTCTACTGTATGAACAGCAAAATGTGTGGAAGACTATACATAATATATACGAGAGTAGCGCCATGAAATACAAAGAAATTATAAAATAATCTTGCGGACTGACAGTTTATGCGGAAAAAATGAGCCAAATAAATTCCTTCATATTACTTGCACGATGTGGCATACGTGGCGGCAAATTGGCGGAAATTGATTCGCGAGTAAAAATCTCTCATCTCGCAAGCATATCCACGTCGAATATAATTGTAAAAAATGTCTTACTCGTTCAAAAATTGTGAGAGAATAGGCTATTTTGAAATAACAAAAACCTCGAGCAGGTGGTTGTGACTTCTCTTGATTCCTGCAAATACAAAATACGATATTGTACATGCGAGAAAGTACATTATGATATTTTTGACTTTTTGTTATGCAAGAGTGGACTCTTTATTGGGTTTTCAGCTCAAGAACTTTCCTCGCTGGCTCGAAAAAGTTCGAAGTTCGAAATCTGAATACCTTTCCTGAGAGACAAGAGGGAAAGAAACTAATCATATCGAACATTGAACATAGCGCGATAAGAAACCTGTTACTGGAACTACGACGCCACTCTTATCAGACAGCATGAAATAGTGAGAGTGGATCCGTTTTCTCAAATGTCATCCCTATCTCCTTCCTTTTTCACGGACTCGCACATCTCAAGCCTGCTTCCTATAACATGAACACTGATTGATTTGATTCGATTCATGCTGAATGAAAATTTTACGTGAAAGATGGTATGGACGAGACTTGACGTGAAGAGGTAGCCTCTAAGATCAACTCCAGGTTAACCCGAACACTCCGATTCTGTTATCCACCTTCTGGCTACTGGATATTTTAGTCCTCAGACCTCAGAACAATCGTTTCTCGCAAGAACGCAGGATTATAACGGCAAACGTATCGCACTAGATCATGTTCGTTCATAATCATTTGTAGCGACTTTCTATTACACAAAATATTAGCCTTATTCGACGAGGTCTGCAAGAAGTTGTACGAGTGATGGAAGATCGTGATCTAAGAACGATTCTGGTTTCTAGAGTTTCCTAGGCGAAATCGACGTCTTCGTTTCGGGCACAGATTCAGAGGCGAGGGGTGAGAGATTGTATAGAAAGGAATTCTCTACCACAGTTAAAAACATTTTTTGAAGTCACTACTCGGTTTTTTTTTGTCCTCTCCAAATCACTAGTTGGTCACTTTTTTTTTTTTTTTTTTTTTCAATTTACGAGTTACTGGCAGCTTGCCTTCAGGATTATGAGCTCGGTGAGTTCGCGTGATTATATGCGTGAGAGGAAGTCTGATTATTGTAAAAAGTTGAATATGTTGGGGATGGAGGAGAAAGCACCTGGAAAAGCCTCTGTATAGTTATGAGGGATGGATAAGGAACTACGGAGTTGGGTCAAGTTGGGGCAGCAAAAGATGTGTTGAACGGATAGGGGATGTTCAGATTTGCAATGAGGGCATGAGAGAGGCATAAGATGAGAGATGAGATGGGTGTGTGTGAATTTGGTGTGGCCGATTCTGAGACGGGTGACGACTATTTCTCCTCTGCGTGTTGACAGATTTGAAGAGTCCCATGGGGTGGGAATCTTTTTAATTTGGGCTAGTTTGTTTGTGTGTCATTTGAGTTCAGACCAATGAGTAAACCATGCTTCAGTGATGAATTTGTTGATTTGTTTGGAAAGAGCATGAGGGGAGGAAAGAGCGGTTGACGATAGGTTATGGGTTGCTAGTATGGCTGCTTTGTCGACATTTTCGTTTCCTGATATACCCTTGTGACCAGGTGTTTAGATGAAGATTAATGGGATTGGGATGGTGTGAAAGGTGGCAATAAGAGTGTGTATACGACTTATGAGTGGGTGGGAGGAAGTGTGGTTGGATATGGCGTCAATCGATGATAGGGAGTTGGAAATGGACAAAAATGGGTTGAGAGGAAGAGGGGAGGGTAGGTTGGTGAAGACGTGTTCTAAACAGCTAAAGATAGCTTGTAGTTCAGTGGTGAAGATGGATGCGGTGTTGCGGTGTCGCTGAGAGACTGTGATGTGACCTGTTGAGTATGCAAAGCCGATTTTGTTTTGATGTTTAGATCCATCGGTGAAACATCGTGTAGGGTCGTGAAAAGTGTTAAGAATTTTGTTAAGCTGTGCCTGGTATTTTTCGGAAGAAGTTGGAAGACGAGGGAGGCGCTTTAGTCGCGAATAATTTTGGGTGGAATAAAGAGCCAAGGAGGGGTTGAGGGAGCGATGTGGTTAATACAATGGAACTTGAAGGGGCGTGCTATGCTAATTGGAGTTCTAGGTTGGAACGTAGATTGGTCATGGAATTTTGGTTGTTGTGAGGGGGGAATATGTGATGGGGGACGGGGATTTGCAGATATTGTAGGATAGTTGTGAGGAAGTTGGTTGTCAGTTTGAGGCGTCGGTAATGAAGTGGGGGGAAGCCAGTGTCTGCACAGAGGCTTTCAGCGGGACTGGTTCGGAATGCTCCAGTAGCTATTCTGAAGAATTTTGGATAGTGTCGAGTAGTTTTAAATGAGAGGGATGGGCGAGACCGTAAATGGGTGATCCGTAATCGAGGATGGATCGGATTGAGTTCTGGTCGAGGTGGAGGAGGATTTTTCGGTTACAATCTTGTTTAGGGTGGGAAGGGATTTTAGGGCATTTAGTGCTCCAATACATTTCGATTTAGTTAGTTTGATATGTGGGATCCAAGAGTGACAGTTGTGGAAATTGAGATGGAGAACTTTAGTAGTTATAACTTGTGGGATGGGGTAGTTGGCTATATTGAGAGAGGATCGATCCGTTTTTGAAGTTTACGGTCATTCATTATGACGGAGTATACTCAAAAGAGTAAAGAAACACAGGTACACGAACCGCACAAAAATTTTACACGACTGAGCGCTTCCGGCTGAACAGCCATTCTCAAAGTATAGCAAGCGAATGAACCCAACACCGACAAGAACGAGTAACCACGAAGAGGAGGTCATGACTGAACCAGCGAGTCATCGAAGTGTGAATCATCCTTATAGACTAATTCAATCAATCCTTCCTCAGGAATATACCTGTTCAACACTGTAGTGTCTTTAATATTACGGTGACGATGAATTTCGATTTCTTCTAGCGCTAAGCGCCTGAAATATGATTTTTCCCTGTGAAGGAGAACTTCAGACCCCTCTTTGGGACTATGGCCACTTTCAATTAGATGGTCCGCAAACGCCGACTCGCCTACTTTTCTTTTTTTCCAGGCTTTCCTGTGTTCATCAACTCTAATTTGGAGTTGACGGCCAGTCATACCTATGTACACGCTGGGGCAATCACAACAGGCCACCCTATAAACACCGCCCCTCTCAGCCATCAGTATAGGATATTTCAATTTGACCAAAAGGCTCTTAACAGTATTGGCACTATAAAACGCCGGTCGAAAACCGAAAGGACGGAGGACACGGCTCAACTCCGAAGAAAACCTCCCCAAAAACGGCACCCTGATTCACCATTTTCGCCTATCAAGATGCATTTCCCGGGGGAGGGAGGTTGTGGAATCAAGACTTTTCCTTGTAAGTCTCCTCTGGACCTTAAGGTTAATGTCCACTTTGACCTGATTCACTCTAGCCAAGTGCTTTATCGTCACGAGTTCTTTTTTGAAGGCGACCTCACTCAGAGGGAGCTGGGTGAGGCGATGTATTAAGCTATTAAATGTAGCTACTTTATGGGCGAAAGGTATGAAAGACGACCCGTGGATGGCAATTTCGGTCGAAGTACTTTTGGTGGAAGGGTATAATCTATTTAAATAAGCGAGAAACTCCCCAAGGAGCTCCGCAGGACTGGTTCACGTGCACAATATGTCATCCACGTACCTACGCCAATAAAAAAACGTGATTCAAAAATACCTGGCCCGAAGAAAACAGGTCAACCTCAAATTTAGACATAAAAATCTCCGAAATAAGAGAATTTAAGGGGGAACCAATAGGGATCCCTACCTCCTCAGGGAACTCAAAATATTTGCCATCAAATCTGCAAAAATTAGGCGACCAACAGACGTTCAACAGGTCAAAAAATTTGCCAAATTTATCATGAGGAGTACCAGATTCCACAAGCAATTTACCTATTTGTTGCATGGTGGCAGCCTTAGGGATATTGGGAAAAAGCCCAACGACATCAAACGAGCACAAAATTGAACCTGGAGGAAGGTTTACGTCCTTCAATTTTTCAGCCAGGGCGCTCGAATTCTTAACTGAATAGGAAGACTCCACCTCCACACGAGCTTTGAACCATCTATCCAGGAACTTATCGAGGGAGTAGGTAGGGGAGGAAACATACGAAACAATCGGCCGCATCGGTACATTTTCTTTGTGTACCTTCGGCAATCCGTAAGAGAGAGGGGGGAGCCGGATTCGGTTCAAAAATGGCTTTCTTTACAGCGGGGCTCTTAATGATAATCTCACTACCATTAATAGGTTTTCTTGCCTCTTTAACGAATTTTGGAAAATCAAACAGAGGGTCCTCCCTGGCTCCACATTGTTACTCGTTCTTGGCGGTGTTGGGTTCAGTCGCTTTCTATACTCTGAGAATGGCTGTTTAGCCGAAAGCGCTCAGTCGTGTAAAATTTTAGTGCGGTTCGTGTATCTGTGTTTCTTTACTCTTTTGAGTATACTCCGTTATATTGAGAGAGAGAGAGTAGTTTAATGGTTTTCTGGCGTGGTTTTTGGAAGATGATGGGTTTGGTTTTGGAGTAAGAAATTCAGAATCCTAGGAGGGAAGGCCAAGCCTGTATCTTATTGATTGTTTCTTGAACTATACGGTAGGCGCATGTTGTGTTACTGGAACGTAAATGGATGCTTAGGTCATCAGAGAATAGTAGGGTTCTAATTGGAGATTTTATGATTTTTTTCAAGTTGTTGATGGCGATGAGAAAAAGGATGCCACCAAGTGGGGTCCTTGAGGGGCACCATTTTCTTGGGGGAGGGTTGAGGAATACTGAACGTTTACGCGAACTCTAAAATATGGATTAGTAAGATAATTTCGAAGTAGGAGAGGGAAGGGTCCTCGAAGTCCAAGTTGGTAGAGGATAATGCGTAATGTGGTATGTCCAGACTCTCGGAATGCGTTCTCCATGTCAACAAATATTGAGTAGAGGTTCGCTCCGTGAGCATGCGCGTCGTAGGTTTGGGAATCGAGGTCAGCAAGGCCATTAAAGCTGATCGACGCTTACGGCAACCATATTGTGTTTTGTTGGAATCAAGGAACCTGGAGAGACTATTATTGATAATTTTTTTGAGAACTTTGTTAAGAGTGCTTAGTAGTTACATGGGTCGGTAGGTAAGAGGGTGTGAAGGGTATTTGAGAGGTTTTAGGATTGGGATGATTAAAACTGTTTTCTAGTTATTGGGGTAGGAGGGGGAGAAAAAGATTCGGTTTAGGAGTGAGGTGAGGTGTGAGATAGTATTTGTATGAAGTTATTGTAGCATATTCCTAGTCACTATTTTCAATGCTCAGTGTTGGCAGGCCTGAAGACTTTAAAATAAGTAAATTTTCAGTCGATCGGACGTCGATTTTCGGTGGACGTTATATTTCGATAGGATATCAACGTCAAAGTCACGGTCGACATCTTTTATCAGGAGTGACAATGCGTACTAATATTCAGCACATTCAATTAATGCTCATGTTAATTTGTAGTTGCTAATCATTTAAAGTTCACTCACGCCTTGAATTTCAGAATTCGTATTCATTCCGTAAGCTAATATTACATCGAGTACGATAACTGATGAGAAAACCACACCGCTCTGTAAAGAATCCCGTGATATCCCGCGAGGTAGAAATTGTAAATCTAGAGATGTTCGATGGAATTCATTGGAACATTAAAACGATAATCAAAGAAAATTCAATTTACCTCAGTCGCGTAATTTCCCCATTACAAAAGAGGTTCCCTAGTCAAGTGTCAGAGCAGGGACCAAAAACTATTGGCTCTTTTCAGCAACACGTATACCGATAATTAATTCGATGCAGTACTGAATGCTACCACCCATATCGCACCGTTGGATTTCCGAGAGTACGAGTACATCTTTTTAGCATTTTCAATAATTTAAAACCCACTAAAACCAGTCCCAATCCCTGTCCGACAACCCATAATACGCGATCGCTTATCTAACGAGTCGTCGCGCAATTTCCGCAGCGTGGCGAGAAAAAATGAAATACGACGTCCTCTTCGTTCCAGAATGGGCGAACAAAGCAGAGAGGAACGGATAACCGTTTTCGGATGCTGATAGTTCGTTCAGTATTTCGACTCTAATTTACCCTTCGTAGCTGTAGTTTATGGTGAGCGTACGATACCCTCGATATAGATTCGATATTGTCTGTGGCGAAAGATAGTATAGCTCGCGTAAAAGGACGATCGAGTCGCATTCGTTTTCTTTCGATTAATCCCAGCAAGACAGACGGACGTATACTAAGTGAGATGAGATGTGCCAAGTAATGAAGCCGCGTCTCTCCTAAACGATTTGCCATTTCCGCGAGAGCCAATTTCGCGAGGAGTGCGGAGCAGCGTCTTCGTGTACGCAAATAATGTGAAGAACTGTGAACATAAAAATCTCAACTTGGTCGCAAGTTCGAGAAAATATTTACATCGCACGTCACCGTCTCGCGCCCGGAGTATATGAAAGTAATTTGTAATACTGTACAAAGAAGTGAGATATGAGAGAAAGGAAAAGTGAGCGCCGCCCTCTATTCCGTTCTGTTATGAAGTTCTTAATAGTCTATACTCTGTACGCAGATCCACGGTCTCCCTTCCCAAACATACACGCAGCATCCACAAAATAACGTTCGTACGAAGCACACAATTTACGTTGATGGAATTTTATTACTATTTTTGTGCCACGATACCAGTTAAAATAAATTGTACGGTTTTGGTGGAGAAAAAAAAAAAAAGTGAGAAAAGAGACGAGAAGGAAGGAAGGAAAGAAAAAAGACGAAAAAATTGTGAGCCAAAAACGTGAAAGTTTGGACCTTTCTTTTTTTCTCTCATCGTGAGTTTTTTTTCTCCTTCCCCGAAGCTTTCTATCGTTCGTCGTCGCCAGCATCGAATAATTTAACGAGAAACGGATTTCTGCAGTCGATGTAACTAGCTTTTCTCTTTAAGAGGATAAACGGGAGACCCTCCTTTTATGTGTCGTACGTATCGCGTTCCAATCCTTCGCTGAAACAGATGGTCCAAAAAACAAATCGAACGGACATGTTCGTCAACTCTATCCCACTTCTTGGGTCGTTGCATTCAATTAAATTGTTTATGTATTCGAGACTTCCGAAATCGTATACGAGGTGATAACGACCTTTCAGTTTGGAAACGCATACTTGGCCTCGCGTCAAGGTGGATAATCTTCTACGGAAATTCATCATTCTTTCTCGTCATTCAAAACCCCCTCCTGTTTGTTTATAATGCATGGCTAGTCAAAATAATTTCACGATATTTCAAAGATTGGAAGACCCTCCAAAATTTGAAATTGGGATACTTGGCCGCCGGCGAAACTGAAATCTTGGCAGCAGGTACTACAGTAGGAGTGCGAGGAATGCGCGGGTGTATAAATCATACGAGAACAATGAAAAACCATCCCCTTTACGTATGAGTTGTGGTATAGATATTGTGACCCGAATAATCATGAAGATTAGAATGATGGGTTCTCAATTATTGTTACATTACAGAAATGATTTTATTGAACATTTTTCAATTCCAAAATATTAAAGCATAGGTGCATGTTTTTGTGGGGACAAATTATACCTCAGCTATAACGACCGAAAACAGAATTGGTCTGCGAAGCTTAAAATCGCAAGTTTTAGAAATCTTTCTTCCTAAAGCTCGGAATTGTTTCGAGTTCTTTACGAGCCTCGCGATATTCTATGATGGGCCATACGAATCGTCGTCGTCAGGCCTCGGTACTGTTTCCTTCTATGCATTCTCTCGTGACTGACCATTCCAATTCTTACATTCAGGGCAGATTATCGGTGTATTTTGTGTTTTCGGGTCCCGTTCGCTTCTGCTGGCCAAAGATGCCGTTGTTATACTGGGCTACATTTCTCCACTTGGCGCGGTCTCTGCACAGCTCCTCCAAGTTCACGCGAATTTTCAGAGTTGCCAGCATATCTTTGTAGCACTTCGTTTGTCCGCTCGATGTTCTCCAGCCCAGCCCGATCTCCCTACATAAGACCTGCTCGGGTGTCCTTAAAATATCCCCTGACCACTTCAGGTGGTTTCTGGCCAGGATTCGCTCGATTGGGTTACATTTGGTCACTTCCAGTACTCGAGTGTTGCAGATGAAGTCCTGCCATTTGGTTCGTAGAATGCTTCTGAGCTGCCTTTGTTGGAATTTTTGGCGGCTTTTGATGTATTTTTTGTATAGGGTCCAGCATTCGCTCCCATACAGAAGAGTAAGTAGTACCACAGCCCCGTATACGGCAATTTTGGTTTCGCTCCTTAGGTCCCTGTAGTCCAGTACCTTCCGCCTCAACTTGTAGTCGGTCAATGTGATTTCTCGATGTCGAGATATACGGTTTGCCAATGGCCGGAGGTTTGGAAGGAATTTGAATGGTTTTTAAATCTGGCCAGAGTTTGTTCAGATATTGAAGTTGATGTATATGGTTACTTAGGTTGCATTGTGTTGGTGAGAGATGGTTTTGAACGGTTGGAGGGTAACACTAGAGCTTGGTAGGCTGCTTGGGTCATGACTAGGAATCCATATAAAGCTCATATATTTTGTGGTATCGATGAGAAAATGTATTAGCAGGCGGATGTTTTGAACTCAAGGGATGTGAGTGAATGTTTATGCTTGCATGCAGAGATGAAAGTGAGAAATGTCCTTGAAATTATGAATTTGGAAGGCTGTAAATGAAATCAAGATAAAAGTTATATGGCCTGAAGATCGGCACTGAAGATGGAAGAAATGTTTTGGTGACGAGCTGATGGGGTTTGGTTTCCTATGGCACTTCTTGATCCGTCGGTATACCACAAAACCGACTCTGAAAATTGGTTGATTATTTCAGATAGATGAGAGCAATGTATTGATGAAGCAGTGGTTGCTCTCAGAAACTTATTGAGATCAAGGTTGCAGTCAGGAATGTATTGTAGCCAGAAGGGTGTGTTGATAATGATAGATGGTCTGATGTTGGTAAGAGAGGATGAAAAGAAAATACGTCTAGGCATGGGGAATAAAGGATTGTGAGCGATGGCAGTGAAAATTTTTACTGAGGCAGAAAGTTTTCAAAAAGATAGAGGATGAGGAACAGGCTGAGATTGTTTGGAATGCACCCAGAGCCAAACGAAGGGTTGGAGAGTCTCCAATCGTAACTTCGAGATCAAGAGAATTTCCACGCCCTCCTCCAATTCCCTCTTCTGTGATCTCATATCTAAAGCTCGATAAAAATTTTGGCATATTTCATGTCTTTCCTGAGGCTTCCTGAATCCAAGATTTGCTAGTTCACACCACCCTCCCACCTTTCCTTTCCCGGAACGGAACCGTAGATATGATTCTGAAAATCTGCGAGTTCTACGAGTCCTAAATCCTAGCTCCTAATTCCAATACAAAATGACGGCTTCCTCAACGAAGTTAAACGAGGAACACAGAGAACCTGTTCTTTAGGTCGAATTGGTTTTGGTACTGAGAATTCAAATTGAAATCTTGAAGGTTCTTGAATTTTTCTGAGTCCCTAGCATCGTGGTGTATATAGCCTGAATTTAACAATTTTTCCAAGTTCCTTTTCTTCTTACGGCTCGAAAGTCGAAATTTTTTCAAGTCCTCCAGCTATCATACAAAATATTATGTCTCAAACAGGTCGGAGGTCGAAATTTTTCCAAGTCCCCCTCCTATCATGGACAGGACGATTTATTCAAGTCTCTATTTGTGCCAATAATGTTTGACTTGGTCCCTCTCCTCTAAAATTTTTCCAAGTCCCTTTCCTATCATATATAGGACGAAGGTCAAAACTTTTTCTAGGCCCCTCTGCTATCATAATACAATTATGGATCGAGAGTCGAAATTTTTGAAAATTCAATCCAAGCTATCTGATGGGAGGAGGATTTGAAACATTTTTGTTTTGGATGGAAACCATACGGCGCACGGCTTCGAATTATAAAACAGGTTCCCTGTTGAAATTTGCGAGTTTACACCAATCCCGTGAGTGCCCTTCGCCTGATAGTCTTGTATACCGCAATCCTTCTCTTCCTTCATGATGAATTAGCCGTGACACCGAGTCTGATTCTAAAATCTGCGAGTTCAATCCACCACCCCTCACCCTTGTTATCAGTAACTGGTTTATTATAGGCTTTCATACTGCTGCATATTAGGCCTGGTTTCATAAAGGCTAATAATAGGTCCAGTATGTTTAAAATACTGTATAGTCCAGTGAAATGGAGGCTACGGAGTCGTACCCTAATTCTGAAATCTGCGAGTATGACGTCATCAGCCGTGATCCGGGGGCCTAGCACTCGTATGAAGAAGACTCGAGCAGTATTATTATGAGGCCCAGTATAATAAAGACTGTCCGAAGGCTTACAAGCGGAGTGAGTGATCCCGAGAATAGAAGGGAGTAGGGAAGAGAGAGAGCCCAAGTTGTGCTGATGACGTCCCAGACAGCCATAATGGATGGTTATGACGTCATGAGCTAATTATGTTACTAGTGTTGATATTCATAATTATACAAAACAAACTTTATTAGCGGTGATCGTAACCTAATAAAGTTTATTTTGTAATGAGCCGTAGTAATATGGAAGAGCGTGTTCTTGAAATTGATATCCATATAGGAGCTAGGTAGCTTAACTTACAGTTCACCGCAAGACTAGCTAGGTCTCGATTTAATAACAAAACAAGCGTGGCCTTGGATTATTCATGAGGTAGTCAGAAAATCTCTCTTTTTCTAATTCCAATCCCCTTTTTAAAAATCAAAATTTGATCCCTTAAACGAGTATATTATTACTAATATTTTTTGCTAAGACAGAAACCTCTGAAATAATCCAAATCCCGAGAATAAACTGTCACACAGCCTATGACATAACCAGATGGACCAAGTCTCTTGGTTTAATGTGTATGAACGCTAGTCTTGGACTAGTAAACGCATACTAATATTATTTACTAGGCAAGGAAGCACTCGAACGGTTCAAAGTCCCAAAACCACCCCCATCTCTCGACTTCGTCACAAATGCTTACTATACAAACCCTCCTCTATAATTTCGCACGTGACAAACGGAATTTAAAAACTTACTAGTTACCAAATCCTACTACTTTCCCGCGCCTCAAGATGAGGGAAGTTGAATGTTTCGCAGTTTTTACGCTGGAAAGGAAGCCTCTGATATCGGAGATATCTGAGAAGTACATGGCGGAATCCGCAGCTTTCGTGAAGCTTTTCACCCACGAGTACGCGTATACTAAAGCTATAGAATTCTTTCTTTTCTGCGAGTGATTCGGATCTTGCGAAACAATTTAAAAAAGCCACATACAAGAACAAAGTCTTTTCCTTCGAATTGCTGACATAACCCGCTGAATCCACTAACATAGTCGAAGTACAAAAAGTATGTCAGTTACCACGCGGAAAAGG
Source organism: Aspidiotus rigidus (assembly GCA_035079385.1). NCBI lineage: Eukaryota > Metazoa > Arthropoda > Insecta > Hemiptera > Diaspididae > Aspidiotus > Aspidiotus rigidus. The sequence goes on along the minus strand of JAVHKY010000054.1, from coordinate 18,219,755 downwards.
CACTTCAGAAGTAGAGGACCGACCCAATTTCCAGTCCCTAATCTCGGTTGTTTTTGATAGGTTTTCGGATATTCCAAGTTTATCAAAGATACAATTCGCTTTCCGATGGCAAATTTATGTCTTTCGTGTCCCTCGTTTTAAATTAAGAGTATAAAACCTAAATGGAACAAACTTGAACGCGTCGTATGAGAGATTCTCTCTCTCTCTATTCGTATGCTCTCAAGAAACCACGTATCGCTGTTCACAATTAGTTTCGTAATATTTTCGGGAAAATATGCCAACATATTTGCCGGTCGATTTCTATATAGTATTGGTCTATTAGACCTTTCGGCGGCAGATTAGAAATTGTATTACTGTTAAGCGCGTTTTATTAACCCAATGATTGTACTGTAGTCTATCGCTTTACGACATTCATTTTGCCGAGGAACGACAATAAAGGAACTTTCAAAATGTTCGAATATATGTATTTACAAGTTACAAAATATTGGAGCGAATATCATCGCCATTATCGCTCTGCTTGTGTACGTTTTATTTTGCGGCTAGATCGTTACCATAATTTTATTCTAGAAAGAACAAAAGAGTGAAAAAGAAAAAAGAAAAAAAAGAGAGAGAAAGAGGCAAAGAACGGAAATTTTATTCGCGGTCCTTGCTTCTTTTTTTTTTCTCTCACCATTTCTCGTAAAACGATTGGCGTGTCGTTCAACCGTGGTCTGATTTTGAGTAGAAAGTTGGTTTCCGTAATACAGAAAACTGTATGTCTATTTACCAGTCTATATACTGCTTTGAGAAGACATTTAGCGTGTAAAACACGGAGAGGAAGATATTGAAAACCTTTTTTTTTTTTCTTTTTTGTGATGCATCTTTTCCCCTACAAGTTTATTTGCAGCTCTTATCGCGTCTCCTTCCTGTACTACAGAGGTATTTGTACCTTCTGTATTCCCTTACCAGAACGTTACACACCTATTTTACAGACGTAACGATTGTGTATTGATGATGATAATAATAATGTACGGTATCGTTTTCTTTTTATTCCTCTAATTCTACGGATTGGTATACGTGTATTCTTAAAGCAATTTTGTGACGATTGTGTTGCAGATAGAATGCGATACGTGAGAATGACTGAGTTTCCGTCGTAAAATTACCACGTCCTGAATATGTCAGGAGAGCCGGCCGACCGCCTCAAATTGCCATCGCCGTATTATTCATCGCCTTCTCGACAATCGTATTATGAAAACAGCCCGAATCCGTCGTCGTATTTCCCATATTCGCCGTACCGAGTAAGTTCTAAAATGGAAAGCACGCCGTATTTATCGGCCTCATTTTATTATACCGAGCTGAGTGCGGTACTTCGTGATCATCCTATTAACTGATTGTTTAATTGGCAATAATATACTTGAATTGCTTAGTACGAATGGAATTAGGGAAATTGAGTTGTCTTCTACTCGACTGGAATCTTCGCCGTGAGGTCGATACAAGGACCTTTCATGGTCAAGTTTGATATAGCAACATGCCACTCAAATTCTTGAGGACATACGTCCGTAGATACCGCGTAACGATATTCGTCGCATCAACTGACCAGGATAGTGATAGGAGATTCCTGGCTTGTACTGTAGAGCTTCCAAGGACCGCTGTTGAATGATGGAAAATCCATGAAAATTTCCTGATACTAGGTTGAAGGAATTTTCATTGGCAGACTGGGTATGAAAATCAATGAACAAAATATGAACTAAGCGTAGGACGACTAGAGAATAAGCATATCTCTATGGATGTACCGAGTAAAATATGAGTTCATATTATGCATTACTATGAAGAAAAACTTAGGAAAGCCTTTTCATTTTGCAAGAACAGCAGAATGAGAAAAAGACAGAAGAGAAAAATAACTCTTGACCCTCCCTCTTCTCTTCGTTCAAGTATTTCTTTTGGTGACACACGACTCTGTGAAAAACATTTGCAAAGAGATTTCTGAAGACTTGCAATCATGTCATGAAAGAATATACTAAAGTTGGTAAGATGCCATCAATATGAGGACTATAGATCGATGGTTTAAATCACGAGTAGATTGTACCTCCCCGTATTCAGTAAAGAACTCGGGCTCCTTGGCGGATAGGTTGAAGGACGTAAACCTTCCTCCGGAAACGACCTTAAATATGCTCCTTTGGTGTTGTAGGATTATTTCCTCACATCCCTAAGACTGTCACTATCAGACACATGGGCGAATTGCTCGTAAAATCAGGTGTCCCTCATGAGGAGATGACGAAATTCTTTGTTTGTTGGACCCCCAACTTCTGCAAATATGAAGGGAAATTTTTCGAGTTCGCGGATGAGGTGGGGATCCCCATTGGTTCTCCCTTGGGCTCTCTGATATCTAAGGTCTTCATGTCCAAATTTGAGATCGAATTATTTTCCTCAGGCCAGGTGCTGTTTAATCATGTGTTTTTCTGGCATAGATATGTGGACGAAATACTTTGTGCGTGGACCGGTCCAGTGGAACTCCTTCGTGAGTTCCCCACTTACTTGAATAGCCAATACCCTTCCATAAAATTCATCATGGAAGTTGGTGGCTAATAAATATTTTGGACTTGTCCGTTTTCGTTAGAGATGGCGTCCATGAATTTGGAATTTATAGAAAAGAAACGTCGACCGATATTACAATCCACGGGTCGTTCTTTTGTCCAGTTGCACCTAAGATTGCTACCTTCAACAGCTTGATCCATCGCCTGACTCATATTCCTTTGAGTCAGGACGCTTTCCTAAAGGAATCAGGAAAAATTAAGCATCTGGCTGGAGTGAATCAAGTGAGGGTGGACATCGATCTAATGGTCCATAGGAGGCTGACCAGAAAAAGCCTCGGTTCTACCACCTCCCTTCCCAGGGATTCACACCTAGATAGGAGGAAACGTTGGATTGACTTCCTTACCTGGGTAGATTTTCGTTCAAGTTGGGCCGTGTGCTCAGTCTTTTCGGGTTCCGTCCGGCTTATTACAATACTAACTCGGTAAAAAGTTTATTTTAAAATTAAAGGACCCCCATTCCTCTAGCCGAGAGGAGTGGTGTTTACAGCATAGCCTGCAACGATTGCCCTGGAGTTTACGTATAGGAATGACCGGTCGTCAGCTCCAAATAAGAATAGATGAGCATAAAAAAGCTTGGGAGAAGGGTAACTTGGGTGAGTCGGCCTTTGCCGATCACCTTGTCGAAAGTGGCCACAGAGTCAAAGAGGGGTCTGATACCCTCCTCAATGGGGAGAACCCATACTTTAAACGTATGGCTTTAGAAAATATTGAAATCTTGCGTCACCGGAATAATGAAGACTTCACCGTCTCAAACAGGTATATTCCAGTCTGAGAATGATTCACACTTCGATGACTCGCCGATTCAATCATGATCCTCAAGTTGGTTTCTTTGTCTTCGTTGTTGTTGGATTAGTCGCTTTCGTTCGTGCTCCGAAGATGGTTGCTTAACCGAAAGATCTTAGCGGCTTCGATTAGTGTGGTTTTAATATTTCGCTACTCTCTCGTAGAGTACAACTTTTGTATCAAAGTGAGGACTCTTCATCAGTATCTCTCTACTTATAATTAAAATGTGTCTATCTCTTTACCTTTGTTAGAGGGCTTGAGCCCATCTCGTGATCATTCCCCACTAGGGAACAATAGAAAGGGTTAACCCGAGATGATCGGGAATCTACAGAGGCAGCGCGTGAACATGCACGATAGCGTGCACGAATACGACTGACGTACGAGCGTACGCGAGAGCAGCGAGTACTGCTGAACGGTAAGAGAAGGGAACGCGCTGCTAGCCGCGGACGGACACGGCTGTCTATACTACACACTCTAACACTCCCCGCCAGGCGTGGCCGGACCCAAACAGCAACGGTTACTGAACGGAGAGGAGGTTGAGTGGCCTGGGAAAGAACATATCCTGATGAAACCAGGACCTCAAGGGAAAACGGAGTGCCAAATGTCGGAACTGATCCGAGGCTCATTCTGTAGAGCAAAAAGCTTAAACTCCGAGTGGACTGAAAGAGGAGAAACAATTACACTGAAAGGAAGAGGCATGAAATGCAAGGAACAAAGCCAGGGGTAGTTTACAATTAATTCCAAATGAAAGGAAAGGAAAAGCGACAACGTCGACCAATAAAGAAAAGTCCCATAAAAAGGGAAATCGGTGTACTGCAAAAATAATCACCGAGCATAAGCGAGTAAAGAAAGATCCTGTAGAAGGAGACGGAATTAATAAGAAAATGTAAGTCAACACTTGACAAAAACTTGATAAAATAGAATAGTCAGCACAAACAATTAAATCCAAATAACATTGCAAAAAATCAATGTGTATAATATGAGCAAGCCGAAAAAGAAAAGAAAAAGGAAACGAATAACATTTCGACTTGACTGCCGAACAAGCAATACAGCTTGAGTCCTCTTCTGAAATCAGAAATACAAGGACAATAATGAGTGATTTGAAAGATCAGAAAGCAACTGATCACAGAAGTGAGTGAACCCGGCTTCGGGTAATGCTTTTGTAAACACATCGGCTAAATTATCGACCAAAGGAACTCATAGGAAAACAATAGTATTGTTGCGTACTTCCACGCTGAGATGGTGGAAACAGAGATGAACTGTGTTCTTCAAGGACTTCTGTTTGAGAGACTGGCTAGGTGGATGGTGGATGTGTGATCCACATAAATAATTGGACTAGGTACGTCATAACTTAAGAACTCAAAGAGAGCTTTGAGTGAGACCACTTGTCGGCACGCCAAAGAGGCGGCGACGTACTCAGCTGCGGCTGAAGAGAGATCAACGTGAGTTTGCTTCTTTGTTCTCCGTGAAATTAGGTCATCATAAGCAGGAGGAGTGTATCCTGAAGTTGACCGGGCAGTTCGTATCTAACGAAGCATTTGGGGAACATTTAAGTAGGCTGGAAGATCCTGTATACAGGAGACCTTGGCGTAAGGATACCTCCGAAGTAAAAAAGAATTCGATGGACGAAGGCTTGCCAATCCGACACTGTCGGGTTGGTTTGCGCCCAAGCAGCCGCATTGACTGCAAAGGCAATATCGGGGCGCGTACAATTCATCAAGAAGATGAATGAACCGATAGCTTCCCTGTATTGTGAACAGGTGGTAGAGGAATAAATTCGTCAGGATTTGACTCTCATTTCTTCGAGGCTTCAATGGTCATAATAGAGGTGTCGATTTCGATGGATCAGAGAGAGAACGGCCGAAATTCTCAAGTAATTTGAGGGTATAGGTACTTCGGCTGAGAGAAGAAGAGAGGACGTTCGATCATATTATAAGCAATCTCTATTCCGAGAAACTTGTTCGGAGTACCGAGATCAGGAATTTTGAACTTTGTAGTTAATTCTTGAATAACTTCTCGCATTTTCTTTGATTAGTACCGACAAGGAGGATATCGTCAACATAAAGAACGAGAATGACGACTGAGGATACTCCATTTTTCGTGGATTTCCACTTAAAAATGCACGGCTTGGATACATAAGGCCTAAAGCCCATTTGCTGGAGAGTTGCACAAAATCTTTTGTACCATCTTTTTGGACTTACTTTTAATCCATATGGTGAGCGGAATAATTTCAGAACATGTACTTTAGGGTTTAAATTGTCTACTTCATATCCTTGCGGAAAGAACATATATACTGGTTTATCCAAGATACCAGGAAGAAAAACGACTTTGACATAATTGCTGAATATAATAGCCATGTTTCACGGTGATGGAAAGAACGGCAAGTATATCGCTGATATCAGCGACAGGAGCATATGTTTCCATAATATCATAGGGATTGGGGTCTGTAAAGCCACGAGCGACAAGGCGAGCTCGGAACTTGGAATTACCCTCTAGGTCTTCCTTGAGACGAAAAATCCATGTAGAATCAATTGTTTTAGTTCTTCGAGGAAGAGAGTCTCGAGTAAGAGGGACCCATGTGTGATTTTGCGCCATCGCCTTGAACTCTTCATGATTTGCATCTTTCCACTGGACAGATTGTGGAGAATGAATAGCTTCCCGGGAGCGTGATAAACGCGCATAAAAGCGTTCATACGTCAGTGAGGTATCATCAAAAGAAGATGAAAGAGTGTCTGAGGGGTACTCAGATGAATCTCCCTGAACATGGGAATCAACTGATTTTTGTTGATATAATGGCGTGCAAGTAGAGTGGTAAATGGACGAGAGTCTTGCGCTAAAGGCTGTGAATCATCAGACGCGCATGGGTTGATAATGATCTCCAACACATTGGAGCCGAGGTAAATTGGGTGTAGCTGGATAAGTAGTCCAGATTGTGAACTGGGCAACAGAGGGAGGGTACAGTGCACTAACTTTAGTACTAAGATAATCATAAAGATCATCGAATAAATTGAGTTGCATTTTTAGAGGAGCTCTTTTATGGGTTGCCGGAGTATAATATTGATGTTCAGTTTCTACTGACCTAATTTTCCTCTTTTTTATTGGAGGAGGACGAAACGATTCGTCGTGTTCAAATTCGACATCAGCATCTGCTGCTGAAATAGGTCGTCCAAGTTTTATAGGGTCGCGGAAAGGAGTCTGTGCAAAAAGGGCCATAATGATGGCCGGAGACTTGAGATTCTTTGAAAGTAACATTTGAAACGTTCTGAATTGATCCTGTATCAGGATCTAACAATTAAGCACCATTGGTTGATAAACCGGTGAAAAACTTTCGTTTAGCTCTATCTGTATATTTACCTACTTTCTTGGGCAGAGTTTCATGAGCAACACATCCGAATCTTCGGAGAGTTTTAAGTGAAGGCATTCGTTTGAAAAGAACCGTGCAAGGCATTTAATTATTCACCGCTTTTTGTGGTAAAACATTGTATACGAGAGCGCCGTACGGTACGGCGTTCCATGGCCCAGTCTAATGGACTTTGTAGTACAGTAATAGGGAACCATTTGATCCATCTCCTCAAAGAAACTTTCGAGTCCGACACGCACCTCATTTTGAGTTATTATGGGGAAAATCATATCCATATCTGGAAAAATTGTCTACAATTGCGTAGATACATTCGTCTCTAGAAGGGTACGCCGGTGGTAAGACCGGCTCTAGCACATCGGTATGTATAGGTGCGAGCGGTTGTGGTGCTCGAGTGCGAACTTTGGTAAGTAAGAGCTTTTAACTTTGGCCAGTTTACAAGGGTGACAATCTCAAATGACAATCTTGGATTGAGTCTGAGATGGTAATGCCTTAAAGTTCAGGCAGCGTCTGCACAAGCTTGCGCATAACTGGTACGCTAGGATGTCCCAACCGATAATGCCACAGACGGGCAAGTTGGCCACTTAATAGACCGGATTTCCTGTTCCTCTAATTTGTTAAGATCATCTAATGAACAATGAGGAATGGAAGTCAGATATTCTTTTAGTTTGGACTGAGTCGTAAAATCATTGGTAAACTCTGAAAAAAATCCGTTTTTCCTCGCTACAGAAGCGACTGCTTGCGAGTCCAACTCTATTGGAACTCGTAGGTTGAAAAACCACAAGGCAGGGAACACAAGTAAAATAGAGCGAATAGACGTCGGAGACAAAGAGTCTTTATGGACGACGTGCACTGAGTGCTTGAAATAAATTACTGGGTATCCTTGATCTACAAAAGGACGAATCGAAAGATTTTCTCGAATATTGTCATAAATATTGAATTCACCCAGATTTAAAATTGTAACACATTTCGGGAGAATATTCAAGTTATCGACTTAATAAATAGGTAGGCAGACATCCTCATTAGGATTTGCAACTGCTATGTTATAAGGAGCGTCGAAAGCTTTAATCAAGTGTAAATGATCGCCTGATGGAAACACAATTTTATTGCAGCCTGACCCTGAACATGCACGAGCAGTAATATAATTTTTACCAGACGAATAGTCAGATTTGAGTGCACTTTTATGACGGCTTCCGCACCTGCGGAGTGACCCATATGCGATGAACTTTATAGGATAAGCTGAAAACGTTTTACCGTCATTATTATCAGTTGAAGCTTTCCGATCTTCGGAATTACTTTTATTCGATCTTTAGATTTAGGAGGAGGATGGTTATTCCTTCGAGAAAGAAAGGAAGAATGACGAGTATTAATTAGAAGAATCATTAAAGTTATTATCATTACGTCTTCGATCATAGCGATTATAGTATCCACCTCGTGCCCATCTCTTTCGTGAGTACTAGGTGCGACGATTGTGCACCAAGAAGAACAGTTATTTGTATTGTTTTGTGGCCGATTATGTGGTCTATTACCATTATTGATATTTTTATTAAATGTGGGTTTCGAATCTCTCGAATTAAACCCCCTTTTTGGTCCTTGCGGTATAAAGGATTGATAAGGTTTTCTTTCTAAATTGCGGCCCTTGGCGTGAGCCATTGAAATAAACAATTCTCAAACATGAGAATGAGGAACTTTTTGTGAATTATTATAAATCAGTTTATATTGATGGGCGTATTGTACTATTGCTGGGATAATCTGCATCACAGATTCTTAAAAGCGACTTGAGACTATTTCATCCGAAAGATTAAACGTACTGTCGCAAATGTCGGAAACTTTTTTTTTTTTTTTAAATCGTAACATACGACTGCGGATTTACTTTAAGGGAGAGATATTGCATATTCATAAGCTCTCTGAGCTCAGTATCGCCTTTCCCGGAATAGCCGGGACGTTTTTGACTCTCTAGAGTCTGCATGACTTCAATTAGATTGATTATATATGCGATATTTTATTCAAGTCACTCACCGAGAGTCGTTGAGCAATTATTTCAGGAAATCTGATTTTATGGAGAGCAAGAATCGTATTATTGTTCGTGGGGGAGGATGATGTGTAATAGCTCTGAAGCCTGCAGGGTATAATATAAATACTGTTTCCAAGTCTCAAAACCAATCCCTTTGCCCAAAACAACATTAGCGGCCAGTTGAGAAAATTTTAAAGTAAGTAAACTATTCTTAAACTCACAGATGGTAATTGGCTGCGGTGCAGCATTTGACGATGCCTGATTACTTGATGGCAAAAAAAAATGCCGGAGATGACGTATTCATCGGCTCAACTTGAGCTTGCCCATTCTTGGGCGGTGGAAGAGAATTAGTTGAAATTTTGCAGGAAGAGTCTCATGATTTTCTTAGATAACGAACAACCACGGGTTTTGGGTTGTATCGGCGCTTTAGTAACGGGGGGAGGTGGTGAGTAAGTTGGTATCGATGGTGGCAGTTTCAAAGGCATGCCATCAGACAAAGTTTATAAAGCCTGAATTGCTGTCAAAAATCGAGGAGGCTCTTGCCTCTTTAAAATTTGTTTCACTCTCTCGAGTAAGACATGAAAATGATGAAATAAAGGACTCACCAACTCTTGAAACACCTACCATACCTGTGCCTCAGTCTACTGAGGAGGATTCTGCTCCTCAGACCAATTAGGAGCTGGGGAAGAAAAAGAGTTCATATTAAATTGAGATGTAGATGTGGGAACGTGAGAGAAAGAAGACAAGGAGGTATGTTTTACTTTCAAATTGATTATAACTTTTTACTTTGAGGTTTAATCAAATTTACACTTTCGAAATGCGGAGTATTTTTATGAGCTTTCGCCCTAGAACTCGTAAATACATCTCCGTGCTTCTTATTTTTGCTGGGAGGTGCCTCCTTACAAGAAGGTTTCTCCCGTGACGGATTTCTATTAGACTGGTGATGAATTACGTTTCTTTTCAGCAGAGGCGTGAGAGTTTTCCTGGTGACATTGCACTTTAGGTTGATTAACAGGGTCACTTTCAGGCTTTGTTGTGTCTTTGCGCAAAGCGCTAGGTGCAGTAACCTCAGTAGGCGATGAAATCTGCTCTTTAAAACTTTAAGAATCGGTATAATTCAAAATACTGTCCTCCTCCGCGGAATCATTAAATTTTGAAGGGTCATTCATTTTTCTGCGAATTATTTTACATAATATTATCGATATCACCATCGAAAGTAAATTTTCGACTTCATACACTCTAAAAAGAGAGTGGGGCACTCACTGGGAGACAAGAGACAATTGAGAAGACAATAATCCATTTATAAGCTCCGTGTCGATGTTGAGACGCAATACATTACGATAAATGCAATGTATAAATAAATAAGGACGATAAGAATGAGAAGAAAGTAAGGGAGCGGGAATACGTTCAAGCGAATTGATAACATTTTTAATCGATAGTGGGTCGTTTTTCCAATGATATTTTCAATAAGGATAATTGCAGATGAAAATAAAGGGTAATCACTGATGACTAGAAAGGAGAAATTATAGGGAAGTGATGAACGGATGAAATTGCAAGAGCAATACGCATATTAGGTGCGACAAACAGAGAAATGCCACTGAGAAAGCGGGCACACACACACACACAAAGATAGCAAAATGAAGTGATAAAGACGAACCGAAAATATTGATGTTCGTCTGAGTGGTAAAATATGATAATGCAGCACTATCAATTATAGCACTTTGGACGAAAAGAGGACGAGTTTTCACGAGGTAAAGTACAAGTACGTAAAGACGCACTCAAAAATAACAAACGCCCGTAAGGCGTTATCTCTAATGAGAAAAACAATTCGCAAAAGTTACGACAATATTGAATAAGTCGTTCGGATTTAAGATGCGTCACGATATTTAGGTTACTGGTGAAACATACGAAGGCCATTCACAAAGCGATGAAGCCAGTTGAAGAGTAAAATACTCAACTCGGGAAGGCACAGAAAAGATGACGTAATGTCTTCGACACGTGGTGGAGCTCGTGATTTCCGTGGGTAAGAATTCGGAGAAATAGTAGCGAATGTCAGCAGCTGCTAGGTGATAAAATTTTTAGGTTTTATGAGGCTTGACAAAAGAATATAATCGAACACCATCGAGCTTCGCTGGCTTTTTGTTTTTACGCAGAATTCCGCTGATATCGAGGAGTATGATGTATGCCGCAGATTTGAGGGCAGAGCAGAGAATAGGTGCGGGGTAGATATGGTTGGTCGCGTCAATACTTTTCCATTATTAAAAAGTGATAAGAAACACAGTGGCTGACAGGAAGTCGCCGAAATTCTTGTCTTCAGCAGTTTAGCTGATTGCATGACGAATGCTCTAGAGTAGTATTTTAAGCAGGTTGACGACGCAATATGGACCAACAAAAATATGAAAAAGTAACACGTGCGAGTTACCACCGACCACGCCGATGTATTCGGCACTGCCTTCGAACGATGCAATATGATGAAATAGAATATTTTCGAAGCCCGCGTAAAATCGGGTTGTTCGATTTCAAATATGACGATCTTTCGTCTCATCAATTACTAATCGGAAATAATTTGTCCGTAATAAAGTTCATTCGAAAACGTTCGAAAGCAGATAAAAATGGCATATTCGTGGTATCAAGGTTACTCCCCGCCTTGTTTGTTTCCACGAGAAATCGAATATCGATTATTTATTCGGTTCTTAAATAAATAAACACAACCGAAAGTTGGATCGCACACTTCCAACTTGATTCTCGTCGATAATAAAGTTTTAGATCGGACTCACCAACTTAGAGGATTTCAACCGCTCGTCACAATGGAGATATTGAAGAAGTCCAAGAACAATACCGCTATACGAAGAGCCGAGCTAACGCGAGTCTCCTTTTCGCTGGTTGAAGTAAATCTTTGCCATTTCCTTCTAAGTGATGTTCCTCATCGTGGCTGAGCATTCGTTGAGAGGCATCGAACCCACGGCAATGACCGGTCTGGGGAGATTGATTGGACTTTTGGTTTCCGGAAAAACTTCAAAGTGACTGACATAGGAGACTTTGTAAAACGGAAAATGGTGCACTTCGAAGAAAGCTAGCTAGTTAAGTAGGTGAATAAAATATTAATTACACCTTGCATGCAGTCTCTTGAGTTCGTTTCTCACATAGCCTCTCCGAAATTGGTGGCCACCGGTGAAGTAGGCTAGGAGAACCGACCTCTTTAGAGAAAAAGACGAAAATCATACGGCCGAAGAGAAATACTCTATTCGAATTTCACATTTCCGTGATAGATACGGAATAAAGGCATAAACCGCAGGTACCATATTCATCATGATAGTATTCGGCGAAATGCAATGTAGTCGGATGCGTTATCATGCCCGATTAATTTTAGTCTTTTATTAGAAGACGAAGTTGAAAGAAATGATCATTTAGCGCTATTAAATATTCCTTCACGTTAGCAAACATGCCAAATTCGTGGATTGGTAGGAACTCATTGTACATGAGTCGGAAAACAATGTACTTATCTGCGAAAGCAGATTTTTTCCAATGTTTTTAAAATAATATAGGAGCGAAGATATTCGATAGCTCCCCGCCAATCGTATGATTTTAGTATTGAATTATTGAGTTCACGTATTATGTGATTAACTCAAATTTAAAGCTGGTAGACCTCACCAAATCGGTCTGCTACCATGTTAGAGGGCTTGAGCCCATCTCGTGATCATTCCCCACTAGGGAACAATAGAAAGGGTTAACCCGAGATGATCGGGAATCTACAGAGGCAGCGCGTGAACATGCACGATAGCGTGCACGAATACGACTGACGTACGAGCGTACGCGAGAGCAGCGAGTACTGCTGAACGGTAAGAGAAGGGAACGCGCTGCTAGCCGCGGACGGACACGGCTGTCTATACTACACACTCTAACAACCTTCTAAATCCCCTTTATGAAGAGGTTTCGTGCAATCAATCATTCCTTTGATTTTGAGATACGCTCATGAAAGCAGACAAGTTGTAAGGTTTCGAAATTTCTCGATCATGTCAACGCTTTCTACTATATTTTTCGGGCGATGCCGAATCGAGTCCCAAACTATCTTTTTTAGCCGAATTGAGTTCCTTAGTGTCGGGGATAAAAAAAGGAAATGTCTTCATGTGTCGGCGGTACACAACCGAATTGAGTCCCGAGTTCGCGAATGATTCTCATTTCCCTTCTGCCTAAACGTTTCTTCAACTTACAAATGTCGATGATTTTGGCATAGGTGTCGCATCGGACCTCAAGAAGAGTATCTATGAGAATGAAAATATTGGGGTGTGCAGCGTAGAAGCAATCGAACAATTCCGAGGGTTCATACTCCAAGGCGAGACTAATTATTTCATGTACAATATGTCGAAAGACTCTTTCATAGGCTTCCATCGTCTTATTCGTCAGAAGACACAATACTAGAGGAACATAAGCGTTGTACTTAAATCTATGAACTGTAAAAAGCTGGGATCAAGTTGCCTACAGCAGAGGACGAAGGAAAATGAACAAATTCAACTATCTTCTCAGACTTAGTACCGCCAACACAACGGGACTCAATTCGGATATTATTTTACCGTCCCCTCTTCCTTTGGGACTCAATTTAGTTATGTACCCCCGACACTTCGGGACTCAATTCGGCTATCAAAAACAGGTAACCCCCGCTCCCGGTACTCAATTCGGTTGCGCCCTATTTTTCGACCTTCAATTGGTGTCATTACATATGTCAAAAACTACATTCCATAGTTCTCAGAAGTAACCTCCTGAATCTTTTACACATTCTTTTGTACGACAGATCCATAACAGTTTGGGATCGAAGACCATTTCTCTTCTCACCAAACCATCCAGAACAGCGTCCTCCAAGGAAAAGTCTGGAGTATTCTGCTTTTTTTGTTAACTACAAATGACCTCACAACTTGTACCCACTTTTCCCTTACACGACGCACATTGGGATGAATCGCTCATCTAGGCGGCAAAAAATCGAAAAAGTGACTTCGCCAAAATATAAAGTAATTTTGAACATTGTTTTGTACTACTTTAAGAATCCTGAATCATGTTTTGAAGAGTCTGTATTCGCATTGAATGACGCCTTACAGTTACTTGAATAATGGGGAGAGTAGAAGGTGCGGGGATTTGTTATTCCGTCGCTGTAGAGCACACTGTTGAATCAGTGTCGTACTTATTGACATGTACTTTTTTAAATACTGAATCTGGAGTATTTTTAACGCTCTTTTACGTGGTTCTCATGGCTTTTAGCTGTATTTTCAATTAAAGCTGGAATGAAGCATTGCCAGTAAGTACTACATACGTGTTCAAAATGCAAGTTCTTCAGACTGGCAAAAATTTGTGCCAATATGTGCCGAGAAAGTATAACCACAAACAAACGCACAAAAACGTTCACTTTAATCGTGCATTAACACTTGTTGCATTAACTTGCATTTTGCAATGATATGAGCATGGTTTTAAAAGTATATGTGGCTTAAAACAAGAAATAATTTGGATTTTTTTCAAGGTATGAAGGAAAGCACCATCCTGAAGGGTGTGCGTTGGCCGTTGGGAAAGGCCAGAATGGTGTACAACAGATTGCATATATTCTCCCCAAGTACCCTACACGGTTTGGTATACCAGTAGTTACTCTGCGACGTTTGTCGGGTGTGTATAGCTAGTCTTTATAAGGAATGACTTCACAAAACTTCACAAAAAAGTTGCTCAAAACTCCATTTATAGAAGAATTTTTTTCATCTCCAAATTTTTGATCCAAAAAAATTTTACAGTGTCAAAAATAGACAAATTTTCAATGATTTTAAAGTGAAATAAAAAGCTTATTAACGAAAATTTTCCAATTCTGCTTTGATACCGTCTTCAATTGAATCTTTCTAAACAATTGGAAAGATTCATTGAAAACTCGAGCAGTGAAAAACTTTTTTCACAATAGTAACTGAAAAAAATGATTTCAATCTATTTTTCTTCCCATTTGAATTTTATTTGTATTCTTGCAGATTAAAATTTAGGGATGGTTGTGGAGAATTGAAATGAATTGGAAATATTTAATCGGTAAAATGATTTTTTTGGTTACAAAACTTGCCCTTATTACCTATTTCATTGAGAAGACGCTGACAACACCTAAAAAAAAGTATCAAAATTGCTAAAGAAATCTGTTGGAGAAGAAGAGGAAAAGAAGAAGAAGAAGATGACTACAACGATGAGTTTTTCAATTGAAGATTTATGATGAGAATTGAAAAAAAAATAGAACAAAATAAGTGCAAATAAGTAGTACTAACAAATGATAGAAAAATTTATTTTTTTTTCAAACTTCCTTCAGAGGCATACAATAATTCATGTAAGTGTGACAAATCAAATAGTGAACGAAGGGGTTCATATCAGATATACGACAGAATTGAACTTTTGTGGAGAGGGGAAGGGACTCTCAATTGGATAATGAACTTCGGATTTGTGTTCTGTGGTTTAAAAAAAAAACCTATAGATCTTTCTACTGGAGAATCTCTATTTACATCATTATCATAATAAATTATAGTATCAAATACTTGTGGTTGAGGGAGGGGGCTTCAAATTAAAAAATGGATTTCAGATATGTGTTCTGCGCAGCAAAAAACCCTCAAACCTATCTTTCTGACAGAGAATCTTTATTTATTCCCTGCCAAACATGTGTAAATATGTGTGGAGAGAAGAGGGGTCCGAAAATGGATTTTAGATTCATGTTTTACAAGTATTAGAACCCCCTGTTCAAGACGGTCAAAGTAATTTTCTTAATTTTTTCATTTTTTGCCGGCGACGAGAGTGTTTCTTCCCACTGTGCGACGCCCCTTCGCCGATGACGACAGCATTTCTCTTCAAATTTCAAACCCTTATCGAGGATCACAACTCCTCCAACAAACAAACTGTAGATAAAATATCCACATGGTCTTGCTTTTCCTCGGGCAAAACTGGTCTCGTTATCTTCCAAAAAAACCGCCAACCCCCGAATGCCACTAACATTCTTAAATATTATCTATCTCACCCCCCTCTTGGATGCAACCGAAAATTACTTCTCCAACTAACCAACTGGTCTATGGCTCCCCGATCTACTCTCAGTCTAACAAGTCCTCTCTCCAATAACTAAATACTGCACTGTTCAATCAACAGTTCTCAGAATGGGCCTAGGTAAGGAACATATAAGTTAAGTACGCGCAAGTGATAAGAATAGGATCGGCACCACACTGATAAAGTCGAAGGAGGAGCGATCTGAGTAGTATCCTGAGAGAATTTTGAGCATCAAACATCGAATACAATAATAATAAAAAAGGAAATTCACTAATTTTTTGTTTTCGTCGATATAATCTTTCTAATTAACCGAAATTCAATATTTGACACTTAAATTTCTCCTGAAACCTCCTAAAACTGCTCCTCCTTCGACCTTATCAACCTGGCGATGGCCCTCTTCTTATCGCTTGCGCATAACTATTTTATATCCTAGGGGTATTCCGCACTAGTCCTGATCTCAGCCCCTGCGCCGACGCAGCCAAACCTCCTCTCCACTGTCGCACACTAATATTATTAGCTGATTTCCTCGCAACCTCAGCTCCATTTCTAGACTTCCCTTTCCGGAACTACATACCTACACTGCTTTCTCCTCCTCTCAGAACACCTTACTAAATTTTCTTAAACCCCATCTTGACTCCCTTCCAAACTTGACCCCCTCTTCCCTATTCAATCATCCATTTCTTTATAGCTATTCACTCCTTCGACCATCAGATTCGATCTCATGAATATTTTCAAATTAAGTAACACTGCCTAGCCCTACTGTAAACTAATCACAGAGAATTCTCCGATCATATAATATGTTACACTGATAACTCTCAAAAAATAAAACAGGCTACGCATATTCCATCCAGGATAAAATTACAGCCTATTGTTTGAGGAACTCTGCCTCCGTTTTTATTGTTGAGCTGAGCGCTCCTCGCTCCTATCTTCCGACTTTTACTCAACGTCCTCCCGGACACAACTAAATCCTACTACCTCACTCACTTTCCTCCCTCATATTTTTACACCATCACTCAACGCATTCACGTCATTCTTCATACGCTGACCTCTATCAAATCATCAGTTACCATCATCTTGATTCCTGGTCACATCGATCACCCTCATCATGAAAACCGTTTCGAGCAGTCGGGTAGGCCTAGGTCGTAAATAATTAAAAAAAAATAAACTTTTTTCTAAAATATTTACTACTATCATAATATGATTGAAGTTACTATCACAAGAGATTATTCGGAACTTTGTACCTCCAACTTGTATCAGTTATATTGAGGATAGTCTTGAAACTCCAAAATGCTGTCCTGATGGATCGCGGTAGAACAACGCACTCAATTGCAGTGATATTAAGATCATCCTACTTCGGTTGCATATCTGCTTCCTCCATCAAGAGACTCCTGTGTTCTGTCGCTTTTCCTCAACTTTCGAGCCTCTGTCTATAAGAAGGGACACAAGTGACGCACAGCGCACACTATGTTTTGGTCCTCCACGGGCTTCAAAGTCTCGTTTTAAATCCGATGACTATCTTCTTGAGAAGGCTTTACGTGAGCTCCGAGAGTTTTGGATTAGCTTAAAGACATTTAAGACTGAAAAAACTTTCTCTCTAGGGCAAAAAAAGAACAACAACCACGACTCTTTCCTCATGAAAGCAATGGAATGAGCTTTCGAATTGTAAAGGCGAAAAATTTCACCATGACCGGCACAGTGAGATTATTGCCTCTTTACAAAGAATTAGAAAGGATGATTTCAAGGGGAATAATTCGTTGCTAAAGAACAAAATCAAAATACATTACATGACGGTACTTAGATTGGTTATTGTGAAAAGTAAAATTAATATCATTAGGTACCTGTTATAATAATGATTTTTCTTTTCTCCTTTTCCAAAAAAAAAAAAAAAAAGAGAAAATCGCGAATTAAGGATGGTCGTTGACCAACCTCTATAAAGAACCTCAATTATTGGATCTGTCATGTTGTAGTGAACATAACAAGATTACAATAAGTACTTTTCCTTCAGTTTGAACGGAGATAAGAAAATACTGGGAAATCTAATTTCCTTCGCATTTTCTTTTCTTTTTCTTTTCTGTTTGAAATTATAATCGGTAGTTGGAAGAAAGAAAAATTTTTCCTTGTTTCAGTTCCCAAGAGTGACCGGAACTCGTACTTTCACTTTCTAAAATTTTCTGTATTCTTGAAAAGAAGCTTTCAAATGGAATTTTTACGGGTAAAAAAAAAGTGTCGAAGTCGTCTATATGCAGAATATTTTAAGCAAAATAGGTGTATGGGCCTCATTTGAGATGAATAAAATAATACGAACTTTTATATTCTCGCTCATTCCTCGTCGTTAGAGGAGTGAAAAGGAGGAAAAATCTGTCAGGTAGGTAGTGTTTTCTTTTCTTTGGTCGCCGACTTATACCAAGCCCTCAATTTTTTTTGTAACGTTTCACAATACTTCCATATAGTATTATTATAAAACTTGATTTTCACTACAGAACAGCTCTCATGAATCAATAATACTACTAGTAATACGCCCTCAATCGATCATTTTTCGCTATATGCCCTCTTCCGGCTGGATTCACTCCTTACCCACTATCGGACTAGATCTCGAACAAATTTCCTCACGTTGAAATGACACCCACATCAATTCAGGAACATTCCCACTTCACTGTCTGTACGCATATTTCATTTACAAAGCTCAAGAAAGAAGAAACATGGTCTCCGTGTACAGAGCTGAATTGATAGCTATATTTGCTTGTTCATCTAATCTCCCAAAACTCCTTCCAAGCTGCAAATTTCGATTTCTTTCTCATAACAGAAACCGAGAACCCACCTCATGTTGTCAAACCTCATCTCAACTACAAACAACACTATCGCAAACTCATCCTCCAACGAACTACACCAAATCAAGTGGACTTTTTTCCTCTGGCCTTCTTTCATCAGAAACTCCCAGATGCAAAGAGGCCCTCCTCTCTCGACTTTGAGTAAGTCAGCCGCATATCACTCACTCCCACTTCATCCAACAAGACTCATAATCCCTTCTATGTGCCTTCATTGTCACGATCGAGGTCTTGGCCCAACACATCTTCACCTTGCCCAGCTCCTTCTCATTCACCCCCCCCCCCTCGTCATACATCAAAGCCTTGAACAATAATTCTGATACTATTACTCACGTTCTCCGATATCTCACTTTATCATCATCAATCAGTCTTTGGTACGTTGTCGAAAGTATGCAAATTCTGAGAATTTCTATCGAATGATTAAGGATTACATTTACAACGTGTTTGATGGAGATACTATCGACTCAGTACAGAGTCTGGTCGTTTGCTCTCTTACTAGGCGGAGTCGAGTAGGATATAAAACTAGCTTTGAGGACTTTGGTCCTTCTGCGCACGCCTAAGTCCGGCTTTTGACGGCGATTGATCTTTCTTTCTCTGTCTAAATGACGGCGATCTCTTTCTAAGAAGGTTTGTCCGGCTATATGACGTCGCGGAGGCGATCTTTTTTGTACGAAAGGTTGTCCGGTTATTTGACGACGAGGAGCGTGATGATGTCTTTCTGTCTAAGTTATGACCGTGTCGTATGTAGAAGTATTTGTATAGGTATAAGGAAAAAAAAAAATTAATTTTACATGTCGAGGGTGAATATCACGAACGTTGTTTTTTAATTAAGAATAACGTTTTTCGTTGGGGCTTCCTGTTTAATTGGTGTTACGAACGAACGAAAATGAATGAGTCGCCCGTTCAACGACGATCTCTTTCTATTCAACGACGTTTTCTTTCTAAAGGGGGATGGTGAAGAAGGAAGGGTTAAGAAGTTTATCGCGTTAGGTATAAGGAAAATCGATATTTACTCAACGGTGAATGTTTTAATTTTTGGAAAAATAATGAGTTGCTCGTCGGTTTTGGGGGGTTAATGCATTATGTATGATCGTGGTCATCGTCATTTCAACGTGTAGGCGGTGATACGACGAACGAATTCACCCTACGTATTCGATCATGTAAGAGTAAAGGGTGTACAAGGATCGCTATGAATGAAGGGTGACCATGAATGAGTGTATCATATTCGCTCGTAAAAGTAGAGAATAGGTATGTACTATATGTAGGGCTTAGCGTAGTATGAATGAGTGTAACTATACGATCGAATGATGGAATGAATTTGTTGAAGTCCCTCTTTAATATATTTTCGTTTATTATCTGAATAAGTCTAATTAGAATTTTTAGGGAGTTCTCATAGCATCTACGCGTTGATCTAATTTAAGGTAAGGTAAGCTACCGCCACGCGATCAAACGCACACCTTTAATTTCGATTGTAAAAATCGATACGCACGCCTCGTTCCGTCCTCGTTGTTTTGGTCCAGCTGCGATTTGTCGGTTTACCTATTACTTTTTCGCGTATATATGAAAATGGGGTAAACGCTTGTAAAAAAATATTCACAACTCCTGAAGAATGCGACGATTTTAATTTATTGATGTATCGGGCTAATTCTCCATATAACAGATACCTACCCCTCGTAAAAATCAACGGGCAAACGCCATTCCTAGGAGTATCATTTCAAATACGACTCGAATAAATGGGTATAGTTTTACGAATAAATGGGTATAGTTTTACGACTTAAGCCTAATTTTTTGTATTATTTTGAAAAACATCTGGTCAGTTTCAGTTTTTCCAAAGGTGTGAGAATTCTGACCGTACCCTTATTGTTTCGCTGGCCCGCATTGCCCTGTGATGCGTTAGAAGGATGATTCTTACATTATTTTTCATTGGATCAGATCTCCCTATGATTAAATTCAACAAACCAATCAGATGATAGGTGGGAATATCCGTGATCAACATCAACTTATATGTTTTTTTCAAAGTATCATTCTCATTTTAACGTTGACTCGGCAAAATGTACGTTAGAAGCTTGGAAGATTTATATCGCGAGAAAATATTCAATGTAAGATGTCTTCATCCAAGGCACATTGCATGCTTCACATATGTACCTTTTATGCGTGATATTCTCAAGTTTTATAAAATATCTGGTAGTATCATCGACTTTTTTCAGTAAGAAAGAAAACAAAAAAAACCATATTCACTTAACAACTTGAATTCCCAGTAAGGGAGTGGATCACTCGCTTCTCTATTCCCACTTTCCAGTCTTTCCTCCGGAATATCTGCATGAACGTTGATGAGAAATTTTTCCAGACATATTACGTTGTAAAAGACGTTTAGCGCACGTGAAGAGCAAGAGTTCTTTTTTCTCTTAAAGGTAACGCTGACAAACGCGATGAATATTATTGGGCGATAATTCTAGGCTTGGAATCGAAGCGTTGGTGGATGGAGATATAATTTTATTTATTATACGAGACAAGTATTATCATTAAAACGGTCCTTTTCAGGACCACATAATTCTTTCGATCATAGAAGCGATCGCGAAAAAATAGCAGATGTATCTACTATTTTCAATGATCAAACGGAAGATTCATCCACCAATCAGACGAGCAGGGTGCAAAGCTCAAAGTTAGACAAACTAACTAACTCCGAAAATATTACTATTATTATTATTATTATTATTATCATCGTATTATTTCGATCGCAACAAAATGTTCAGCCTGCGTGTTTTGTGCGTACTTAAGATATTCCTTATAAGATGTCTTAAATGCGACCTTACCCAATACAAGATAGGGCGGTGTGGTCAATGCATACCTTAGCCATATTTACCCGACGCAAAGATCATATTCAATTTTATAAATTATGCACAAGCAACGTAGATTTTTTCATTCAACAGAAAAACCAAAGTTGTATATTCAGACACCGTATGCTGATAAATAGAGACTATCATTGCTGTTTTCTCAAGGGCATAATGCAGAATTTTATACGCAATACTTGTTTAAATCTCCATGTCACATATTTCAAAACGTTCGCGATTGTAAGAGACTTTTTCTTCCCTCACGACAACAGCATTGAATTTGTAATAGCGCCACGTTTATTGACCGCGAAAGAAATTAAACATCTCTTCTTTTCCTTATGCAAGGGTGATTCTAGCAAGGAATTGAATCTGGCTGTGGTGCTGCGTATATTCGAATGAGATGAAATAATTACGGGCAAAGTCATAGAACACACAACTTTACATACTACAAACATGTCGACACACCTTGTACGATCACTCTGGTGTAGCGGTAGGTCGTGAACTCTTGATTCATATAGAAGCGGATAGAGTACGACGATGTTCCCTTCCTTATTGGCTTCCGGCCTATAGTTACTTCCAGTGTGGGTAGAGTTAGTGTGCACTCTTAGATGAAGAGGGAGCTAGTGTAGCACCCGATGACAAAACACACACACTCTCACGCTTGTATCAAATTTAGGATGAGCAGATGAAGCTAGATAAGATTGTATGACAGAACTGAAAATTTCAATTATCTTTTATTCAAGTCCAAGGAATTTTCTAGCAAAAACGTTACTTCACTGGAATTTTTCAAATAACTAACTGAATGTCTAACCCTGTCAAGCTTAGAGCTGCGAGGAAGTATGGTCGCTAGCGCGTCACTGCCGTTTAGAGTACAAATTATAATGGGGTGTTTTGTTCTGGAGGACCCACTTGCTTGACTAATGAAATTATAAGTTAAGGTCAATCGTGATCCACTCGGTGCTAATCAACTTGAGTCGTATTGTAGAACATGCCCTAGACAAACGTGAGTGATCAATCAAAGTAGGTACCTAATATTACTCAACTCATGTAAAGTCAAATCTAAATTGAAGGTTATTACTCTTCTCTCTGTCAAACATTTGCAGACGTTTGGATACTCTGTCACTTCATCCATGGAACAAGTACATTCTGTACAGTCTGTTTTTCATAAACCGGGACGCTCTGTTTTGCAATCCCATCTAGGTTTAATAACATTCTCAATTTCGTTACTATTGAACATTACAAAACACGATTGTAAAAAATCATCACGCTTAACTTTTTTCACGACATTATTTAAAACTATCGTCGAATATAAGGATTATTTTCAGCAAAGTATTTGCTTATGACATTGTAAATCACATTAGTCACCAGATCTTTTACACGAGCCTTAAGCCCGAGTCTATTGGTAGCACATTATTCAACATCGAGCATTCATACAAATAGTGATTGTTGATCAATTGGAAGGCTTTTTCCGGATTTGAACGAATTTGTTTAATAGCGTTGATGATATTACCCCGCTCCTTAGTGTTATTAGTTGAACACAACGTAAGTCAACGTACGACTCTGAATTGAAGTTGGTCAAACTTGTGAATGAACCTACACTTGTCCCTCACCAACCCGATTCAAAAAACTTATAAAATCGACCAAATTCAATTATATTTATAATTATCGACCTGAAAGATATTATTTCATGAGAAAACCTAGAGATAGTTGACCACACACATAACAGAGTCGAAAGACTGTTCGCGATCTATATTATTCTCGTTATTATACATTTTGAAGCATATTTTACAAATTCAGGGAGGTGGTAAGTGTTAGAGAGGGTCGGGTTGACTAACAATACCGACTCACGCTCATCCACCGTTCTCTTCCTCGTAAACTATCACGATAATAATATGAACACAGGAGATAGGTACTTTCGATGAATACTTTATTGACAATTCTCTTTAATCATTGACTGTGAGTGTCGGTGTGTGTTTATTGTAGGCACATTATTTGAAATATATTCTCGTTCTCCGAGACACTCTGGGAGGAGAAAAAAACAAGTCAATAATGTCTAGGAAAGAAAAAATAAAACAAAGTAGGTAAGATAAATTTTACAAACTTATTCTACATAATATAAATTTAAAACCACTAGCCAAAGCAAGGGCTAAAGCCTAAACAATAAGAATTATGAATTAAAATAAAATAAATGAATTATATTTAAAAAATGGTCAGAAGATAGACAAAAGAGAACTTACAAAATTTACTACTTTTACCATGAAATGTATCTTATCAATATTGCTTCACGCTGCACTAGAAATCGTTTGTTTTAGTTTCGATGATATCGTCCCAAATAAATGTTCCTCTAAAACCTATTTGAGGGGCGTTCGCCCTGAAAAAATTGCATGGTATAATTAATTAATTGGTATAACATCACATATTCTTCACTGAATGAAAATAAGTCAATATTTTTTTCTTGGGTGAGGGTCTAAACTTCATCTTGCGCGCAATTAGTGTTTTTACTTATGTATGTACACACGAAACTTATCTTCAAACTATAGAGGTTGCTAGGTGAAGCAATAGATGTGAACGTAAAACAAACTTTTAAATTAGACATGTTAGCGAGAAATAATCACTAATACACTCTGAAAAATCAGAAATAAAAGAATAATCGGACTATTTCACATTAATAATAATAATAATAATAAGAAGAAGAAGAAGAACATGGAATGAAAAATTAAGTTCCAAATCTGACTAGAACGATTCGAATCTCTTGAGTACCAAAGTTCAGAAAGATAAAAAAGATGTGATCTTTTTTATTCCAGATTTTGACGGGTGAAGAGAAACTGTAGACCGAATTCATGGTCTATTCAAAATATTCCCCATAAAAAAAAAAAAAAAAAAAAAAAAAAAAAAAAAAGAGGAGTGATCGAAATTATTTTTAAAAATTCGAATAATAAATTTTGAAGATGCAAGAAGCTCGTTTTATCCTCAAACGGGGATAAACGTTATATCATTCCCGGTCTTTGCGTCGAAACATTAGCTTGGGCTCATTATCGCCTCCCCTTATCCGAAGATCTAATTGTTCTTCTGTCGCAAAAACATCCTCAACATTTTCTAGTTCCCGCAAATTCATCTCCTTCTGTTCCCTCTCCAGTCTCGCTTCCACCTAATTAAGTTATAATACCTATCTGTTTTGTTTATAAGTGATCTACTCTGTTCTAATATTTATTAAAATACATTATATTGAATTATATACCCTCATTTTATTTCACACTTGGCATACACCCTTACCTCCAAAGATTTGTTTGAGGTTTGTACTTGTAGAACTCTTTCTGTCACTTGACTTAAGTACTACCTTTGCTGTTGGCAAACTTGTCGCTTCTTCTACTTCACCCAACTCGTGATTCATTGCAAATAGACTCAAAACACAAAGAGAATAAAGTAGCGGTAAAAGACAACCTTAATATCAATTTCAAATATTTTGGATATGCGATTGAAACGCAATTTAAAAAAAAAACAAAAACAAAAAAAAACTGATTTCCCATACATTCTATCCTTGTATTGGCGTAGAACAAAACTTTTTTTATCTAGCTAAATTGTTCATATTAGCTACTTGTAGTTTCCTTCTTTAATTTTTGAATGAAATAAATACACTTTTTGTTTTCCTTATTTAGCGATGTTATAATATTTGTAACTGGGATGGAAACCATTCTCTAGGCGTCATTGGTGCAGGCTTAAATTATTTTGTTGAGGAAATATAATAGCCTCTGTAAGACTTTTGTCGAAAGGAGGTTAAACGCGATTTGCCGAGAAATGGAAAGCGAGAATTGTTCCGAGAGGTTTGTAGGTAAACCCACTCACACTGAATCATGTATTGTCTCACCACGAAAAAAAATCATTGAATGTCCTTTGGTCAAATAAAGTGTGTACAAGTACATTGCTTTTTGAAGGAAAAAGAGGCTTCTCTCTGTATAATATGATCGAAGCTGACAAATACGCAAGAGACGCTTGTTGTTTCAGATGTTGGAGGGTTTACCTAGAAACGGGTTCCCATGTTGTGGTTTGCAGAGAGAGACTGACTATAGAGCCCCATATATCTTTGAGGCGGACAAATGCAAGAGAGGTGCTCGTTGTTTCAAGCAAAAAGATCGTTCCATCTTTGTATTTTTCTACTTATTTATTCAGAATGAGTTAAAATACTATATAAATGTACACTGCGATTTTTACCATTCATTCAAATGGGTATACAAGCGCTTCTTTAGAAAGTTAAACAATTATACGAGCTTTGCGGAGTTTTTTCTCTATTTTGCGTATTTTTGGAAGCGTTTTGGTGTTTCCAGATTTTAGAGCTTTATGAAATAAATACAAGCTTTCAATAAGGTCATTAATATCAGTGGTTGAGTTGTAAAATGGCTTCTTGTTGGGCTTATGTAATACCATCCTAGCGATTGTCCCATTATTAATATCTTCTTCTCCAGAAGATGAACTATATTCCAACGGCTGAAAATGATTTGATGAACTCGCTTTGTCGGGTTCCTGTGATAACGTCTTAGCAAAAGACCCATCATTAAAATCTTCTTCTTTGGAAGATGAACTACTTTCCATCGGTTGGAAATATTTTGATGTATTTTCCATTGTATGATGTTGATAATTGCTTTCGCTGAATTTGTCATTTGATAACTGCTCATGAGTGCTAGCAGGAAGAGTAGAAGTAGACAAAGTTGAAATAGGCTCGGGATCAAATCCTCTATCCTCGGAAGCAAGTTTTTGTGTCATTTTCTCTAACAAAGGTACACACTTATTATTGACATTTTCTTGATGATTATGTTTGGGGTACTCTCCTAAAACCTTGTTATCAGCATCATATTTTAGGTATGCTTTACACGTTCTTCGTTCGGCACATCTCCATCTCTTTCCACCTCTGACCAAAGGCTTATGGAATACAAACTTGTATCCTTTGAAAATAATCTGATTTTCATTATGTTTTTCAAGCATTTCTCAACTCAACGCTAGTATTGCTCAACTATCTTTGTTGCCTTAGTTTATATTACCGATCAAATGCCTTTGTCGTTATCATTTTTATAGATTTTGGTCCCATTAGATCCTATTGTGGTCCCGTTTGGTCCCGTTTGGTCCCTTTGTGGTCCCGTGGTCCCGTTTGGTCCCTTTATGGTCCCGTTTGGTCCCTTTATGGTCCCGTGGTCCCGTTTGGTCCCTTTGAGGTCCCGTGGTCCCGTTTGGTCCCTTTGTGCTCCCGTGGCCCCGTTTGCTCCCGTTGTGGTTCCGCGTGGTCCCCTATCTCTTATATAAAGACAAAACGCTTTAGTTTGAAGTAGCCTTGTTTAAGCAATCTTTGTCAACTCTTTCAAAAGTCCTTTGGGGATTAAGTGCTAGCGTTGAAAAATTGATCATAATTGCCTAGTGTGTTTGAAAATTTCATCTGAGAGGAATCAATTCTAGAGGATGAATCTTAAACATCATTCAAAAATGAGAGTTGCGTAAAGGCAAAGAGGGGGTGCTTATTTTTCATAAGGGACTAAAGATTTGATGGGAAGAACTGGTAAGAATGATTAACTAATTTTTTTCTGCTCCTCAGAAAGAAAAAAAAGTATATATATATATATGAAAGCCGCGAATGTGTTCTCCGACACTAGAAAAATGGCTCACTAATTCTTTCTAAAACAAAGAGGCATCATTGTAGGAGGAGATTCGATTTTTTCGTCAATCCAACAACAGAAACTTAGCCATATACATGTTCATTCTTCATTCTTCTTTGACTCAGTGAAAATGTCTCCGTGTTCAATTTTACGGCAACCAAAGAGCTTACAAAAATTATGTCTCAAAAAAATATTCAGTAATATTGGTACAGTCCATATAGGGTGTATGTGCGATGAGACGCGTCGACTTAAACAAAGAAGTAGTACTTCGTTTCTTAGAAAATACGCTCCACAATGCCTTAAAATTCGCACATATGTACCAAAAGAAAGACATTTTATTACATTTTGTCAATTATCTGGGTGGATAGTACGATTTTACAGCGAAGAGAAAAATCAGGATAGTCCTTTGAACATGCGACTCTATGGAAAGCGAGATAAATACACCCGTTATCATCCTGAAATAATTCGGAATCTCATACGTAATTTATGCATAAATCTCGATGAGAAATATTTCAAGTCGTTCTTTGTCGTGAAAGATCTTTATTATTCACGTGATGTAATCAACATTATTATAGCTCCTCGCTTACTAAAGTGGAAAGAAATGAAACTTCTCTTTGACTACTTATGTGGTGGAATTCCATCAATGAAAGACGCTCTAGAGAGAGCATTGAACATAAGAATGGGACGTAGATGTTATTTTTTCCGGAGTAATTAGTATAATATACGCTAGCATTAGATATTTTTAAAACGGCCCTTTTCAGGGCCACCCCTGATTCTCTAAAACATGCAATTATTTATTCAAAGCGAATAAATAAAAGGTTGGTCTAGTTGAGAGACAAGTTGCTTTACACGTTCTTCGTTCGGCACATCTCCATCTCTTTCCACCTCTGACCAAAGGCTTATGGAATACAAACTCGTATCCTTTGAAAATAATCTGATTTTCATTATGTTTTTCAAGCATTTCTCAACTCAACGCTAGTATTGCCCAACTATCTTTGTTGCCTTAGTTTATATTACCGATCAAGTGCCTTTGTCGTTATCATTTTTATAGATTTGGTCCCATTAGATCCTATTGTGGTCCCGTTTGGTCCCTTTGTGGTCCCTTTGTGGTCCCGTTTGGTCCCTTCGTGGTCCCGTGCTCCCGTTTGGTCCAGTGGTCCCATTTGCTCCCGTTGTGGTCCCACTTGGTCCCCTATCTCTTATATATAAAGACAAAGCGCTTTAGTTTGAAGTAGCCTTGTTTAAGCAATCTTTGTCAACTCTTTCAAAAGTCCTTTGGGGATTAAGTGCTAGCGTTGAAAAATTGATCGTATTTGCCTAGTGTGTTTGAAAATTTCACTTATGAAGTTTCTTCTTGCTCGTATGCTTCAGTGATGAGGAGAAAAAAAAAAAGTAAAAGTTTACGAGTGAAGATGGAACCTCGTAATATCATCGACGTTATTAAAAAAATTTCGTCTCACCCTGAGAAAGCTTCTAGATGGATCAACGATCGCTTCCCTAACGTTAGTAACGGGACATTAATGTGTGTAGCAAATAGACCTATAGTTTGCGCGAAAGATTTAGTGCCGAATGTAATTTACATTGTTTTGTGTAAACATTTTGAACAACTCTGTTTTCTGCTTGTGTTAAATGATGTCGCGATTAAAGTTCCGCGAGAACAGTTTTTTCTATCGTACTTCGTTTTTTTTTTTCGACGGTAAAAACTTGTAAACATTCATCCGAATTGGATTCGTGACCGTCGAAAAAAAAAACGAAGTACGATAGAAAAAACTGTTCTCGCGGAACTTTAATCGCGACATCATTTAACACAAGCAGAAAACAGAGTTGTTCAAAATGTTTACACAAAACAATGTAAATTACATTCGGCACTAAATCTTTCGCGCAAACTATAGGTCTATTTGCTACACACATTAATGTCCCGTTACTAACGTTAGGGAAGCGATCGTTGATCCATCTAGAAGCTTTCTCAGGGTGAGACGAAATTTTTTTAATAACGTCGATGATATTACGAGGTTCCATCTTCACTCGTAAACTTTTACTTTTTTTTTTTCTCCTCATCACTGAAGCATACGAGCAAGAAGAAACTTCATAAGTGAAATTTTCAAACACACTAGGCAAATACGATCAATTTTTCAACGCTAGCACTTAATCCCCAAAGGACTTTTGAAAGAGTTGACAAAGATTGCTTAAACAAGGCTACTTCAAACTAAAGCGCTTTGTCTTTATATATAAGAGATAGGGGACCAAGTGGGACCACAACGGGAGCAAATGGGACCACTGGACCAAACGGGAGCACGGGACCACGAAGGGACCAAACGGGACCACAAAGGGACCACAAAGGGACCAAACGGGACCACAATAGGATCTAATGGGACCAAATCTATAAAAATGATAACGACAAAGGCACTTGATCGGTAATATAAACTAAGGCAACAAAGATAGTTGGGCAATACTAGCGTTGAGTTGAGAAATGCTTGAAAAACATAATGAAAATCAGATTATTTTCAAAGGATACGAGTTTGTATTCCATAAGCCTTTGGTCAGAGGTGGAAAGAGATGGAGATGTGCCGAACGAAGAACGTGTAAAGCAACTTGTCTCTCAACTAGACCAACCTTTTATTTATTCGCTTTGAATAAATAATTGCATGTTTTAGAGAATCAGGGGTGGCCCTGAAAAGGGCCGTTTTAAAAATATCTAATGCTAGCGTATATTATACTAATTACTCCGGAAAAAATAACATCTACGTCCCATTCTTATGTTCAATGCTCTCTCTAGAGCGTCTTTCATTGATGGAATTCCACCACATAAGTAGTCAAAGAGAAGTTTCATTTCTTTCCACTTTAGTAAGCGAGGAGCTATAATAATGTTGATTACATCACGTGAATAATAAAGATCTTTCACGACAAAGAACGACTTGAAATATTTCTCATCGAGATTTATGCATAAATTACGTATGAGATTCCGAATTATTTCAGGATGATAACGGGTGTATTTATCTCGCTTTCCATAGAGTCGCATGTTCAAAGGACTATCCTGATTTTTCTCTTCGCTGTAAAATCGTACTATCCACCCAGATAATTGACAAAATGTAATAAAATGTCTTTCTTTTGGTACATATGTGCGAATTTTAAGGCATTGTGGAGCGTATTTTCTAAGAAACGAAGTACTACTTCTTTGTTTAAGTCGACGCGTCTCATCGCACATACACCCTATATGGACTGTACCAATATTACTGAATATTTTTTTGAGACATAATTTTTGTAAGCTCTTTGGTTGCCGTAAAATTGAACACGGAGACATTTTCACTGAGTCAAAGAAGAATGAAGAATGAACATGTATATGGCTAAGTTTCTGTTGTTGGATTGACGAAAAAATCGAATCTCCTCCTACAATGATGCCTCTTTGTTTTAGAAAGAATTAGTGAGCCATTTTTCTAGTGTCGGAGAACACATTCGCGGCTTTCATATATATATATATACTTTTTTTTCTTTCTGAGGAGCAGAAAAAAATTAGTTAATCATTCTTACCAGTTCTTCCCATCAAATCTTTAGTCCCTTATGAAAAATAAGCACCCCCTCTTTGCCTTTACGCAACTCTCATTTTTGAATGATGTTTAAGATTCATCCTCTAGAATTGATTCCTCTCAGATGAAATTTTCAAACACACTAGGCAATTATGATCAATTTTTCAACGCTAGCACTTAATCCCCAAAGGACTTTTGAAAGAGTTGACAAAGATTGCTTAAACAAGGCTACTTCAAACTAAAGCGTTTTGTCTTTATATAAGAGATAGGGGACCACGCGGAACCACAACGGGAGCAAACGGGGCCACGGGAGCACAAAGGGACCAAACGGGACCACGGGACCTCAAAGGGACCAAACGGGACCACGGGACCATAAAGGGACCAAACGGGACCATAAAGGGACCAAACGGGACCACGGGACCACAAAGGGACCAAACGGGACCAAACGGGACCACAATAGGATCTAATGGGACCAAAATCTATAAAAATGATAACGACAAAGGCATTTGATCGGTAATATAAACTAAGGCAACAAAGATAGTTGAGCAATACTAGCGTTGAGTTGAGAAATGCTTGAAAAACATAATGAAAATCAGATTATTTTCAAAGGATACAAGTTTGTATTCCATAAGCCTTTGGTCAGAGGTGGAAAGAGATGGAGATGTGCCGAACGAAGAACGTGTAAAGCATACCTAAAATATGATGCTGATAACAAGGTTTTAGGAGAGTACCCCAAACATAATCATCAAGAAAATGTCAATAATAAGTGTGTACCTTTGTTAGAGAAAATGACACAAAAACTTGCTTCCGAGGATAGAGGATTTGATCCCGAGCCTATTTCAACTTTGTCTACTTCTACTCTTCCTGCTAGCACTCATGAGCAGTTATCAAATGACAAATTCAGCGAAAGCAATTATCAACATCATACAATGGAAAATACATCAAAATATTTCCAACCGATGGAAAGTAGTTCATCTTCCAAAGAAGAAGATTTTAATGATGGGTCTTTTGCTAAGACGTTATCACAGGAACCCGACAAAGCGAGTTCATCAAATCATTTTCAGCCGTTGGAATATAGTTCATCTTCTGGAGAAGAAGATATTAATAATGGGACAATCGCTAGGATGGTATTACATAAGCCCAACAAGAAGCCATTTTACAACTCAACCACTGATATTAATGACCTTATTGAAAGCTTGTATTTATTTCATAAAGCTCTAAAATCTGGAAACACCAAAACGCTTCCAAAAATACGCAAAATAGAGAAAAAACTCCGCAAAGCTCGTATAATTGTTTAACTTTCTAAAGAAGCGCTTGTATACCCATTTGAATGAATGGTAAAAATCGCAGTGTACATTTATATAGTATTTTAACTCATTCTGAATAAATAAGTAGAAAAATACAAAGATGGAACGATCTTTTTGCTTGAAACAACGAGCACCTCTCTTGCATTTGTCCGCCTCAAAGATATATGGGGCTCTATAGTCAGTCTCTCTCTGCAAACCACAACATGGGAACCCGTTTCTAGGTAAACCCTCCAACATCTGAAACAACAAGCGTCTCTTGCGTATTTGTCAGCTTCGATCATATTATACAGAGAGAAGCCTCTTTTTCCTTCAAAAAGCAATGTACTTGTACACACTTTATTTGACCAAAGGACATTCAATGATTTTTTTTCGTGGTGAGACAATACATGATTCAGTGTGAGTGGGTTTACCTACAAACCTCTCGGAACAATTCTCGCTTTCCATTTCTCGGCAAATCGCGTTTAACCTCCTTTCGACAAAAGTCTTACAGAGGCTATTATATTTCCTCAACAAAATAATTTAAGCCTGCACCAATGACGCCTAGAGAATGGTTTCCATCCCAGTTACAAATATTATAACATCGCTAAATAAGGAAAACAAAAAGTGTATTTATTTCATTCAAAAATTAAAGAAGGAAACTACAAGTAGCTAATATGAACAATTTAGCTAGATAAAAAAAGTTTTGTTCTACGCCAATACAAGGATAGAATGTATGGGAAATCAGTTTTTTTTTGTTTTTGTTTTTTTTTTAAATTGCGTTTCAATCACAATTTGCTCGCATATCCAAAATATTTGAAATTGATATTAAGGTTGTCTTTTACCGCTACTTTATTCTCTTTGTGTTTTGAGTCTATTTGCAATGAATCACGAGTTGGGTGAAGTAGAAGAAGCGACAAGTTTGCCAACAGCAAAGGTAGTACTTAAGTCAAGTGACAGAAAGAGTTCTACAAGTACAAACCTCAAACAAATCTTTGGAGGTAAGGGTGTATGCCAAGTGTGAAATAAAATGAGGGTATATAATTCAATATAATGTATTTTAATAAATATTAGAACAGAGTAGATCACTTATAAACAAAACAGATAGGTATTATAACTTAATTAGGTGGAAGCGAGACTGGAGAGGGAACAGAAGGAGATGAATTTGCGGGAACTAGAAAATGTTGAGGATGTTTTTGCGACAGAAGAACAATTAGATCTTCGGATAAGGGGAGGCGATAATGAGCCCAAGCTAATGTTTCGACGCAAAGACCGGGAATGATATAACGTTTATCCCCGTTTGAGGATAAAACGAGCTTCTTGCATCTTCAAAATTTATTATTCGAATTTTTAAAAATAATTTCGATCACTCCTCTTTTTTTTTTTTTTTTTTTTTTTTTTATGGGGAATATTTTGAATAGACCATGAATTCGGTCTACAGTTTCTCTTCACCCGTCAAAATCTGGAATAAAAAAGATCACATCTTTTTTATCTTTCTGAACTTTGGTACTCAAGAGATTCGAATCGTTCTAGTCAGATTTGGAACTTAATTTTTCATTCCATGTTCTTCTTCTTCTTCTTCTTATTATTATTATTAATGTGAAATAGTCCGATTATTCTTTTATTTCTGATTTTTCAGAGTGTATTAGTGATTATTTCTCGCTAACATGTCTAATTTAAAAGTTTGTTTTACGTTCACATCTATTGCTTCACCTAGCAACCTCTATAGTTTGCAGATAAGTTTCGTGTGTACATACATAAGTAAAAACACTAATTGCGCGCAAGATGAAGTTTAGACCCTCACCCAAGAAAAAAATATTGACTTATTTTCATTCAGTGAAGAATATGTGATGTTATACCAATTAATTAATTATACCATGCAATTTTTTCAGGGCGAACGCCCCTCAAATAGGTTTTAGAGGAACATTTATTTGGGACGATATCATCGAAACTAAAACAAACGATTTCTAGTACAGCGTGAAGCAATATTGATAAGATACATTTCATGGTAAAAGTAGTAAATTTTGTAAGTTCTCTTTTGTCTATCTTCTGACCATTTTTTAAATATAATTCATTTATTTTATTTTAATTCATAATTCTTATTGTTTAGGCTTTAGCCCTTGCTTTGGCTAGTGGTTTTAAATTTATATTATGTAGAATAAGTTTGTAAAATTTATCTTACCTACTTTGTTTTATTTTTTCTTTCCTAGACATTATTGACTTGTTTTTTTCTCCTCCCAGAGTGTCTCGGAGAACGAGAATATATTTCAAATAATGTGCCTACAATAAACACACACCGACACTCACAGTCAATGATTAAAGAGAATTGTCAATAAAGTATTCATCGAAAGTACCTATCTCCTGTGTTCATATTATTATCGTGATAGTTTACGAGGAAGAGAACGGTGGATGAGCGTGAGTCGGTATTGTTAGTCAACCCGACCCTCTCTAACACTTACCACCTCCCTGAATTTGTAAAATATGCTTCAAAATGTATAATAACGAGAATAATATAGATCGCGAACAGTCTTTCGACTCTGTTATGTGTGTGGTCAACTATCTCTAGGTTTTCTCATGAAATAATATCTTTCAGGTCGATAATTATAAATATAATTGAATTTGGTCGATTTTATAAGTTTTTTGAATCGGGTTGGAGAGGGACAAGTGTAGGTTCATTCACAAGTTTGACCAACTTCAATTCAGAGTCGTACGTTGACTTACGTTGTGTTCAACTAATAACACTAAGGAGCGGGGTAATATCATCAACGCTATTAAACAAATTCGTTCAAATCCGGAAAAAGCCTTCCAATTGATCAACAATCACTATTTGTATGAATGCTCGATGTTGAATAATGTGCTACCAATAGACTCGGGCTTAAGGCTCGTGTAAAAGATCTGGTGACTAATGTGATTTACAATGTCATAAGCAAATACTTTGCTGAAAATAATCCTTATATTCGACGATAGTTTTAAATAATGTCGTGAAAAAAGTTAAGCGTGATGATTTTTTACAATCGTGTTTTGTAATGTTCAATAGTAACGAAATTGAGAATGTTATTAAACCTAGATGGGATTGCAAAACAGAGCGTCCCGGTTTATGAAAAAAAGACTGTACAGAATGTACTTGTTCCATGGATGAAGTGACAGAGTATCCAAACGTCTGCAAATGTTTGACAGAGAGAAGAGTAATAACCTTCAATTTAGATTTGACTTTACATGAGTTGAGTAATATTAGGTACCTACTTTGATTGATCACTCACGTTTGTCTAGGGCATGTTCTACAATACGACTCAAGTTGATTAGCACCGAGTGGATCACGATTGACCTTAACTTATAATTTCATTAGTCAAGCAAGTGGGTCCTCCAGAACAAAACACCCCATTATAATTTGTACTCTAAACGGCAGTGACGCGCTATAGCGACCATACTTCCTCGCAGCTCTAAGCTTGACAGGGTTAGACATTCAGTTAGTTATTTGAAAAATTCCAGTGAAGTAACGTTTTTGCTAGAAAATTCCTTGGACTTGAATAAAAGATAATTGAAATTTTCAGTTCTGTCATACAATCTTATCTAGCTTCATCTGCTCATCCTAAATTTGATACAAGCGTGAGAGTGTGTGTGTTTTGTCATCGGGTGCTACACTAGCTCCCTCTTCATCTAAGAGTGCACACTAACTCTACCCACACTGGAAGTAACTATAGGCCGGAAGCCAATAAGGAAGGGAACATCGTCGTACTCTATCCGCTTCTATATGAATCAAGAGTTCACGACCTACCGCTACACCAGAGTGATCGTACAAGGTGTGTCGACATGTTTGTAGTATGTAAAGTTGTGTGTTCTATGACTTTGCCCGTAATTATTTCATCTCATTCGAATATACGCAGCACCACAGCCAGATTCAATTCCTTGCTAGAATCACCCTTGCATAAGGAAAAGAAGAGATGTTTAATTTCTTTCGCGGTCAATAAACGTGGCGCTATTACAAATTCAATGCTGTTGTCGTGAGGGAAGAAAAAGTCTCTTACAATCGCGAACGTTTTGAAATATGTGACATGGAGATTTAAACAAGTATTGCGTATAAAATTCTGCATTATGCCCTTGAGAAAACAGCAATGATAGTCTCTATTTATCAGCATACGGTGTCTGAATATACAACTTTGGTTTTTCTGTTGAGTGAAAAAATCTACGTTGCTTGTGCATAATTTATAAAATTGAATATGATCTTTGCGTCGGGTAAATATGGCTAAGGTATGCATTGACCACACCGCCCTATCTTGTATTGGGTAAGGTCGCATTTAAGACATCTTATAAGGAATATCTTAAGTACGCACAAAACACGCAGGCTGAACATTTTGTTGCGATCGAAATAATACGATGATAATAATAATAATAATAGTAATATTTTCGGAGTTAGTTAGTTTGTCTAACTTTGAGCTTTGCACCCTGCACGTCTGATTGGTGGATGAATCTTCCGTTTGATCATTGAAAATAGTAGATACATCTGCTATTTTTTCGCGATCGCTTCTATGATCGAAAGAATTATGTGGTCCTGAAAAGGACCGTTTTAATGATAATACTTGTCTCGTATAATAAATAAAATTATATCTCCATCCACCAACGCTTCGATTCCAAGCCTAGAATTATCGCCCAATAATATTCATCGCGTTTGTCAGCGTTACCTTTAAGAGAAAAAAGAACTCTTGCTCTTCACGTGCGCTAAACGTCTTTTACAACGTAATATGTCTGGAAAAATTTCTCATCAACGTTCATGCAGATATTCCGGAGGAAAGACTGGAAAGTGGGAATAGAGAAGCGAGTGATCCACTCCCTTACTGGGAATTCAAGTTGTTAAGTGAATATGGTTTTTTTTGT
The DNA here is from genome assembly GCA_035079385.1 of Aspidiotus rigidus. NCBI lineage: Eukaryota > Metazoa > Arthropoda > Insecta > Hemiptera > Diaspididae > Aspidiotus > Aspidiotus rigidus. The sequence continues at coordinate 18,183,018 of JAVHKY010000054.1, read as the reverse complement.
TTTCTTTCTTCCTGAAAAAAGTCGATGATACTACCAGATATTTTATAAAACTTGAGAATATCACGCATAAAAGGTACATATGTGAAGCATGCAATGTGCCTTGGATGAAGACATCTTACATTGAATATTTTCTCGCGATATAAATCTTCCAAGCTTCTAACGTACATTTTGCCGAGTCAACGTTAAAATGAGAATGATACTTTGAAAAAAACATATAAGTTGATGTTGATCACGGATATTCCCACCTATCATCTGATTGGTTTGTTGAATTTAATCATAGGGAGATCTGATCCAATGAAAAATAATGTAAGAATCATCCTTCTAACGCATCACAGGGCAAAGCGGGCCAGCGAAACAATAAGGGTACGGTCAGAATTCTCACACCTTTGGAAAAACTGAAACTGACCAGATGTTTTTCAAAATAATACAAAAAATTAGGCTTAAGTCGTAAAACTATACCCATTTATTCGAGTCGTATTTGAAATGATACTCCTAGGAATGGCGTTTGCCCGTTGATTTTTACGAGGGGTAGGTATCTGTTATATGGAGAATTAGCCCGATACATCAATAAATTAAAATCGTCGCATTCTTAAGGAGTTGTGAATATTTTTTTACAAGCGTTTACCCCATTTTCATCTATACGCGAAAAAGTAATAGGTAAACCGACAAATCGCAGCTGGACCAAAACAACGAGGACGGAACGAGGCGTGCGTATCGATTTTTACAATCGAAATTAAAGGTGTGCGTTTGATCGCGTGGCGGTAGCTTACCTTACCTTACATTAGATCAACGCGTAGATGCTATGAGAACTCCCTAAAAATTCTAATTAGACTTATTCAGATAATAAACGAAAATATATTAAAGAGGGACTTCAACAAATTCATTCCATCATTCGATCGTATAGTTACACTCATTCATACTACGCTAAGCCCTACATATAGTACATACCTATTCTCTACTTTTACGAGCGAATATGATACACTCATTCATGGTCACCCTTCATTCATAGCGATCCTTGTACACCCTTTACTCTTACATGATCGAATACGTAGGGTGAATTCGTTCGTCGTATCACCGCCTACACGTTGAAATGACGATGACCACGATCATACATAATGCATTAACCCCCCAAAACCGACGAGCAACTCATTATTTTTCCAAAAATTAAAACATTCACCGTTGAGTAAATATCGATTTTCCTTATACCTAACGCGATAAACTTCTTAACCCTTCCTTCTTCACCATCCCCCTTTAGAAAGAAAACGTCGTCGAATAGAAAGAGATCGTCGTTGAACGGGCGACTCATTCATTTTCGTTCGTTCGTAGCGCCAATTAAACAGGAAACCCCAACGAAAAACGTTATTCTTAATTAAAAAAACAACGTTCGTGATATTCACCCTCGACATGTAAAATTAATTTTTTTTTTTCCTTATACCTATACAAATACTTCTACATACGACATGGTCATAACTTAGACAGAAAGACAACATCGCGCTCCTCGTCGTCACATAACCGGACAACCTTTCGTACAAAAAAGATCGCCGCCGCGACGTCATATAGCCGGACAAACCTTCTTAGAAAGAGATCGCCGTCATTTAGACAGAGAAAGAAAGTTCAATCGCCGTCAAAAGCCGGACTTAGGCGTGCGCAGAAGGGGCAAATTCCTAGAACCTAACTTTATATCCTACTAATTTGAGCTCCTACGAGCATTTTTCTTCATACTCGAAGAAAATGTTGGTCACCAAAATAACTTCGAAAATAAGAGTTCACCAATCTACCATCAATTCATCACCGTGGACGCACGCATAATCGATCAAAGCCATTCATCGTAATGAGAAAAACTTCATGGATCTAGATAACAGTAAATGACGTGCTAAAATGCGCTAGAATCACTCGACGACGCTGCACACCACGATTTCTTAGCATCGTCGTCTACACGCCTGCATTTCTTCGAAATTTCTATCCGCACACCTCAGTTCCTTTTTGACGTCGTCCACTACACCAAATTCGCAGCCACTGAACCTTCTTCCATACACCGTTGTACTCGCGACGAAATGTTATTCATGCACACAAATGCTCGACGCACTGAGGAGGCTGGAGGATACACTTCTCGTTCACCATACATAAAACTCGTATATACGTACGTATTATACATATATATGGGTAGAAAACGGGCAAAGAAACCATAATAAATAACGTAAAAATAATGAAAAAGAAAGGGAAGAAAAAGTTCGATAAAATATACAATCCGTGTCAAATCCACTGAATATGCGTGAAATTACAACGTATTGTGCAACGTGATACGAAGATGACAGATTTTTCACACCATTTTGTGCACATACACACGCATACACGCGCACATCGTCGAGTATTATATGAAAGTACATACACCGTACATGCGAATATATACGCAGGCATCAGACATGAGAGAAAAAATATTCGAATAATAGGATAAATTTTCGTGCGGATGTTTCTTCCAAGATAAAATTTCATCGTCGAGAATATTGTACACGACTTTTCGATAAAGGCGAGCAGTAGTTCGTAAATACACACACGGTGGCAATCGTCGACGATGATAGAGAATTTTCGTATAACTTGATCAAGAAAATAGGATTTTACATGCGCACGCACATACGCCGAAAATGCATTACCGCGTATTGCTTGGAAATGCGGCAAAGTACTCGGCCGTCACCATCATGTAGATATTAATACCTGTGTAAGTGTACTCTAAAACACTGTACACGGCACATATTACTGATCAAAGATTTATAATCTTGTGCATCAAGTCAGCAACGAGTTTCCTCGTCCCTACAAATCGTGAGCTGTTACGATATTAGAGAGGGAAAACCGCCGATGGCGAACGTCTAGCCTAGCGATGATGAGTACTCTTATAAGGACGATATACGAGACAGAAGAAGGACCGAGAGATCACTAACGAGGACCACAAATTCGAAACAGCGTACGACTGCTGGCAATGGCTACAACAAAAGGGTGTAGAGCACGGCAACCGCATGCAGGAGGCACACGGTAGATCGATCTACAAGTGTACAGAAAAAGGTACACTCGAGCACGATGGGGAGACACCATTCTTAATTGCAGATAATCGAAGCGAAAGTGCATTTCCGTGTCCGTTTAACGTGAGCGAATCGACGCGCCATATCTTGTCCGGACGCGGACGCCTCGATTCCTTCCCATATCTGACTTCATCGCAATTTGCATTTGGTGCGTGCGGATATTGTGTAGTTGTCGTAAAATACGAGTACATTAGAGACGATAAGCGTATTGGAGCGCGAGTGCGCGCATCAAATGTCCGCGACGCAGGCAAGAAGGGTAGAAGGGGACTCGATCGGCGAACTAGCCGTCTCTGATGAGAAATTTATTAATGAACGCTTCAGAGTTACCGCGATCGCGACAATTAGATAACCCGATTGAAACCAGTTGACTGATGTAATTTTAAAATTATTCGATAATAAAGCACGCGAGCTTGAATTGCTATGCGGTAGAATAAGAAGAATTATTACGGTGGTAGAGAGAGAGGAAGAAGAAAAGAAGAGAATCTGTACTACAGATGAAGGAAGGTCTTTTACATGGTATACTAGTTTCATACGTCTCTACGCGTTGACTATACGATGGGCTTTCGTGTGTAGGGCAGGGCAGTATGTTTCTACAAACCCATTTTCGGATTACAAACGTACTTCGAATAAGCGAATCTTCGCAAAGTGAAAGAAACCGGGAAAAACAGGTCCATAAAGAATGGAAATTTGGTAGGGCCAGCGATGGAAGGAGAAATTGGGCGTTTGAAATGATCAAATTAAATTATTTTTCTCACATATTTTTTTCATAGAACTGTGGGTCATTCTAAAAGTGGCGTCGCGTCACGAAATCGCTAGAAGGAAATAACGGCCTAGGAACTCGGGAAAATTGTAACCTTCTCGTCACAATGCTAGAGTGTAACCCGCCTCGCGGAATATTTGAATTGCGGAAATTCCAAAACCTTTATTCGACAGTAGCGCTTCGCAATTCAAAACAATCACACTTCGGAAAAAATCCACCAGGTTCGTCAACAATTTGGGTGAAGGCAAACAAACGAGAACGAAGGACATGTGGTAAGTGAACAGGGAGGTAATTTTTGCAAACACCACCTCGTCTGCAGAGAGGAAATTCGACTAAAGAAATGATCCGAAAGAAATTTGAAACGATTTCAAGTTTGAAATAGGCAGGGATGGAAAACCAATCGTCATTGGCTTAAGACTGGCTTTTAGCCTCAAGCTGATTGCGGATAAGGGCTTAAAATATACGTGTGGCCTGCGATGAGAAAAGCATGCTCATTGCCCACTGACAGGAACACCATTTCTTTCTGATTAGATATCCAATTAGAGGGAAATGGTGTTTCTGCGCCAATGGACAATGAGCATCCTTTTCTCATCGCAGGTCACACGTGATCATTTTGCGCCACGGATGAGCTTCTGACGTTTGGCTTTCGGCTGAAGTTAAGCCAATCCATTGGTCCAATTTGAGCCAATGTATTGGCCTAATTAGTAATTAGACTAATAGATTGGCTCAACTTCAGCCAATGAAAAACTTTGCCACCTTTTCTTATCACTTTGAACTTTGATGCGGGTTCATCTTAATTTATGATTTGAAAGTGAAGCATTCGACATTAATTTATTAAAAATTAATAAGATAAGATGACCAGCTACCGGTTACCGGCTGCTTCACGGCTTCCCGCTTCCAACTTTTTTCTTGTTGTGCGCAGGCTTATTGCTTAAGCGCTTTTATTTGAAGACACTGAAATTGGCTTTCAGCTGATATTTGGCTTTAAGCTAATGACGAAAAAAACGATTGACTGACTGTTGGCTTAACAAATGGCAAAACATTGACTTAAAACTTAACTTGCTTTCCATCCCTGGAAATAGGTATATTTTCCTATAAGAGCTCCGTTAGGAGCGCCACTTTCAACGGTGCACTAAAATGTGATTCTGTGTACTCGTCCCAGGTAAGTAACACAGGGACGACTTTTAAAAGTTGCTCACTACTTATCTAATCAATTGATTCTACTTTAGCAATTTTAAAAGTCTTTTGGGTAGCTTTCCATATGTATTTTACAAGAAAAAAGAGCGAAAAAAAACTGCGGGAGCTACCATGTCTCCTTCAGAGATACGTAGTGTTGCATTTTATATGATTGTTTGCTTCGTTTACAAAGAAATACAAAGTAAAGGTACACCAATCTCGATTGTATCTATAAATCAATGTCGACTATATCGATATATCGAACTCTATTATATCGATATATTGATCTGAACTGTATGGAAATATTGAGTCTATACTTGGGTTCTCTCCTCTTCTTGCAGTAGTATAAGTCTAGTATAAAATATTTTCAGCTATTAGCTTTCCCTTAGTCTAGTATACTGTATATTAGGCCTATATAATGTAGGCTAAACGTACAATAGAGACCTGGTTTACACATAGGCCTATTATAATGAAGGCTGAAGGTCGAAATTTTTACCAAGTTCTCGGAAAAGGTCAAGGTTACTGATTACGTCATCAAGCGTGACAGAAACCGTGACGTCGCAGGAGTAACCTCCTAAACTTTCGGAAACCCATTACAGTTTTTTCGTGACATTTTGCTAAGAGTAGCACATAAAATGCTAAAATATTATCGTCTTACATAAATAGTCATCATCACTGATCATCACCTTTGAATTCAAGCTTCGGAGAAATTCCGCATAGTAGCGCATGCTCCGCCTTCATTGGCGAATAAAAGAAGTAGGGTTACCAAGTGTTTACATATTCCTCGTCGGATTTGCGGTTCGTGCCCTTAATCCTTCGCGGATTTGAAATCTTTCCAATCTCTCAAACGATTCTTATTAAATCGAGCATTTTCTAATTCGATACGACCCCATTGCTCTATGAGTTATCCTCACGAGAGTAGATATGAGCACTGGTCAGACGTTGGGTAGGTTCACTCACAGTGATTCTATGTCTAGCATCATCGTCAAATCGTTCTATTACTTCACTTCAGATCAAAGCCAACAGATCAACGAACAAAAATTAATGGAGAAAAAGTGCTTCTTACTGGAAATTTCTGTTCTGCTGGGGTGCGTTCTGAAACCATCAACCAACGTTATCTCCTAGGTAACCACGCCTACACTTCTCGTGATTCATAACGATTTCGCGTTCCGAAACGTTCTGGTGACCGCACAAAACGTCGCCGGACGACAAAAATGTTGCCGTGCTCCTGAGTGTGGCAACGTTGGGTGTCGGTCGGTTGACTGGAACTTCTTTCTGCAGATTTTCATAATCGGCTACCGGTTGATGGTTTCAGAACGCGCTCCTCAGGAGTGCGCAATGTGAGGCGTACTGTTCAGCAGAACAGATTGATTGGTGTGCAATGTCAGAACTTCTCCAAGTGATATTCACTCATAAATAAAATTTCGACAAGCCTATAAGCGTAAAGCGCAAGTCAGGAAACCAGGCATGCACTCTCAATCTTTAATATATAAGTCGACTGGTAAATTGAACCTTGTCTTAAACGTCCGATAATTCAATAGGCAAACATGATACTGGTGAAGAAGACCAAGAGCCGACTCTAAAACTTTCCTCTTGTGCGAAATTTGTACCTCTCTAGCTGTTTAGAATAATATAGTTGTTGACTTGTTATAGAACTCGGAGCACTAATTTTTTTTCTTTTCAGTCAAGTTTTTATTACTGTTTTCTGATGAAACTGTTCAATAGAGGAATTAAATACTTTCTGCGGTTAATATGTATAACGAGCTGGAAGAAATTCACAAGTTCGCGCATTCAGCACAAAATTTGCGAATTTCAACGTAGTTGTTTGCGTACCAGTTGGTAACCCTAAAAAGAAAAATTGCGACTCGAGAATAGAGGAAGGAGCAAGTCAAGTCGTTGGACTTGATAAGACCAAAAACATTGCACTTAATGCAATGACCCGTGGTATATTTTTGTTTTTCCTACTACACTGTGAACGCTTTGACCGCGCTGAAATGATAAACTAAACATGAAAATACTGAATTGTCCGTTGTAACGCAAAATTTACATTAAAAAAGTGTTAAAGAAAGCGCGTCAATTTCATCGTAATTTCCATAACTTTTTTCATCGAACAAAAAAGACCACAATATTATTCGTTACGACGTAATTTTGTTGCAAAATTATAAATGATCACTCCCTATCAGAACAAGAAAGGAATACAAAAAGTTGCAAAGATACTCAATATTCTAAAATCGATACGCTGCTAGCTTCTTATAGGTGATATCATTATTAGTTATTACGGTAGAATGTTCCAATTATGAAATCTTTGAAGTAAATACATAATGTATTAATTCTTCAACTTTTGAAAAACTCCGTCATTTCTTTCCTCACTCGTAAAGTAAACCTTCAACATCTGGGCTTAGCTCAGGCACAAGGTATTCAAACGATCGATTTTTGAGTTCATCCTAACCGTAAGAATGGAACTCAGAGTCGATGAGTACAATCTTCTGTTCTCCTGCGCGAGGCCATATTTCCTCATTCGCTTTTCATACCGCTATTCTGCTCCTTTGCAATATAAAATACACGCGACCTCTAATAAAATAATGAACATTCGTTATTCCGATATACGCTCGAATACATTCTCGATAGTTCTCAACAGCCGGACCTCAAATTCGAACTCAATTAAAACGTTCTTCAATACACGAGTGCGTATTAGTTTTAAATTATGTCTCAATTCCATTAAACCTTTTCCACGACCGCGAACGTATCGGGTGCCAATTAATTACACAAAAAAGACGACGTGCGACGCTTTCCATATTATTAAGCTATGAAATTCGCAAAAAAAAAAAAAGAAGAAATAAGGAGAAGTAAAGAAAGGTACTGTGGGGTACATTTACATTTTCAAATTCAGCCCACGTTGTCGTCGTCGTCATCGTCGTCCTTCACAATAGTAAAACCGTGAAAAGAGTACCGGCACGACCGCACTGTTTACCATCCACATCCCCTTTTCTTTCATTCAGATTTCTCATCAGCGCGATTTGTTCACGTATTAATTAATGAGAAACGTGACACCGCCGCGCCAACCTCTCATTATATCCGTAATGAAGGGTGATAATGTTTTTCTTCTCCGATCTCTTTCTCTTTCCTCGATTTTTTGCATTCATACACGTATATCTCCTTCTTTTTTCTTCAAACCTCTCTTTCCATCTGCCAGTATATTACTGACTGTATAGAAAAATCTCAAGTACATCGTCAACGTAATACAAAAATGAGGAAAAGTATTTCTGTGAAAAAATTTTTAAATGAACCCGCTACTTTTCAATAGAGTCTTATTCGTATATTAAACCATCGACACGACATTTTCTAAGCTCGTCTACAGTATTCTATAGTCTCTGCGCACAATATCGTATTGGATCCACTGTGAAAGATTTTGTTTCCGTCCTTAATCATACATTGAAATACTCGTTTTGTCCTGGAGCTCTCATCTCTCTTCGAAAATTAAAATCAAGCTCCATCGATGGTACAGGAGGAGGACATCATGAAAACATGTCATAACCAGCAAACCTTTTGTTGGCGATGTCGACCATCATCGAAATACCGTTTTCTTATTATATTTTATACTGGATGAATACAGGCTTCTGAAAAAGTCGCACCGAGTTCAACAAGATTATGGATTTAACATGAAAAGTATTTCTACCGCACATTTTACTAATGGCTTAAGATGTTTTGCGAAGTTCCCTGCATATGTGTCAAACAAAAATAGAATATTTTACAAAAGGATGTTCCTCGCCTGATACTTCTGAAAACAAATTTTCACGCATGGATTGACTTCGCAAAAATATAATATTTGTTCGACATTTCTTCAACCGAATATGAATTAGGTACCCGTTAGGATAGGTCCTTGTCAAAATAATATTAGTTGGAGACACATTAATACTCAAAACACGGTGAAGGAATAAGGACAGTAAATAATGTTTGTAGAGGCGGTTTCCGGGGGAAAATGACATATCTTTACGGCAATTTATAAAAAGTAGATGAACGGTATTTATACCTGCTACTGGTTTGTCCTTGTCCGGCAAAATCCTACCTTCGCCACTGGCTCGTTTGTAGGAAATGAGAAGATTTAAGCACAGGGTAGTTTGACAACATGTAAAGAGGATGACGGCGTTATATCTAACGCATTCAAATAGTGTGGTGAGTAGTTCGTTGTAGTAAATTGGCAATATTTCTGGACTTTCCATATGGTAGAGCACTACATAGCGCGGGTGCGTTCCTCAACGCTGCGGCACATTATAATTCCAAGATTAAAATGAAATCGATGTTACTTTAGTCGCAAATTCAATTCGAACGATGTACAGTACGAACGTTTTCAGGCGATGCCTATTATCAAACACCACTTTGGCAATCATATTCTGTAATACCTTTGAATACAGTTCCAAGCACTCATTCTACAGAGCGAGGGCAGCTATTGGATACTAAAAAGCTCGACTGATGAAAGACGAAATCGATAAGAACTCGCTTGATCTTAGGGGGGCGTATTGAAGTATTCTTGTGCGAGAGTGTTTATACAAAGTAGGCTAATGCGGCACCTACTGGTACAGACTTATTCTCAAGATATTGCAGCCACACGGATGGAAGCTCTGTACTTGACTATGTTTGCCCTTATAAATGGCATTAGGTTTATAAAAGCTACGTTCTCGTTGGCATCAAGATCTTAACCCCATACCAGCTTCGATGATACCCTGCTCACGAAATTCCTAACAGAGACACCCAATACCGTTCGTTAATTGTTTGGTACCGAACCTTTGAGGAATCTGTTGACCATAAGCGACTTTTTCGCAGTTTCAGGGATCACCGTTGACTCGCATGAGATGGTGAGACAAACTGCATTCGATGAATTATGTCGACCGTCGATTTGACCGCGACCCAGCATCAACCAAGAATTTACGATGATGCCCTGCTCACGAAATGCCTAACAGAGACACCCAATACCGTTCGTTAATTGTTTGGTACCGAACCTTTGAGGATGCTGTTGACCATAAGCGACTTTTTTGCAGTTTCAGGGATCACCGTTGACTCGCATGAGATGGTGAGACAAACTGCATTCGATGAATTATGTCGACCGTCGATTTGACCGCGATCCAGCATCAACCAAGAATTTACTTCTTTGAAACTCTTGGTCATAATTGCGTCCAGATATCAACCTCACGTCCACGTCGATACAAATAGATGTAGAGTGGACAAATGTCGATTGAAATCGACTGTGCTCTGTTGCATCTTCAAAACAAATCGACGTCGATCTAGAGTCGCAGTAAATTTGATCACTTGCAGTATTTTGTCACCTTGTTGACTTTGCTACTCGCAGACCAAATGCGCAGTCATAATATTATACAACGGCGGTCGTTGAGGGTCTCAATTATGTTTTACTAGTGTAGAAATGGTCGAATCGACGCCTTGTCGACGTTAAAATCTGATACTTGTCCACTCATTCTGGGCCTCAATGCTGAATCATATTGTGTACTTAAAATCTATACGAGATTGCAAGTCTTCCACCGATCAATGACAAATAAACGATCAGAAGTCAATGTCGATTTTCGGTCGACATCAATCCATAATACTGCAAGTCAATTCAATTTCGACGTCAAAGACGACTCGATGGTAAAGAGCAGCGGTCGAATTTAAGTCGACTTCCAGTCATTGTGGGTCGATTTGCTATCCGCATTGGGCGGAACTATTGGGCGATTTAAAATCAATAAACTTTTGATCCAAATAGCGAGTCGATAGGGTTCATCGGGTAGTTGCAAATTAAGATCGAAAATTCTAGAGTTTGTGACTACGTTATGAACCAGAAAATATTGACTTCCGTGCGTAGTACATAAATTTAGGAACAATCATCACTCCTCAGCGTTTCATTTTTCAGGCGACTCTGGAAAACAGAGTCATATGGTCAATAGACGAGAAACCGATCTCAATTGAAAAAAGTGGCAATTTTTGGGATTCGTAAGTATTTTATAGCCCAGGTTTCTCTGACGTCAAACAGCAAATAACGATGAGCAAAACTACCCATCTCGTTGATCCAACTGACAACTGATAAGGTGACTCCCATAAGAATAACATAGGGAGCAAAGATCATTATGTAAATAATTTGGAATAAGATTTAATTTAAAAATCAGATGTATTATATTTAGAATCTTTAAACTTCTCAGCATTTGATCATCAACCTCTAATTATTAAGAAATTCCTTATTCTTAATCAGGAACACGATGATCCTAGCTCCATGTGTTATTCAAATGGGAGTCAACATGCCAGTTGGATCAACGTTGGGTAGTTTTGCTAGCGGTTATTTGCTGTTCGACGTCACAGAAACCTGGGCTATTCTTGAACGAACATCGATCGTATTCTATTCGTAGCCTCCCCTCAAACACAGATCAATCAAGGATCCTCATTTACGCAAGATAGAGAAAAGTATCAAATGCAAGAGCAAAACAACATCTTTCCATCCCCACCCCCTCATCGGGGAAAAAATGAAAAAAATCCCACGATCAAACGATATCAAATGCTTCAATTTTCCCGAGAATACTGATCTGGACCAAGAAGCAGCAAATTCAACCTGTACAAGAGCACTTGTGATTCCAGTTTTTTTTCTCTGATTTGGAATCAAGTCTGTCAGAAGCAGCAACAAGAGCATTTTTGGTTCCAAGTTTTTTTTAATAATCTTTTCCACGACAAAATTAAAAAAGGAATCGTTTCCTTTAAAAATGTATATTACGAACCTCGCCTCAATGTGGAATTGTTTCGTATCCACCCCAAGAACGTCTTAAAGGGAGGTGCTCTTTCCCCCGAAGCTACGATCATCAAAGATTGGGCTCATGGAATGAGACACAACGTTTACGATCACAATATCAAAGTAAATAAGGACCAGCCCATCTCTTTCACACCTCTTCTGGCTCTTGGCGGCCCTCACGAACCCTGCAACCGAGTTTAGGCTCAAAAATAAGCATGAAAAATTTTGACCAGAGCGAGAAAATGTAACAATCATCTTCTTCGCACTCGATGACTAATCGTCGGAGGAAGATCACGTCCAAACAATGATCAATATTGTCATCATTCAGTTCACTTCATGACATGATCATGTTTCTTCATCCCATCACGAGCTGCGTATGTATTAAGCCGCGTAATTAGGATGTCTAAACGTTAGCGATTTATAATTGGCGCTCATTACTGTGTGAAACCAGTTCGGTAGTGAATATTCGTCGGTTTTGGATCCGCCTTCCTCCTCAGCCGACACGCCTTGTTAAACAGCACCCAGGTTTTATTCGCTAATTAGAACGTGAGTAATTTCAGAGCGCGGCTGTTACCTGCTCGATGTACGTAACGTCATTATTACAGCCCGCGTACACGTACGCTTTGTAAAAGACTGGAAATTTAATTCGAACCTGAAATCGATCGACCACCGATGGTAGTTGTTGAAAATTCAATACAAGAAGAGAAAATGAGAAGAAAAAAAAAAAAAAGAAGATGAAGTATTTTCGCTAATTAGGCTTCGGATATTTTCTGAATATCGAAATGCGCCTTCGAGCAAGTTAAAGGATGTGATATTTACCGTTCTTTTTTTTTTGGGTGGTTCAAAATGCTGTTGCGTGAGGAGGTATTAATTAATTTAAGTAACGAGATTCCATTATAGTACATATCTGTGCGCGCGCGTTCGCAGCATTGATCTGCGGAAGCAAACTTTGTATTCGTCCGTCTAATTAAGTAGCGGTATAGGTGTTTTGAGCTAATTGTGAAGCTCGGTTGACAAATATTCCGATACTGCAAAAAATGATGTCGATTGATCGCAAACGAATTTACGAGGTAGGAAATATAATGACTACGATACGACGACGTCAAAGAGGAAAATACATAAGAAGATAATTTAGGCATTTGGCTCGGTTCCGTTCACCGCGTTCTCATCATTATTCCAATATTACTACTTCGTTTCTGCACGAAAATATCTCGTATCCAGAGATCGAAAGAGAAAACATCGCCGTAGTTGATATTATGTAGTAAATATATAAAATATTCAGGCACTATACTGTATATACATATACGCTCTCGCAATACTCCTAGTTCTCGGAGCAAGAGACACACTTCAGCCTTATACCGGTGCCGCCTATACGCGCTGGCGTTTTTCGGCGATATACCCTTCTGGCGTGCGATTTCCTTGTGTACACATAAAGGGAGGAAAATAAACGAGTAGCGCCCCCCTTTCGTCATCTGCATAACTTACTTGTGCCTTCGCGTTAATTGCTTCCTTTGAAGATGTGTAACAACTAATCAACACTCCGGGTACAAAGGGTTTTGATAAATTCCCCCTCGCGCTCACGTCGACCCTCGACGTCGTCGCTCGTAACGCGCTAGAATCCTTTTACCTAACCTGCTAAAATTATTCAGTATGCTGCCTCTCGTTACGACTCGCTGAACCTTACTTTATTAATGTTTATCTAGCATCGACTTTGAAGGAATGCTGGAGATGTTTGCAGATTCGCATAAACGACGCTTCGCATACTTTTCTACTCCTCGCCCTTGCTTGTTTTCTTGTTCGGAGTAAATTTAGCGTTTTACGTACTTGTACATTTCTTTCTCTGTCGCGTTTTTCAAACGAATATTCGATTATATTGCGTTCTGATTCCGTTTACTAGGAAAATGTTTCCAAACTTTATACATCGACCTCGTCGGAAAGCAAAATTCGAAAAAAAAAATTACACTCGATTCGCGTGGAGTTTTCGATTGAGGAGGAGAAAAAAATGAACCTTTCGTGCGGCGTGCGGGTTCGTGAGCAATAAAATTCTTCATTCATGTTGCGCGGAGCTTTCCACGCAGAGAAAAGAAAAAATGATTATGTATTCTCTCAGTAGATGGTTCTACTCTATAATCCGTGAGAATATGGGTTAATCTGTGCTGTACGCCTCGAGTTTTTCTTCCTTTCATTCATTTTTTTCCCCCGTTTCCTTCTTATAGATTACGCATTACTTTCTGAAACTGATTAAAAATTCATCGTCACTTAGTTTCCTCTGTTTCATTTATCATATCTTCTACTCGTTTTCTTCTGTCGTGAAAGAAGATGCTTTGAATTGTTAATAATATTGGTAGCTAAGTACTGTACATTTTTGAAAAATTAACCAGCGATAAAACTTACGACGAGCGATATCTATGATGAAAAATTTTCATTCATGGCTTGTCCCTACCTAATGATGTTATAATTACAATTCACGGGCAGTTGGGGGGAATAAGCTGGGGAAAATTGGAATCCCCGAGACGCTGATTGTCATATTTATACCAGTACTTCTAGATAGGAAAAAAAAAGATCGCGAACACTCAATTTTGTAGTATTCCCTGTTTTCCGTCATCGCCAATTTTTCATGGTATTTCTCTCATATCTACCACCCACGACACAGAAAACCAGACTTTCACTAATGATTGATAACCATTTTAGGCTTGATACGCTAGATAAATCAATTGGATCAACTTTTGACATCTGGGTGCGTTATAAAGTGATATAGAAATGGAAAGAATTCTGACCTGCCCAGCAGTGAAACTTGGAGGACCTTTGAGTTTCCTAGAAGATACAAGACAACGGCAACAAATCGATACGTTTTTGTATAAAATTCAAAGGAGTAACACGAAAGAAGATGCAAAGGACCGCACGAAAATTTCGGCTAATCAGCCATTCTCGAAGTGCGGTCCTTTGCATCTTCTTTCGTGTTACTCCTTTGAGTATCTTCTTCACAACGGCAACGTTTATTTCAAGGCTATACAGGAACATGAGAACTGCTCGACTCCTGCTACATAGGGAGGACACTTCATCTGTCACGTTGGTGCTCGAAAGATCATGAAGGTAAAGAAACTTACTTAATTAGAATGTACCAGGGACGAGGAATTTGCAAATAAACGTCAACTGGCCACACTCATGTCTCTGGCTATGGTACTTAAAAACATCACCATAAATTTACACATAAAGAGACTTAAGGAAGACGCCAGCTTTGAGAACCCAAAGCAAAATACCTCTTGAGAAATACTTTAGCCTCTTGACTATAAGAATATGGAAGCTGTGGGACTTGGAAGATGTCAATCTTCGGGGCCATGATTTCCGAGTCAAGTGTTAGACGTTTGGAACCCTTAAAGAATTCTTCTCCTTCTTGGGTATGAGATTACAAGGACGAGGAAGTCTCAGAATACGATTTTTAACCTGTTTATTTGAATTTCTGAAGTAAATTAGTATTTTTCGATGAAATTCAACAACGACGGGCGAAATAACATGGTTGTAACTTTATGCACTCGTCAATTTCATGGTGACGTAACACCGAATAAACAGATTATTGACTTTGTGATAGAGATCGAAAACGTTTCCAACTTGAAGGTCATTTTTCAAAATCTCGATCATGAAACGAGTTGCCAGAATGTCTTTGTACTTGTTACTGCAAAATCATATACGAGCGTTCCGATTTTTTCACTATTCATTCATGACTTTTTATTCACAATCGACCCTCAAAAAATTTCCCTCGATCCAGGAGTGCACCGAGCTAAAAATTGTAGCAGGAAACACGAAGTTACAAGGCCCATTTTGCTACACGGTTTCTATCTAAGTTGTTAGTTTTCAGCAAATGATTATTCAAAAAATTCTGAGACTTCTTGGAACACCTAAGGTCCTTGAGACTTCTATTGAACCCACCGGGACTCCTTCCGCTTCTGTCTTCTCTCATTAGTATCGACATGTTCAATATTTTCAGGCTTGATTGATTTTGAACAGTAAAACCTGGCTAAGCCGGATTTCGTTTGGACTGAATTTTTCCCTTGTTCTAGCAGTTTTTCGCAGAAAAAAAAAAAAAAATGCTCATTTACGCTATAAACACCCACATCATTCAATAGCATCCTCTTAATAGTTTTTTTCTGTATCAACTAAGGGATCTCATATTTTGCTTATTCACGTTAGATTCTGAAAATTATGACAACATTCTTCAGTGACAGATTGTAATATTGTTAAAAGAGTTTCAATGTCTCTAGAACTCTGTTGGAAGAAAATTTCACGCAATAAATTATTTCCGCGTTTCGCAGTTTTCAGGTTTATCGGAGGTAAGGTTTTACAATAACCAGGGTCCTTCCCAGATAGGTCTTACTGTCTTGCGCGGGACCTCAAAGGACAGTGATTTTGTACATTTTTTCTGCTTTACCAGTTTTCCGCATCAATGCCCACTACCCACGGGTGCACCCTAGACTATCAAGCCGTCACATGAAGCCAGGGATGGTAAGCCAGCCGTAAGCTTCAAGTTTTAAGCCGTATAAGCCGTATTTTATCGACTTTAAGCTTTAAGCTTACATCCCAAGTCATATTCTTGTAAGCCGTAAGCTTTAAGCCAAGCTGTATTTTTTTGAAACATCTGCCAAAAGAAATAGTAAACACTGAACAGTTGATACTTGATAGAAAAAGAGCAAAAGCCCCTGAAAAATTCGATTTTGAGCCGTAAGCCTTAAGTTTTAAGCCGTATAAGCCGTATTTTTTCGGCTTCAGGCTTTAAGCTTTAAGCCAAAGCCTTATTCTTTTTTTTTTTTTTTTTTTTTTTTTTAATACACCCTTTATTGTGAAAATAATAAAAACAAAAAAACAAAAAAATAAACAAAATAAAAAATAAAGATGAAAATAAAAAGAGAAACATTACAAAACAAGGAAGAGAAAAACAAAATTACAGAAATTTAGAAGGAAGAGAAAAAAAAAAAAAAATACAAAAATACAAAAATACAAAATAATGATAATAAAAAAAAACAGGGTGTTGGAGGATGGCAACTAGGCCTTACCTCGTTTAACAAATTAGTTATGAATTATGTCAGTCAAATTGTTATGGATTCCGGAAGATGTTTAAGGAAATGAAAGATATGAGGGAAAATGGATAATTCTTCGGATGAGAGAAGGTCAATAGCTCGGAGAGGGGTTGGAAAATTTAAATTCATACATTCTGAATAGAGTTTTTGTCTTAAATTTGGTAATTCTGAGCATTCAAAAAAGTAGTGGTTGATGTCTCTGCCCTGGTAAAAGTGTGTTTAGGTGCTTGTGAACCGTAAGCTTTAAGCTAAGCTATATGCTTATCAAATTTAAGCTTCAGCTGTAAGCTTAAGCTTTATTATACAGCTTTACATCCCTGCATGAAACGTGAGCGATCGAGTAAGAAGGAAGCGAAAAAAAGTTTCGTCAGCGTCCGGTAGTGAACGCGCGCCGACCCTAAAAAGAAAGATTCTACGATTTTGCTCGTCAACGCTACACACAGACACACACGTCCTTTCAAAAAGGCTAAGAGGTTTCATGTTTTGTTTATTCACGCTATACCGGTATTCTAAACATGTTAATAAATAATGATAAGTTTTCTTAAATGGCAGATTGCAGCTGTTGAAGAAGTTTCACTTTCTAAAATTCGGATCTAACATGGAAAAAATGTCGGGCTGTAATTTTTTCCCCCTGTTTTGGTAGGTTTTTTGCTTTTTCTTTTTCAACGCTGAGTTTTTCAGTCAATATGACTCACATTTCTTACTTCAAATTCAAGTCTTTTCTTTTATTAATTTCATTTCTTCCTACCATTCTAGTTTTCTATCAATTCCATCCCCCAAAACTAGAAAGCTCCACAGAGGATTCTCGTCCCCCGCCTTTCTGTCATCACGCCACTGAAAATGTTGAATACAGAATTGCCCACGAATTTTAGGCTTCTACTCACGTTTTAGCTATGTACTACGCAGTTAAAGACACTCGATTAAAATATAGAAATGAAGAAGTTGAAACAGTTTCAAA
Source organism: Aspidiotus rigidus (assembly GCA_035079385.1). NCBI lineage: Eukaryota > Metazoa > Arthropoda > Insecta > Hemiptera > Diaspididae > Aspidiotus > Aspidiotus rigidus. Next base: position 18,165,215 of record JAVHKY010000054.1, on the reverse strand, counting down.
AAATACACCGAGATCCTCGAAAGTCTTGTCACCTTCACGACAACCATCAAGCTAGACACTATCGTGACATCAAATCGAAACACATTAATCGTCTCCAGGATAAAGAACACGTTACACAAGCCGACAGCCTCTAAAAATCCAAATTATTCTGTAATATATAATCGAAAAATTCCGAATGCCGATCCCACATAATATTGATGTAAGTTCGATCAATAAATGCCCGCACATGAATTTTTAAGCAAAGATTCTATCATTAGATAGGAATTTAACGTTAAACTGACACTTATCTGCAATTAATGGAAATCGGGTGCGAGTACCAAAGAAAGACATTCTACTATTTAATGGGACACAGACTAATGCAGAATACTTCTTTCTAAGAGTCAACGCAAATACGTTCATTCACAATATTGTGCACTAAACTGAAAATAACGTCCATATAAGCAGAACAACATACAATCGAGTTGCACACAAGTATAATGTTTAATCTACAGATTCTCGGCCGAATCGATTTAACCAATACCGGCCTTTGAATAAAACTCGTAATTTAAGGTGTCAACGCTCTAAATAAAATCCGACGCCGAATAGGAGCCTTCTTTTTCTTTTTGTCTTTTTTTTTTTTGCTTTCAGGAAATACGAAACCACCACCCATGTTGGCTCTTGTACACACGAACACCCACTTATCAATTCCAACACAACCAACTTGTTCATAGGCTGGAGCAAATAGTACTCCGTATTTTGCGTATTTTGCTTCCGAACTCTCGGGTGTGATCGCTACATTACAAAGCGTCCTCCCTTCCTTTCTTTACTACTGCTTAGAGTTTCTCTTTTCTTCATTCGATACGTAAAATGTACCGACTCCGAAGAGATAAAACGCATTTCTATTTCTTTTATACGGATCTCCAACGAGGGCGTAAATTCCTAATCCCTTAATCAAAATAGTATACCTGTTCGTCTATTGATAACGACACCACCGAACGGTTGACGGCGGTGATGACAACAAAGCTCTGCACTTACAAAATAACGGATCATATTTCTCATTCATGAACCGTACAGACTAATTCGATAATACTATGATTTCCCTTTTAACTGGATATTTTTCCTTCTTTTTTAGCATGTAATGAATGATAACTTCGACAATGGTAATAAATCTCAAGAGGCACCCGATTTTTTTTTTCTCTGCCTTTTATCGCAGTCTTATTGAACAAATTCAAATTTATTGATTCGAATTGACAAATCGATATAATGCGAGTCGATAAAAAAGAATTATGATACCGTAGTTCACACGACTTTCTTTCCTCCTCTCCCTAATTTGTGGCTATCGTAGGCGTGAGAGACTAAAAAAAAAAAACGAACTAAGCTACAGGATTGAAAACGCTGGAATTGGTAATTGGAATCATTGTTCTTTCAAAATCAGAGGCTGTAATGAGAGGGTGGGGGCTGTTTAGGCGCGTCCATAGGCGTTGCTAAGAAGACACCAAAGAGGAGGTCGACTATCCAGCGAAACTTCCTCGCAATTGTAAGCGCAACATAATTCCCAATGACCACGTACTTCCACTTCTTAAAGGCTTGTTTACCCTTCCCAGAGCGTTTGATGTGAATATCCAAATTAGACATGGAATCGGTGGCGGCTCTGTCTTCTCGTAAACATTTCACCACTGCGTTCGACACGTAGGTCGCCTTCTACCCATGTATCTCACGAGGCACATGCTTGGTACAGAGAAAAGTTGAATATATATAACTGTGGTTGGAAAAAGTTGAGACCCAGGTGGTACAGAGAGAGTTATCAATTCAAAGATTTCACTAGCACTATGAACTTCCGTCGTTACTGAAGCCGGAACAAAATAAGAGATCTACGAAGAAACACATCTAGAGAACTTCTCTCTTTCAAAACAAGATGCTCACACTAAGGACGAATCTATAAGAAAATTTTGGATCTCTCCTTTCTTTTACTTTCTTTCCCATGTTCCTTCTTCTAGATCAGTAGGATTCATGACTGCGTGATAAACCGATTAGCTTCGTAGAGACACTTATTTGCTACATAGAAAATTGAATGATGTACACTTGTAGTTTAAAAGAGTCAAACACATAGGGGGTACAGAAGGTTCCATCGTTACTGAAATTATCCAAAGTTTTGGTCGAGTATAATAATCTTAGTTCCTGACTTTGAAACGAGTTACTTTTACCAACAGGCGAATCTAGAAGAGAATTTTGAATCTCTCCCTTTTTTGCCTTCCGTCCCATATTTTTCTTTCTCAATCGTGGATTTGAGAGTACGTGATACATTTCCCTTCCAATGATGCATTCAACGCTTTCACGTCTTCAAGAACTTCTTCGTCACTTCTAAATGCAACGTATTTTCTCAATCGTACTAAGATGTATTCAACTTTTTTTTTTCTTCATTTTTCTCTCTCGCTCGTTCTATCTTTCTTCATTCGCAAGAGACGGTATAAAAATGTATACAGCCTTAATAAATTATCATTTCTGATGTTCTGCAATTTATACTATTTCTGTCTCACCACCACCTAGCCACTTCGTACACCGCTAACTCTGGCACATACTACACCAAGCAATATTTGCATTTTTGCGATGTTCATATGTTACCTATACACAACCATAAGGACAGAGACAGTGGGAAAGAGAAGCAATACAGGTACTGCACGTTACGTCTAATTAGCATACAATTGATATCGGAGAGGAAAGAGAGAAAAAAAAAAAGTCTGAAGTCAAACGGAGTGAGGAGAGACTGTTTTGTCGGATCGGAATTCCAGACAGTCGTTTTCAGAAGCCTTACAAATGACCGTAGCGACCGAACAGAACGACGAAAGCATTATATTCTGCGTATATGTACCTATATAGTGTAACTATACTGATGGGATACGATATATACGCGCGTATATACCCATACACACCGAGTAATAAAGAAACCGGACCTCGAATGACGTGCAAATCCTCGTTTCTTCATAATATACTAAACTGAACTGCAAACAACGCTGTGGGAGGTTAGGAAAATGTTACCTCGTCAAAATCCGTCCGCAAAAAACTACACTTCTGGCGTAAGTTCTCGCGTGGCGTATCTACTATTTTTCCAGCATAACTACAAAATATGAGAATTTATACTTTTTTTACACACACACGACAGCGAACAAACCAATCTTACTCGCCGAACGCCAAGAGTCATGCTCATTGATAATCATAATGAACGCACGTAAGTACGAGTTTTACAAACCGGCAAAATACTCACGTGAACCATCGGAAAAATTGAACGAGTGCACTTTGTGGCAATAGACCCTGATAATAATTATCACTAGGCAACAATTAAAATTTTTTTGAAAATTGCTGAAGTGAGATAGGTTTTATCTAGAAGTATTTTCTGCGCTAATTTCAGAACCATTTTCCGTTTTTTGATAGGAGGTCGGGTTTTCTCGTTCTTTATCGAGCTTCGATCAACGATAGCAGTATCAACGCTCGGTAAGGAACGCTTCGTCTCGCGACAATGCGCGGCAACTAAACGAAGTGATAACAAGAAAACGCGACCTCCTATCGAAAAACGGAGAACGGTTCTGAAAACAGCGCAAAAAATACTTCTAGGTACAACCTATCTCACTACAGCAATTTTCAAAAAATTTTCATTTGTTGCCTAGTGTTATATCGGCTTACGTCAAGTTGACCGAAAGAAGGAGCTGACGATTCAACAATGGAATCTACCAAGAAAACGTCGATGAGAAAGAGAAACCGATTTGAGCCACTATCGAAGCGGCAAGATTTTCCTTCCTTTTTCATCCACTAGGATTCATAGAACCTACAAGTTACTCTTACAGAGAATATCCCTTCATTTTTCTAGCCAATTTTCGCTTGTTTCTTTGCCCTTTCTCCACAATGGGATTGCAGGAATCCATGAACACGGGCCCATAACAAAAGAGGAGTTCATGGAGATAACTGCTGGAAGAGAAAAAGTTGAATAAATAAAATAATTTGCTTCACATAGTACCACACGTTTCCAATGCAGCGCAATTTCATCTCATAGTATCTACAAGATTGATAGGAGAAAAATCTTTCACTTCTTCCGAACAGTTTCTGGGTGGGTGAAATGGGCTGATTATGTTCGAGTAGAAGTGTACCCTCGTTTTCTCTTTCATCTCTTCCTAATTGTTTTAACAACAAGCTGTATGGATCCAACAAGTTTTAGGCGAGCGGATTCAACAGCCTTTATCCAAACAGGAGTTATTGAGCGATTATAAAGAAAATGATGAAATTAATCTTATGGAAAACGATCGACAACCGGCAGAAATTTAGGGGGGTGCATAAAAAGGAAAAAAGAAAAATACTACTCGAGACAATAACTAACATATCCTCTTTTCATTTTTACCTCTCGCACATTTTTGTGACTACTAAGTTTTCAGTTTTCTTCATGAAAATTGTCCATTTTGCCCCGAATTCAATTCTTTACTTTGAGAGAAAATGTTAGAGTATCAAATTGGGTGGAGTGGAAGGGTAAGGGTGCAAAAGATATATAGAGACATATCAACTGGATGTTCTGTAACTTCCTTCGCTTTGGATTTCAAGCCCCCTCTCAATTTATTTTCGGAAAATCTATTTGACTCAGATTAGCAAAAAGTATGTTGTGACACGCAGGAGATCACAGATGATCTTTTTCCTCTTTCCTTTTGTTGGCCTGGTGTGAATATGTGGATTTCGCAACTTCTACAAGATTTTGACACCTGCACCACATTGAATACAAAAATAAAACGCATGAAGTTGAACTGAATACTGATATAGGTGAAAAAAGAATTATAGGGTATGTTTGAAGACTTGGTAAAAGCAGGTGTGAGTTTCCTTTTATTGATTTATTGAAGTCATCTTTAGACTTGTACATCGCATGGGTACGGTATAGAGCTAGAATGAGGTCAAATAATAATTTAAAGGACAGATAGAAAGCTACTTTAAGACTTGGTAAATGCTTCAATTCTTTGGAGAAAATTATTGAAGTCCTATTGGAAAACTGTTATGCATTGGACACGGCAATAAAACATGCTAGTTGAAGTGAATGATGATTGACCGAATGAAAATTTGGAGTACAAATTTAAGGCTATGCAATTTATTGGAGCTATCCTAAACCCCTCTACCGCATTGGATACAACGATGAAACATGAATTTTGACTTAATGCTGAAAGGCCGATCAAGAATTTGGAGCAGAAATGGAAGGCTATGTCTCAAGACTTGGTAAAAAACTGGCGTGAGTGAGCTTCACCTTCATTGAAACATGAAGTTGGATTGAATGCTGATGGGCCAAATAAGAGTTTGGAATTCAAATAGAAGGCTGTATGCTTCAGGACGTGTGAGCTTCAATTGATTGAAGAAAATTATTGAAGTCATCTTTGTTCAGGCAGGAACAAATTCGGACCGAGGATGTATTCAGTTTCATTAATTACTTTTGGGCAGATAAAAAATCTCTCGTTTAACCGTAACGCTTGAGGCTGTAACCAAACCACTCCAGAGCTGTTTCACTCCACTCTGGGAGTGCAAAAAAATTTCAAAGCACTTTTTTCCGTCCAGAGGTCTAGTAAGCAGAGAAGGTCCGAGGTCTATAAGTGCAAATGAAGCGACTGCACATTTGGATCTTCTCTAGTGAGAAACACGACACATGAAAAATCTAACCACAACACAGAATAGTGGTGTGAGACCTAATGAGATCATGTATCGGGTGTCTTTCATCACGAAAAATTCTGTACAAATTTGACTTATTGAGCATCGGATTATGGAAATAGAGTGTCTACCAAATACAAATTTTCCAATTGTATGACTTTTGTATGACCACTGGAAGAGCATTGTATGACTTTTTATGAACCATTTACGTCTATGAATAAGCAAAAAAAAACGAGAACTTTGCAGTCTGCGCTCTTTCATAATCAGTAGGTGGCAGTAGGTATTAAATTTTTTATATATCTTTCTTTGCCCAGGTGTCCACTTTTTCTCTGAAATGAAATTCCCTGACTATTCCATGACTTTTCCCCGACTTTTTCAGGTTTTTCTAGACCATAATCTCCTTTGAAAAGCAAAAAAAAAAAAAAAAAACGAAAGAAAAACAACGAGGAAAAACTTTTTAGCTCGAACTTTTTTTGACGTATCTCAACAAATTCCCTGACTTTGGGTAAAATTCCCAACATTTCCTTACTTTTCCCTGACTTCCAGATTTTCCAGACAAGAGGACACCTTGTTCTTAATTTCTTTTATTCAAATTGTTTGAATAAATAATTCCTCTCCTACGAATGAACTTTTAAATCGAATGCTAGTTATTAATTATAATAATTGTATTAAATTTGCTAAATTGGATGCAATTGTACCACTTTTGTATGACTTATATGACCACTGCCTCAATAGTATGACTTTCGTATGACCGGAAGACACACTAAGAAAGCAATTATCCTGACAACCACACAAGATAGATTGAAGACCTGGGAAGTTTTATGAGCAGTTTACTGAGGCAGTAACTGTGCGACACAACGAGCTGCCTCATCAAGGAACCACTCAATTGAAGATCCCTAGAATGACGGCACAGCGATTAGTGACAGGTGCCGATAATATTGAACCGAGTAGAAGCATACGATTCTTTCACGTCCTGAGAAAAACCGAGTGCAAAAAGGCGGATCTCTCAACATCCAGAAGTCTGAGACGATCGCGGATCGCATTGGATACAGCGATGAAACATGAGGAAATATAAATGGGAGGCTATACTTCAAGACTCAGTGGAAGCTGGTGCAAGCTCCAACTGATCGAAGAAAATTGTTGCAGCTATCTTTGTTCCGGCAGGAGCAATGCAAACTGTGAACGAGAGTTCAGTTCAATAAATGACTCTTAGGTCAATTAAAATTATTCATTGCCCCAAATTAAAGTACTTCGGAGTTGTTTCATTCTGCTCCACGACCGGTTCAGCCCACTTTGGACATTTTCACAAGAGAACAGCTCACACCTTTCCACGATACAGGGAGTCATACATCCTTTCATTTGCTTGCGAAATTTTCTAAACAAAGACTTATTGAGTTGTTAAGATGATGGAAAACAATCATAGATCAAAGATTTTGAGTCTGATGAGCAATTTATAAGAAAAATAACAGCGTAGTGCAACAAGCTGCCTCATCAGTCAATGGAAAATGCCTAAGATTGCGACAAGGCGATAAGTGACAGGCACCGATAGTCCAGTCTATCGTCGAGTTTATGCATAGGATATTTTTATGTCCTGAGAAAAAATGCTTCGCTTCGAGCAAAACAACGCAGTTTATTGTGTCATCAGATAATACGTATATACGCATAATACACGAAAAACACATCGTACCGATACAGGTGATTCGAATTCGACACATCTCAAACGTCAAAATAACCTTTTGATGATAGGCATTAGTAGGGGAAGATTTCTACGCACTTATGGAGCCCCCAAGATTACTCTAACCCTCGAAAAAGTGTTGACGAGAATGACAAGGTTAAAAACCATCGAGCACCATTCGATACCAGGAAGCAAATAAAAATGATAAGATAAGTATGACGAATGTTCACACATTGACTTAGTAACCTGCGCAATTATGCACTTACACGAGATCGATTCCGATTACATCAATCGCGTGAAAATGTTTCAACCGTTTCATGCTTGCACTATTGCAATATAACAACTATACCTAATAAAGATAGCGAAAGACGAGAAACCGCGAACGTGAATCCGATATCAATCACGTGAATCTCGATCGTGTTTGTTATTCTCATATATAAATGACATCATTCATACAGCGTCATTTTCAGAGAATGATATGCAGCGTCTTCGGAATACGTAAGACTCGTTCATCTAATTACTCGTCCTACTCCGCAGCCTTTCCTTCTCGCGCTCCTATGAGACAATCGATACGACCGATTCTCGTCGTCCAAGATATTATATGTATAAGTAATCGTATACAATCGAGGCGGGGTATTGAAAATTTTTCCAGATAATCACTGCTCGCGAATACCGACGATGACGAGACGGTGGCGTTGCCGCAATCATCGAAGTGGTATAACTGTTAACAACAGCAGGAGCCGCAACATAGAATAAATTACAGGGAGAGCACGTGGCGCGTAACGAGTCGACTGGTGTAAATTACAACAATTGTCAGTCACGAAAAGGGATTATTATTATTATAGGGTATGATCCCTTCACCGCCATCGTTTGTAATACTTTAATAACAGGGTAATACCTTCCCTTATTATTGAAATATTAACCGTATGACCGCGTATGTACATTATTGGAAAAGAATTACGGCAATACTCTCTTAGAAAATGCGGATTGTTATACCGGTAATTATAATATGATATCTATTTCAATTCGGCTGATTAAATATTTATATTCCTCATTCTTTTCTCATCACTTTCCCTCTTCCTCTTTCTCGCTCGTTTACACGCTCATTATTTCGTTCATTCTCGCATCCATTGATCCTTCCCTTCGGCGATCTAAATTTTATATACATACACACGCATCACTATTAGATCGTATCTCTCATTTATTCATTCAGTTTTACCAAAAAATTATGGTTCAGCGTTTGAAAGAACAACAGGATTCTTTCGAATAAACCGAGTTTCTATGTAAATAAATAGTATCCGGATAATCTACCAAATAAAATTGAAAGAGTAACTTAGGTAAGGGGGGGGGGGGACGTACGATAATATATGTACTAATATGATATATGATTTCCAGTTGTTCAATTCTGATATGCTAAGGAAAAAAGAAATATTTTCTTTTACACGTTGTACGACTATAGAGAGTAATAAGTATAATATGAAAATTCTTTACGCCTTTTACGAGGAATTTCAAAGTCGTTAAAAAACAAATGTATACCGTTTGTTATTCGTCGAATGCATACTCGTACACGACGAACATCATCTTCGAACGCTACAATTCAGGTTTTTATATGTTTTAATTTGTGTGCTTTCCTAATCACGAACCGACGAAAAACCAACCATAATAAAAGCAAATAGGTTTTTCGAAGAAATTTCACCCATACGCGCGCTAACGAACACACACAAACAACCGCATTTCACGTGTACTATAGTTTAGTCTACATTATTGGTGTGGAACAATAACTTTGTATCTCGTACGTAAGATTTTTCAATTAACTTTGGAAAGTCGAGAATGTTACCTACAGAACAGTTGGAAGTTGACGCACCGGACCGAGAGATATTGAAAAGTGAAGAAACACAGAGAAAATGAAATCAATGTTCGCTAATTATTTCGAAAATACAAGATTTTGTGTCGCCAGAACACGAGGCATTTGTTCATAGCCCACCATTTGATCAGATCAATCGCAAAAATTCTGGAAACCGAAGGACCTAAGTTAGACTATTGCGTACAATTTATAAAAAGAGCGAGTTTGAGGTCGTGAAAACGTTCAAATCCCTCTTGATCCTCCAGTTGCCTCCTACAGCATTCACATCTACATGTGACTCCAAAGTCGACAGGGAGTCTACTTTTCATCAATGTTAAGCTTGAGATATTGCATAATCTTGCTTTTGCAGACAAAGTATGTACTTGTGGTAAAATTCTCTCTTATGACGTCACGAATTTCTCACCCCATCGTCATCAGATGACTATATACTCTAACCTAGTATATTCGGGCGACCACCCGTTAGGATCGCTAACTATGCGCGTGGTTCGTTCAACAAATGTGGTATTTTTGCGGAAACTCAATTATCTTTCATGGTCGTTCTTTCAATTTTATCATACTTCTCTTAGGCCTGCTTAGCTAAGCCAAACCCATTAGCCTTTAGCCGAGCAATTTTCATCCGAAATTAGCTAGGCGTTACCTAGCTAATGAAATCACGGTTGTAATTCAAATTGGAATTGCTAACGGCTAATATTTTCTCTTCCGCACACCTTACCCCTCCACATTGGAATGACCTCCTTCCTTAGTTTCAGCTGTTAGCTTTTACAGGGTGTCTACCAAATTTGAAAACTAAAAATATTGGACTTTTATTGGACCTTTTGTCGCGAATCTCCTGATTTAACAAGCAAAAAAAGAAAAAAAAAAGAAAAAACCTTTTTTCAATTCTTGATTATTGATTTTTATTGAATATGTTATATATCAAAATTTAAAATTAGAACTTTTACTCTCGATTATTGATTTTTATTGGATTTGTATCAAAATTAATGGACTTTCATTGACTTTTTTGTTTTTTTTTAATTTATTTAAATTTAAACATTACATTTAGTCATGAGAGTTGGGTGGGTTTTACCATGGTTTTCCCCCACCCCTCTCATGATGAGTTCGAAATACACTGTATAACTATACACTTAACTCTACCTATTGAAAGAGGGTATGACTTCTGTTTTTATTTCATTTTACTTATTTTATCATCTTATTTATTTATTAATTTTATTTTATTTTATTTTTCTTTATTCTATTATTTTTTATTTATTTTATTCTATTTTGTTTTTATTTTATTTTATTCATTTTATTTATTTATTTATTCATTTTATTTATTTATTTATTTATTCATTTATTTATTTATTTTTTATTTTATTTTATTTATTTTTTTGTTCCTTCCTTCTCCTCTCAGTCTATTTGATTTCTTTTTTGGTTTTTAATATCTTTCTTATATATCCATCCAATTTTTGGTGGCATCCCCCATTCTGCAGGCACTGTCCCAATTCATTGACTTATAGGACCATTTTTGAAATGGTGAACTTTTATTGGACTTATTGACCTGGTAAACACCCTGTTTTAGCTCTTAGCCGTTAACTATTATATTTCGACCTAAAATTAGCTAGATTTTAGCCAGCCAATGAGACTGGGTTAGCCGTCAGCTGATAGCCGAAGCCAATCAATTTGAAGGGTTAACTTTTATCTAAGTGTTTAGGCAATACAACTGGCTAAGCAGCGCTGATTTCTCCCATGTACTGCTACAGTTCAGTTCCCGGCCCCGCTCAGTATAAATGCAGCGCGACGCTAGCGCTGTCTAGCTTGGATACCAATACTAGAACCAGACTAAATGAGATCTATCTGCCTAGCAGGGTGTCAACCAGGATCAGAGAATAAAAACCGGCACTTTCAGGAATCTTTCGGAACTTGAACAGAATTTTTTCGGGACCTTTCAAATACATTTTTCCTCCTCACGGGATAATGGAAACTCTATCAAATTACAGTGGAAACTCTATATAACGAATCTGAAGGGATCACAAAAAAAATTCGTTATATAGAAAATTCGTTAAAAAGAAATTCATTTTTTTTTCTTATTTTTGCGAAGTTCCACATTTTGAATGATAAAAATTTTCAAATTTCACCTGAAAGTTAACATTGTTAGAAGAAAATGTTGAAATATTCGTCAAAATTCAAATTTTTTGGAGAAAATATTCAAATGTTTACTAAAGAATCAGAATTTTCAGAAAAAAGTTTGAATTCAGGCCAGAAATTGACATTTTTTTGGAAAAAATGACAAGATTTCTGTAGAAAATTCGTTATATAGAGTGAATTGTTCGTTATAAAGAGATTTTTTAACACGTAAAATTCATTGAAGGGGGAGGGACCGAGGAAAAATTCGTAATATAGAGGAATTCGTTATATAGGGGTTCGTTATATAGAGTTTCCACTGTATTCTAGAACAATTTTTTCATAATTTTCTCAATGGGCTCAGAAAAACAAGCTGAATTCCAAGGCAATCTGTGTTTCCGGGCCCTCTTTGCAGAATCCGGGACTTTTCCGGGGTTTTCCGGTACCGGTAGACATCCTAAGCCTATGCATAACTTCAGCCTGGAGACTCTTAGCGTGGACCGCGCTTATGTCAATCAGTTTTTTCAAGAAGTTTATCGTCGTGATTTACGGTATCCATACAGTTATGCAATTCGAAATTTGGTCTCTCCCGATAGAAAGATCTTTCAGCACAGAACTACAATCAAGAGAGGGAGGAGGGGATGATGGAACGACGAAGAGCGCACGAATTGGCAAACGCCTTGGGTGCAAAAGATTCCAGGTTCAAACGCCTTGGGCAAAGAATATAAATTTGTGACTCCATCTCCTCTCCTTCAATCGGAGTCACTGTGAACGTAGGTTTTATAAGCCTCATCTTTGTACTCTCTTTCATAGTTTAGAAACCAAAATAAAAATGGATTACGAAAGAAATGAAAAGTTCTTTCAAATTTTCACAAACCCCACTGAAAAGAAGCAGACATTCGCGCGTCTCTTGCTGCTTCATGATCCCCTCTCCTTTCTCTCAGTGGAAGTCACTATGACCGTCCGTTTTCCCATCAAAGCGGTGCTGAAATATCCAAGAAGAGAAAATCAAAGAAGCATGGCACAAGCTAGGCCAAGTGTCTGTAAGCTTAGGTCACGCCTGGGAAAATAAGATTTCAGCCTAGTTCTGGTATTAACATATAAGATAGGTTAGATGATGACGTAACAGGGTCGGCAATTCTTGAAGTCATCAGAGAGACTTTCATCACGAAAACAAGCTAGGGTTATCCAATGTCTCATGTCAAGCTCTACAACATAGATGAAAAGGAGACTGGATTGTCGACTTCGGAATTGCGTGTGAGGGGAAGAGGACTGAACGAAAATGTCGACTTTTGAGCTCTAAATATGAGGCTCTAGAAGGCAGCCGGAGGACCAAGAGACACTTCTACGTTTTCATGATCTTATGACTCAGGACTGGAACACACGCCAAAGCCTGAAGTCGAGAATGTGACAAGAAGGTAAATTTATCGGTGTGGACTCGCATGAATATTAAATGAAGAGGACTACAGAAAAACGAAAAACGAGCCTAGGTACGCAAATTGAAGAATCTTTTAAAATAAGTGTTTCCAAAAGATGAATTTCAACGAAGACTTTACAATGGTATTTGGACTCTATCTTCAGAAAATATTCACGTCCTGCTAAAAAATTCTTTCTATTCTCTATCCTGGACAAGGCTTGAAAAAGTAATTCTTGTAAGAGGACTGCAAGTCCGCGCCTCCACGTTCACTTTCGATCTAGTTTGGGTCTAGGCTTATAAATATTTTTATCGGGTTGTTCTCCATTCAGGACTTGACTGAGATTTATAAGGATTTCAACCTCTGGAACACTTCAAATATTGCAGCTGCGTATATGAGAGAGGTACAAGAAATAATTTCGACTTGAGGGAAGGGAGAGCCTACGAGTATAAGAATTGCGAAATAGAAGCACAAGAAGATAAAAAAGAGGAAAGTGGGGGCATAATTTGCAATGCTAAAATCTACGAGCGGTCCTACGTAAGTCATTGTGGTTCTCGAGACATCACCATCTCTTTTTCTCCACCCTCACCCTTCCTTCGAGAAGCACTTACAAATTTCTGAAACATTAATTCTAGAAGAATCTGAAAATGTGCTTAGGCGATTTACAGAACATCTTGCTTCGCTAAATAAGGCGCCAATCCTCACACGTGGCCAATACACTCTTCTGAACGTAGTAAAGTGAGTCTCTTTTCTCGACTAAACTGATTCTAATGATCGCATTAAAATCAACCTTTTCAAGAGGAAAGAAGCGATTAACGTCAAAAGACTTTCTTTCCAAACTCCACGCGTACAAACGTTGATTTTGCTAGATCATATCGAGAAAAATGATCAACGAACAAATCTCTGACAGGTAAAATCGATTTTAGCTTCTTCATTCTACAAGCGCAGCATTAATACCGCGCTAGAAACGAAACAGGGGACGGGTTATAAGCATTAAACGAGATTCCTACTCAGATTATTCTTCATCAGTGATAACAAGGGAGCTTACGAGATTTTTTCATCAATAATGAAAAAAAAAGGGGAAATATAAAAGACGATGCACGCAGGCAGAATTCACGTATGTTCGTAGACTTAGGAGAAAGGATAGGAGCCGGTGCGTATTACGTTTGTTTACTATCAACAAAGACGATTGGGAACACAATAAGTCCAGACAACGACTCGATCAGAGATGTCCACTCGGTTTTCAGCAGGGAAAAACAGCTTAATAAAAATAACGGATGCACCCTCGTATTCACCCAGAATATTCAACCCTGGCCTACCTTCTTCATTTAACGATATGCTGACCAAGTGAATTACTTAATCAAAGAATAGATCGCTTTGGTGACCAACAGGAACTTTTGATATTACGTTTCAGCTGTAAGTTAATCATATAGTCCCCAAAAACCGCACAAGGTCCTTGGACATTGTTTCTTTAGTCGAGTCAAACCTAGAGAGGGCTGGCATCTGGCGAATTTAGAAAATGTTATAGTGTTGGATGAGATTCCTAATCGTTCGAAGTTCCCAAAATCACAAACAAGATATTGAACAGAATCACCTCAATTTAGAGACCCAAATCCGAGTCTTTAAAGTCATAATACAAGAAAATATCATCAAGGGTAGATCAAGAAGGAAGTTTTGAGAGGAGTGAAATTTGAATTTTTTTCCCAGAGGTTGGAATTGAAGTACAGGAGAATCTACCTTATCCAGTCCATAATCTTGGTGGCTACAAATACGTCTTCATTCTACTCGCTTGCAAAAAATTCTGCCAGAAGATTAACATCTTCATTCGACACTTTTTGCCTAATGGTACGATGTTCGACTTGTTTCTCATAATTTCGAAGTTTACAAAGAGAATGTCATTTGCCCCGTACGGCCGCCATTCCGATCGTACGCATCTTGCCCCACCCCATCCGTCGGATGCATATAACATTGACTCCCTCTCGAAAAGACCAGCAGATAAACTCGTTCTCATTTCCTATCATTTCGCTACTCGTCGTCACCATTTTTCTTTCCTTTCTTCTTTTTAATGTATATCATAAATTTACGCTGTGCGAATACAATCTTCACGCATATGTAACGCATCGTTGATTCTATAATGCAGTAGTAACGCCCGCCCGCGTACTAATGGCTCAATTAACGTTTCATTCGCCCGTACAGCATTCATCATCAGAAAATTATTCTCACTTCGAAAAAAAAAAAGAAGTAGATACCAAAGGTGAGTGACTAATCCCGTACAATAGTGGCGGATCAATAAAATGATGATAATACGTGTCAGGATACACAGTGAGAAATGTCGCCGTCCGCCCGCGATCTAGATCCACACTTAACGATATGAGGAAATCTACATCGCTTACGGAGAAAATCGCGTTCAGCACATACCGATATCGTACTCCATGATTACACCACAGGGCGCCAACATATTCATTATCATCGGCATCGCCCGCGAGCCGGCATACTCGGCTCGGTACAGTGCCACTCTATACCACCTTACAGCCGGGATAGTAACATGTTAGCTTCCGCGTCAAAAACAAGAAGTTCACATCTATATCGATCCGAGATACCCGTAAGAAATAACGAAAGTTAATCGATTACAAACAAGGCTGAAAATAAAAGCAAATAAACGCCTTCACTCTTTTACTTTGATCTCATATCCTATACTCTCCGACACACCATGAGCCCTGTTTAGACATATTGAAAAGATTCTGCGAGTACTACTACAAAGCGAAAGAATAGTAAAGGAGGTTGGACGGTACTAACTCCAAGCAACACTAGCATACACTTTTATGTTGTTATGGTATAATAAAGATAGGGAGAATACACATTTATAGAAAATAC
Source organism: Aspidiotus rigidus (assembly GCA_035079385.1). NCBI lineage: Eukaryota > Metazoa > Arthropoda > Insecta > Hemiptera > Diaspididae > Aspidiotus > Aspidiotus rigidus. The sequence goes on along the minus strand of JAVHKY010000054.1, from coordinate 18,149,644 downwards.
GCGGTTTTTGAGAGGAAGAGAGCGCGAGAGCGACGAGAAAGAGAGGAGACGAAAATGAAAAAGAAAACATGCACACATACATATATAACTACGTACATAATACAGTTTATAAGCCGTGAACTGGAGAATGGACCGTGGCTAACTGGATTCTTCAAGGCTACAATGTGGTATCTAGTATGGTGTTCGCGTCGTCGTAGTCGTCGTCATCGTCATCATCTTCGAAAAGGTAAGTAAGCAGGCAGGTATGGATATGCTACCACATACCTAATCGGCCGCATAACAATACTTCCCATGCTTCTTTTATCGCGCGCACACACATTCATACAACGAGCTGAGTACTATACTATACTCTACACTATAGCGCTCGCATAGAATAGGATAGCTCATTTCCCTCTTCCACTCCGCACCAGCTTCACAAGACGCAACTCGTTAATCGCAGACCAGAGCTTGTTCGTTCGCCTCAACAAACCCGATCCTTCTGACACTTAATATCCATCATTTTACTAAGCATTAATTATTTTTTGTGTTTATTCTAAAATCCAAGTGTTGCCCAAAATTGTCCAAGATCGACAAGTTCTCACCCGAATGTTGTGTTACGTTTGGGGACAATTCCTATTTTTCTCATTTTTTCGAACGCTTTTCCAATGTCACAGAATTTTTTAAAAGTCGTTACAATTAGGAATTACAAAATCGTAATCTGCAGTCACAATCAAGAGGATGGGTAGGCTTTTCCTTTCTCAACAGAAGGAAACCCGACAAGCGGCGCATACTAGAGATTGGTGTCGCTGTTGGATAAATTTTGGAGTTCGATTCTTTTGCAGTAAGGACTTCACCGGGTCCACACAGGCGTTTTCTACGTTTTCTTGGTATCATATTCTTCTGATAGCAATATGTACGAGGAGCCACACTTGAAAAGGGAATTGGAAAATCTCGTGAACCACGTTTTTCGTGATTTATAAATGCCATCGGTGAAAATATTCAAGTCTCAAGTAGTCCCAATAATTTAATTTAAAAAAATTGTTCGGTAATTTCAAATTGATATTTCTAACTGTTGAAAGATTATATCTTCAGAAAGCTCATTGTTGTGTATTAACTGAATAATGAAACCCAAACCCATTTTACTGATGAGGAGATCGATGATGTCTACTTAGAGGAGTGCTCGGGAAGTCTCACAGTAAGAAAAAATTGGTCCGAATCATCGGAAAAACTTTATTCTGGTTTCCCTGGTGATGACTGAGGTTGAGGATGATCACATCACGGATTGATGATGTCACAAAGTGTATACGTCTCAAGATTGGGGGTGATGATAACATTGGTTGATGACACCATCAAGGTCAGGGTCAGAGGATGCCGCAAAAGTGTTCGTATTTTAAGGGTGATAGCTTCACGGGTTGATGACGTCACAAAAATGTAATGTCCCAAGAGAGGTGACGACGTCACAGGTTGATAATGTCATCAAAGTTAGGATTGAGGAAGTCACGGGTTGATGACGTCATCAAAGTTAGGATTGAGGAAGTCGCGGTTGATGATGTCACAGAAGTGCAAGTGTTCTAAGGGTGAAGATTTTATAGGCTGATGACAACATAATAGTGCATGTGTTCCAAGAATAAAGGTGAGTTCAGGATGTCACAGAAGCCGTCTTTAGGTTGATGATTGCATGGACTGATGACGTCGTAGTATGTGTCTCAAGATTAGAGGTGGTGATGTCACGGGTTGATGATGTAATCAAAGTTAGGATTGAGGAAGTCGCAGTTGATGATGTCACAGAAGTGTAAGTGTTCTAAGGGTGAAGATTTCATAGGCTGATGACGTCATAATAGTGCGTCTGTTCCTAGATTAAAGGTGAGTTCAGGATGTCACAGAAACCGTCTTTAGGTTGATGATTGCATGGGCTGATGACGTCATAGTATGTGTCTCAAAATTAGAGGTGGTGATGTCACGGGTTGATGGTGTAATCAAAGTTAGGATTGAGGAAGTCACGGGTTAATGACGTCATCAAAGTTGGGATTGAGAAAGTCGCGGTTGATGATGTCACAGAAGTGTAAGTGTTCTAAGGGTGAAGATTTTATAGGCTGATGACATCATAATAGTGCATGTGTTCCAAGATTAAAGGTGATGATATCACAGGTTGATGACGTCATCGAAGTCAGAGTTGAGGACGTCTTAAAAATGTACATTCCTTAAGAGGTAATAGCGTTGTAAATGTATGATGTCCCAAGATTAGGGGTGATGGCTTTACTGGTGATGACGTCGCAAAAGTGTAATGTCCCAAGTGGAATGTTAATGTTGCAGATTGATGACGACATCAAAAGTAGAGTTCAGGACATCACAGGTTGATGATATCACAGGACCACGTCATCAAAGTTAGGATTGATGATGTCAAGGGTCAATGATGTCAAAGAAGTCTATGTGTTCTAAGAGTGACAATTTCATAGGCTGATGACGTCATAATAGTGAGATTAGAGATGATGACGTCACAGATTGATGACGTCATCAAAGTTAGGGTCGAGGGCGTCACAGGTTGATGAAGTGTATACAGATAAACAATCAGGCCAAGTAATAGTAGATTAGTGTACAGTGGCGGTAAGTAAGCGATTAATGTCTCGTGCGAAGGGATGAAAGTGAAGTGGAACAATGAAGAGACAAATTTTGATGCTCCGTAATGAACAAACTCAAGTTCATCTCACTTTAAAGCACTGAAAAATTTAGAAATCATACTACAAATATAGGCTCGCTCGAAAGCTAAAAAAAAAGGTAGAGGAAACAAAAACTCATGGCAAGACGGTTTGAAAGTCTGATTAATTTTCAATTTTTTTCAACATCTAGAAGTCATCGTTGAATTCGGTTTTCATGAAAAGTTTCCGAAGAACATTGGTCCTAACTATTGTCTTTTGGAGTTTTCACAAATTCGCGTAGGCAAAGCCGCAGTATTGGTGCGTAACTTCATTACTGAGATCAGTGGAAATTTCGAACTTCTTGATGTATTTTGTATAAACTGTAATTTATCAGAGGATGATCACGAAAAATTAAACCCCTAGTAAAATTGTAGCCGAAAATTAGAAATGTAATTGTACATCTAGGAGGAAAAAATATCGAGAACTTTGCCAACAGTGATTGTTCTCTACAGTGTCGTATTTTGTGAACAAATTTTGTTCTTAAAATTTTCTATGAATTAGAAGTGATTGTTTGATAACAGGAACTTCACTAAAATTCTCATTTCTCTGAGAGACCCCAGTCTCAAATTGTCTTCTATTGCATTTGAGGTTCAGAACTTTCTCGTCTATTTACCCCACTAGAGCTGAAATCTGAAAATGATCTTTACAGTCACATGTATCTTCTGAAGTGACCACACTCCGAAAATCTGTCCAAGTTTTTCGTAATCACCGCTCAGGAGCATCAAAAAGCAAAATGCAGTCTGATAGGTCATGGAAATTGGAACCGACAAACGAAAATATCAGCTATTATATCCAACAATGTAAGTCTGCAGAAAAAAAGAGAGAAGCTCCATATCGTAATCCACAAAGAAAATACAGAGCTCAGAATAAAACCTTACGTTTTTATATCGACAAATCATGAAACCCCTCTTCGGAGAAACACGTGTAACTTTAGTCATATTAAACGGTACAATCTATTAACATATCTTCCACCAAAAATCTGTTTTGACATACGACAATATAATTTATTATACCGCTATCTCATACTTTGATAGAGTTACATAATTATCTGTCCTTTTAATTTACGTGATTTTCTCACACATTATGAGTTCTGTGGGCACTTTACGCGCATATATTTGTCTGGGTTATAGTAAAGCAAACTGGTTTCCATTATTAATCAATAGTCAATTAAGGATACCCAAAATAGACTTTACAAATCGTATTCGTCATCAAAATTAACGTTCAACACCCCACGCAGCACCTGTCAAAAAAACAATACGCGGTCATTAAACTAGACGAGCCGACTGTACTCGAAGCAGAGCGTTCTACGATATGGATCATCGGCATTGCATATAGCCACACATATTTTAATAACAATTTATACGAACGCACGAATACACATCTGACATTTATTTTTTTTTGTTACTCCGCGACTAAGGAAAATAAATTTTTCCCTTAAATCAGTAAGTCTCGATGAAAAGATAAATATTTATTTTCGTTAGCCGATGTCTCATTTCTCGTTTCCCTTCCCTAACCAGTATTCGAGTCATATTTCAAGTACAGTGGTTTACGATATATAAACGGAGACCGGTCTATCGACATCCAGGTCCAATATTTACGTTCTGAGAAAAGAATTCCCAGTACGTTAAAATAAATTCGCAAAGAAGGCTACCACTACTGGTCTCGGAGATTTTTCGTTTCTGGTACGTTGGTAATATAATCCTGAAATTAACGCCGGCCATCCCCTGTCCCATGAATCACCTCCATAAAACCATTCGTTGCAGGTCGTATTTATTCTCATACATGTAGCACGACTTAATTTAGAGACGCGATTTCATCCACATTGCTCACATGACTCCTCTAAATTTTACACTAATTCCCAAACGGTTTACTATTTTGGACATATTTTTCACTTTATAGAATACCTGAACCCTTCATCTTGCTTAACAGCGAACAACGCAAAATTGAAAAACGAATCACATGGAATTCGACTTCCCTTGTGAAGCAACATTCCCTCCACATCTCCGGGCGTTCTTTATTCGGGGAAAAAAATGTAAAGGAACAGGTCATTCTTTATAGTCCTAATTAAGAATACATGACACCATAAATCAACCGAAAGCGAGTAATACAAGCGATTTCGTACCCTCGGACAAGCGGGCCGACTATCGCACATACGAGCACTCCATATGGCTTCCAGTCTTTTTCAAAACCAGTCATTGATCATCTCAACGATTAGGACAATAGAGGAGCAAAAGAGGCAATGAATGATGAAGAAGCGCTGAATAATTAATTCATATCAGTATTAAAAACCTTGGATTAAGAAATCTTTCGACTGATTGGCAGTATGACATCTAACTCGTTTCCCTTTCTTTTTTCCAACTCCATAGGCATAAAATATGATAGTTCTCTCGCATGAGCAAGATGATACACCCAATTAGAAGAGACAATGATCAGAGTAGGCACGTTTTTTTTAGAATCGAATTCGCAAACCGATAACTCCAAGGTGTTTGACTCCACTCCTATTAACCTACTTAAATCTCGATGGGCTACGATTCACCAAGTTTTCAAAATTATAGCACGAGTTCAAGCGCCCGTTTAATCCCCATAATATTGGAAAGCCATTCAACGCCGGTTTCTCCAAGTAGATAAAAAGTTTTATAATATCGTGGTACGAGTTCCTTTCTCGCTTCCTATCTTCTTCATTTTAATACTGACCTTCAGACGCGGCTCCTTCGGTATTCGAGTAAACATTCACCGAGTATCTTACGTGTGCATCAGTTAATTAAAAATTCGAAGAATAGATAATTAGGTTCGATCGTCGTCGATTTTTCGATCCGTGAATATAATGCGACATCAGTGAATGATGATTCGAGCAAGTTGACTGAACTGATTTACTCTAGATGTTTCATCGTTAGATTTCTTAATGCTCTCTATCGATGAAATGGAGTCTAGATTAATGCGCCGAAAATGCAGCAATATTTGAAAAAATACATTTTTCATCGACTTATCTCGCAGTCTGTTTCACCTCAAAACAAACTGCTGGCAATAGAACACCGGAGTGTTGAAACCGTATATTTACGACAGAGTCATATTATGAAGGATGACTAAACAAAGTCAACAAAGAAAGAGCAAGTATTTTCAAATACAAAAGGGGAGTAGCTTCTCTTTCATTATTTTCTCTTCCCTTTCTCGTAATGTGGAAAGAATCAACTGAAACGATTTAAAGAGGAATATAACGGACACGTTAGGTCCACAATTAAAGAAACAAATCACAGACCTGATTTTTTACCAGGACTATTCTGTGTACAAGATACCATTTGACACCTGCAAAAGCTTCAACAGATCTTCAACATGAATAGAAATCATTATCTACACTTCGAAACAGGACCACAGGATGGAGGTAGAAAATTCTCGAGGATACTTTGAACAGGAATCCTTAACCAAATAAGCATCTCTAAGTACATGAAAATCCTGGAAACTCGAACTGCAGCCTCATCTTCTGAATAAAACAATGATGTTATCAACGATAAGATAAGGAAACAACAATGAATGAAGAAGCATGATTTCCTGTTCCAACGAAGCCCCTCTTCGTTCTCGTGGGTCCGTCCGAAAAAGTTTCAAGAAGCCAGCAGGGGAGGCCTCAAGAACAAGAATTTAGAGCAATTGCACTAGCAAAGTGAACGGAACATGTACAATGAGAGCCTGTATAAAAAGGAATTGAGCGAAATTCAGTAGGAGACAGAGTCAGCTTGGAAACAAAAATTGGGAAAGTTTCTCGATAGGGTGAGAGTCGGAATTTGAGAACATTCTCTTTTCATAAATATGTGACTCGGTCTACGGAAACCCGGCTTAGCCTACCTTTGGCTAATCCGGGTTTCCGTAGACCAGGTCACAAATGGTACAATGAGTGACAACCATTTTTGATGGATAGCTCTACAAAGTAGTCTGGGCAACCTTTCCAGCATCGAGGGTGAAATAACTAGGCTTGTTCGTTTTCGATTACAAGGTCTGTTTCAGTTACCTGAGCACGACTGCGGAAAACAATCCTAACATCGTACTGACCATCAGGAGGGCTCCGCGGAATCTGCTCTCCGCATGATTGATATAATGTTCCATGAAAAGCAAACAGTCATTCCATTTATTCGATGTACTCGCGCCAGTACTTGATGATCACTCACGTAATTTAGCAGGCTGATTATTCCTACAACCATTAGTAAGAACCGACAAACTGCCCGAGTCGAGCTCTCCGCGCTGGAATCTAACACTACATTGCATTTGATAAATGATCGACTCGATGAAGTATGATTTGATTTCATACGGCAATATTCTGATGCCAAATCGTGGTGGTGCATTTGTATACATGATATTATGCTGAGTACTCGAAAGAGAGTAATGTAAATGCACACAGTCTCTTGATAAACAAGCGAATGCTTATATATGCGATTATTTCGGTACAGTCATATGCAGATGGAGCGTTGACCTTTACGAAGAAGCGAGGAGGTAACAGTTTGGCATGTGATGCGTGTCTGTAGTGGCGAGTATTTTACTGCAAAGCGCTCTCGGTGGCGATAATAGATTGCCACAGTGTTCTTCTTTATAATGTACATACGACACAACATGCGTACATACTACACACGAATATTGTGCCTGCCATGCATGCACGGTAAATGTATAAAGCATATAGTATGTGTACTACTTTATTAGTTCGACACGCTCGATCGTTCAGTAATCATCGACGAGAGCAGCGCTGAATTGCGTGACGCGGCTAACTCGTAACGCTTCATTTTGTCATAACCGCGATGATACGCGAAACGTACTCTTGACAAGAGCAGTAGCTGCAGAATCGTTCATCTTTCCTCTGTATCGAATTCATCTCACTCTCTTCTGCATTCAATCCTTGTTACACTCTCACACCGCGTTGGACGAGTCAATAGTCTGGCAGAACACTACAGCAAGATTGAACTTCGAAAGATGAAAAGTTAATCAAAAGTCTCTCAGCATTTGACGACGATCTTCCTACAAAGGACAAATTCAATTGTCCACTTGTATTCAAAAACTCAAGATCATTGATTGGATTACGACCACTGAGAATCAGTCGCCAGAAACTCGGTGACAATCTTAACATTTCGTTCAGACCACTCTATTCGTCCTTTTCTCGAAATTCGTCGAGTGATTATGAATCCATCATCACGAAGTCGCAAGAAACATTCCCCGTGCGTACCAACGAATTTTGACTATCGGGGCCGGTCGGTGCTAGCGGCGGATTATGAAGAGGTGGATATTTTGGTACCCTTGACAACATACTATCGCACTTGACCATTCAGAATTATCAAATAATCATGAAATGATTGCAGACCCTCCCCTCCAACATCAGTCTATCAGAAAGTTGAGATCCTTCGGTTCGATGCCGGCGGTTTGTCGAGAACGATTCCACATTTGATACAAAAAATTGAGTCACTTTAGATGAAGGGTGTGAAGCAACAGCGATTTAAAAAATACCAGTTTTTTGGATCAAATGCTCACTCCTTTCACACACGTCACACATGTAAGTATAAGAATAAAGTATTTCGATTAATCATACAGTTCTTCAAATCATATTATGTGTCAGAATTACCTATCAACAAATATCAACTTTGTGATAGAGGACCAAGATGACAAAAAAATTTTTCCGCTATATGTATTTGAAATTTTGATACTTTACAACAACATTTTATAGTTATTTTCATTTTTACGACAATCTACAAAAAAAATAAAATGAATAAATAACGGCAATACGTTATGAGAAACTGAAAATTAATACAGGAAATATATTTAAATGCCCCCTAAATTATCAAATTTTTTGCAGAACCTTCCATTTCCAAATCTTGAAAACAATACTCTCATCATTTGAGATTCAGGTTAATAAACACTATTACGCCTTTTCCGACTACGGAGTTTTACGACTTATTTTGAAATTTTTATTACTTCATGTCTATCAAACAACTTTAACTACTTTTTTAAAGACTTCTACGACTTGTAGATATCCTGATTCCACAGATAGATTTCATTTTTTCGTCTCTATCAGTCCCTTTCGATCACCATAAAATCGGTACAATGTTTCTTATTACACAATACAATACCACTTTGCCTGCTGGACAACGATTTCTAGAGAGAGTGATAGCCAATCGACTTAGGAGCCATCTGGAGGAAAGAGACGTAATCCCAAGTAGTCAGTGCGGATTTCGAACTGGACGCTGTACATCAGGTACTGGCATCAGTAGAAGATAGTCGAGTGCGCGATATCTTCGCGTCAGTTTTGCACAGCCGTCAGCCTCGACATAAGAAATGGGAGAACATACTGGACGCTCTTGTACGTAGACGCAGACGTACTAGCAAACCTTCTCAGGATGATCAGTGGCTAGACAGACACGTCTGCTGGTACAGTGAAGCACTCACTTACTTGTAGTGGGCCGCAAGGGTCGGTCCTAGGCCGCTTTTGTGGTGCATCTCACTTGATGGTGTTTTCAAAGTGAAGCTGCCACCGGACTTGAAGCTTATCCGCTACGCGGAGCGGTGGATAGCTGGTTAAATCAAACCCAAGAGGCAGTGACGCATTGAATCAATTCCGCTCGACTAGAACTCAACAGTAGGAAAGACAGACGCCTTTAGTCCACCCACCTTTTGCTTGCAAGGGGTGGAAATCACAATCAAGAAGGTGATAAAGTATTTACGCATTTGGTTCTCCTAAAAGCTGAGCTTCAGACGCCATTTCCAGGTGGCAGACGAAGAGGCGAGCAGAGTAGTGACCTACTTAAGCCGCCGAATGACAAATCTTGGATGCAACAAGAAGAATAATGGTGAGCACCGCATTGTCGATCCTCATATATGGTACCAGAGTGTGGGCCGACTCTATAAAAAACAGCCTACAGGAGGAAAGAGATGGTTTGTTAGCGTCTACCACATTTTCACGATCACTACCAATCGAGGTCCTTGCTAAGGAGACAGCGGCGATGATCAAAACAAACAAGAGAATAACAACTAGGTAGTCAAGAACCTATACGGGTCAAGCAGGAGGGCAGGCGCTCCTTTCTGGAGAAATAGAAAGCACAAATTTTCCCGACAAATAAATATAGCGGACTTGACGTGTCTTCGAATAACTTGGTAAAACAATTCAAAATTTCTTCATTCGATTTCTACAATTTTTCCTGCTTATTCCAGATCCACTTCTCAATCTTATTTCGACGATGTTGAATAGATTTTCTTGCCAAATAAATGCTCAGGTGAAATGTCCCCAACTATATAATGAATTTTCTCAAAACTTCTCCATTTTTCCTTGATTTCCAATTTTGCCAGGAAAATGGCTACCTATTTCCCATATTCAGAAGAACATCGCAAATTCTATGGGTCAAGATGGTCGTCAATATGGAGATCTTGACGATTATTATTGTGGTAGACAAAATTCCAAAAATGACTGCCAACCTCATTCAGTAATATCATCAGGGAAGTTGAGAGCGGACCCTTCCCCACTGCATAAAATTCTGTTCAACATTTCCCCCTCTCCTCTAAATTTTTTTAGTTACCCCACTGAGCTTCTCCAATCTTGCGAGGTAGTTTCCAGTGTACAGACAGCATGGGGAAACGACGACTAATAGAAGAGGAAACAAATTTCTTTGTCGTATGTTTGAATCCTAATATCAATGAGGCATACGAGACTACGACCCAATCCACATACATTCCAAAACGACTAACTTCAAAATTCAAAATCTTCCGTTTCTCGTTCAACAAATTAAATCTTTGAACTTTTCTCGCTTATCTTCTCGTAGGACTACCGAGACAAATCAACACAATTGCCCAATCCGTACTATACGATGATCATACAAAGCGTCGCAGTAGGAGAATCCTCAAAAATGCTATTCATACATCGCCTTTCCGCGTAAAAGAAAATAAATCAAACGACTTTACAACTCACAATCATGAAACTGAAACCTACGATAGTAAACCTGTCGTAGACGACCATTTCTTAACCGGTCAGATTTCATTTTATTTTATTTTATTTTTTTGGTTTTTCTAATTAATTAATGGCAACGAACAGCGTTCGCTTTAACACGTACCTATATGCACAAACCAGAAAACTTAAAAAACTAAATACGCAGAAGAAAGAGACGTGTATTGTACCGTCTTGAAAATCCACATCTTCCAAAGACAATCGTTAGGATCGCTGTTTTGGCTACCGTTAATTAATGATGCCAGATAAAATCAGTAAACTTGCATGTGAGGATTCCGCGTCAATTCTATACGACGGAATAATATTTATTACATCGTAGAAAAAATGAAATGAAAAAAAAAAAAAAAAAAAAAGTCCTTTTGAAACTTGTAGTTACCAAAGAAACATAAACGTACGTACGTACAAGAATCGAAACTAACTCCAATAAATTCGAGACGTTTCGCTATACAGAATTAATGAATTCAAACCTTCGAAACATATGGACGTGTGTAGTGGTATATTTTTGTACTCGCTACAGAAGAATCTTCTCCTCTCGAAATAGACGATACAGAGAAATAGAAGGAACGAGAGGGGAGAGAAAAAAAAGAGTAAATTAGAAAAAACGCGACAAGCCTTCGAACAGAAGACACAACGTGATTACTTTTAATGCCATCCAATTCCCGTCAGCGTTTAAGTTCACTCTTATATACCAGACTACGTCTAAAGACTGGACGAATTTACATCGAAGTTTAATGAGATTCGACGTCTTAATATGATTATAATGAAAAATACCAGAATCCTTAATAAATCAACCCCGAGTTAGAGAAAAAAAATAAAAATAAAAAAACTTACCATAGATACAGGTAACGTTGGCGTCCCATTTGAATAAGGATATGAGACAAGGTAACCCATGTTTAAAGAAGGTGCAATTGGTTCCGTTTTTACTGTAATCAGAATAATAATTGATAAAATTAGTCGGGTAAATAATAATAATAATAATAAGGATATTCGTACAATAAAATAATATAACAGGGCAGTGTCGATACCAAGGAACACGGAACGAGAATTTTGAATACTCGAGCCTTCACATAAACACTTTCGTAAAACTCGGTACTAATTCAAATTTTAAGACATTCGTTGTACACGAGAGATTCGATATCTGGCTTGTGATCTTAGGAATAGCAAGACACCTCAACAAGCTCGAACTTCTTTTCCATAGCTTTACAAACAAATTGGCAACAATAACAAAGGCGTCAGATGAGAACCACGTATAAATACACACCAACAGATCGTCTGATAAAACTCTACGGTTCAGACGGAAAAGCAGAGATCCTGCATTCGAAATTTCGACACGAGTTCTCAAGATTTTTCCTCAGAGTATCTACGAGGTTTGAAAATTTATACATTCAGGAACTACGCCTCCTTTAGCCAAGAAAATAATTGGTCAAACTAGCCTACATGGAGGGGAAGGGGGATAGGCTTCATAAATCTGGTTCATAACATTGAGCAGCCATTCCGGGAACAAGATTTCACGACAAGTTTTGAGATTTCTCTTCCGGGTGTCTACCAAGATAAAGGTTTGCAAATTCATTAACTTTGGGACTACGTCCCCAGGCCAATTATCAGGCTAGAAGAAGGAGAGAATTGATCAAACTAACCAGTAGGAGGAAGGAGGGAACTTCGTTTTAACGATTGAGCAGTACATTCAAAATTTCACTACAAATTATAGATTTTTTTCTGGTGTCTACCAAGATGAAAGTTCGAAAACTAGGCTCCCCTGGCCAATGGTCGGAGTAGAAGAAACAGAAATAAACGATTGATCAAACTACAGCCTGTGAGGAGGAGAGCTAGACTCAACGACTCCATACCCAAGTCCAACTTTATCCTCACTCTCACTGAAATTCCAGGATACAAATAAGGTTTCTTATATCATTGCCGTAAAATTCTGGAGTCTTTCGCTCACGCCAACTCTTTGTGGAGTAGGAGCAATGGAAACACTCACCATGATTTTGTTTTCGAATTTCGATATGTTTTGCTCAGTATGATATTTTATAGAAATTTGTTACGCGTACACTTGACCCATTTTCAACAGGTGCGGGCACTTGTTCGCAGAATTCTCTCCTCATTCTTGGTACGTAATTGATGTTTACTTTTTCGTGCTGGTAGAATCTCGTACTTAATTCCAAGCCCCATATGCTTTAGAAGTGTGAGCTTTCTTTTCTCAAGGTGGTCAGAAGCTCTCTTTTTTTATTCGACAGGACCTCTTCATCAAGGACGCCTGCACTCCCAGAATTTGCATAGTTCATCAGTGTGAGTGTCGAAAACTGCTGGGAATTAGGGCGAACAGGAAATGTGAAAAAAATTGAGAAAATTCCAACAAACCAATCCAGTTGCAGAGGAAATGAAATCGAGTACATCAAGAAAAATGAAATTTGAAGATCATGTTTCAAGTCTCACAGTAAATGACATTATTCAAAGTAGGTCAAGACCATGCCTACGTAAAAAAGTCTCGACTACTCTTTCTGAACAATTGCTCACATCAGGTTGGGCAGGTAGAAATGCCAACCTCCGTTTGGATGGTGGAAAAGAACAAAATTTTTGTCATCGGATACTTATGAAATTGAGAGATGAAAAATTCAAACTCTCCGCAGCGCAAAATAGGAGGATCATATTTAATGTCTCATAAAGGCTGACGTCATCAAAAGTTAAAAGTTTGGCTTAGCTTGGGTGCTTATAAAATTCCCTCAGCTTAGTATCTACATACCAGGCGATTTTACTAGATCCAGAAAATCAAAATGGTGGTGGTCCAAAATTTCCCGCGTCGATGTGGAAATTTTTCCATTTTTGCTTTCTGCTCTTTCAATTCCCAGTACATCATGGGTACCATATAGATTACCTTCCCAATGGGCATTTTTCTTACTTTTCCCGCCCTTCTCGTGTTTTTTTCTTCCGCTTTCCATATTTCTCGATGCCCTTGGATCCACTACTGATGTACACTAATATTAGCTCAAAACTCGAGATTTTTCCAAGTCCCCAAAGAGAATGCTAGACTGACTAGCTGACGGGTTCGCTCGCTGTACTTGTTCGGCTTCATCCTCCACCAATATTTCTTAGCCTGATACGATACTAAAAAAACACTAGTCGACAGGCTTACTTCTACTGGGGAAGAAGTGCTTCCCACACTTTTTTCTTGGCGGAACCCAGTTTGAAAAGAAAGTTCGACGTGAAGCTTTTAGATCCAAAGCATAAACGCGTTCCAAGCAGCGCTACCGGGAAACGGAGGTGACTGATTTATGCTGACACAAAACACACGTTTGGCAGCACTGCGTGAAACACGTTTGTACTTTGGATCTTTATTTTTGCTGCTAAAATGATGTATTGCCATACCACCCCACTCCCCTCTCTGTAGTACCTCAACTTCTATCAGTATCTCTCAGTCTAGTATAAGCTCGGTACGCTGAATGTTGAATTACGCATTGAGCCCAGTTGAGCCTTCCCAAAACGGCAAGCTAACTACCTGACGGACTTCTCTGTCTGATCTACAATACTAGGATTCCGGAATTTGGGGTGGGACTTAGATACATAGGTATCTCAACAGTACATATAAATTTCCTAAATCCCGATGTAATGGTCGTATAGGCGCCTGCAAGTCCAGAACCGAATTTGAAAATTAGGGTGGGGGTTCAGAAAAGATATGAAATTCGGAAAAAGCTAGAAAGCTGTAATAAGGAATTTCAGAATTGCATTACCAAATTATGAACTGTCGTATCAAATTGTATATTTATTTCTCAAAGAGATGTGCTACTGCGAAGACAATAGTCATCCAGTTTCTGTCTTGCATTGAGAAGAAGGGACGAGATGAATTTATCGTCCTCAGATGAAAAATAGTTGAGAAACCCATAATGTCAAATAAAGATCGAGAAATTCAGGAGTTCATGCGTTAATTTTTCCAAACACACGTCATGAGAGATGAAAAATATCTTGAGTTCGTCAATAGAGTATGGGAGCGTTCGTTTCCGGGCTTTGAGGCGCAATACAGGGACGCCTATTGAGAGATACTACAGTATTTAGTACACACCTCTTAAAATATTATCACGGAAATATTTGTATAATTAGCCTCGATTTTCCTCGGGAAAACTGAAGCACAAAACTACCACACATAGTGACAAACGTGTCAAGTTTTTTAAAATCAATCTTTAACTTCGGAGAGCAAAAGAAAAAAAATGCAACAGGGTTACTAAATAATGCAGAAAAATTTTCCACGATTCGACTCGATTTTTTTCACATATGACAAAAGATGAACGAAGAAGAAGTCTCTTCGACTAAACCTTCTCTTATCAGTAACCCTAATTGAAAAGAATGCAATGAATAATACTGAAATTAAAGCACCCTGGTACAGGACAATAAAACTATGTACAAAAATATCTTTCTCCAATCTACTTCCAATTCTTTACAGTAGTCGCCAATTCTTCCTTTCATTCAAAGCCATACAGTTGTCGCCGGAGATAAGATTCCCTTCATTTTTTACGCCTATAAACAAAATCGTCTTGATCATCTTGTAAACTTGAAAAGAAAGGGCGTAAAGTTACTTTATCGGTTTAAGTAATGTAAATAGAAAAGAGGAGTATACAATACAGCCTGTCCGTTCAGTATCTGGAACCTTATTTTTTCTCGCTTCCTCCTTTTCTCATCTTCTCCCTCTTTGGTTTACATTTCGTCGTCTACGTCACTTTCACGGTCTCTCTCTCCTTCACACGTCGACTACCTAGATTCTTCCAAGAATTCTACCCGTTTCGAGGGTGGACGAGGAAGAAGTACGCATCTAGCAAAGAAAAGAACTCCTATATGAAAAAGGACGATTATCTTTCGCAGAAAAATACTCTCGCTTCGTCTCTCTCTTCCTTCACGAGATCTCTTTCTTAATCTGTTTTCAACTAAAATGTTGAACGGCAGTCCGTAGGGGACACGAATCGAAAAAATCTTCACCACCTTATACTCGAGGCGTGCAATGTGTACCCGTACCATGTAGGAAACAGCGTGAAATTAAACCCAAACAGTCGTCACATTTCAAGTTAAAGAACACTTTATATTATACGCGCGTATTTTTTACACACACTCGTTCCTTCCATCGGCTTACTGTATTACCGAATATTATGCACACACAAAAGCCGTTCAAAAGCGCCTAATCAAATTTCCGAAAAATGAAGCCGAACGCGATTCCACAATATACACCAGCCGCTCATGATGATGATAATAATAAGCCGCCCTACCTGTTCTCGATACGGATATAGAGATCGCTTTTCATTCCTCTCTTTTTTTCTTCAACAAATATTTCAAACGTCCTCTTATAACTGGAATTACAACGAAATTTTCCACTAAATTTCCCACAATACAACCTGTACCGTTAAGTTCACTAGTATTTATTTTTTTTAATAACTTCGTCTCCTCTACTCCTACACACATCAAAATATACAAATATTACCAAACTGAATATCAGCGGTACAAAGGATATTTCAGACGTTGAATCCGAAGAATAAATAAACGCGGGAGAATAAAGAAATAAAGATGCGCGGGGCTGCAAGAAAAAATTAAATTAAAACGACCACCTTCTCTTTAAAGATCGAAATAACCGCAACCAAAATGTGTTCATCTCGGATACACTACGACCGAAAAGATCAGGGGTAGCGAAGATGTCTCGCGTAAGGGGGCAACATAAAAACACACCATGGAGCCGTGGCACAGCGGTAGCGCGTTTACGAATTATAATGAAGCAAAGATTCTCCAAATATGTGTACACGGCTATTAAACGAGTACCGATCCAGTCATTGGGTTCTACAACAAGCTAATCTACCCGACTCCCAATTCCTTTTCCAGCCTTCTACGAACTGCATGCGCACACGATTTATGAGACGTGCGTCTAATTTCAGACAGTTAAAAGCCCGATTTACGATAATTTTATCGACTCGTTTTGTACATATTGTTTTGTCGATGCGTACGTAAACACTGACCGGAACGCTATTCTATACACACCTACAACACGTTCAACACGGATCACAAAAGGAAATTACGAAATTAGTCAACAGACCAGTTGGTTTGGGCAGCACTTTGCAATTTCTCGAGCTAGAACTCGAAGTTATCAGCTCCGCCTTGGGCATGAATAGAAGCGACATTTCCCACAACGACGACGACTATACAGCACCCTGGATTGATGAATCCTAACAGGAAACCAGTCAACCTCTGTACAGTCTTCTGCTTCGAAATCTACTCTCGTTGAAACTACCAAGAACATTACCCATAATTTCATCTAAATCTTCGTTTCTCGACCGCATGAAATCACTTCGGTTGTATTTTCGAAAACATCCTTCAGACAGATGATATACAACTTCCGTATAGAGTGTCAAGCAATTTTCGAAACCTTCGGTGAGAATTTTTACTCATCTATGAAATTTGCATAAACGAATTTCGCGCATCAGCTGTATCAAAGTACGTACGCAGCAAACAGCAGACTTTATCCAAGAGAGCGCACACAGCGTGAACGCTTCGATCGCTTAATCATCATGTGAGCTATGGCAGAAGATAATTTAAATCATACTGTGTTTTACTAGCAGCACGTAATTCGGTAAACGAAACAAAACCATTCATCACCAAGACGTTATGCGTGCGATACAGTGTATAACTTCTTGTGCGCGACTGGCCAGCATATATATGCAGCGTTCCAAAAGCGAGTTTCGCATCACTGGTTTCCATAAAGTTCGCCATGAATGCAACCTTAGCCGTGATGCAAGATGAGCAACGTAAAATGGCTTTCAAAACACCACAACTTCCAATCATGTCGTGATAAAAAATTCATGACGTTGGAATGACCGAGGAAGATGCAAAATTCGCCATTGAAGAATAGCCGCTGGATTCCCCAGTATCTCATTGCAGATGGGGATGGAGCAAACAGTGATTTTATGCAAATTTGTGACTTTCTACTGCCGTTCTGCCTCGATGGTCTGAAACATAACCACTGAACTCGAGCACAATTGATGAAGGTCAAGAGCAAGAGGGTGGATTGCCCGACATATGCCGCACGAAAAAAATTCTCTCAAATGCGAACGGACAGGAAGATGAGGTGCACAAGATACAAATTATCCTTCCCAAAAAAATAAGATTTTTCGACGGTGCCAAAAAAATAAAGATCACATTTCATTCCTACAAGTAAGAGATCTCATTAAGGCCACGGCTGCTTTGTGATGGAATCGTGGCCTAGCTCGTGAATTTTTCTCACAGAGACGTACGCTCCGTTCTTGGTATATTGCATTTTGAACAGTCTTGCTTACGAGGAGCTGACTCGTATCGATAACAACATTAGTGACCTAATTAGCTCGTGAGGTCATAATCATCCATGATCAAATGGTGGCCTCTGACCATCATCAGTACCCGGGACGGCTGTCTGTGACGTCATCAAGTTGGGACTCTCTCTCTCTCTTTCTCTCTGCCTTACTTTCATATATTCTCGGGATCATGCATTCCGTCAAAGCCGCCTCTATTTTACTAGGCCCAATAGTAATTTTGCTTGAGTCTCCCTTACACTAAATCTCCGGGTCTTGGCTGGTGACGTCATGTACTAGGCCCACTATTAGCCTTCAATCATAAAACTAGACCCAACATACAGCAGTATAAAAGCCTATACGGAACCACATATAGATTACAAAGATGAAGGGATGTAGATTGAACTCGTGAATTACAGAATCAGGCTTCAGGTCACAGTCGATGACGTCATAGTTCATTATAAAGGAAGAGAAGGGATGCAGTCCATAGGATTATCAAGAAGGGCTTGCTGGGGTTTTGGAATTAGGGTTCAGGATACGTAGAGCTCGCAGATCTTCAGGATCATGCATGACTAGAGTTCCTTTCCGGGGGAGGTAACTCGCGGAGGTGGTGTGAACTCGCAAATTTTGAAATTATAGGGGCTAGGGTTCAGGAAACTTCAGAAGAGGCATTTTTTTGGGGGGAGTTTCGAGGGGGTGAACTGCGAATTTGAACAAGAAACCTGTTTTACCGAGGGGTTGGAAAAAATGTCAGCCGTCAGCCATCCACCGTCCAACTGGCTGGGAACCATATATTGATTGGAGGTTGACATTTTTTAAAGTCCCCCCCCCCCCCCACTCCTACTCTTATCATATATAGCTCGAAAGTCGAAATCCTTCCAAGTACCCCACCTATCATATATTTCTTGGAGATGAGGTTTGTGACGTCACAATCTGGTAACGTCATTGACCATTTCTTTCAAAATCTCCCTCCTATTACATATAGCTCCAAAGTCCAGGCCAATGACGTCACAAGGTCAGCCTTGTGACGTCACAATCTATATTTTTCAGATCTCAAGGGCCCCATAAAACAGGTTTCTTGCACCCCCTGTTCAACTCCGTTAAAGAACCCGTGAGTTTTTGAATTAGGGGCTAGGATTCAGGAAACTTCAGGAAAGACATGAAACATGTCAACTAATGAAATCATCGCAGTAATGACATCAACACTAATTAAATCAATACACTGCACTGCCATTTTCTGTCGAAAAATCGATAAGCACAGAAAACAATACAGCGAAGCTAAAATTGCAACACAACAGAAAGGTTACCCGCTTTCAAACCTCATTACAAGGCACATTACCAAACATGACCAAGTCGATGTAATATGCATAGAAATTGAGACATTTTTGCCAGCTAGAGTCGCAACGGGGGAAAGAGTAACGTCGAGAGAGAAAATCAAGTCATAAAATGTTATGACCGGACGGAAAAGTGCAGAAATTTTATGAGGATAAAATGTAAATTTCTAATGCTCTTTACGAGCTCGACGACCACCTGGGAAAATATAACAAAATTCAACAAGACGAACAAAGGCTATGTGTGGGGGTCACGAAGTTGATTCCCATTTTCTGCGAAAAAAGTACTTTCATCATTCCAAAGCGAAAAAAGTTCATTTGCTAACAAAGCTAGATGTATCGTGTATCCTAGGATTCAAAAAGCAAGGATAAATAACTCATACAACGAGTGAAAATTTTTACACATAGTCATTTGTCTTTGGAAACTTTTTAATCGGTAACTGAAAATAGCGAGATAAGAATTTCAGAAGTTTTCTGGCACATATCTCAAAATATTCACATGAAATTCGTCGCTTTTGCAGCAAACATTTTACATTCCTTTTTCCTCTACAAATTCAAAGAATCGTACGAATCATTCTTTTCCACATGAATCTTTCGACGAAAATTGAGTTGGAAAAGCCTCAGAAGCTGGTCACCTCCAGTAGTCTCCTTATCTACGTTTCTTTCAGATTCTTCAAATACTTAGGTCTAGTCTGAATGAATTTACGATAGAATTAAGCTACCAATGATGGATGCAGCTCAAAGCTCGAAATTTACGGAGCCCCTCCCGTATAAATAAACACATGGTTACATAATTACTCGGAGTTCGAAATATCGACCATCTCAAGGTCCTACATCCTTTCAAAATGCAAGATTAGTCAATTCGAAGTCAACAAAATAATTATCACAAGCTCCTGTTATCTGATAGGTCACGAATAAGGAAGGGTGAATAACGGATCTTTAAATTATTTCAGAGCGCGAAAAGACTGAAGTCTCCGAGAGTTTATTTTACTTCATCGGGGACAAGACCTCCACTTTTGTTTACAGTTTCGTCATCTTATCAGATCTCACACCAATTAATTTTCTCAAAACCATCGACAAGAAGAGAGTACTTGCTACTCGTAAAATTTTATTTATGAGGCGAATAATCTAATAAAGATGTATAGACAGGATGAAATTATTCTCAAGAAAAAAGACGAGTGCTTTCTCAACATTCGTGCGAGAATTCGAGACAACTGATGGCAGTTACCTTAGTACAGTCACGCTGTAAAAAATACACACGCCCCACTAATCTTCTAGGATAACTAAATGAACTAATGAGGATCATCAACAAGAAAATTTCATGTTTTAAACCGAAAATGGTCTAACCGCAGGATCAGGTACCGATATAAGACACGTCACATTAGGATGTAACCGTGAATTTTCGAGAGATTCGAGAAATATTTCCGGTCCATTTGATATTATAGTAATTAAGGTCGTTGTAGACGAACGAGAACGAAATCAACTTTCAAGGGAGAAAAGCCCGCGTAACTCTCTCGAAAAATCATCTCACGCCTGATTACTTTTCTTTCCTTTTACTTGATGACACGGAGAAAAAAAACAAAAGTCCAAACATGAGAAGGTGAAGGTAGTAGACAGAAATCTAATTACATTCATCATGTACGTAATTTTAGGTATCTCATTCCGGAAAAGTATCATCCAAACATCAACGATCGATCTGTTGTAGCCGTGAATTTCTCATAAATGAATACATCTTCAATTTCATAAAGGGTGACTCATATTAGACAGTATGTACTTCCAAAATCCATTCTTCTGCACCAATTGGAAGAAGCCCTAGCTTTCTAGTTGGTAACATACCGATCTTGAAAGCGAAATTTCGCAGGTTTAGAATAAGCAATAGTTGGAGATTTTAATTATAGGTATATCATTCGCAACTCGACAGAAAAATACGGTTTTCATTCCTCCAACAAGCTAAAATTAGCTGTAATTATAGGATCGTCGATCATTTAACAAAGTCTCTGACAAGCCATCCCCCTTCGGCGCTGTCAAATATCTTCCTTTCAATATTTACACTAGTAGTGTACTAAATTGTGTCAGAATAAGCCGCATCGCAAACTAGGTGGTCAACGACGACGTTATTCTGTCCCTAAATTATACACGCGAATTCATATCGTCGAACAATCTCAAATAAGGGGCGACAAGCCCGAAATCACTTCATTCCAGGAACAAGACGACGGCGATTCCCTACGGGCTACCTGTAAATCATCTATCGACTATGTACACATACGCGCACACACACATTCCACCGCCCTATCGGAAAGTGAAAAAAGGTCCTAGACATAATATAACTATAGACGTGATCGTAGTAATCGAATAAAAAGCATACACAGAAGATCACAAGGTAACTCTGTTCGCAACGGTCCACCGCACGCCAAGCCGCGCTAACAGCGCGATAAATTGTGATAATAACTAAGAATTAACGTGTAGTACAGAAAAAAAACTTCGGGGGGAAAAGGCAAGCGAGCGCCGACGAGCCAACGACGCGAGTACGGCGAAAGCGGAAATAGTCGGCATCCTACAAAGAACTTCTTCTTTTTCTTTTTCTGAATGAAAACACACGCAATCTACTAAACCAGCTAATAATTAATAAACTAGATTAAAATAGAATGTTTGGCAGATAAAGAAAAATAGAAACACTAATATTTCCTCAATGTAAACACAAGCGCAATATATACGGTATAGACAACGTACTATTCCTTATACCTCATCGCTCGTGTGCACCTTTGATGAGCAAAACGGACGAACACATGGTTGCTCAGAAACGGAATTACGCGAGGTCAGTCTAATTCTGAACAGTCAGTCGTTGTACTAATAACCCGACGGAGAAAAGACGAATTCTGATAACCTGATAGATTAATTATTCATATCTCCACGTAAAAACTTAATTCAGAGGCCGGATAATGATGTTGACTCGAACATCCGTTGGGCAAGTTAACAGTTGAAGAGGGGATATTTAGAAAATGTTTATCAAGCTGCTAAAATAGTCATCAAAGTGCCCTAGTGCCCTTTTCTTTGTTGAACAAGATGTCACCACGTGCACTACTTGCAGCACAACTTTCAGATTTTAGTGCAGTCAGCGGTATCTTATCAATTTGGCGCCAAAAACCTCACGAAAAAATCAAAATTGTCCAGTCGCTGTTAAGATAGCCATTGGCATTAAAATGGATCTGAACTTGCTTACCAAAATCCATCATTGCTCTTTCTGTCTAATTACTTTCAGGATTGTTTAGTGGCAGTAAACTTTGGTTTTATTTTACAAGCGAAAGCCAAACTTATCAGAAGGAACTGATTTCAAAAGGATGCTGCCTAGACTATTGTAAGTCTCTACAACACAAACTTTCAATGCTCACTTTCCTTACAATGGTATAATAATTTCTTACAAAAAAAGAGTTGGTCTTCTGATGAGTCCTTCTATCCTCAAATAAAGTGCACAAGAACTCGGGTGTCTCATGATCGACATCCGCTACCACAACTTGATTCAGATGCCATCACCGCTTCTTTCATCTCAAGTTAAATCTAACACATCGATATCAATAATCTCGATGACTTTTTCGCTTTCTATCAAACATCACAAGAATTGCAGCTCATTGGATCTGCAGAAGCTGACTAAAAATCTCTTCCACGCAAAAATAAATACGGCGCCAAATTGAGCGGGCACGACAGAGTCAAGTAGAGAGAGAGAGAGAGAGAGAGAGAGAGAGAGAGAGAGAGAGAGAGAGAGAGAGAGAGAGAGAGAGAGAGAGAGAGAGAGAGAGAGAGAGAGAGAGAGAGAGAGAGAGAGAGAGAGAGAGAGAGAGAGAGAGAGAGAGAGAGAGAGAGAGAGAGAGAGAGAGAGAGAGAGAGAGAGAGAGAGAGAGAGAGAGAGAGAGAGAGAGAGAGAGAGAGAGAGAGAGAGAGAGAGAGAGAGAGAGAGAGAGAGAGAGAGAGAGAGAGAGAGAGAGAGAGAGAGAGAGAGAGAGAGAGAGAGAGAGAGAGAGAGAGAGAGAGAGAGAGAGAGAGAGAGAGAGAGAGAGAGAGAGAGAGAGAGAGAGAGAGAGAGAGAGAGAGAGAGAGAGAGAGAGAGAGAGAGAGAGAGAGAGAGAGAGAGAGAGAGAGAGAGAGAGAGAGAGAGAGAGAGAGAGAGAGAGAGAGGTGGTCAGTTGACTGTGTTTGCGACTTCCTCCATTTGGAAACACGGTCTACATGAGATCTATGACTCATTTGGTCAGAAAGCTGATGTCCAAAAACTTCTTCGTACATTACATATACAACATACATATATGGGCGTAAGGCGGTGCACTCTTGCCAAAGAGACCCAGCAAAACCAAAACCCTCCTCTGCTTAGAATCTATTTTCACCTTTTCACATATCGAATTAGACAACGACGGAAAAATTAACTACTTACATTAATTATGTCTTTACTTCGGCTTTTCCAGCCTAGATTTCATTCTCACGGTATCCGTCTCATGACATCATTTCCCAACTTGTTAAGCGTTAAGCCAAGTATTCTTCCAAGTATTCTTCAGAATCAATTAGTCAGCCTCCTTCGACTAGCTCGATAAAGTGACTTCTTCTTTTCCGACAATATAGATACCTTTTTCCCCAAGGAGTGTCCCTCAAGATTGAGTTAGATTGGACGTCGCTCGCGTCCTCTCAAGCGACATGATTTGTTTTCTAATTTTGATGTTCGGCTGGCTAAAATTAATAAGAAATCTGGTACTGAAAGAGTTTTCAATCCTTTTCTCCTCATCAACTAAATTTCTCTTATTTTTACTTCAATCAGCACATTCTCAGGCAACAAGAATTGAACTGCTTTCAGGTTCAAGTATGAAAAATCTCGTTCTCATGATTCTGTAGAAATAACAGCAATACACAAGAAAAATATATTATGATGATTTGTATTGCATGAAGTGCCGAACAGTTTGGCTTCTTCTCCTTACATATCTATACACTCTTTTTATCACTCTCACAATACTAAATCTTGAATTCAATCTGCTCCATGTTAGTATCATATTTAATTATGATTCGAAATCTTCCTTCTGTTTTACAAGTTCAACTCAAGTCTTTTCTTTCTGGATCGAGAAAAGAGGGGCCTTGATATTGTTTCCTAGACTGACGATTTCATGATTTCCATAAGTGCATACAATGCGTCATTTCCTGTTATTCAGAAATTGTTGAATGACAAGCACACGTGAAGATTAGATAAGAAAATGTCGAGTAACCAGAAGATGAATTTAGCAGATTTCCAAGAAAATTTTACACAAGTGCATGTTTTTAATTGTGTACAAGACACTATGATAGTCATCATTGAAGGAAATTCGTTAAAAAAAGAAATAAGAGTAAAAAAAAAAGAGAAATGGCAACTTTATTATTTCAAAATACACCAAAAAAATACAACGACTGACCAGCTCCTACTCCATTAATGATTACCTTTCACAAATCTACGCCTTCTTTCTTTCAGAGAGGAAGGAAAGGGGAAGATTGTCACTGAAAAAATTCATAGTCAGAACGTGAGAGTTGTTCTCCTTTCAAAAATCCACCCCTGCTGTACTTTTTTTTAGCCAATTGAGTAGAGGTTAAACGAACCAATAATCGTAACCCTCTACTAAAATTTTGGATATCGACTTTCAATTCGAAAATGAGATAGGCTTTTATGGTCATCTTATACCAATTTAATCAGCAAAATTATTTTCCACGACATAGAACAAAACAAAAAACTGAGAAATGCATGGTTAATCAAGACAGACCCTGAATTTTTCACACCAAGCCTGACAGTACAATGGGTGACGTGCACATATTTGGGCGTGCTGTAAAAGGGACAACACAAGATCAGCAAATTAAAAAAGTTCTCTCCGCAATCCACTTCTTCAGGAGTCAATGTGCATTTTTCCACCCAACAGTATTTACCTCGGCCACAGAGCAACAGTCCAAGGAGAAATTGTGGTTCGCGTACATTATTTTGCATATTCATGATCTGTCAGTTCTGGGTCTAATTTTTAAAATGTAGCCAGTACTGACACTTTTCAGATAATTTTTTTTTTTTTTTTTTTTTCATCAGGAATAAAGTCAATAATGAATAAAATAAACATACGTACAAAACCAACCAACCCACTTAATCGTCCAGATTAAAAAGAACGAGCATCGATAGTGGTTGGTGGTGCATACTGATAGAGGTAGAACTAGTTCTCTGAATAAGAAGTGCACGTACAACTGAATAAGTCTACACACTTCGAGATTTCATTTTTTTTTTCTTGTCTCTCTCTTTCCATCATTCTTCCTCCATTTATCGAAAAGAATATACGTAATAAAAAAATTAACATTTAAAGCAGCCCTTTTATTACATCGTTTATCATCGATTTAGCTAACCAGAATTACATTTTAGAAGGCAAAACATCGTAAATTATCTTCAATTATTAAGATTTTTTCTTGAATACACGAGATTACAAGGTAGGACAATCAAACAATAAAGAAACAGCTAGAAAAAAACAAAATTTGGGATTAGAAATATTCGCGGTTTACTTTATGAATGAAGAAAAATAGAATTGACATAATCGCGTCTGGATGATGAAATTTTTTTACTATCAGTTATTCACCTCGATAGAAATTGGGTTGAAAAAATATTATTATCATCGTGCGTTTATTATATTATCATAATATATAGACAAGCGTAAAATGGTTTTCCGTATCGCATAGTATATGTTGAACACTTGAACAGGTTTGACTAAAAGGTGCAAAAAGGCGCTGCACAAGCGCTATTACGTAGTCGACTGGCGTACAATCGTTCAGGAAAACTATTTGGAAAACGACCTTCATAAATGTACAGTACCTTCTTTCTTCCTCTCTATATTTCTCTCGCTTTCTCTCGATACATTGCGGCCAAGTCTCATTTGTTTGTTACGACTACTGTAATCCGTAATTACGTATGTGCATAAGGTCAAGTCATACATCATATACGTAATGACCGATGACGGTACGGAAAAAAAAAGACACGAGTCAGAAAAATTTCAGCTACGAAAAACGTAGTACACATGGTTCAACGACAAGACGAAAGAAAAAATACCCAAAAAACTTCGAACACCACAATAATACAGCGCGCAAGGCGACGGCGAAAAAATAAAAAAAAAAGGTACTTAATACAGAATATTTCGCGTGTATTATTCCGCGCAAACGAGAAGTCTAATTTTTACATGTTTTAGATAATGAATCTTATCGGCGAGTATAGATAAAAAAAAAAAATACTAGTATGAGTACGTATCGTTTTACACGTCGGTTCGATTACAACGTACTGGCGGGTACGACACGTCACGGTCGTCGCTCGTCATCAATTATTCTCGCAATTTCATTACCAGTAGCGTCTGCAATCACAAAATTGATTAGATTCCCGAGTCCCACACGACGATGAGAACATCGACGTATACAAAGTCGAATTCACAGCTTCGTAGAGAGAAGATTCCTCACAAAAACTGCCTTTGCGAGTTTCAACTTTTTACAACTGTGCAGCACACGAAGACAAGATCCCTTGAGTCGTTCGGAGAATGAGAAAAACATAGAGCTGTAGCTATTCAAAATGCTGTATGAAAATTCAATTATACTTCAATCGAGTCTCCTCGCTAGGTCAAAAAAACAACCACTCGTGGAGACGTAAACAGCGCTCAATTTAGCTTAATCTTGAGATAGAAGAAGATGAAGACAACTAGTCAAACTAACCAGGAGGGAACGAGCGTCCTAAAGGCTAAAATTAGGCTATTGATACACTTCAGAAAAAGAAGATTCGAGGCTTGGATTGAACTAGCCCTTCCCCTTCCTGCGAAAATCGTGACATTTTCATACTTTGAAGCCCGGGTAGACGATCCACGATTAGCTTTAACACGAAGAAAGATACAAACACTGACAAGGATTATTGACATCCGAACCACCACTGTACAAGTGTGACCTTGGGACTCGGAAACTCTTCACCGTTGAGGTACATACCTCAGCCCTACGCCCAATTGTGGAATCCGTGGAGCCCTCAAGCTATACTAAGTTCAGAAGTCGACATTTTTCTACGTCATCGGGCTGAGACAATCACCTTCAAACACTTTTTCAAGTCTCAAACGAACGATGTAAAAGTACTCCACCTCTCTCTTCTCCTTCAACACCACAATTTGTTATAGTAATTAGAAAGGCTTTTGTCCCTGAAGCGGGTCAACGCTTCCTCCCTTCTGACATGTTTCATGTCTTTACTGCACTCTCAAATCTGATTTGAAACCCCAGGAAAATACCCCAATTTTGCGAGTCTCCCCCATCGCTAACCCGCCCTCTGTGGCTACATAGCCCCCTCAAAAATCAGGAAAATTCACCAATTTTGCGAGTCACCTCCCATGGCTAATCTGCTCTCCATGGCTACATATGCAAGACCAACCCCAAACCCGGTCGCGCCCAACCATCAACAAATAAACATCGCATTAAAGACATGAAACATATGATCTTTATTCATTTGGCTACGCCCCAAGTCCCTGCTCTAGGTTGAAGCCTCTTTCCCTTCGGACAACTATGGTCGTTTATAATTTTCAAAAAAATTCAGACCCTCTACCCCTTCCATCGGAACCATAATCCAAAATCCTTACTCAAGGTACCAACTGAAATAAAGAATATCCCAATTTCTTGTAATTCTTTTGTCCTTTTACTGACTGACAATAACCTTACGAATTGTGCAATTGAGCAACATATGTTCTCGAGTTTCCTGCTTTGCCCCACACGGACAACTAGGGGTCGTCCTTCTTTTGTACTTATGCAGACAGGCTCCAAAGCAGCCGTGACCTGTGAGTGCCTGCGTTAGGTAGACATTGGTCTCTTCCCCATCAATGAGAGGTGTCGGGCACAACTATAACCCTGCAAGAAAGCCGGACATGCATTCTGACAGATGAAAATCCTCTCTCCCTTCATCCTAGGAAGTTGGAATCAGACTTTGACTATATACCTCTTATGGACTGAGCTTCGTCCATATACCGCAATGTTAAACAAGCGTGGAAACATGTATGGCGCGCGGAAGGCAGCGCGGGTGAGGGCGCGGAGGAGTAACAGCTTCTCCTCCCTCCGCAATCAAGCGTCGCCTATGTTGAGTCCTCCGCACCTTATTTTTTCATCATATCTTTCCACGGGTAAACGTCGTCCTAGCTCAGTTCATAAGAGGTATTATAGTCAAAGGAATCAGTATTGCAGCCAGCTGAAAGCCAAAAGCCGAATTTTCACTGATAAGAGTAAAGCTGAAAGGCAGCTTTATTTACACCTTCCTAAGCCAGAATAAGCCAAATTTTCTCAGTTTTTTTTTCAGCTACTGAACAAAGTAGTGAAGATTGGTTCCGGTTCAGTTCAGGTGTTCAACCGTTCAACATAGAAACCTGTAGGGCAGTCATCCAATGGATATGAGTACAAACTGGAGAATAGATATTTTCTACACCTTTGACGATGCCCCAATTCATCTGAACGTTTCATCTGGAATCACATTTCTTGATTAGGCGAAAATCAGCTGACTTGAGCCAGCTGAATTTTTCAACAAGCCAAAAAGCAGAAGTTGGAAGCCAAATTTTTGAAGGTTGTAAGTTTGAGCCGAAAACCGGAAGTGAAATTTTCGGCTGCAATACTCTGGTTGGAATAATTTCAATCAGTATGTCGCTGCTGTGGATGGTTGATTGAAAAGATCAATTCGTACAGATGACAAAAATAGAAAAGGTGCGGGAAATGTGAAAGTTTTCAATTTCTTCTGGCCGTCCAACATTCTTGCTTTCTTGCCCAGCTTTCCTTGTTCAGTTCACACCTCGTCACTGATAGATAGTAATAAGGAATTTGTTCATCCTTGAAATAGGTAAAGACCGAATGAAGGTCTTGTGAAACGTTGCTATTTAAACTTCCACTCTTGGATGGATATCAACAATAATTTTGTACAATTTTTACCAGTCCTTACCCTAGATCTGTGATCTCTTCCCTTTCAGATGACTATGGTCACTTCCGAAAATTGTCACACGTCCCCAAAAGATGTCGAAGTCTTCCTACCACTCCTCCGGAACTATAATTTGCTGCTCAAATAATTATGTATCTTGGAAACCAAAATTTTACCAAGTTCCTGAACTAGGTCATAGCTCTTTCTACTTCGCATTTACCAAATCCTCAAAACAGAATTGGTCTTTCGTCCTTTGATGAACCACAATTAAGAGGGAAGCGGACGTTTTCTGAAATACCTCTCCGGGAAAATGTGTAGGTTGCTGTAGAAAGCAAGAAACCAATCAAAAATGGACAATTAGCAACAAAGACTCGCTGCCCCCAAACATCTCGAAGAAATCAAGTCAATAAGGATCAAAACACTCTTCTTCCAGAACATTATTTTCCTGATAAAACTTGAGATATGGACTAACCTCAATGAATCACATCACTTGAGATAGTAGTACAACAGGCAGCAGGAGTAAAATTGTAATAATCTACTTCTTAAAGAAAGAAAGATATCCTCTCCTCCTGGCGTTTGGAGAAGCCTTCTACTGTATCATTCCAGCTCATCGATTTCTGTACCTCGCCTTCAAGACGGGTCCGAGTTTAAAGCTAGCTCGACCTTTTTTCCACGAAATCTTGAGCCACGTTAACACAAGAGGACCGCACCTATCTGCTTTTCAGTTTCGTCCACAGATGACCATTACCTATTTATACGCATCTAGGCCCTGGATTCTTCCAAGAGATCTAGAAATACAAAGGATCCACTTAACCCAATAACTCTGTATGCTTCGGAGTACTGTTTGAGATTTTCTCTTTGTCAGAGGCCATTAGCGCCTAGTCCGCTACCCTGCTTCTAGATTGTAGTGCAAAGAATTCTAATACCTATACTTTTCAATGAAAGGCAGATATCCTCTCCGTCCGTCCTCAAAAGAAACCCTTGACATCATCCCATGATTTGAAAGAGAATCGCTCCCATCATCGTAATTCGACTCCTCGTGTCTGGTGCATATTTACAGAAGTCGATGTCGTTTTCACATCCATTTCGACGCGATGATATTTCCGTTTTCCAATTTATTAATCGTTGACAAAAAATAGGATACAAAGAAACATCCCCAATTTTGTATTGAAAGTCAGAGGAACATCGGAGCGCGTGATAAGCAGACTAATGCTACTCGCTTCAAATACTCAGTAAACTTAGAAACCCCATTTTGAGAAATGAGAAGAGGAGTTGACAGTCTCTTTGGTACAGAAATCTCTTACCTACATAGAAAATTCCAACTTCACACGTGACGTAGAATACTTTTCCACCTCTCTCTAGCAAGGATCTACTTTCTACAATTTGACACCCCCATGGTTGGAAAAGAAAGAAATTATCGATCTCAAATGTCGAGTCAAATGCCCTTGAAGCGTTCAGCTGAATTATTACAGCAATAACACTACAAATAAATAAGAAAGTGACGTTTAATTCGCATTCGATCTCATAATGAATGAAAACGCGCGACAAAATCTGCGAACTCGAACCCGCTCGAGCCCTAGAATAAATATTACCCGAGTAATTTATTTTAAAACTTTTAAAATTAAGTACCACTATATATTAAATGTCAATTCGCTTCAAAAAGACCGCGACTATCAAAGTGACATCGTCGATAAAATTCACACACCGAAGGCCTTGTTTTCCTGATCATCGATATTCAACTTTGTACACATTACAGCGGCAAGGAGTCGACTGTAGCGATAAATAAACGAGAAAATTAAGAACAAGTTAGTCATAAAGCTTCTCCGCAGCTAAAACAACTAGAATACTTATATAGAAGACGTAGCGAACGGAGAAGAGACGACGACAACGTCCCATAAGAACGTATTGTACGCAGTATTCTTCAGAGTGTACACAATACATATATAACCAGTTGGCAAGTCAAGCAGCATGCTTGCGTTCGGCCTTTTCCTAGTGTTGGTGTGGTAACTGTGTATATACGTCGGTATACGTGTTCTGTATATATGACTCCTTGTTAACAAAACCTAGAGCTGGTCATCAGCATCGCTCGTGACGACTAGCCCGCACGATAACCCGTCTTCTCTCTCACTATATATCGCTGCGTGTATCACTGATTTGTGTACACGTATACGCCGTTGCCAAACATCCCTCTCTCGCCGTATTATACAATACGCGACCAATACTCTTATTGTTCGAGCTGCAACAAGTACCATTATCGTAGACCTGGTTTACCACTGTCATGTGGATACTATAGGTATAGGTACCTATGAAAATTGGAACAGTCTGAAAAGGTACCCAATGTTCCATTAAAATCTGCCACTACAGAAAAATTAATATAGACAAGTTCGATGGCTTCGAGATAATAATATTCTGTCTCATCATAATAATAATAATCGTTAATGCGTCGCCGCCGCTTCCGCGCGGATACAATTTCAAGAACAAATACAGAAAAATATTATGTACGTATTTAAACTCGTAATACGTCACATTATTACTATTACCTTTACAACCACCATTAGGCGCGCAGAATAGTAAACATTTTTCGACAGCTCGTACTCCTTATCGATGATACTGTTTTACGAACCGGGTCACGTAAGGTTGGTCGTTCGCTTCATCCTTGACGCAAGATTTCAAGAAAGAATGAGAAATTACAATACTCCAGATAAGACGTTCGATAATATACTCATCACATACGAGCCTTCAAACGCGAATATAAGTACGTACCTGCTCGTAGTTTCAGAATTAAAGATAAACTCGCGCGGATTTGTGTGACAATAAAAATACTTTCGACGAAAGACGATGACGTCGCTCATACAGGCAAATTATATACCATAGATGGAAGGAAAACAACGGATTATTAATTGACTATACGCGCAGGTCAATAAGAAGAAAGTGAAACCTATCATTCTTGCTATATTTGGTAATTAGAATTCACATAGTTCTAGTTACTGAATGACGAGATAATCGAGTGATATCATCTTCATCACTCTGGATACCAACAGTAAAATAGTGATTCTAGATGATAGTATGGCAACAAAATCACCTCAACTTCAGACATCAACACACACGGATGTCAATTGTACATACAACTATTCAACGTATCCAGTAAAGCGTAGTGACTTGTAGCTGGTGCGTGCGAAGTAACCCCCCCCCCCCCCCTCCAAAAAAAGAGTTCTAGGATCGAGAAAAGTGCTCAGAATCCCGTGGACCGACCAAGAGGTCTTGGAGCGAGTGCAGAATGGTCGTGAACTGCTGAGAAACGTAAAATTCTGAAACTGCTGCTGGGCGGAAGGATTAATGAGAAGAGACCGCAAGGGAGAAAGGTGTCGTGGCTGTGGAACATACGGCAGTAGGCAAATCTTCCGCAGAGCATGGAAAAATAATTTCAAAATCGAGTAGTTGCCAACGCACAGGGAGTGTATGGCATCATGAACAAGAAGAAGAAGGATGATAACGTCTACATCTTTCTTAACGAAGGTATCTCTTTCCCTGCTGCCTCCTTTACAGCTTCATATCTACCGCTCAAAGATTAACCCTTTGACCCCCATGTAGCTCGGAAGTCGAAATGTTTTTCAAGTTTCTTGTGTATGAGCTGGTGATGTCATGATTCCCCAATATTAGTAATGAGCAGAGTCAGCCTATCCGAGTTCCTCATGTAAGGTCCGCGACTGCATATGAATCAACTTCAGAGGAATATTAGTATTGGGCTGAGGTAGCCTATCTGAATTACCTGTATAATCCATGACTACAAGTAAATCAATATCAACTTCGAGGACGGAGGGATGACATCATCAGGTAAGATTAAATCGATGGAAAAATGCAAAGGTATGTCCCGTAACATCAAGGACCTTATCTCTCGTTACATCACATAGATCAAAATATTAGTACAGGGCTGATATCTACATTTCAAGGGATTACTGCACCACTCCAGGCACAAGTTAGCGGCGATTCATAACTACTGCTACCGAGCAATTTCTATCCTGATGAGCAATGAAGAGAAAAGAACTTAAGATAGTGAAGCAGATCGCAGCAGCCAAGAGCTACTCTAGAGGCATGGTTGAGGGAGTCCTTAAGAAAATGAAAGGAAAGAAGGAAACCCATGACAATACAGTGATGAAGCACTCCGGATCAGCACCTTACAAACAAGGTGATAAGGGCCTTCAGTGGTTGTCACATGAATGTGGGCATATATGGCAACCCACAGATGGTGAAGAGAAGAAGCAACGACCAGGCGGAGGAAAAGGACAAAGAAAGTACAAACCTGAAGAAAGTTACACATCAGGAAAAAGGAAGAAAAAAAAGATGGGAAGCCAGAACAGCACAATAGTGAAGGAGGATTTGAAGTCTCGCATGCAGAAAATCTTATGAAAAAGAAAATTCTGGGAAGAGACGAAGATTTCAAAGGCAAAGAGGAGAAAGGCTCGCCTCTTGGACAATGAAATCACGTTTGACTACGGATGATTACACTACTGAACAGCTATCCTGTTACAAAGATTCTATTACGTGATTCTTGGATACTTTTCAACGCTGAACACGAATCCGTTGTCCGTTTTTTGCTAGCACGTCACAATTTTTAGTAATCACGATTAAAGTTCTCGTTTACTTGCCGCGCGTCGTCGCGAAACACATCAACGATAGCAACGTCGCTATCGAAAACGTTCCTTACGTTCCACGACAGCGCGCGGCAAGTAGACGAGAATATTTGTTATGATTACGTGAATATTTATCGTGATTACTAAAAATTGTGACGTGCTAGCAGAAGACGGACAACGGATTCGTGTTCAGCGTTGAAAAGTATCCAAGAATTGCGTAATATAATCTTTGTAACAGGGTAGCTGTTCAGTAGTGTTATTTGGCATGATAATTCGATGAGAGAGAAAAGACAGAAACGACCAATAAGATGACAGCGCATCGGGTAGCCAATAGAAACGCGGAACTAAGGTTAAAAATTGCACCAATCACAATACAGCATGGTTGTAAGAGTATTATACCATAAGAACCAATGTTTGATACGGCAACACCCAAAAGTACTACTGTAACTAAAAAACTAGAAAAATGAGGTATTTTTGATAAGTTAGCCTATCTGAATCGCCAATGTAAGGATCTAGGATAGCAGCATCTTAGATTAGGCTACGATTTTGTTAGGCCATACATACGTATATACGCACTAGGCTAATTTGCTCAATATCGGCGTCTGTCTCCTTCGTTATTGAAGATCCATCAATTCCCTGTCTCATGACAACTGGTCCCTCTGTTTTGTTATGCTTGCGGCGGTGGCATACCGAACCAATCGGAGCAGGTAGAGATTTTCTTATTACTAATCCTTCCGGAGGAAACGGTGTTGGAGAATATTCTGTGATTATTGTAATACGATACCCTCCAATTGGATCTGTCTTGGCAAATTTCCTCCCAAGTATCTTTGATTCCAGCCATCTTGATAAGACTCTAATATGTTTCTTCTTATGCTGACCTAGATGGGAAGACCTGGGCAAGGCTCTTTCCCACGATATGACTTACCTTTGGAAGAAAGGATGTTGATGAGTGCGGACGTTCACAAGGAAGCATACAGGTATGGAAGGGGGATGAAACATGACAAAAATCTCTTGTCCCGAGTGGAAATCAAACCCGCAACCTCTCGTTTTCATGATGAATGATTTACTTCTGTCAATAGATCCATGACTGAAAAATTGGCCAACTGGTGAGTAGTAGTGGGGTTCGCACTGATAACACCCCGGCGGCTTCCGAAAAATAAGACAGTGTCTTTCTGAATTACTCCAAGTAGGATTGTACAAAATTCTACCAAAGGTATTATTATGATTTGCAGTCTTAAAAAGCCATTCACCTCTTAAGCACCAAGGTTTGACTTGAAACAATATCAATGCCAACAAAGTTCTTCAAGTCATCCTATAGTCAAAGTAAACAATTAAGGAAGTGTCATGAGGCCAACACACCTCCAGAGAGATGCTTTCTCAATTTGATAAATTTCCTTTTAATAGTTCAAAGATCAAATCTGCCAGCAGTCTCCAAGGTGAACAGAAAAAGTACTCCGTTTCATTCTCTCTCATATCCAACTCAAATACTAGCATAGATTTAGATTAGTTTTGAAGTTCCGGACAGAAAGGTGAAGCTTTTGGAAGATGATAGTAGAATTTTCAATCATTCATAATGGTTGCATTCTCTTCAACTCAACTCATTACCAAGAATTCTCATCACTATTAAAGAGGTAATTTTTCAAATTAAAAAGTACACGAGCGAGCCAACGATCAACAAAATACAGAAAAATTACTTGAAGGACTCTACATTTCCAAGTTGACCACGAAAATCTTCCCGAGACTTCAGATTATTACCAAGAATTCGGGGTTTTAGGTTCGTCAAAATTGCAGTCGTTTGCTCTAGGCGAGCAATAAATAAAATTCAGAGGCAAATATCATTTAAAATGCTAACAGTTTTAAACAGTCGATCAAACCTCATAGCCTTCGTATCACTGATTCGAGCTGATAAAAGAGCTCTAAATTTATATAGCTTTCGAAAATATAAACAACTTTTTCTGCTAGATCGATCGTAGAGTTCAAAACAAAAATATAAATAAAAATAGTATTACTGATTCAGCTCTGAAAATAAAGCCACTATAGATTGCGAAAACGAATTCTTATACTCGGACCTGTTTTTTCAAATCTTGGAAGGCCAATTTTTTCATTAAGAAAACCTATTGAAAAAAAAAAAAAAAATGCTCACATTTCCAATGGCCAATGAACGAGAAAATTTATCTCAATATAGACAAAGTAAGAATATAAAACGAAATTTTTTTCGAAAGTTAGCACTTAATGGAATAAAAAATGAAGATCGTTCAGTTTATCGTTTAGCTCTTGATTAGAATCGCCAGGACTCAAATGCTCCGGGAACGAGGTTTAAGAAACATTCAAAAAAAATTCAATCGATGCAAATCATGGGAGAAGTTATGATATCTGATGAGAGATTGCAAACCTGAACATCAGTTTGCAGTGCTAAGCAGTCGCTAGTAGAACAAGACAATGATCATCAACTACTTAGTTAACTTGGCATAACAAGAAAAAAAACGTCGAATTCGACTTAATTAAGATACAACAAAGACCTTTTCATATTTCCTCCCCTCTTGAGGAACTCTTCCACGCCACGATCTGTAAAGATTTTCCAACAAGACCATATAACCGTACACAGAATAAATCTTTTTTAATATAAAATCATCACGCTGAATTAGTTCCAGAATAGCGAAACAAAAAAAAACAGATTTACGCACATATTGGCTCGTTCCTTTTCGTTGTGCGTTCGTGAAATAAAATCTTATTATCTAGGAATCCAATCTATTATTCGATCTGACGTCCAGCGAACTAAAATACCAAACCATACTAACTCCACTAAATTAGACTAGAAAAAAATTTCTTTTCGTTAATCTTCATGTTACGTTTCACGTTCAGCATTTATACACAATGATTCAGTTCCGAAGATAAAAATATTGAATTTCCATTAGAACCGGAATATTAGCTTCAAATTTCCGAGGTTGAAGTTACACACACACATACACACAAAAAAAAGTTCGTGTGAATGCAGAATGAAATATTATGCAGTCAGACGATTTGAGTTCCCGAAAAACCTGGAATAATTTTTTTTTTTTCTTTTCCTACAACAGTAAAACAAAAATTGCTTTCACTGCCGTTTTTCTTATCTCCAATATTTTAGTCGAATCAAAATTACGAAAATGATCTTGAATAGGAAAAATATCGATGTCGTTTTATATCTTTTCTTTCTTTTCTCTCTCGTTCTCGTTCGCTCGGTCTTTAAATTAAACTGTTATTTGTAATACAAAATGATGTCGTCCTAGTGCGCGCCATGCTCATAAAATTTTCCTAAAAATAAGCTCTATTGCTTTAACGACGCAGGCAGGCATCGAGGCAACGTTTTATTTTCCTACCAAACCAAATGTTAGATCCTTATCAAATAATTTTAATACTATCGAAAACCATGCCAGAAAAATAACGTTCCAATCATCGGGCAAACGAACATGATTTCGGTCGATTGGAACTAGTTTTCTTATAAAGTTAACCTTAGTAACAAATTTATTCTTTTTTGACACATCAATTCTTACACTAACTACCTTCATATGCAGCCGTCACGCAATACACCGTGGTGGCCATTGCCGTCGTCCGAACAAAATTTCCTTCTCCCAATTCAACCCCATCGATCATTCACGCCTTCCAAAGTCGATACACGAACATCGAATAAAGTGGACTTTTTGACATCTCAACGGTACCAGAAAACGTGGACAATTATTTTTACTCGACAAATCTACTTACGAGGCCAAATAATCCTCGAGATTCGCTTGATCAAGTTTTTCTCGATTCGCGAAATATTTATGCAAACAAGTACACTGACCAAAATTAGCCCGCAAGAATGAAACCCATACTCTTCTTCCATCATAAATCACTAGCTGTATTCTCGTGAAAGTAAAAATTGAATGAAATCTCGACAGAAATAGTTCTACGTTTTAAAACGTTTCAAAATATTAAATAAGATACTGTGTATTCAAATTTAAGTAATTTATATTCGATCTATATAGAGAGCGAGAGAAAAAAAAAAACTGGCATTTGCCTCACGAATAGTAAACGTCAGGAGACTCGTCTTCCAGTATTTCAAATTCAGGGCCCGACGAAAAAATTATTGCCGGAGACAGAATTTTATTTGAACGTTTTACTATTCCAAATATTTTTTGATGATTATTAGAGTCAACAAGAAACACGAACAAGTGATTATGGCATGCGATAACAGGTTACACCACGTTCGTCGCTCGTGGGCATGAAGCGACCGATTTGATAAATCGTTCGCGAACAACCCTAGTGTTAAAGAAAACAGAACCGGTTTGCCGGGGATAAAAACACACAAATTAACCATAATACCGAACTTCGGTCGTCAATCCTATTTTGACATTCTTTCTCTTCTACACACAATCATAACGCGCACCAAGCATACAAAGAGAAGGAGGGATGTAAAACGCCTTTGCTAATATTTACGCGGCAATTTGGCGCTTATTCAATTCTCTCGCCGAAAAAAAGCCTTCGCGAGCGCACCGACAAATGAAGAAGTAATGGAATCGAATGTTTTCGGGCATTTACTTTATTCATTCGCAGACTACAGTATCGATATTAAAAATAATGAAAGCGAAAATCACATCTACTGTGTGACGAGGCTAGTGATCGAAAAAACGCACAACTCCTACTTCCTTTTCAACTGAATCCTATACCCCTAGTCGAATCATCGATTTCCCGATGGTTATTCACCCTTCTGGTCATCAAGCTCGGGCTCTCAAACGTCTACCAATTTCCCCGCTCAATTACAATATGTTATACTGATGGGTCAAGATCGAGCTCTAAGACTGGTTATCCAGAATCCGTCACGGACCATCGTGTTCAATATCATCCACTCCTGTCTTACTCGGCGATCTTCTGGACTCAAGATTCAACTCACTTTCCTCTCTTTCACCTCCACAAGACCCTTAAACAACTCATCCAATCACAAATGTCTCTTCCATCCAATTATCAGTTTCATTAATTTGGATTCTGGGTCACATCGATTGCCCAAAACATGATTTGGTTGATCATGTCACTAAAAACTCTACCCTCTTACCTAAATTACCGATCCTTCATCAGCATACGGTTCCCTGACTCCACGAATTTCAGAAAAATCACATCCAAAAAGGTTCCCTGAGGGATAGCGCGCCACCAGAACAAGATCTGCAAATTCGATCTTCACAAAACTCGGACGTCACTGATTAGGAGGCAAGATTTCCCTTCGGAAAGGTTTTGAATAATAACTCAAAATAATCAGTCTATGTTTGTTTGTATGTACAATCAACGAATGCCAGGAATTTAGCGGGAGTTATCATCTGATACCTATTAATCTATATTCAGAATGTTTTGAAAGAATACTCGAGACGAATGGTAGACGCATTAGCATTCAGGATGCACAGACGTTTCATTTACGTTGCTCATCAAACAAAGCGAATTAAAATTACAAATAGGTTACAAAACTATAGGGTACAAAAACTCGAAACTTCTTGCCGAATACCACACGCCATAGATCTGCATACTTCCGAGCTGAAATAAAACAACTTCTATGCTGAATGAGTCGAAATATTTACTAATTCATATACGTGACATCAATTTTATCCGGACCAATTACCAAGATGAAGGATATATTCGCGCTTCGAGTGCATTTACCAGTTATACCGAGAGTATATTAACCATTCTTCAAAATGAATAAGTGAATGAAAAACGCTCGCTAGTCCAGTACCGAATACATAACAAAATACAGACTGGTATAATGAATTAATTCACGGTGCAACATAAGACTTGTGGAACTAGTCAATATTCGCTACTTATTGTACCTTGAAGAGCGGTTGGAAAAAAAAAATCATATTTAATAAATGAACGTAAAGCTTACGCTTGTTACGAGAGTAGGAAAATAACTCCCAATGTTTTTTACATTTTCCGGTATTGTGGAAAAATATTAATTTACGATATCATACAAATTACATGTAATGAACGTTTTTTCTTCTTTCTTTCTTTTCAAATGTACAAAATTAGCAGTATCGTAATTAAAAACCTTATGAACAATGGTAGACCTACACAGAAATGGAAGAAAGGAAAAAAAAAATTACAGACCGCAATTCGGAAAAAATATTATTCTGTTTGTTTTAATGAAAACACTTTGAAAGAACGAAAGAGAATCCTGTCGCAGTCTCAACTTCTCGTCCATCGTTCATCTAAGCCATCTGGTTTCTACACTTTACTACACATGTTTGACTTAATTTCTTCGACATCAATTATTTTTTGCCAACAACCTCCACACGCCAACTCGATGCCACAATAATCACGTGATTACAATTTCTAACACCGTAAGTACTTTAAAAGTCGGATAAAATACTTCGTCGATCAAAAATATGAATTCTCTTATACCGTTTTTAATACTCGTCCATGTGTCGGGTACCGCCACATACTGAGACACGAGGGGATTGACTTCGTAGCGAAAGTTAAAAGTTAGGTTTACTTTTAATTGATCTATGTTTGTTGAGGGGTCGGGTTTTCCGCACGCGCTACTACCCAAAACCTGGGGAATGTAGATATTTCAAACTGAGGCACTTTATACGATGATCATATTTCATGTAGCTAAGGTCAGGGAGTTTAATCAATAACGTTGCAACAAATTAGCGAAGCCGTAAGACCCCTATCCTCAAGAGAGGGAACAAGGCTTACTTATATTTGTACATAGAAAAACTAGCCTGGAAGAGGAAAAGCTGATTCCCATTCTAGATCTCTTACGGTACCATGATGTACCAAGTGCCCAGTCTTTAGCGTCATCAGAGAAATTCTCAAGTAAGATGAAGTCAATCATGGTTGGAGGCGGTCTGCCGTAGCCCAGAGCTAGGCATAATAATCTTGCGTATTGACAAACTAGTCAGAGGAAAAGCTATACTCATTTTAGAATTCTTAGGATAAGATATACTAGCATTTCTCAGCCTATGAAGTCATCAGAATAGTCAGTCGTAGTCGAGGGTGTCTCATCAGAAGAGTTACACCAGCCTAAGGCTGTGCGGACAAACTAACCTGAAAGAGGAAGAATTAATGCCCGGCGTAGAATATACTTGTACTCCCCAGCCTATGACGACGTCAAGAAGGTAGCCCTTATGAAAGACGACATCAATCGTAATTGAGAGCGTAATATCAGAAAAGCTACCCCTCTTCGCACTACCTGAGGGCTGGAATACAATTCTTGTACATTGACGAGCTAGCCTCAGGGGAGTAGCGAGGGGGGGCGTGGGGGTGTCTCACCCCTCCACAAGTTATTGCAGTCGGCAAAAAGCGGAGCAGTCGGCTTTGATTTTTGCCGCCCCTGAGCCTGAGTCGGCATTATCATAAATTCGAGTCGGCACTTCCACACATTCACCCCCCCCCCACGTAAATGGTCCTCGCTACGCCACTGGCTAGCCTGGAAAAGGAAAAGTTGTTGCGTATCGTAGATCTGGGAAGGTAGCATGCCTATACTAGTATTATCCAGCCTATGACCTCAATAGAGAAGTTTCTATGTAAGAAAAAGTCAATCATGGTTAAGGGCGTAACGTCAGAAGGGCTACGCCTCTTCCCTCCTTACGCACTAGCCAAGGGGAATCTATATCGACAAACTAGTCTGAAAGAGGAAAAGCTACAATGCCCATCGTGCATCTCTTAGGATAGCATATCCTAGTAGTCATCAGAGTAGTAGACGAATTCAATCATGGTTAAGGGCGTAACGTCAACCTCTACCGCTAGCCTAAGATCAGACACGCCATTTTTGTATATTAACCAAGTAGCTAGGGCGGGGAGGAGCGAAGCCAATGCCCGTTTTAGAACTCTTAGAATAGCGAAAGACACAATACATACGTGCGGGGGTAATATTGAAGGAGGGGGGGGGGGGTTGTTGGTAAATGAAAAACTCGAGCGAAAAATTTGATCACCTCGTCGGGACCCGAACCGAGGTTCGGATCCCGACGAGGTGATCAAATTTTTCGCTCGAGTTTTTCATTTACCAACAACCCCCCTCCTTTTCTTAGAATAGCATATCTTAGTATTGCTCAGCCTATGACGTCATTAATGTAGTTCCCACGTAAGACAAAGTCAATCATGGTTAAGAGTGCGAGTTACGACTCTTCCCTCCTTCCACACTAGCCTAGGGTTAGGCATACCATTCTTGTATATGACAAATTAGCCTGGGCGTTGTAGATCTCCTACGGTAGCATATACTAGTATATCCCAGCCTACGACGTCATCAGAGGTGCTGTATTTACAAACTAGCTTGGGAGAGGAAAGCTAATGCCCATTTTAGATCTCTTAGGGCAGCATATACTAGCATTGCTCAGCCTATGACGTCATTAAAGTGATTCCCACGTAAGATAAAGTCAAACATAGTTAGGGGGTGAGCTAAGAGGCCTTTTCTCTCCTTCCACACTAACCTACCACTCTTGTACATTGACAAACTAACCTGGGAGAGGAAAAGCAGATGCTCACAGCAAATCGTTTAACATAGCATGTACTGAAAGCGCCCAGCCCATGACATGATCAGAGTAGTTTTTCAAAGGCGAAACGTCCGAAGAGTTGGAGTCTTTGCCCTCCTGGCGCGCTAGCCTAAGGCTGAGCACCTTATTCTTCTATATTAACAAACTAGCCTGGGAAAAGAAAAGCTAAGGCCCATTGTAGATCTCCTACAGCAGCATATACTAGTATTTACCAGCCTATGACGTACGCTTCTTCCCTCCTTCCGCACTAGTCTAGGGCTAGGCATACCATTTTTGTAAATGACAAACTAGCCCAGAAGAGGAAATGTTAGTGTTCTCCGATGGTAGTGCACAGCATATGACGTCACCAGAGTAGTCCTCATGTACAACGAAGTCAAGCATATTTGCGGGAGTCACGTCAGAAGAGCTTACGCCTTTCCTCCCTGATACACTACCTTAAAACTCTTACTGCTCACGAGCGAGTTGGGCTAATGAAGCTAGACTTTCGTAGAAAGGTTTACGCTCATGCGGTTGCAAGTTCAATAATCAGGGGTAGGATTTAGTAAAGACACGAAGAATACCAATTTGCCTGATTTAATAACATGCACACAGCATATTATTTTAAAACTTCGAATGATATTGCGCTCAATGTGCTTCTGCGGTCCCAAAAACCTCATTTTTCATCCGTCAACATCACGTATTCCCATCACGAGTGCGGAAGAAATTCTCCGAAAGAGATCACTCTTCACACGATAGTTTCTCATTCGGAAAAGACCACAATTGCGCGCCATTTAGTTCACAAGAATCAAACCACAGAAAATGAGAATACAAAATTTCTCAAAATCTCACAATAGATCTTTTTCAAATTCTTACCACTCAAAACATTTGGAAAGAACTACTCTCGGTCCTCCCTTCTATTAGGCCAACAAAATCCATACCGTCCGTTCCATACAACGAGAAAGATCCGACTCAGCTCTGCTATCCTCCCTCCGTCTCATTTCCTGGTCCTCCTTTACTACTTCATCACATATCGAGAATGCCTTTCGACCAAATCATCTATATGATTAATCTTGTTCGAAACGAAATATAATTCTCGGAAGAGCGGACGGACCATACGCACTAAAGGAAATATTTTCGTCTCCAACTGTATATATAGCGACTAACCACCACCGATATTATTCCCTCACAACTGCGCACATTACAATACCTGCCGAAGTCGTGTATAAAAATTACAGGTCAAAGATAATGTGGGGTAGTCCGTTCGATGAATGATGTTTTCAACGATAGGATAAAAAGGTGGATAACGAACACACGAACTTCTACACCAACCATTACAATGGTGCCCGTATAAATAGGTACGAACGCCAGGACGAGGAGTAATTCCTGTGCGAAAGGTTAATTATACCAACCACGAGAGAGGATGGATGAATAAAGAAGAGGCGAGACTTACGCGGATTTAATATCAGATCGACGATAGAAAAACACATACATTTTAAAATACGTCACTTTGGACTTTCCTTCTTCTTCGAAACCATGCATTAAACACTCACGAGAGTATTCAAGGTTGTATACGTGACCAGGAAAACAAGGGAAAATTGTGCGCCTCCCTTCGAACCTAAAATTCTCTATCAAGACACATATACAGTAAAAAGTGTTAACATACATGATTAGAATGAGAAAGATTCTCCGACAAAATTATCTCCCTCGATAGTAATATTTTATACCACTATAATACTTCTCCCATTCTATCGGCTAGAAGATCAACACCGTCGACACCTATCCCGCCAAAAAGAGAGATAGAAAAAAAAAACACCATGAACAATTATTACACTCTTTCTCACCTAACTCGATCTAATCAAGTCGGCTACGAACACATAAACCACACCTCCTTGCCACGATCTCATATTGTGCTTCCGGTTAGATAGAGAAAGAAGAAAACCCATCCAACAATGTGTTCTACACATCTTCGGATACCGTCATTTCAACTTCGGTTCAACACGAAGTATATCAACTGATCGAATACGACGGACTCCGATGTTAAAAATTCTAACAGTATCAAAAGTATTTAAGACAAGATGAAAGCAATAAAAAAAAAATAATAAGAGAAACAGAGAGAGAACGAACAACACGACGACTCCAGACTCGAAACCAGTTCGAAACGCTGCGAGGGGCTAACCTCAGAAACGATAAATCCACCCTTCACCGTCCACCCCCAGCATATATAGTCAAACTATTATTCACTCAAAACTACTAACAAGCATTGAAATCGT
This sequence comes from Aspidiotus rigidus, assembly GCA_035079385.1. Lineage (NCBI taxonomy): Eukaryota > Metazoa > Arthropoda > Insecta > Hemiptera > Diaspididae > Aspidiotus > Aspidiotus rigidus. Next base: position 18,105,077 of record JAVHKY010000054.1, on the reverse strand, counting down.
TTCACTCCCGCCGTAAGAACACACCATTACAAAGATCATTCCATTCATGCGAACAGTGATTCCTAATACCGGACAGCCTCGTACACAATAACCCAACAGGTAAGTACACCTGAGAACGCATTCCGTACCGGCGTTAGCTGGCACTTGTTTATCGTATTATTTCCTTCGCAATTTTTTTCTTTTATCGCCTCGCTTCCTCTTTATCTTTGCTCGGATACTGCGCTCTTGGCTCCCGCGGCCGCTCTAGATAACGACTGCAAGCCGAGAACGAAATCGAACTTGACGCGCAATCGAGCTGAAAAAAAAAACTGGCTCCATATGAGAACGTTAATTAAATTTTATTGGCCCTTTACAATATTTATTAAAAAATACGCCGACAGTTAGTCAGGCTGCGAAATTACAATGAAGAAAAAACGCGCGATTACTACTCGTCTGGTTTACTGCGTGTTTATTTTTATATACTTCTCTTCGTTCGTAAGTCCACGAGCATTAATACGCGACATTAGCATTCCCCATAACCCATGCAGTACATCGATTAATGAAAAACGATAATAAATACACAGCACGTTGACTATGACAACCTTATGACCGTGCGAAACAAAAGAAACCGCAACAATTGCATACATCCATATTTCTTATCATATGATGACGAATAGTTGGCCTGATAAGGTGTCGAAACGAGTGCGATTGGAAAAATTTGAAACAATTTAAATCTCTTCCATCAGCGCATTCTAAAATTTCGATACACGAACAAGCGTACCGCGACCATCAGCAATTTTAAGACATCTTTTTACATTCCCTACGACGACTGGTCCCGAAATGTGAGAGCGCGAAAAATCTGTATTTTTGAACCACTACATACTTTCGGGCACGAAAGACATCCTTATATAAAGTGCCAAACGGAGGACGAGGCGAAGTGTGGCAGTCTGTATGAGACAAGGGTCTGCAAACAAGGCAACATAATCACCGAGCGCGGTACACACTTGCTCACCCTTCTTCCTAACCATATACACACAGCGCGCATATTTTGGAATGAATTCGTGTGTACGTGGGTAAAATATACAAGCCCGAGTCGATACCAACAATAATAACAGGTTTTCAAGTGCATCACGAAGAAAGACAAAGAAAAAATGAGCGCTCGACGATGAATGAGCAAAAAAGAAAGAGAGAAAATATACGCTAGCCCATATACACGAAGGGTAAAAGGAGGGGCGCATGTACACGGCCAAGATAGAATAGACTAACGCGCACACAGAAGTACAAATCATCTAGATAATTATTGTTACAGACAGGTGCGCTGAACCTGTTTCTAAAATAAAAATCAAACATTAAGCTCTAAAGGCAACGTGGACCACAAGGGAGAAGCCAACGAAACGACGTCCTCTTGTTTTCTTGTCATCTGAAACGCATCCTATTAAAATTATAATTCGAAAGAGGAAGAAAAACCTCCCCTCATCCAAAATCACCTGAATCTCGATCGCCTACCGAGATGGATCACTCTTTCCTCGTGTATCACCCTTGTTTATATAAGGGTGAATGTCCCAAAAATCGAATTCTCCGCTTTTTTTTCTTTTTCTTGAAAACGTGAAAAGGTACAATAAAAAACAGATTACTACACGAATTTATTTAATAGTTTACGAGACTTCTAGACCTCCTAGTTTTAAAATACCCGATTCATTTGAGAAGACACTGCGTAAATTGATACGGGGAAATTCGAACGGCCGAAAAAGTGTGCTTCTAGATAATTTATGAATTCTTAATTACGAGTGAATGACTGAGGCTCGTAGCTAATGTCCGACGCACCTCGCGAAACTAGATGGAAGATGCTGTTGCCGATCGAGGGCAGAAATACGTATCGACTTCCAAGGAACGATTCATTTTAATTAATAACTTGCCATTTTTTGCGAGTAAAACTGATTGGACTAAACGGGAATGTGGCTTCTCACGAAGAAAGAGTCTTTGGCGCCAAAATGCCATCAGTAAGATAGTTTTACGTCTTTGCACAAGTAGAACTAATCAAGAGAACTGCGCTACAGCTCTAACGCAACAGAAATGCTGCCCACCTCTGACTCCACGGCTACAAAGTTAGCTGAAATTATAATTTTTTAGTTCTGATATCAAAAGTCAGAAAAATTCACTTTCGATACCATCTTCTACAATGCTATCAGGAGCAATACTTCTTCTTTCTTCAAATACACAATCAAATGTAACAATCACCAATGATTTGCCACTTTTTTCACATGATAAATCTCTTCGACTTTTCCAGACGACCACATTTTTTCATATATATTTCAATTTTCTAAAAAGCCTGAGATAAAATCTTCATTTACCAACGAATTCTGTTCTATCCCGAAATTCCTGAAATCCCCTGTATTTTCCCTGTCAGACCAAATTCCCTGACTTTTCCTTGGTTTCCCCGAACGGACCACCTCGAATTGAATAGAAAATAAGGAAGCACCAATACTTTTCGATGTAATAAATACTGTACTTCGATATAATAAAAAAAAACTCGGCTCGGGAAAAAAAAAAAAAAAAAAAAGATGTGATTCTTTTTAAGGAGAGGATAAGGTGACAAAAGTTTTCATTTCCTAATTTTGATTTTTTCCCCCTTGAAGAAAATACTACATGAGCTCATTTCGTTATTTCAATCAAATACCGGCAGTTACCTTAAAGTTAACTGCGTCTTCCATAGATTTTGTACACATAAGATCAACCTTGGATCTTCCTGATACTGTAAATGAAAAAATCTGTAATCCAGTAAATATCTATCATTTTGGAGCAAACATTTTGACGCTATTAATTTGGACATGAGTGGAAATTGAATAATTCCGGTTCACGAAAGAGGAATAGAAAAAAAAAGTTTCAGGAGCTCTAGCCTTAAATCTAAGATCATGAAAATGTCCGAGGCTCCTCGACGACGACTGCCCACGTCTCATATATCGAAATTCTTTCCCAATCCCCCCCCCCCCCTCCTCATACATAATAAATAGCTCGGAAGTTGAAAACTGATTCTTGTAAAGCTCTAATCAAGTCCAAAGAATGACATCTCTAAACGGGCTGAGTCCACTCCCTTAGACTAAAATATACCAATACCAGGCAAGCAGTCAATCCACCAGGCTAACTGATCCCTCAATCTAGGGAATACTAATATCGTCTACTGGACCAGAACGCTCTGAATGATCGAATTTCCAAGAACATGCTTACTCTATGTCGTCACCAGACGGACTAGGATCCTTAGCCTAATGTATACCAGTAGTGTATACCAGTATTAAACTAACAATTACTGTATCAGAATAAAAAAAATTTGATATAAGTATTGGCCTCTCAGAAAGAAATGATAGCGACGGAGCTTTTCTAATTCACGAGCTGGTTGCTATTGAGAAAAAAACAGTACAGGGTGTCCACTTTTTCTCTGAAATGAAATTCCCTGACTTTTACAAGTTTTTACAGACCATAATCTCCACTGAAAAGCAAGAAAAAAAAAAAGAAGAGGAAAAACTTCCTAGCTTGAACTTTTTTTGACGAATCTCAAGAAATTCCCTGACTTTGGGTAAAATTTCCAAAATTCCCAGACTTTTCCCTGACTTTTCCAGGTCTCACAAAATTCCCTGACTTCTAGATTTTCCAGACAAGTGGACACCCTGACAGTACTCTCTACGACACAGGACTGGAACTGTGCCAACTTAGGAGGGGTAGGACTTATGCTAACTCTTTCCGCTCAACATAAATCCATATGCTCAGTTTACTAGACCATGAAGTTTTGAAATATAATCCTGGTCTCAAGGCCACGCCCATTCTATGACGTTACTAGGGGCTTGAAAAACTTGATTTAGAAAATTTTGACAGATATCTTTAGGCTGGCGGTCAGTCGAAAATTTGCGAAACGCTTCACTTCACCAATGATGTCATCAATCACCTTGACCTAATTTAAAAATTGAACATTTGTGACCTTGACCTATTTTCGGGAGAGCTACTAAGCTAACTCAGGTTTAAATTCAATGTTTATACCAAGTTTGAAACATCAGTGGAGGGGGTCCGTCCAATGAAGTCATAAAATAGGCATCTTCGGGCCCTCGAGCCTATGGCGAGGTAGGCACAGCTCCGGTAACGCCGAAAGGTACAAGACAGAGTTGATCCAATGTTTTTCCATGAAACGCAGAAATCATCTTTTCGTTTTGCCCCTACCTTCGGAGATACAACGTGAGGGTCGTTAGAATTCCTAAACTACGTAGTAATTATACTAGAAAGTAGACTAACGGACATGGTCTGCCCGGTGACGTCTTGGAGTGAACATATTCTACAGCTCGATCGTAGGCCAGTCCGGGTACAGTCCCGGAAACGCTCAAAGACACAAGGACGGTCCTATATTTTTTCACTATGTGGTAAAATCATTCCATTTTGTACTGTCCCAGCCCTCAGAGGTCATTCGAGTTCCTGAACCCTTCCTCTTTGCTGATTGATGAAGCGTCAAAAATTTACTTCCCATTTTCGCTAAGCGAGTAAAAAAAAAATTCAAACCAGAAGACCTACGCTAATCGGTTTTACAATAACCACCTCTATCAAGATCGCATCTACCCTCCCTGGTTAATCAAATTGATGACAGACTTTTACCTAAACCCCAACTGGGGAGAAACTAGAAAAATTAAGAGCTCGGATTGTGAAAGAAGGACTAGGAAGAATTTCAAGTTATTAATTATTTAGAGAAAGAGGACTTGCAAACATCCCAACTCAATCATCAACTCAAAATATCCGCATCAAAATAAACGGTTTCCTCAGTAGATCACCAATTTTTGCAGCTGGTTCGCTGAAAAGTACTTGTTCTTGGGCTCATCGGCACCTTTCTCTACCAGAATTCCGCACCGGGTCACATTGTTCACTAAATTTTGCACCAGTTACACGTATCATATTTTTACTACCTCCATTCGTCCATCAGTGGGAAGAAAAATTCGGTGCGTTAACACCTCCTTGCTCACTTATACACAGAACAAATTCAATGCAATGCGGTCTCCATTCAAAAATTTGAGGCAACGTAGCAGAGAGAAAGGCAAAAATGTTATACATGAATGAAGAAGAATACTCGTCTCTCGAACATTGTACTAAATTGCCAAAAATTTATCACGCTCGTTCTCGAATGCTAATGTTGAAAAATTGATAAAGCTATTGTACGATGCGTGGTTGTCTCAAGAATTTGTTTCAATAATTTGTCAAATGTTTTATCTTCGCTCGGCGAATTTGTCAGCTGGTATATACGCTCTTCAGACTTACCGCCGATTACATTCGTAATGACTTCGTTTTCTGACGCGCATTTTTGGCACGTATAAACCCAAGTTCGAAACTCGGTTATAGATGCGAGTTCATTATTTTTGGGCGGAAACGCGTGCGAACGAATACGAAATTAAGGTTCTCCGCAACGAGAGGTACAAAAATCCTATCATCCTTTTCATTGCTTAAATTCCTGTATAGCCATCGTGATTTGAAATAGTGCACGTCCACGCGCCGTCCAGAGTGATCGGTGGTCAGTAACGATACGGAAATTATACGGTCCGATAATCGCCCGCCGAGATCGCGGTAGTCGCGATATATACGATGGAGCGTTCGAAAAAATACTAGTAATTGTTTGAAGATGAAGTTGGACAAAAAAAATGAATAAATACAGACGAAAGAGAGGGTGTGCATCGGAGTGAGATAAAAAGAGAAAAATATTATTATGTATATATTTATTTATAGGCGCGTTATTACGCATGCAGCGCTGTCTGTGATACAAATACACGCACACACATACACGTTTTGTGAAGTCGAGCCGGCGTTATTTGTATAATATTAATTTCTGGCGGAGTGTTCTAATTGATAGTTAAGAACGCTCTTTAATTACGGCGTTAGTACGGTAAAATTACGTCGTCATTGTCGTTGAAACGGCGACATGGTGTAAGTGTAGAAAAGCGACCGCGTCAGTTGGGGGCAATTACTAGAATAACGCCTATTTCCTGTTCGTCTTCTTCGTGGTTATCATTCCTCATAATACATTTGGTGTGTTTGCGGAAGAATTAAAATAAACCGATCGTGTTTTCTTCATTTATTTATTTTGTTGCACGCGAGAATGGAATTTCGATATCAAGATATTGTGCACGAAATCAATGTTAATATGGTATCAGATCGAAGAATGAGACCCCAGCGGTACCCGACTTAGATTAGTGGGAAGAGACCTTTGCGACTACATGTATAATTGGATCAATGTTTAGCTGTTGGACACCGTCTCACATGGTACTAGGATCTGTTTTAGGGCTCCTTTCTAACTCATCTTTGGAATCTCCACGAATACTGAAAAAGAAATCTTCCATTCTAATGGCGTCTGGTACATAGAGTAAATATGTGCCAGAGCTAGGAACATCTAGCAATCGTACATGAAATCAAAGTTTATATTTAAGGCAAACTGAGGAAAAACGTCCAGCGGTACGGCTCAAATTAAGACACCTCTTCGATTATATGTAAATGGATCAATGTTCAGCTGTAGGACACCTCCTTACATGGTACTATAGGGTCGTTATTATGGTTCCTTTCTAACTCATCCTTGGAATCTCCACGAATACTGGGAAAGAAAATCTTCCATGGCATTGTAATGGCGTCTGGTACATACAGTACATTTGTGCCAGGGCTAGAACCATTTTGAAACCGTACGTGAAATCAAAGTTTATATGCAAGCCAAACTGAGGAAAAAGACCTAGCGGTACGACTCAAATGAAGACACCTCTTCGATTAGATGTAATTGGATCAATGTTTACCAGTAGAACATCTTCTTACACGATACTAGGGTCTGTTTTATGGCTCTCTTCTGACAACTTGTTAGCTTCACTCATCCTTAGAATCTCCTTGAAGAGTTCGGGATAATATTCAGGAGGGGGTAGTTAGTAGATGAGAATACAAGCGAAAAATTTGGTCACCTCGTCGGGATCCGAACCCCCTCCCGAGGATACCTTCTATTCTAATGATATGTGCTTGGGTTGGAACTCTAGAGAGTTCTAATCGCTTAAATATGCGAAAGCAATATAAATTTACATGACCCTCCCTTCAAAATGGCCAACATTTGCTCGGTATCTTCAAAAAAACCAATCAACACCGATTCATTAATAGATGATTCTTTATTTCTCCCACAAGCACGCAGCCTTTCGCTCGAAACGTTCATCGACTGATATGTACATCTCTCGTCCCTTGCCTCAGCTTTTCAGATATAATTAGCCACTTCATACTAGAAGGATCACCAATGAACCCAGAAGTTGGATTATTTCTCAGGCTCTAGCTACTGTGAATCCACCGGTGTATCTTCTTCAAGTTCTTCCTAAACCTTTAAACTCACAATTTTAATCATGGTTCGATCTTGATACCGTTGGTCGGAATTACCTACAACATGGATTGCCGTTGCTCTTCAGGACAGAAGTATGCTCAAACTAATTACCAAAGTGCATTATAAGACCAGTTCACACATTCACATCGATAAATGGTCTGCCTATATAGATGCTTGAGGAACGAAGGCTACAAACATGACAGTCAAGCACTAGAAAAATTATATCAAGTGTTTTCACTGGTGCCCATACTCGAGGGATAGAGAGATCGTGGCTGAGTACCAAAATTAATGACAGGCATCCCTCGCAATCGCATCTTAACGCATTCTGTTGGAAAGTTTGGCATCAGAGAAAAGATATTTTTCTTGCTCCTCTAGAAGGGAGAAGTACCTATGAACAAGTATGATGTATTACTGCTCTTCAAATTATGACGACTCCTGTTTTTGAGCAACAAAACTTCTTCGCTGCCTTATAAAGCATCCTGGGTAACTCTAAATGAAGTGGATTTCTTTGTACTAAGGTAGATCACATAATAAAACTGAAATTGCCTCGGTAGATCGGCACCATTAAGTACAGATTACCCTACTTAGAATTCTTCCGTGAGTTTAGGAGGGGAAAGGGTCAAGCCAAGTCTCACCAGATCTCGCTAATGAGAAATCGCTTCGTCTAACTGATTGATGCCTCCAAACATCGAAGTCAGTAAATCCCAAATCGACAATTTTACGTAGGAAGTATTGCTCCAGAAGAATGGACTATTAACGATAAGAATATCGGGACGGTTAAACTGAAATAAAAAAGTCATTAAAAAATTACAATAGAGCGACTGATAAGGAAATCACCCGATGCATTGAAAAATATTGAAAATTTGGCTATGTAAATATTTTGATACGTACAATTACCTTTCATATAGAGGAAAGAGAAACATGTTATAAATTTTCGTTCTACACAATCATCGTTTTCCCACTATACAAACTTTGTAGATAAGAAATACGATGTGCGTAAATAAGCGAAAAAAAAAGAGAAGAAAATAAACATTCTTAGCGAATTACTTTCCCGATTGGCTCAAGAGTAAGCAGAGAGATAGTGAAATGAAACTCTCGCAAGTTTGGCGCGACATAAAACCTGTTTCAATTCAGTCATCTAACTTCTGGGCATAAATCCGACTACTAAAGTTCTATTTCGATATGACATCATCATCTTACTCTACATGACTACAGATAAAATACCAGTGAATTGAGAGAACGATGTTGGATAGGTCAACCGATCAGAACTCGAAGGCCGACAGCTGAATTTCTACTACTGAGAGCCACGCTGAAGGCCAGCAAGTGACTGAGGATGAGAAAAGGGACTTGAGTAGGCAAAGACATCGATTTTTCCTAACTGCATCACGTGAAAAAGTGTGAAAAATTGCGAAATGAAGAGTCATAAATAAGAAAATTGATTTTTGGCTTACTAAGTTTCCCTTTCTCATCGTCGTTCATCTTCATTTGAACCTTCCTTGCTCCTTAGCCGAAATAACTATAACGAGCCAAATTTTTGTAATTTTTTTTTAGCTTTCAAACCCACGTTGAAACTCGAACAAATAACAAAGAAAGATTGGTTCCGGTTCAGTTCAGTCGTTCAGCATACCAGCGATAAGAATGAACACACACTTAAGACTAGGTATCTTCCATAATGAAAACAAAGCCCCAATTCTCCCGATCGTTTCATCTGAGATTACATTGATTCGCTGATAATCAGCTAAATTAAGCCGAAAGCTAGCTAAATTCTCCCAAAAGCCAAAAGTCGAAATCCAAATTTTTCAATTTCGTAAGTTTGTACCGAAGCTGAAATTTTCGGCTGCAATACTTTGCTTCAAAACTTGTGATAATAATTCGATGGTGCGCAATCTTCTCCACTAGGATTCTCGTCTGATTATTCTTCGCTCATCTCTTCCAATTTTTCGCACAAACTACACGACTTACAAATTAGTTTTAAAAAGCATGAATTTACTCACTAAAGGCGGAACTGAGATCAGATCTAGTTGCAGCGCTCCCTGATTTCTCCTGAAAAATAAAAATACAAAAACACATGAGTTTTCTACACATTTTACGCAGTACATCAATAAAAACTGGGGGAAATGATTCATGGCGGGTTGAAAAATGACTATAGGATTTTGATTTTCTAATTCTAACAAGTAGCTAGAAACAATAGTAGTCAACTAAACAATTTACTACTGAAATCGAGTCACAATGTTTAAACGTTTCTCGAGATTTTTCAAAGATTTCAACTTTTGTTCTTCCTTGATCCGTCTCTTTCCTTGTAAATCGTGAGAATATGAAAAATCATAAATTCACACAAATGAAATCAACGAAACCAATTCGTGAAGTCAAAAATATCCCATGAATTACGGTCGAAGATAATATACAAAAGCGACATAAAAAATTGGATAATCGCCAGTAGGAAATACGAAATATACGTGACGTGAACCCAAAGAAAAAAAAATCCTCATTTCCGCGATTAAAAGTTCTTCTCGATAGGCACGTACTAAATCATCGCCGAGACGCTGTCTCAGAAGCGCTATTTTGTCTCCCTATTTTGGGCTTTAGATGCCAATCAAATGTCATCAACCACTACAGCTTCTAACTGTCACTTGGATCAGGGTGATTCATAAAAATCTGACCTCCCAACAAAAATCTTTCGCGTTCTCGTAAGTAACATAGGCTTTGCTTTACTCACAAAACCACACGCTAATTTCCGCAAGTACACCTCATGTTTCTTCCTAATCTTCTTGGGCCAAGAGTGATCTGTAAGAGCTGTCATCTATATGAGAAGTAAAAATGTCAATTCAAATTATCCTGGAACATACAGTCAAGGTTTGGAGCGAACGTTTCGATCGAACATCCTCCAGCACTCAATCATCACACTTGTAACTCAAGAGAGCCGTCGTAAACGGTTGACGACATCCATATCGAATGTTTTCACCCCAAGAAAAAGAAAAATTGAGGAACGTCTTCTAATAGCTTTTCTAAAACAAATCGTCTGCCTCGAACGTTTCTCGCTAGATTCACATGCGTTAAAATCTTATCTCGAAATTCCTCAACGTCTCACGAGCGAATTATTCTCTCCTGAGCCTGCACTTCGATTCTCAGAACTCCCAAAAAGATGTTATCGTTTTCTAGTAAACAAAAAAGTTCCTTTATGCAGGAGTGTAATACCGCGTATCGATAAGAATTACCGATTCGATATTTGAGAGATTACTTTGTACACACACGTAAATTATACGTATCAAATATTCGCCCGTCTTCAACGACGACAACGGTACGACATATCTCCACAATTGTAAAATGTAAATATTTATTTCGGGCATAATTATGAGTGAAATTAAATTCGTAAATGCATTACATAATCGAGGAATAAGACTCAAACGCACACGAGAATTAATAAGTGAGATCGCGAAATGATAAGCGTATAATAAAATTTTTTTCATTAACACGCAAGAAAGTGCGCAGTAAGGCGAGAATATCATCACCGAGTAACCGAAATTCGAACGACAAGACCCAATAGAGAATTATCTCTTGATCAGTCGCCACTGTCATCAAAATCACAGAAACGGGGGAAAATGTGAAAAAAATTCAGACTACAGGGTCACATTAGTATCGTTCTATTCTACACTCGAGAAATACATTATCACTCGTACGCGTCAAAAACCCTCCTAAGAGTGATGATGCTCTAACCCTTCTAAGGGCACTGCTGTCCAATCATTGTTCTCCAGCATTCGCTTTCTACCTAGAGCTTTCACTAGCGAACAGCTCCTCAAACCTTATACCAAAATCGTGCACAAGGCAAAATCATAAAAACTTTTCAACATCGCGCTCGAGACATTAAAAGATCGAACGAGTAATAATAATAAAAAAAAAAGTACAGCTTCCAGACTATACCAGAATAAAACACGAGGAAGGTCGAGGAGAAACGTTGTTAACTTCCAGTCCAGACGATCACAGCAACAGTTAAAAAGTTCCAACAGAAATTGATTTTGTGTGAGTTACAGTTTGCCTAATACCGGTAACGACCGTATCTTAAAATTTTTAGCATGTGATTTCGTAGAATTATACGCAGCATACCCACCGACTGACTGGGCAAGAAACTAAAAAGAACACAACACATTGGCACGTTTACTACCTATTTGGTACGCATTGAAAATATCGTGACGAAAATAAAGACGATACTAAAATAAAATGAACGAGAAAAAAGCGCAGAAAAAATAAGTCGTAATTCACTTAAGTTTTTTCTTCTTCAACGGATTTTTATATGTAATTATTTCAGACAGCGAAAAAGAGGTAATAATGAACCCCGAGTATAGGTATATAAATATCAGCTGCGAACGTTACAATGTCCCAATCATATACGATTTATTCGCCCAACATATTATACTCGAGGAACAGAGGGAAAAAAAGTAAGAAAATCAGCCGATACTAATTTAAATAGTCCACAGTCGGAACCTGTAATTTTTTACGATTATACAGATTATTTATTATGTAATAGCGCACAATTATCTTGGGTAATAAAATCTTGTAAGCTGGACGGACACCGGAACACATACTAATATCGCCACAACTTCAACTGTATTCATTATGAGCAGGCGTGCACAACTCACATAAATACGGATGAACCCACAGATATAGGCACAATACATAGTACGTGTAAATAAGGTGTATCTCCCATAAGACAGTACAGAGCGGAAAATCTATTCGATTAATAAATTATCTTAAATATACAATAGTAACGTATTATGGTGTAGAATACTAAGAGAAAATCTAATTGTTTATGTTGATTTGCTAGCCTACCCATTCCATTTTCTTGTCAGATAGAAATTTTTTGTCGACAGGACACGTTGCACAAAAGAATTGACTACACAAACGGTGCCAACAAAATTGAAAATATTCTCATAACACTAGGCAACAATAAAAAAATTGTGGAAAATTGCTGAAGTGAGATAGGTTGTATCTAGAAGTATTTTTTGCGCTGATTCCAGAACCGTTTTCCGTTTTTCGGTAGGAGGTCGCGTTTTCTCGTTATCACTCTGTTTAGTTGCCGCGCCTCGTCGCGAAACGAAGCGTTTCTTATCGAGCGTTGATATTGCTATCGTTGATTGAAGCTCGATAAAGAACGCTTCGTCTCGCGACGATGCGCGGCAACTAAACAAAGTGATAACGAGAAAACGCGACCTCCTATCAAAAAACGGAAAACGGTTCTGAATCAGCGCAAAAAATACTTCTACATACAACCTATCTCACTTCAGCAAATTTCATAAAATTTTTAGTTGTTGTCTAGTGTAATTGTAAAGCTGCGAGAAAAGATGAAAATCCTCCTCAACTAGAATAGATAAAATGTCACTGCATCCGCCAAAAGAAAATACTTCGGCGTGAGCTTGATGTATGGGACTTGACAGGGATTTTGCCAACTTGGTATCTATTTGAATGAACTTGACTCAACTTTCAGCCGTAGGACAAGGAGACAAAAAAGCAAAGAAACGCTAGCGTCAAATGCAGACTGTAAAATAGAAACATAAATTTTCTTTTTCCAACGAAAACTTTGTGGTATTTGAGTCATTCCATAACAATGATCTTGGCGAGTTATGAAAATTTTGGATCTCAATAGTTAAAATTTAAAATTAAGAACTTTACCAACTATTCTTAGCCCCTTAATGCAATCGCGATAGGAATGCTAGGCATAAAGTTGCAAAGCGTAAGAAATACATTGAAATACAAACTGATTACGAGATGTTGGAAAAATAAAAGGTTGTATCATTGAAAGATGGAGAGCCTTGTAAGTAAACGTGAACATACTGAAGTACCTTCATGAACTCATAAGAACGAAGAAGAGTTCCTAACTTTTAATGGATTCGGAACACACATGAAAATGTAGGTCTGTCTGCAAAACGTTCCAAAATATTAGAACTATTGACAAGCGACTCTTTTGCAGCTGAATAAACCCTCATCATACCATATTTTTCATATACCAAGAATGACAATACAAGAGCCTCCTTTCTTCTTCACAAAAATCACAAACGGACATAATAAATTATGAATCTCCTAATCACTCCATTTCCTATAATCAACCAATAACCAAGTTGGAACTCGTTACATCCATTCATAAGAACCTTGAAAATGTATCCACCAGACAATATCCTTGCGGCCATGCTAAAAAATGTACACCCTAACGCCATTATTTACTTATCTTCTCTCGTTATTCAACACCATATTAACAGAAGCAATTCACCCCAGTAATTGGAAACTAGCCCACATCCTCCCTCTCTTAATACCTAACATAGATCCATCATTACCAGAATCCTATCGACCCATCGCTATCACCAGCGCATTAGGCAAACTTTACGACTTTTATGTTTTCTAGATCAGAACAATTCACTATCACCCCTGGAATATGAGTTCAGAAAAGGACTCAACTTTATTCAGGCTTTCGCAGACCTTCAAAATCAAATTGAATAAACTTTTCTCTCCAATACACAATATTTTTTGAATTTTTTCAACAAATGTATCCACGAGTCCGGAGACGATCGCGATAAATGACCTTCCATAAAATACCAACTACCAACTTCCCCAAGGAAGTTCAAGCTATATTTACCGAAATTTTTCAGAATAATTTTAGTTCATTATCCACACAATAAAGTGATCTAAATAAGTGAATCTAAACGATTTTTTGCACATTTAAAAGCCAATCAAACAACAAACAAACGAGCTATCGAGAAAAGAATATCCTTCTAACGATGAAGATACTTCTAAAGCCATTTTGAATGGGCTGATGGACAGCGTTCAAGTTTATGACCCTGATTTTTGTGACCTTAAATAACGAATGACTATATAGGCGAAGTGTTGCTTTAACTGTAACACAAGGGCAAAGATCATAATGAACATAATTTAAAATGAAAAATAATCAACTCAAGAAACCTGCGATAAGTATTAACAATCTCAAAGATTTTCAGCGTTCCCTCGTCAACTTCTAGTCAAATATTAAGAAATTCTTCATTTTTGATTAGGAACACGGTAATCGCAAATTTTCATATCATTCTTATTGGATCAACGATAGGTAGTTATGCGAACGACTGTCTGACGATCACAGAAACCTGGGCTGTCAGTATTTGACGTGACACATTTCTCTCAGAACAGAGCAACTGGAAGCCGCTTTCTGATGGCGAATTCCGGCCCATCCGGAGGCGGGAAAGGAATTTCACATTTTACAACAAACTTTACATTGAATTTAATAAATTTGCACTTTCTCGGGAGAAAATGATTCGCGAAAGACAATTTTCAAACACAAACGACGACGGCCATAAACTGAAAAAAAAAAAAGAAGAACGAGAAAAAAATCGTATTCCAGGACGACACAACTATGAAAAAAGATGGAGAAAAATGTAAACCTCGATACGTTGACGTCTTTTTTACGATCACAAATCACCAACAAAAATATTGTGTACGAAATTTCGCGAACGTACAATAATGTAAGTTCGCGAAAACTTCGTATTTTTTCCCAATAATAAACCGTCGAATAAATATTTATTTGTAAAACCGTAATTGAAATGAAACTCACTTCATCTGATTTCATCTCTCAGAATCTTACCACAGGCATTATGATAAATGACTAAATTCGCACAGTTTACGATGCAGAATGAACAATACTTCCTTGCGAATACAACGACGAGTGCATCGGTCCACTCTCACAAATGGCTCTAAATTATAGTAGGAAATATGTCGATCCATCAAGATCTCACGGTGTTGATTTGTAATTGAAGTATTTGTACCTAAAAAATTTCAATTGAAGTGTCTAAATATACGAGTCGGCGATTAAGCAAATTGGATCTTGTGACCAGGGTTGGACACGAATCGAATCGGGGATCAAAAATTGACGACCCGTGATCCGTATTCGGATCAATTTCTTCATTTGTGGTTGATTTGATCCGAATCATTTGCATTGATCGGCGCGGATCGCGGTTTTTCTCGCTCCATTGCAATCTGCCGCAAAGAAAATAATTGACGTACATCACGAATCTCAATTTGCAGAAATGAGCTTAGAGAAATATTTTTCCTCAAAGTTGCGATTCGTGATTCACAGCCCTTCAAATCAGAGATTGAGAAATTAGAATTTAAAAATTTGAAGACACACATTTTTCCACGCTTGCGGATCGCGGATTATGAATCAATGATTCGCGGATTACGGATCAAAAGCTCTGATCCGTAGCAGTTGATTGATCCGTTGGGTTGTGAAAAAATGTTACTGTGATCCGTGATCTGGATCGTTTCCAATGCACGATTACTGATCCACTATGAGACCGATGATTTGCGATCCGTGCCCAGCTCTGCTTGTGAATTGATGTGGCATAGGATCGCGTAAGAAAGTGACGTCACAGACAGTACAATAAGAATGGAATTTCACCTACGTATTTCCTCGACTAGTTATCACCGACAAAGCCAAATCATAAACAAAATGCAGTACTATTCACCAATTGGTGAATTTACTCATCAATACGTTGGATTCGAATGTTACTTTATCAATATACGATGTACTTGAGAGCTGGTTGACTTAAACGCACATGAGACTATGCATGACGGTGTAGAGCCTCAAACATTTCCTTTTCATGAGTCGAGTGCATCAGAATTCATCTCGGTACACAATTGAAGATTGTCAGGAAACATGACGATTTCTTCTCGGGACCTCCTCAATTGTAACCGATCTTCGTGGACTCCTTTGGTATCTTTATCAAAGACAGGATAATGATATTCGCGTTCTATAGTCTAACAGGAGCAGTATTCTTCTTTTCGGTTCTTGATCGAGAGGCAGGGCTTCTCAACCAAACTTTCTTATATTTATACTGAGATTCTCGATTAATAATTACACAACTCAACAAAGTAAAATTTTTCTAAGCGATCAAGAACAAGAATATCCGATTGTGAAAGTATTTTTCACGCTGAATTCGATGCCGTTATTCGTTTTTCGTGATACCCTCATTTTCTTCTGCAATCTTAACGTTTTGTTGCCGCGGCTCGTTGCGAAGCGCGACACACCTTTTCGTAATACTCCCTTTTAGTGTTCGATGCGCTTCGCAACGAGCCGCCACAACTAAACATCAAGATTACAGAAGATAACGAGGGAGTCACGGAAAACGAACAACGGCATCGAATTCAGCGTGAGAAATACACTCAGAATCGGATATTCTAGTTCTTGACCTCTTCGAAAAATCTCACTTTGTTGAGTTGTGTTATTGCTAATCACATTTATTAACATTTACTCGGCTTTCAATTGAAGGGAAATTACATTTCGTCGATTTCTATTAATGCTGTCTCCTGATAGACTTATGTTACAAGACTTTCAACAACCCCGATGCAAAGCAAGACCAAAAAAAGACGAGATGTGTTTGAAAACACCGCCAATTTACCTATAAGCGATAAGCTTCAATTGGAAGTCGCTGGCATGCTGGATTAAAACTTGAAATCTTGTTCAAAATGATCCTCACCCGCACTCGGGTTCCAAGATTTCTCAAAAAGAGAGTTCAGAATGGGGTTAGCGAATGATAAGTTCGTGCAACAAAAGTATATCCAATCTGTATTGGCAAACTAGAACAAGTTTTACTACGGATAGTTTAACACGTATATGCATAGATTTAGTTCTGTGAAATTATTGTGAGTCCAATGACTCACATGTCATAACCAGAAAGCGGATATTTTTTGAAGTCTCCAACGAGGTTGCGAAAAACCATTCAAACATCAAGCTGAGACGTCTTTTATAGCCACATAGCGCAGCATTTCAATGTTCTTTCTGTTCTAGACTTCACGATTTTTTCTAGGCACGACTCTGCCACCCCTCATCTTATATTTATACAAGTATCTGCTCAATATACGCTAGTATAAAAAACTATTTAATAGGAGCGTGTTTGGAGAAATCGTCATGTTTTTGTAGAAGCATACTCAATCCAGAGAGCATATGAAATGTTTATTGTTTGAGGAAGTCGAAACTTGAGTCCCAACTCGAAAACTAAGTCTCATTATCCTCACTATTTTTCCAAGCCCATCAATGACAACCATCCAAGTACTACTCCTTAGTACACCTATTCAGTTGAACAGCAGCCTTACCATTTGTATCTACAGCTCAAAAATAGAGAATTCATTCTCAAGTACCGAGGTTAAAGAAGTGGGAAATACAAGATAGATGGCTTTCTCAGAAGGATTTCCAAAGTCCTTAAAGAGCTCCGTTAAATTCAGTCTTCGGTATTTAAGTCCGCTTAGCAGGATAGGAATAGTGAACTCATCAAGACGGTTACAAATTACTTCGGGGTAAATGACTCCCCCAATTCAGCCACAACTTCCCAACACTAAGCCGGAAGACATACTAAGAAAGTATATTGAGTACTAGAAAAAGTGTATCAGACTATAATAATAGAGGACTATCTCGGACAGGGTTCCACTGTTCACTATTTCATCGACTTCTCTGTCGAGGTCCGAGCCAAAGTATTTATCAAATCTGAAATCTGTAATAATTCATGTTCAATGCTGTAGCTGGATGAGTACTCAGAATGCGAGAGCAGAAGCGAATAATAATAATGAAAAAAAAACTGGCACATTAAAAAGGTATGCACAAACAAAACGATAATAAATCATCCAGAATCGAACCAGCCCTTCTCGTTGTCATCATACGGAACGAGCGCGGGGAGAAAGCCACATACGGACAGACAGATTATAATGAGCATAAACTACGACCGTGTGCTCGCCGATTAATTAAAGGTAACATAGAAGACCCGATCGAAAGCGTTAATGCGTTGCGCCACTCGCTGTACATCAGATGACCTTGAACTTGGAACAATGCCCGGCAACACCGAGCACGGCGTTAATGTACTATACGAATGATAATAAAGAATCGTTAATTTTATACGACGACGGCCTTTTGTCATTACTCCTGATGATCGTAAAGTAGCCGATGGGTAATCAGCGAGCGAATGCGTCTCGACATTCGTGGTGAATATATGCGGTGTGATGTATACCAAAACCTCTGAGTATGTAGCTGTAGCATCAGTGGCAGGGCAGCAGCATCGTGCGGTTATACGGTAGTATTCTGGGGTACAGTAGATACAATACAACCGCGATAAACGAGCTCTACGGAGATACGGCGGTGATGGGAAGCGTATTATTATTACATACATACGTATAGCAGAACTCCAACAACTATAGACGATTCGAAGATCTGTCAAATACGTTTTACACGCAGATACAATTCGCGTTCCTCCCGCTCGCGCTCGCCTCCATCCAACCAAACCGCTGCCACTCGAGCCGCTAAACACGCGGCTCAACATTTAATTACGTTACGTTACGTAGAGTCGACGAATACGTACGGTAAATTGGTTTCATCAGGTCAAGTACATACCATCGAGTTGATGTTGATGAGCACGGTACTCTTCTATACATGCGTAAAGCACATCTTCCTTGACGATTCAACCATTAATAGACCTCCTCTACTACTACATGACTGACCGATTCGACACGACAATGAGGATGTAGTAGCGGAATAATCGGACGGTCGTATTGACACGTTTCATAGGCGACGACGAACTACTAAATTGATGGCGCAGGAAACGAGAGCGAATTAAAATTCTTACACAAAAAAACCAAATCGTATTGCCGCGTCCATTTGGAAGACGAAAATGGGAAAGAAAATCGCACGTACGAAGAAAGTAGCACGGAAAGGGTAAGTGAGTGTTCGTCGTAGGACTAGCTCTAGATTTCTCGAGATTGACGGTAGAGCAAAAAGTCATTTATAGTATCAGTCAATCTCCAAATCGAGTTTTTAGATCGCGTTGAGGAAAAGGAATCGTCAAAACCTAAGAAAAGAGTTCAAAATTTCTACACGATGGACCTGTGATCCACTGCACGAACGATCCGCGAGTATTATTGCAACCTAAAGCTTAGCGTACCAGAATCTTACATTACCTCACATCAGAGAATGAAATCCAGAGATTCTTGCATATTATTATATAAGCTGCTCTCATATATTGGATATCACCGGGCCAAGAATGAAAATCTGAAGAGTTCTTGTAAATCGACTCCTGTATACTGGACGTTCTTGCAATTGGATATGATTTTTCTCAAGAATGTGTTTGATTATTTATAAGATTGAAGTACCATTCGGTCGGTTCGTCAGAAACAAACTCTAATCCCAGAAAATTTGACACGTTAGAACTTGGGAACAAGAGCATCAACTGTTTCTTCGATTTTCAATACAGGAACCACTGCGTAAACTACCTGCGAGTTTATCGCAACCTAATGCTTCACGTGACCAATTCCCCGACTCCACCATATCTCAAAATGAAATTCAGGGAGTCTTGCATCTTATTAAATAAGCTGCTCTCTTATAATGGATACCATTAGACCGAGAATGAAAATCTGGTCCGTTTTCATAAATCGAGTCCTGCATACTGGGTTTTCTTGCTTCCGTTTGTGACCCTTCCCAAGAATATTTTTGCTTTTCTATATTGCAGTTTAAATAATGAATCGTCAAAAACAACCTCTATTCTTAGGGAGTTCAAAATTTTGATGCGTTAGGACTCACCACTGCGCAAACGAACTGCAAGTATCATACAGGGTTTCTACTGAAAGGAAATTCTGAACTTTTACTTGCCGTTTTTTGAAAGTAAGCGAGTTGACGAGCAAGAAAAAAAACCCTCACGGGTTCTTTGACGAAGTTAAACGAGGGGGGGCAGAGAACCTGTTTTATGAGGCACGTGGGATCTGAAAAATGTAGATTGTGACGTCACAAGGCTGACCTATGAAATCATCAAATTGTGACGTCACAGTCCCGGACTTTGTTGCTATACATAATGAGAGAGGAGCTCAAAAAAAACTGATCGACAACCTCATCAGATTTTGACATCACAAGGCTGACCTATGAAGTCATCAACTTGTGACGTCACATCCCTGGACTATGTCACTATACATAATAGGAGGTGAACTTGAAAAAACTGATGACGTCATCAGATTGTGACGTCAGAAGGTAAACATATGAAGTCATCAAATTGTGACGTCACAGTTCCGGACTTTAAAACTCTATATAATAGGAAGGGAACTTGAAAAAAAATGGATCTATGACGTCATCAGATTGTGACGTCACAAAGCTGACATATGACGTTATCAAACAATGACGTCACAGACCCCGCACACAAGGTATATATAATGGGAGAGGGACTTGGAAGTGCGCTTAGAACTTTTTGAAAATCCGAGCTTTGCCGGCTGCTCGGACAGCGAACGTTTTTTCCAAAAAACTCCCGATAAAAAAAGGTTCCCCGCAAAAAAAAGTCAAATTGGCTGAAAATACTGTTTCAACAGGCAACCTGTTTATCAGGGGGCGGGGGTCACTAAAAACGTCCGCCAACCGGCAAATCTCGGAGCTCGGCAATTTTCCAAGTCCCCTTTGGGGACGGGATCTGTAACGTTACAGCCTGACGACGTCATAGGTCAGCCTTGTGACGTCACAATCTGATGACGTCATCGATCAGGTTTTTTCAAGTTCCTATTGTATATAGTTTCAAAGTTCGGGCCTGTGACGACACAAACTACATTTTTCAGATCTCACGTGTTCCAAAAACAGGTTACCTGTCACCCTTTCGTTTAACTCCGTTAGAAAACCCATGAGTTTTTTTCGTTTTTCCCATTTTTACTCGACCGTTAATGAAGATACATACTTGACTTTTACTTGTTTACTTCACCTTTTATCAAATACTTGACTTTTACTTGATTTACTTGACTTACTTGACCGATAGACACATTGTCATAGCAACCTACGACTTGGCGAGACAGAACTCAAATACCTATCACCTTGAGAAGGAACCAACGAAGAAGGATAAAATCCAAGGAGTCTTACACATCTCAACTGCATGGAGCTGCTTTCTTACGCCAGGTATCTCCAGACCGAAAAGAAAAATCCGAGGAGCTCTTGAAGATTAACTTCTGTATATTTGACATCCTTGCGCTCGGGTATGACGACTTGTAAGACCAAAGTACCACTGTCTCCTCCAAATAGCAGTTTGAGCACACCGAATCGTCCACAAACAATCACTATTCTGAGAGAATTTTAAACGAATTTGGATACATAAAAATCGAGTTTTTCTCCAATTCATTACAGACACGGTTTTTTCTTTAGAGGGCCTGGAGGCATGAAATAGATACGGAGCTGAACAACTCGAGAAGTGTTGACTAGCCGATTTTCTCCTGGCCACAATTTATTCAAATGAAAGAATTTGAAATTTTAAGAAACGTTTATTTTCTCACAAACGCACTCCCTCGATCGGGAACCGGCTCTAAAGAGGGTAACTTGAAAATCTTCGGTCTCCGGTGCCACTCCCCCGAAATTTTTTCTTCTTTTCTGTCATTTTTGTGAACTTGGCACGGGGGAATTTTTCGATTTTCACGTATTCCATTAGGAGGGGGACTTGAAACAATTTCGACCTTTGAACCTACAAGGCAGGTAACATCGAAAATATGCGGCATTGGGCTCAGCGAAATCCCCATCTAGAGCTACGTACATCAGCAGGATAGCTTTCGTGGGCCCCCTTACCAAATTCTATAAAAGCTCTAAAAAAACTTTTTCAGCGACTGTAGGCTACCACCTTTCATTCATAATCTTCAAACTCCTGTGCAGGGCTCCTAAAATGCAAGGTCCCGGGCCAATGGACTTCCTCGATCCTTCCTAGATCGAACCCTGCAAGACAGGACTTGGAAAAATATGATTTCCGAGCTACATGTAAGCTTCAGCTTATCGTCATTTTATCGATTAGAACTCCAAGATAGGACATCAACTGACGACCTTTTATAGTATACCAAACCCTGCTACCCACATCACCTGCAATCTTGACTAGCTCTTGGAGGGATTTCTCAAATTTCCGTCCTCTGTATAAGAAGAGTTTGAAACTCGATCATATCACAGAATTTTTCCAAATCCCAAAAGTTTCAAGAGGGGGTAGTGCATTATTGACAATCTTCAGAATTCACAAGCAACGCGTCTTCGAAGTGAAGAAAATCAAACATTTTGCACGAAGTTACATACAGTATGTAGGCAACCCAAATACTTCGATCGTCATTATCGTACCAAGCAAGCGTTTCGCAAGAAGTCAATTTGCAATTAGATATTTTTATCACGTTTGTTTTCCTTTAAAGATAATTGCAAAAAGGTTTCATTGAGGCGACGGAGAAGAGAGGATCCGAGGTCGCGTCTCTCGATCGCATTGATAGAATATAGCCTACTTCACGAGTAAATCAAGTTTTATATGCTTTTATCAAAACACGCGGAATACATTTGTTTATCGGCTGCACTATGAAAAATGACATTACTTTCAAACGTTCCTACTTAGAATGCATCAAATAACGCTACAACTAAAATGAGTACTCCAGGACGTATACCTTAATCGATTCTTTCAATTCAGGGTTATCTTATCAATTATAGTAAGTCTCAGTATCAAAATTCTTTCAGCAGCGAAAAGTTCGCAAGAATGAGAGACTGCGCCCAACCACCATACACCTTTGAAATAAACCACAAGTCACCAATGAACGGGTAACCGAGGTTGAGGAAGAACTTTGCAATTGTTCTCGTCTGAATCTAGAAAGACGACGAGGTAGTTCACATTAGGATCACAATTACGCAGCGAAAAAAAAAATCATCTCATCAATCACTGCTCGGTGCAACGCCTTTTCTCGCTATCCACATCGCCAGCGAAATTCCTTCTATCTACGTATCTCTTTTCATAAATGCGCGCATGAGGCTGAATATGACAAAAAATTGAAAAATATTCGCCGGGGAAAAACACCATTATTTATCGCGGAAATATGTAACCATAATATGCGGTATATATGAACCAGTTTAAATCAATTTTATAAAACACGACTCCACGTACGGTAATAATTACTAGTTTGTAAACATAAGCCAACATGAATCTTGTAGGCGCAATACCTGCTGTATACTCGAGTCTTATAACGTACATGTGCTCAACTGTCGTCTTTCTAGTACTCATTTATTTTATTTACTATTTTACGTATACAAGAGTAGACTGTACACATAATGAGTACCGGTATCACGTCTACTACCGACTACGATTAGCATGCACCCAGTTATCAATGAAGTTTTTTTACTCGACTCATGTTCACACGAAAGCCGGCAACAATTACTTTTTAATTAACGGGAATCCTCATTCTAATTAATAGGGCAAAAATTATGCTTCTTTCCCATTCTTTGCTTCTTCTCGACTACAAAAACGTCAATACAGCGTTAACGAAGTAACAATGACGTCACATTCACCATAAATCAGTACCCTGTTTTCTTTTCTACTTAAAAAAAAAAAAAGATACTCAACGTGCATGCGGAATTATCTAAAACATCAAAATATTTCCTAAACAAAATAATAACACCGAAAAACAGATATTCGTGTGCGCCTTGCTGGTATACATTTTTAATTTTCAAAGAACGGCGAGATTAAAATACACCTCTCGACGCGACGTGTAGCTCATTAAAAAGTTATACGCTTAAATGTAAGGTTGCATCCTGCACAGGTAAATACCATATTGCTAAGCCATGACAGACAAGTAATTATCCTTGAACACAATTCAGCTAACAGCTAGCAGCACAAGACCGTAGGACCCCGCCATTGATGAATTTGTGGGGTCATAAATATGGAAAATTGTACAACCTGGAAGGCTGTACAAGCAAAACGACTTAACTCTACGAGTCTCGAAGATGATCGAACCGGAACGATTGAAAAGATGTGTCTGCAGAAAATCGTAAATCGTAATACGATAAAGTCAACAGCTGAAGTGATGGCATACGAATATCATCATCTCAGTAAAGTCTTCCGATTCGCACATTCAAATTTCGCGCATAATAAAGAAGCGTCTCGTAAAAATAAATAAAAGCGATCTGCGGGTGAAAAACTACTTCGACACTTTTTAATACCTCATTTCAAATCCTCAAAAACTCGATTTTAATTGTCATTCGCGTACGTGGAAAAATTTACAAGAGAGAGAGAGAGAGAAAAAGAAAAATTCGTAACGTAGTGGAAAGCGAGCAAAAAAAAAAGCTACAGGGCGAGGAAAAGAAACAGTTTGACGAAATAACGTCAGCCATCATTGACTTCCGTCAAAAAGAATTGCATCGAATTGCTATAAAAATAAGGTTCGATTATCAAATTTATTACTACGTATTATTCGATATTTAACGTGCTTATGAGGGTAATTTCGAAGTTGGATGAATATACCTGTACGTTAATTAATTTCTTTCTCAAGAGTATAAAATTGAGAATGTGAACTACATACAAATGAAGATTCCACATTGCAAATGCGCACCCGAAGAATAAATTATATAAATTCTACAAAAAAAAAGAAGATGGTTCCGCAACTCCAAAAATATCGTTCATCGTCGAAATGTCAAACCCTCCACGTCACGGCTCAAACATGGACAGTTCTTTGCGAATTTCTCGAGTCTGACATTCTCAGATAGAATAACAATGCAGCTTTTTTTTTTTACCTTATCGTTATCGAAATCGTTAACAGGTCTTTGTACAAGGTATACGTATTACAGTCGCAAATGGAAATATCATTGAAATGAAAAAGAAAAACAGATAACAATCGAAATGATCCTCGGGTGACTGCCAATTTGGAAATACGGAAATTTTTTGGCAATATGTTTCAAGTTCGCGGACCAGATAACGTCAATTTTTCGGTATTTTTGTTAAACATCGATCCGTGAAATCTCATTTATCTTTCCAACAACCCGTCGGATCATATTTCTGTTCCACACAAATGTTCGACGACCGCCCTCGTTAACATTATTATTCAAACGAACAAAAGTACAGTTTTATACCACGAAAAATCCGTGTCCGTATGGCAATGAAATTTCGATAAAAAAACAACAATTTCCACAGAGAGAACGCGCGGTGAAATTTTCAACTTCTATTTTCAAAAAGAGACGCACTCACCACTGAGGTAGATCGTCTTAGAACGGAACTTGTGGACCATTTACGAGACGGCACCCTCTTCCATCAATGCAAGGAAGGTAAAATTCTAGATAAATTAGAGGAAGTAGACATTGTTAGACACAAGCGCAATCTAACAAGTACAAATTGTTCGCTTACATTAATGAAACCATCTCACGCACATTCGTGTTATAATCAGCATCAATGAATCATGTGATTGCACAAAGACTGCACCGATTTTTTTCTCTGCGTTATCAGTATTTTTTTTTGTGGGTACTAGAGATGACTGGTGCGTTCCAACCAATCGAAACAGGTTCATAATAAAAATATTATTTTTGTACTCCCGTAAATTTTGTCAATTTCGAGCGCATAGGTGAGAATCATGGAAGAGGCGCGTGCGGATATAATTGCAATTTGAATCATCGTCGGAGAGGAGGCGGAGGTAGAGCGTAAAAGGTAATAGAAAAAATTCATAAGAAATGTAAATTACCGATAGACAAAAACTGGTGCTTCAGATGGCCACAAGTAAAGTAACGAAGCCGAGAATCAAAAAAAGAGAGCTTTTTGGCTGGTTTCAGCAAAGTGAGGTTACGGTCGTAGTAGGGGTTTTGAGTCAAAAACCCTAGATCTGCCCTTGTTGATAGATAGAAGTTCTATCGAACTCTGTTAGCTGAATTAGCTTAGCAAAGTTTTGTAAGCCAACATCAGCCCTGCGGTCGACCATACAAAATTATATTCAATCCCCGGCAGGGACTCCATGGTCCTCCTCAACTCTACTTACAACTTTATAAGACGAAGCGGTTGCATCAGTCCTACTCAAAAAGTTTCGAAAGGAGGTCCTCGTCGCATTTGTACAATTTTCAGTGAGTGATCTAGATCGCGAAATAAATAGCGTGCCAGACCTTGAAGTAACGAGAATCCTGAAGAAAACATGTAATCGAGCAAATCCTGACGGTATTAAACCAATAAAACGTCAAAAGACCTGAACAAACTGCATTCAGGGTTCCTGACCTGCCTGTTTAACGACCGCCCGAAATGGTCAGTCTTCTCTGAGGTTTGGAAGCATAGCCAATTGTTCGTCGCTCAAATGTGTAAAGGACACCCTCTCACGTCCGGAGCTTGTGGGCAATTACTCGCCTCAGCACTTTAGGTAAGACATTAAGAATGGCATCACTGATACCAATTATCGACCTCCAACTTGGCAGTTTCTGGTATGGTTTCAGGAGAAAGTATAGCTACAAAGATTGTATTCTCAAGTGGACTCATAGTATGGAAATTATGAAGGGACACTCTCTTTGATTGAAGTAGTGTCTCCTGATATTAAAGGTGTTTTCGATCATTTTTTTTTTTTGGCTCCGTATCATCAGCTAAGTAGCGGTGTTAGCGTTCAATGTCCCAGCATACCACCTCGGAATTGTTAAATCATACCTCTATTAGGTATATCGACAAGTAGACTGACTGGAAGGAGTGTTTTGGGTCCCTTGTCATGGAATGCTGGCTGTAACTACATCCTCAATTTGTTGACTCTGAAATAGAATTGTTAATATAGCTTTGCAGGTGACACCTCATCATAAATTTCTGTAGCCACCTCAACTGAACTCGAAAGACAGACTCAAACTATCAGCTCGGCAATTTTCAACTACAAGAAGATGGAAATTCTGGTAATTATTGGTCGTGGTGGAAAATCTTCAAGGCAAATGATAACATGTATTGGGCGAATCTCGGTGTGCAGTTCAATTACAAACTAACTTAGAGGTCACACTTGAAGAAAGTTGTCCGAAACTCCTGATGCCCAAAACAGTCGCAGTGACGCGAAACACCTTCACGCGGATACTTGATGGTACAATGGGTACAACTACATCAAGTATTCCCCGGCCATCTGTGTGAAGAAGTATTCCTACATGGTGGATAAGAAGCATCGTCTTATGCTACTCACTTGTGGTCGCAGGTCAGAACAGTTTCCTACATTCTAGCCACAGTCACAAAAGGTATCATGCAGGCCACAAGCCGTACGATAATGGACAGCCTGAAGAAAAAGTCAAGGTTGCTTGAAGCCAACCTCCTCCTCTCTTATACACAGGATGACGTCAATTTTCTCCGGGCTCGCCATTATTTCATGTGTATATCGCTGCTCAAGAAGAACATTAAGACGAAAGATCCAACGTGAGATCGGATACTTCATACGTAATGGGAATCTGATTGCGCATCCGCTCCAAAGTAAAGCTACTATCAATCAGAAGGTTGTCAAATAGAGGTCTTCCGTTGAAGGAGTAACTATTACCATCTTTTGCTACAGAATGGGAGAAGCCTCTGTATTACCTCCTGCGCTGGAAGCTGAGAAACAGTGGAACAGTCAGCGTCATTTTGGCTCAGCAGTCATGAATTCTTCGCCTCATAGCTACATAAAGTCTAGAGAAGTAGTTACGAAGTAGATGTGGTGCTGAAGAGGAAACCCTAAATCCCAGAATAAGCCTAGTATGTTAGGTCACGATTTCAGCTTAATTTAGTCTAGTGTGCTGCACTGCCCAAGTTAGGTTCACTCGCTCCTAGTTTAGTGTACGATACCAGACGAAAAGGCCGTGCGGACGCAAACTCGTAGGAATTAAGGCGAAGGTTCAGAGAAGACATAAAATTTCGATCACGGAGCTGTAGAGAGATCAGGAGGAGGACTCGTAAATAAGTCGACTTATGAGGGTAACTACAGCTAGATATATTCTAATTTGGAAGATTTAATTGAAGTTTCTCTTCATACGCGTCCTTCATGAAGCGATATTCTTCATTTTGTAAATTCCACAAACACCTTAATGATTCACATGGTTGAAAGGTAAACTGAGTCACCGGGATAACGTTCGAGACATTTCAGGCTCAATTAGGACCTTCGAGTCCTTGATTTCCCGTACAACTTTTCAAAATGGGTCTCAAAGTTCCGATTTACTACAGTTCGCTTCTAAAATTTTCTAACTTTGAAACGCTTTGCTCTAGAAAGTGTGGGAAAAGTTCAAGTTTGGCGGCCACATGAAAGAAAATATAAGCTACCCGCCACCGTATTTGCTTGTAAACACTCATTCTAGTGTATAATTTTGATAACAAGAAACTTCAAAAATGAAGAACGACCGATTCTACGAATGCTTCGTTTCAATAATAGAAGAATGATGTCCAAATTACCGGGCGATTTCTCTTGTGTCGCTGACAACTGTAAGATAATATCTTTACGTCTGCCGGATTTGAACTACATACCTAAAAATCAACTTCATCAAAAAGAGAAGGACGAATGAAAAAATATCATCAGGTAGGCAACAAATTACGCAGGAGATTATGATTTTCATTAGGTACTGTCCGATCTCGATTCTAAATGGGTACTTTGCCGTATACGAAGGAGCAACCGCATCATAGTCTCATCTCATTTCTATCTAATTCTTCCGGACAATATTTACGACTACATAAAATTTCAAGGCAAGTAAAAAGAATAACGATATTATATCACAACAAGATGACTGAATGCTGGACTGAAGATCGATAAGTTGAGACGCACTCCTCTGCTGCAGGGCATTGTAGAGCCTATATTCAATGATGAATAACGCTTTCCTTCCATCCCCGTATTTATCATGATTTTTGAATTGAACATAACACTCGAATCTCAAATAGATCAGTTACATTAATCTAGCTTACTTATTCTCAAACACGTATAAAAAATACCAGAAAATTTTACACTACAATAAAAAAAAATGTTTGAAATTTTTATTGGTACTAATAAAACTGACCTTATTGACAAAAACGAAGTACGTCGATAAACATGAGGAAGGTTTCCTCGTCGTGGCAAAAAAAAAAAAAAAAAAAGTAAACGGTATTAAAGATAACAAATATATTATACTTGGATAAAGAAGAGGAAGGAGAAAAAAAAGAGGGATTGTTTAGAAGGGCGAAAGAAAAAGGAAAGATGAAAAATGAAGACGGAATTAATTTTCAAGAGGCGCCTCTTTGTACAACCCTGTTCTACTCAACCTTACTAGGCCAAGAAGTAAAAACCATTTTTCGTAGTTGAATGGTTTCAGAAATCAAACCGGTGATTCTTGTCTGTCTCAGTACGGACAATAGTAACTCGAGAGAATTGTTCCACAACTACATCCACTATAATAGGACTGTCACTTGAAAGAGATATTTATTACTGAACGGACCTCTCGCAGAGACAGACTATTTCAAAAATGGGGATGAGAATCACAGAAGAGAGAAAAAACAATAGAAAAGCCAACACAGAGCAACAGAACTTCTTGGCAAATGAGGGACATGTGTATTCGCCAGGAAATCAAGATTAAAGGTTGTACCTAATGATTATTTGCTAGGTAAAGTGGCTCGATACCCTATCTAATGCTGATTACCGAGGATAGTAGGTGTACAAAAATGAAACTTTCTCCAACTTGTTTCCAATCTTATCAAAAAAATCGACGAAAAAGAGAAATTCTAAAAATTAATTTTGTATGGAACCTACAACATAAGAGGGTACAATGAAGGGCGGGACTTTCACGTTGAAAGCATTCCTCGTCAAACCGATAAGATCTTAGTAGGGGAAGTTGTACGGGTTTGCCAGGGCAGCGCGATGATTGACATTGATAAAATACGGAATTTAAGAGTTTTCAACTTTGATAACCTACAAAGGACAAGAACAACAAGCTGTATCTCACCAGGAGTCGGGCGGCATGGTTTATTGGCACATTCGAGCATAATCGCAAAACTCTTTAGTGACGCTTTAATTGAAAACATGCACTACTTCCGCTGTAAAAGGGTCACCGCACCCCTAAAAATAGTAGCAATTATTTATCGACTGTAACATGTGTACAGCACAGCGAAAAAAATTTTGTTCAAAAAATGAAACTCAATTTCAACATGCCGTCTCGATACACAAGCCACAATTCATTAAGACATTTGTTGGCGACATTATTTTAATGAGGTTCGTCCACTGTACTCGGTATATCTAATCGTACTTTGTAATACGAGGTCATTGTAGCTCACTTTGAACGTGGCTCGTTTTCGAGTAATCACTTCACAAAAATATCGATAAATTTTACAACGAAATTCCGAATCAACTTTTTAACAACGATGACAAGTCGGCAAAAATATTATTATTATTACTCGACGACCGCGCATCGAAAACAATAGACTTGATAATACATTCCCGTGATCAAGGGATTTTTGAAATTTTACCGCGGTCGTGTATAATTCCAACACTGACCGAGACCTTCGGAAGAATGAGCGACAAAATCTTTTCAGAGCGCATGGTCATATACGAACTTCAACATTGACCGAGGTCTAACGATGAAATTCTTTCCAAAAGACATTTTGTTAGCAGCCTGCGGATGCTGTGGAATTTCATACCTCCTCATTACCCCTCGAAAATAGAATAAACGATACAGCCCTTGCCAATCAAAATTACTGTATCAAAAAGAAGTCCAAAATGAAATGCAGATTGTTAGGTTTTATTCAACGCAGCGCCAGAGCAGAGGGAGGGGAAAAAAGAGAATATGTCAAGTCATGCACAGTGGGTAGACGGTACGCTCTCGGATGAATTAATCCTGGATCATTTTTGACGCGGACTCATTTAGCCTTATACTAGATGCGCATTTCACATTTTCCTCGAAAGAAACTACACGAAGAGTGCTTGTGCAAGAGTACAGCGACGCTGGCAAAGACACTTGAAACAATATTTCCATTGAAAAAGTCTTTCTCCTTTTCTCGACCGGAAACTACGAAACACAATAATATTGTACGAAAAATACGTCAAGTTTTACACGCCATAACTTATGAGTAGCATCATTAATGACTCTCCGTACATTGTCCTTCAAGTGAGCCTACGAGCGAACTTTTTCAGCGAGATATACTTTACCTACACTAAAAATAATTACTTAAGCACACATAACTAACCGAACAATTATTTTGCATATTATCAGCAAACCCTATTAAGATAAAAAAAATCGGTTCACTGCCTTCGAAGAACTTCCATAAAGTTTACGTGCATACGCCATCAGTCTCTTTCAAAGCTGACAGAAATCGAGTGCTATACATCGAGATACTCGATCGTTTGAACTTTTCGAATTGATCCATTCGCTACACCGTCACACACGCAAATTACCGCCAATCTATCGTATTAATGACAAAAAATGATAAGAGATCGGGCATAAATATTTTCATTAGTTCATTAGTACTAATGTCAACACTTGAGCCGTATCTCTAATCGAAGGAACCGACGCGACGATATGACAACAGCGTAATCTTCTTCGCAATATTTCTGAA
Source organism: Aspidiotus rigidus (assembly GCA_035079385.1). Taxonomy (NCBI): domain Eukaryota; kingdom Metazoa; phylum Arthropoda; class Insecta; order Hemiptera; family Diaspididae; genus Aspidiotus; species Aspidiotus rigidus. The sequence continues at coordinate 18,073,460 of JAVHKY010000054.1, read as the reverse complement.
AGTACGACAATAATACCCTTCGCAATTAGAACCATACTTACGAGGGAGGAGGAAGGAGGGGAGCTAGGAAGTGGACCGAAATTTGTACGACATGAATAATTTCAAAAATCGGAACAAAATAGACCACTCGCCCTATTCAAGGAAATTTCAAGGTGTTGGCTTTTTAACATGGATATATCTTTAGGCTGCGGGTCATTCTGAAATTTGCGTCACGAAAATGACGTCACAAGGACTCGGAAAATTTTGATCTCGTTGGCCCAACGACAGTCTCGATTAGACTAGGCTTGACATCGGCCTAGCGAACATTATTTTGTGATAGTCTCCTCTCAACTGATTCCTTCTCACGACTAGCTTATAGAGTTCCAAGGAAAGACATATAGATGATCCAATGTTTTTCCTGAAGGGAAGACAACAGCGACGTGAAACTGTGGTTCCGAGGAGGGTGGAAACGCTGGGACTCGGAGAAGTTCCGACCGTTGAACTATACATGATGGGTAGGAGGGGGTGAATCTTGTGTTTCCCCTGACCTACTTTAGAGACTTCAAAAATATTGACCATCAAGCAGTACAAATTGGGAGGACTACCTGGAACAATACACGAGAGGGGGTTCCAGTTATATACACACATAACGAGGGGTTTGGGGAAATTGTCAACTCTGAAGTCAGAGTGGGGCTTGGAAAAATGATAGATCCAATTCAAAATAATCTTTCTTAAAATAGATCTCTTGCTCGTTGCAATCAACGTAGTTGGTGAAAGAAGTAGCGGACTATGTCAGTCGGATGGAAGAGAGGCCCTCGCAGGCTCTACTCTCCATCCAATGGGAAACCATCAGTTCGACTCTGCTCGCAATGGAAAAAACAAGGATATTTTCCGGACTAAGAAAGACGAAACATGCTAAAACATTGTGTCACCGAATTCCGGGCACCGTCACATCAAATCTCCGAAAGTTGAATGCAACATTTCAGAATATTTAATCGCGAAAAATAGTTTTCGTCAACACGCTCGAGGCAACAGCAAACTACATCGAAAACGCTTCAACATGAACTAATGACCCTTCATTCGTTCGAAAATTCAATAAATAAAGATCGTAACTATCAAAACCTGCACTCCGACAAGTGGACTATACACACGTACAATGTATTCCAATTCCCGAAAATGACAACATAAAATTGCATCCAAGATCATCAATCCAGATAGAGATTATAAAATAATCAATTTATTGCTTCTAAGTATCGACGTAGTAACCGAAAACGCGCGCTGATAAACGAAGCAACTTCAGACCACCACAATTACGATGTTACGAGAATAAACCCGAAATGAAGTTCATCTCCGAGATAGCAATTCGCCGAGCGAGGAAGAAATAAACAAAAAATCTATCGAGCATGATATCATCTCTATAATGAGAAAATATTGCAAAGCATGTACGATTTTGTGAAAATAGTATTAGATGCATTTCAGTATTGCATTGCGTTCGAACATCAGACAGCATAAACTGATAAGAGAGTCGATTATCCGTTTAATAAGCCTCTAATCCGCTCCGAAAATCATTGCTACCGACGCTACAAAGTAGAATGAATGCACCGAGTGAAATTATTCAGTCAACATAGTAATTTATACGAGTGAATGAATGCATATAATAACTACTGGTGATGACCATCCACTTCGTCTGGTGGCTCCCAGTCGCAGCCGCAACAAGTCATCGACGCGTTCGTCGATTATCTTGATTTGAGTAGTTCTAATGCACGCACATAGACGTAATAATGGTAATCACTGCTATTAACAGTACATAGCCTTTGGTCTGTCTGAACGAGAGAGAACAAACCAGATGTTTGTTTAGGACTTGGAACACAATTCTCTGAACAAACGTTGATATTCCTAATTTCTCAATTCAGGTTTCTTTCGTAAACAACCACAAAGATTTCGCGGTTCGCTTCTTTCCAAGTCGTATAGAACTGCAGGACTGCTGAGTATAGGAAAGAAAATTACGAAAATCAGATATGTGGTCGGCGTTCCCACCGCTCAAGCTTCCATTAGGAATATTTTCACCTCTCTTTCACACTCTTCAAATATAATTTCCTTATCGTTAGTTTGACCAAAAGAATAATGCTACATCTGAATTTTTTCGAATGCATATTTGATCCCCATTGTGATACGAGGCAAACTTATGATCCAAAAATCATGGGTAAGATGAAAGTTTTACTCTTTCTAACCGCTTTCATCGAGTAGTTTTGAAAAGGGTCGACGTTGACGTTGGCCAACTTTAATTTCATTCCATGAATGTAGGTCTGGTACTCTTAGAAGCACTACGTCCTATAATATGGATTACATGAAGAGGTACTCAGACAAGCCGCTTCTGCGAGAAAAAATTGTCAACAAGAGAGGAACAAGGCCAACCATAACTCAGTTCAGTTGGAGCAGAAATTGACCGCTTTGAAACCAATCATGGAGTACCATATATGGATTTTGATTGGGAGAAAATTACTCAGTTTTCGGGGAAAATATTGAGTTGATTTATCATCGCGCTGAAGGATTTGATGGTAAAACCATGTTCCATAATAACCAGCTGATGACGCACTTCAAATCCCAGTTATTAACATTTTCATCGTTGACATCATTGTCGATATCGGAGAGCCGTTTACTGGTAGACAAATAATATTGCCAAGCTGAGGAGAGAGTGCAACCGTCAACGACGGATATAGGCCGCGAAGGGGCGCAGGCGGTTGCGCCTGAATACCAGCCTACTCGTATGAGGCTCAAGAAAGCTATTAAAGACAGCAAGAGTGCTGCATGGAAAGAGCTGTGCGAAATGGCACAGGAGGAACCGTCTAGCAACCTTGCAAGAGAGTGCTGAAGAAACTGAAGGGCTTCTCAGCTATGAACCGAATGGAGCCGGATGTTGTGGAGCAAATCATTGACAGCTTGTTCCCATAGCAGCCCCACCAATGGTGAAGAGGATGGTATATCCCTCTTAGGCACCAAGAAGGTGGATGCAGCTGTCAACAGACTGCGGGGTAGGTATTGGAACGCTTCGGGCCTGGATGAGATCCCTAATCCGGTCTTTAGCGCCATATATTCAGTTGACCCAGCTCTGCTTGTTGACACTTTCAATGCTGCAGTTACTGAGGAACTATTCCCTGTACGATGAAAAAGAGCCAGGCTAGCGTTGTTGGATCAGAAGGATAAACCACCTGGACTGCCATCCACTTATAATCTATTTTGCCTGCTAGATAATGTGGGAAAACTCTCAGAGTGATGGCCAATCGACTTGAGAGCTATCTGAAGGAAAGAGATATAATCCCCACATCAGATACTGGAATCAGGCAGAAGAGGATAGCCGAGTCAACAACAGTTGCGCACCAGTTTTGCGCAGCCGTTAGCCTCGACATAAGAAATGCGTTCAACTCGACTCAAGAGAGACGATATTGGAAGCTCTCAAGGACGCAGAAGTGCTCGCATACCTGCTCAGGTGATCAGTAGCTATCTTAGCTATCGAGAAATTCAAGCAGAGACGATAAAGCGCTCAGTTACTTGTGGGGTGCCGCAGGGGTCGGTCCTTGGTGCGTTGTATTTAACAAGATTTTCAAGGGGAAGCTTCCACCGGGTGTTGAGCTTATCTGCCATGCGGATGACACCATTGGCACCTAAAGTCTTGAAACCTCTTACGATTTCGGTAACTGTTGCACAATGTTAGCGATTCTGATGCGACAGATGCCCAGTTTGAGTAGCCCTTCTACAATCTATGATTCGACATCTTTATAAATGACCCGTAACAGGAAACCCCTTTTATAGGAGTCTTCTTTGCAAAAATGTCCACCGTCTCTCCGTCATTTTTATGCCCTTCGAATTATTTTTGGAAGCCGGAAAAAGTTTGATAAGTTCTTCCGGGAAATTAGGACATACTTTGGGGATTTATAGACTGAAAATTCGAGTCTTGAGGCTAACTTCCTACAACATCTCATTCTATTTTTGAAAAATATTAGGAAAGCACACCGTAGAGGTATTCCCCCTCGATACGAAATAAGAGTAGAACAGAATTTCAGTCTCTTCCTCGTCCTAACAAGATCCTGAAAAGATACATCTAATTAGATCTCCTCCTTTACAAGTACAAACAATTTGAGAGTCAACTACACCTATTATACTCGTAGCAGTCATTCCAATGTTTCCGCGTCAACAGAAAAATAGCCGCCTCCGACCAATGCGCGACTCACTATTTACATAACAACAATAACAACATTTTAAAGGTAGGATGCTAACTGAATAATACGCTCTAACTGTGAATACCAGTGAAGCCCAAAACACCACCAATTTCATTCCAGCACCCACGCAAGGTAAGAGGACACCGCGGGCTCGAATTTACTATAAAAGTGGACAAAACGCGCTCCTCAAAACGATAGCAACATAATACGCGAACCGATATTATTAAGATGACGATGATGAGATTCAGCAGGCTTCACACATGATTAACACCACTACGCCAGCCAGGGCCAGATAATCAAAGAATGCGCGCGCGATAGAAGGAGAAACGTGCACATACCTGTCTCTCGGAATACTACCCAATGTAGACACAACGAAAGTCGCTGATGCCTCGCTATGTACTTGTACAGTATATCAGTACCGGAGGGACAGAGAACGAGAATAAAGAGCACAAAAATATAATGACACACGGGTATCTACTAAACGCATACAAGCGCGCATGTATACGCACACTCGCATTTTCTTCTCTCGACCTCATCAGTATTATAGTCTAGTATTATTAATGTTTACTACATAGAATCTAATTGACTGTAGTTATTTAGATCGTCTACTGCGGACGCTTCTGTTACATCGACAACAACGGCGAAGACGACGAGTACGACCTTGAGATTTCGTTAAGAGAGATGCACGCTCCAAGTTGTATCATTGGTCGACGTCTTCGAGAATACTAACCGGCCGGGTACGACTCCTCAAAATCCTAAATGGATCTGATGATATACGAAAATGTTTTCGATCTTGTCACAGAATACAAAGCAGAATATGAGCTCCATTCATCAGCAGAGAGCTAGGAGTAGCTCTCTCATTCCTTTCATACACAGCATACAAATACATTCCACTTAACATAAGTAGGTACTGAAAATCATAATTGCATGCATCCGTTATCAATTCTAATCTCAAAAAGTACCGAACTGGAAGGATTAGAAAATATGAAACCAACAATATTCATTTACGGAAGTCATGGAATGAGTAAACTGGAGGCTAGGCCCCCTTTGTGAAACTTTCACAAGTTTGGTCTGGTGATTATTTTTTTCCACAAAAAATTTCATATCTTCATGTTTCTGTCAATCGTATTCATTTACGTGATCATGAACATCTTATCACACTTCCCTATTTTCTTATCAGTATTTCTTCATTCGACGCACGCGAAATTGTCACTCGAGTCTTCATTATCTGAAAAACATGATTTTCTCACAGCGCAATTGGAATCGTTCTTTGCGATATTTTCTCTCTCCACACCGTAATGCCTCTGTATTGACGTGAGTGCCGGGTCGCGAATCATGGGACTTATTTACACTGTTCATTGCGCAAATGAAAGAACGGGTGTAAACAACCAAGACGTAAATAAGTACATAGAGACCTCCACAGAGAATTTAACTCGCTTATGATGTCAACAGACGGGCATCTACTTTTGTGACCAATTCACCATGAGACATTCATCGTGATTTTTTGTTTTTTGGGGGGGTCGAAAGTTTTTCAATTTCTTAATAATTAATCTCAGATTCGAATCCTTCTCTATAAATCATCGGTTTGGGTAAGTTGTAATTCAAATCCACTCAAGTTTTCCGTTTTCAGGAAAATGGGCAATAATATTTGTCGAGGTGGACATTAATAATCTCTTCGAATCCACAAAGTAGGTTAGAGGGTTTCTGGACATTTTTGAGAGACACTTTTCAGAACGTGCGCGGATCCGGACGAGCATTTTTTTCAAGGGGAGGGGGAAAAAAAAGGTAAATACAACCTTTCGAGAGCGTTTGACCATTGTGAGAACAAACTTTTTAATTTTTCTCCTGGAAACGTGGGACTTGCGGAGATGATGAGAGTCTATAACCTTTTTCAACATTAAAATGTCACATTTTTCGCTATTTTCCTTGAGAATTCCTCCTTCCATCACCGACGATCGGCGCCTGTAAGAATAGCTTCCAACCCCCCTCGGAACCACAATTTACCGGAAAAGCGGAGGATGTTGAAAGGTGGACATAGCTCCCTATGAAACAAATACTTGTGTAGACAAATTTTCTCAGGGACGTCTGAAAAATTTTCCCCGTTACGGTTTCTCGTCACGCCTGATGACGTCGTCAGGGTCTTGAGAAAATTTTGGCTTTCCTTTTTTCTCATCGTACTAAGCCTTAACGTAAAACTAGATACGAGAGGACCCACATTTAGGGTGAAAAATGGGATAAAACAAGGGGATCCACTCTCATCAAATTCATTCAATTGTGTTCTCGAGGAAATATTTAGAAAATTGGAGTGGGAGGAAAAAGGAATAAAAATAAACGGGAGCTATTTAAACAATTCAAGATTTGCGGATGATATAGTATTACTGAGTACACAAAAGGAAGAACCACAAGAAAAATGGCAAAGGAATTAGAAAAGGAAAGTAGGGAAGGAGGATTAGAAATGAATATGAAAAAAACGAAGTATATATGAGCAACCAGAAGGGCAATGGAGAGGGAATTGTAGTGGGAGGAGAAAGTATATAAAAAGTAAAAGAATATGTGTACTGAGGGCAAACAATAGAGATGAAAAAGAAAATAAGAACGAGAAAAAAGGAAGAGTGGGGAAAGTTTTGGTCCTTGATAAAAATATTTAAGAGCACATTGAGCCTAAGAGCAAAAATAAAAATATTTGAAAACTGCGTCATTCCAGTAATCTGCTATGGTGCAGAGACGTGGGCCCTGACAAGGTCGCAGGTGGATGGTCTGCAAAAAACACAAAGAGCCATGGAAAGGATAATGAAGGACAGAAAGAATAAGAAACACGATTCAAGAAAAAATACGAACGTTTCCGATATAGGGTACATAATAAAAAATAAAAAATTTAAATATGCGGGACATTTGATAAGGAGAGGAAACGAAAGATGGGCAAAAAAAAGCTACGGAATGGCTACCATACGGTTCGAAAAGAGGGAAGGGGAGGCCAAAAACGAGATGGGAGGAGGAGATCCAAAATGAGGTAGAAGGGGCGTGGGAATGAATGGTTCGGGATAAGGGGTGTGGAAAAGAATTGGCGAGTCTTATGCCCAAAAATGGGTTACTTGCTAAATGCAAATAAATGTAAATATATACAATACGAAGTACTTCACGTACTTATCTAAAATACAGTGTACTAGGCAATATGAGGCCTGAAGTCTAAATTAGAATATACGAGGGGCTTCATACACTGCTCATCCTACTCCCTGAACTGAGCCTCAACATATGAAATATTGTCACACTTGGACGTCATCAGTAGCTTTACCCTACTTCAGGGACTGGGGAAAATTTAGTCCTCCGCTTTCTCAAGACATATATCCTTAATCTCCACTATACTAAGCTGTACAGCAAACTAGGGAAAATATGTCCCGTGTTTTTTCATGTAAGAGAATCTGTAAGCTCTTAAAAGTACCATCGCAATACCAATCAATATTTGTTTTCTTTCGCTTATAGTTTACTCACTTATCAGAAAGTGACGTCGCGAGAACTCGTCACTAAGGCCTTATCTACGGTGATCTGCCATAATTGCAGTAAACACTGAATAGACAACAAACTGAAGGACAGGATGGCGAAACATTTTTGCAACATACATTAAAAGAAATCTTTCTCCTTCGGATTCTAAAAGCATTATTTTGTCTCTTTTGCGAGAGCGCACATATTATAATTAAAATGCGGAAAAGGCAGGATTCAATACCGACGATGAAAAGGAAACTGTAATAATTTTATTAGATCTCACATTTTCCGCGTAACCCACACATGTTTATTTACAGTGACGGCCTACACCTGATGCAAAATGTTTTGATCTTCTATCTTGTTCGTTCAACACGTAACTTATTCCATTAAGACTATGATGTTGAGAGTTTCTTCTTCTGTTATCTTATTTTTCCTTTCTTTTTCTCATTCTCTTGCTTCTTCTATTTACTTCCAACATACGTGAATATCAAAATTAGTTAGGGTGGTTCAAAAAAAAAAAAAAATAAAGAATTTCTGGTTACAGTGTCTTTTCTAGATTATTATTTACGACATTTATGTACGAGACATTTCACGGCCTTAGAAGTCTCGGCAACCGAAGAATGTACTCTGAATATTGGGTTTGCTTGTCACTAGCTTGTAGCACACAGCTAAAAACTCTCTAAAAGTTATTCCGTAAACAGCTGCCATTCAGCCGACCAACGAAACGAAAAAATAGGGTAGGTAGTCAAACATAATCATCAAGACTGAGGCAAATGAATTTCAAGCAAACAAACATAATGATATCATGAATTCACACCGACGAGAATCAACCACAAAACAAGTGAATTAACAATGAGACTTTTTTATCGGGATTATTCTTAGAGCATAATTGTTTTCTCATAAACACGAGTCTTCTTTACAGTCATCAATTTCTTACAGTACCTTCCAATAACGCCATCCTTATCAAAATTACGGAAAAATTGAAAGTACCAAAGAAGACCTTGACTCAGGGCACCAAATTCCAAAGTCGGTAATGAATTGGAGCCCGGAGCTTGCAATCTCGATAAACGACCAAGACCCAGTTCGGAATTACCGCACCAAAAAAGCCATTCGTTTTTTTTCACACCGATTGGGAAATTCGTCGAAAGAATGCCTCTTTGTCGAGTAAAAATTCTCGAAAATATTCCGATACAATATCATTTACCTGTCTGTTCGATCGTACACGAGTGTCAAGAGATCGAACTAAGATTTCAACTTTTTCATTTTTATTTCGAGAATCGGGACCCGATAACGAACACCCTCACACACGATCAACTTGTCTTAATCGAGCTAAAGAAACGTTCTGTATCGTGAGTCATATCGTTTTTTAAACCAGATTATACCAGAAATGTCCGAAGACTAATTCGAAAACGTAAATCAAGTATTTTTCGTACGCGTAAGACCGACAAGTATGCGCATTCGCCAACACGCTTCCGAAATCATGCGGGTTTTGTGACGTGCTGCGACACACACATCATTTTTTTGGACACTCGAAGACTGGTCAAGCGTACTCGTATCAAATTCTGGGTGCGCGATATGTACGCACCTGGAACTGGTGTACGTTTATTTTGGGAGATTACTACTGGTTCGCGAATCATCTCCTCGGCGTTCATTTTAGGCGCCTCATTAAAATAGATTGAGATCTTCAACGCATATCGCGATTTCTTGGAACTGAATAACGAAATCATACACGAGAGAAAGAAAAAACTGGGGTACTATCTGGCATGTGTACGCGTTTCAATTATTCGGAAGTAAATATCTGTGAAAATGTACCGAATACTCTCCTTATCGCGAGAGGAAAAAAGGATAACAGAACTGCATGGTTACAGGTTTCATCAAGAAGGTGCCTAGGTGCTTCTAGGAGAGTCGTCGTGAGTTTTTGTAAGATAAAATCCCGCGTCGACTGAATATTTGGGGATGATTAGAAATTTCAAATTCATCTTCAGAAATTGCTTCACGCGTCGTTATAAAAGCGTTACAGCTGCTGTATTTTTTCATCTCGGAGTTTTCCTCCTCCTCGATCCATTCGCACATTGGTCACCGCCCGACTATGTCGCTTGGCTTAACAAGGTCGCCACGCGAAGGCCAAATCCCATCATCAGGTACACACCGCGAGGGATGGGACCACCTAGGAGACCGAGAAAAATAATAACGGGAACGTGTGGATCTTTTGACTCTACAGGCTATTGGGCCCACAGCACCAAAGGAAACGACGAATGATGACGACGACGACGGTGAACATTACTCAAATTTTCACGATTTTCAAACATCGTAATCGAAGTAGGAAAGAAAGTAGTACTTGAATGCACTTCATAACCGAGATTCTCAAAACTATTAGATGCGCACTCCAAAAATAGCGAAAAAAAAGAGCATCTTTAACAAAGTACATCACAGATTTTTCGTTCCGTTCCGACTTTCACCCAAGATTTCTATTATCCCTCAATCCAAAAGATATCAAGAATATGACGAGTAAGTGACGAGGAGACGTGGAACGAAGTATACCAAATTTTGTGTACACCTGTCATACATTTAACACCTTTTGACCAGAAAAAAAAAAAGGAAAAGAAGAATAGGTTTTGAATCGTGAGAGTAGCCTATTCTGCTTTCTTTTGTACCTGACGAGGAACGTTATGAAAACAAGTACAGAAGAACTGACTTCATTTTCTAACCATTATCTGCAATTTACTGCAGACGAAGCCGACGACAGATAAGTCTTAATTTGTCATGCGTTTTGTCTCAATACGTCAAATTCACGAATTTCAGTGCAGGTCCTACGTTCTTGGAGTGAAAAAAAGTCCTATCCGAGCTCTATTCTATGTTCTTTGGTGGATCGGCTAACGGGAATACCGAGAATCTGCGGCGCTTCCCGTAACCTCAGTAAATTTTTTTAACCAAGTAGTTAAACTTGTTAACTCGTACCTACCAAGCGCGGTTCTATCATCACGTGATAAAAAACAATGAAATTTTCTAGCGGTACCAAACAGATAAGAGATCGTGTTTCATGTCATGTGGACATATTTAGTATCTTACCGTTGTATATTTGTAAAAACTTATCAAGTCGGTGAGAGTTACATTTAAAAGTAGTGACGATATTAAGGGCAACACATTTCATCACAAGCAATCCTAGTATAAATAGTATATGAAAGCCACATACGAGGACTACACTAGGCCTAACACACATTATACTAGGATCATCACAATGGTCTAGGACACCTAGTACATTCCTATATACCTAAACCTAGTGTAAAGCTAGCATGGAAGTAGTATTACTCCTCAGGCTTATATAAGCTCACTTTAACCTAAATTCCTAGCATAAAACTATGTATATTCCATAGGGAGGCGGGATGGCCTCAAGAAATTCAAATTTTGTCCTTTGATTTCAATATAACGAAATTAGGGGTAGAAAGAAAACACAAAACATGTCAATATGTGCACTCTTCCTCCATAATGAAGCCCTGATAATAGTAACTCTGGAAAATGAGCAGAAATCCACTAGGTACTAAAAAGGCTGAATAAATACTGAAATTTTCATGTCTTCGCAAATACGATCTGTTCAACTCTCCGGATTTTTTTGACATCATATTCACTGATAGCAGTGATTTTAAGGAGACAAAAGTAGACAAAATACCTCGCTCTAAATGGTTGAAAAAGTAAACAATTCTCTCAGCATTCATTTTCCCCAAGAAAAGTCTCGGCCTCAAAAAAAAACTTCATTATTTTGAAAATAATCAGTAAATTCTAAGAATAACACTTCTAACGTATTCGATTCGTCAAGCGACGTCATAATCCGGTCCACTTTTCAGTCAATTTTTTGTATACTCTTCAATATCAACTAGAGTAATTACGTTGCTACAATAATTCCAAATTAAGTGTGACCATTTATGTTGCCAAGTGCCATACTGAGATGAAATTTTGATCTGGGCGGCAAAAATCCAATTGTTGAACATTTCCACACGACTCTCTCAATATTTTTATAATTGATCAAAGAATTGAAAAAAAAAAAAAAAAAATCCTAAAGGCCTCAAAAAAGCCAATTCGAATATTATCCAGAAATTTCACCTTCCCGTTCTCACTCATGTAAGACTTCTAATAGGGTTTCAAAAAATTGTAGGATGATTTCAAAGGATCGAAAAAAAGTAAAATATTTTCAAAACAATTGAAAAGATTTCTTTGCCTATTCACTCTCAAGTACCCAAGTTCCTAACTAAATTTAGATGTTGAAAAAAATTGTGCTAAAATTATCAATGCTTAGAAAGGTCAGAAAACCTTAGAGATGTAGATATTATTTTCCAAAATTATTCATTTAGTTTTAAATCAGGAAAGTCATTTCATCTATGGTTCTTGAATTGCACACAACCAAACAATATGTTTTGTACATTTACGGGCTGAAATAAATATGTAGAAACTCTTATCGAAGAACTCAAGTGAATAGAGCCACATTTGAAGTCATTTTTTCAAAACCTAATGTTGAGAAAATAAATCTTTTTAGCGAAGAATCCGTTATCTGTTTTGGCTGGGGAAACGTCCGCGCCCGACTTTGATGACGTCATCAAGCTAAGTCAGGTTAGTTATGTTGCTTGGAAGGGGGTTATCTTCAGAGAACGTGCATGATCAACTTTGAATGTCATCAACAAAATTGCGATGGCCAATAATTTTCTTTTTAAATTTCATTTTATTCATTTTTATAAATATTTTAAAGAGATTCATTTAAACTGCCGTCCAGCAGCCAAAAGCTTATCGTGAGACGACACTACCTATGATGATAAGGTAGTGCTAGTGAAAAAGAGGAAGATTTAACGCAAACTTTCATGGATGGTCTCCTAAATACTCTGTGTTGACTTGCATCTGTAACTCAAGCTAAGATGCGAACGGAAAATATAATAATGAAGTAGCAGCAAGACAAACGATGATAATCATGGCTGTTCTGCATTCGCTTACTAATCAGTCTATCACCTATCTTCTTTCGTGAACTCTATATCAATCGTCGTATGCCGTCTTTGCCGGCACCACCTAACCGCCCCTCTTGTACTACTTGCACCCTTGTTGTTTTTCTATAAAATTCGACGGAGGGAGAAGATTGTCCACTTCGTTTAAACCAATTTACTAAAGCTGACGTCAATTTTTCGATTTTTTATCGTAATCTGAAACGAGAACTTCCATACGCTCTCAAAGAGATCATTTTCGCTCATCATAACTGATACCTCCCAGTCCTTGAACTTGAAGAACAAGTCTTCACGTTACAGGTTGTTAAAAGCCACTTAATTGCTAACAGTAACATCTATGAAGACTAGCTCGAAAAATTTTTTTTGTCACTTAAGAACCTCTTCTCACCTACGGTCATATGTACAATTTGGGCCGTGTATCCGTCAGAGTGTGTCCTTATCATGCCACAGCGATAAGGAGCCAAAATATGTTCTCACTTGAATAGAGACAAATTTTATAAAATACTAAGAGGATAAGACTTGTAGGAAATGAAATTTCCTTTCAATTATGACGATTTCTGTACCTTAATTTCAAAATTTTGATCCATGTGTCAAAATATTCACCTTTTGCACGCTGATATATAAGTAGTCGACGCTGCACCGGACGAATACTAGCGTTCAAAGTTGAATTGACGTACATCCAGGCTAACAATCAGGAAGAATCATACGAAAGATACTGTTTGCCTGATCATTGAGTCGGACGTACGTCAATTCAACTTTGCACGGCAGAATACATAAATACTGAGAGAGGTGAGAGAAGCGAGCAATACTAGCGTACTACAGATTCATCAAGTCCAAACTCGGGCTACGCGTCGTCATGAAAGTCTTACTATTGTCAAAATTTGACGGGGCATTTAAGATTCTTCATCGCTCATACACAACTTTTCTCCAGATATGCTGCACTACACGAACGCAAAATTTAGGTGTTCCCTACAATGAACTGAATGAACGGAAGTTGGCAACGAGCAGAACGGCCTGGGCAATTCTGTGAACAGATTGACACTTTTTATCAGTGTGATTTGAAAGTATCTCGACCATGAATCGTGAATTTTCGGTAACGTTGATGAGGATAACACACGGCTTCGGCGAAGCAACGGAAACAACATTTTTTGTTTAGGTTGCTCAAATAACAAATTGCCTTCACGAAATTAGCGTAGTAGTACGCATTTGGATTTCGATAGTACAAAAATGAGTAAAATGTAAGCTTTTTGCGTACGACTTTTCCTCGGAATCAGTCACGGACAATTTTCTGAGATTACATGAGAGTACTGATAAGGCAATCTTGACATAATATTATAGATTCTTCATGGCTATTGATGCGACATTCTTCATGGCGCAGAAATCTAGTAAACGAAGCTGATTTGCGATCTTAATTCGGTAGGTTAGCATGAGCAGGGCTCCTACAGGCACTAATCTGATGATAACACAGTTAGATAACACCGTCAAGATGATACTTACCTCGGACTCGGACAGATCGATTAGATCGTTGTGTTCCTCGGTGACATCATTGGGATTCTCGGAGGAGGGTTCGTCGCCTCCTTCTGTTCGAAATACTTTGATTTCGTCCACATTATTGTCATCACCAGCGTCGACGTGTGGCATATTTGAAACGGTTTCGTCGTTTCTCGTCCGCCTAGTAATTTACGAACTTTGATTGCATACGATATTTCTTCTTTCTATTTACTATTATACTTTTACTTTAATTACCTCCTTTACTTTACTTTTCTTCTTTTTACGTTAACACATTATAAAAGAACGAACACATCACCAAAACACCATTATTCCTTTGAAATTTGTAAACGATATTCATACATGGCTCTTAGAAAGATTTTTTAAATCGCCGGTAAACTCGCAATTGCGTGGACGGTTGGAGAGACTTGCCAGCCCACCGGATTTAATGATAAGAATTTTACTTTAAATGAAACGATACACCGAAGAAATTAATATTAAAATTACTACGACGAACGCGAGATGCGAACGAAGATAGCCGCAGCAGCAGAGACATCGATGATAACGATACCGATCATATTATAATGACGGCGTTGATGAGGAGAGCCATCCTCTACATGACTGGGAAGTCACCGGAGATCAAACAATAATAATCAAAAAATTGTTGAACGTCTAATTGAAAAATTAAACCAAAATTGAGCGCTCGCTGCAAGACCAATTGCTTTTTCAGAAAAAGAAAAGCGCACACACTTTCGACGAAAAAACGATCAAAAAACGTGTAGATTTTCGAATACGAGTGCGATTTAGTGCAACAACCCGGTGCGCGTCCACTACGCGAAGAAACAAACAGTACCACTAATACATGCGAGGAGTAGTTGTAACGCAAGCAACCGGCAACTAACCGACCACTACTCTACCCCTCTTCCTAAACCGCTACACCCCCTGTCGTTTCACTGTTGCCACCTCCACACCGGTTACGAGTCTTCGTATCCGATAAAATAAATACCTTTGCTAGTGTGCTTACTGCTTACAGTCACTGTTACAGTACTGACTACTCTGTCAGTGCCTCAGTTCGAGCGTCGTATATTCGTAGACTCCGCGGAGAACGTCCCGAGAACGTAGTCAACGTATACCACTCAAATTGTACGATGTTATAACAGATCTAGAATACACTCGTATATGTGTGTGTGTGCGTATCGTCTATTAGTATAAATAAAGTAAGCGCGCATCACACACACAATACTGTGCGACGCTGTTGTAGTCTCCGCTAGAGCTCTTATCTTCTCGATTTTTATGCCGATTAAAATACGCGCGTATTTAGTGATACGCGTTTCGCTCCGTGTATCTCGTCCGATATTTTCAATTTTTCATCGGTTCAATACCTTCGCGTGACATTATCGTACAGTTATTTGGTGTACTGCAGACAACTTGAAAATTGAACTACAATACCATCGAAAAATGCGATAAACAAATAATACGAAAAACTTTATGGCTTTTTAAACATTGAACTTGATAGTTTCTTAATCGGGATCGACAAATAATAAATTATGAACTAACCAAAGCCTGTAATTTCTTGAAGTTCGACGATCCCCTAGTACTTGTTAACAGTTGGACCCTAATAAGCAAAACTCGACCAAGCGACATTTTTGAGATTTTGGAGTTATATACACCGTTGGAAAGAGCTCAACGAGCACTTTCCAACGGTGCTGATTAAAAAACTGGAAACGCAATACTCGTCGAATAATTATGAATTGAAAATATCGACCTCCATCTATTATTAAGTAACCGATTTCCTTTAAGTCTAAATATCACGAAACTACGTGATTGTCGCTTGGTCGAGTTTTGCTTATTAGGGTCCAGTTACCCTACCTATTCTCTGATCTGTACCCCTCCTGGAGAGGCCGTCTCTATCACTTCAATTTTTTCTTTCATGCTCAATGCTTGTCCTATTATGTTCTCTGATTGATACTACACTTTGAGAAATTTTCTCAACTCACTAAATCTACGAAAATCAAACACTTCCACACCCACACATATACTGTCACTCAACTTGTGACCTAATTGCCTGCATTGTTACATAGAACCATATTTCAACTGTCAACTTGTTCATAATTGTCAACACCCAACTTGTCCCTGGAAAAGAAACTTATCTACAAAGGATCACATCCCGTCACTGCACTGATCATATTATTCTCGCGAATAAAATAGAAGAAGGCGGTCACTACATTTTCTGTGACGGTCATTTGCAGAAGCTTGGCGAAAAGGTGATGATCTTGAAAAATTCATCCGAGATAATTGAAATTATATTCATCACTCGACAGGAAATTAAGAGGACTGCAATTTTTGTTCCGTACATTTTTCGGAAAAAATAATATTTTGAAAAGGTACAGTCGATTTTATTAACGAGCTGTCTTATGGTGAAGAACGCCATGATCACCTTCTCGACATCGACAACAGCGCCACTACAGATCGTTTTATGTGCGAATGTGACGCGAAAACATGAAAAATTTATCATCGTTGTTCCTTTCAATAACACAAATGAACAGCTTTTAATGAACGTGAACAGGCAAAGGTGTTTGCGTTGAACACCATGGCGTTGGCCGTTTTTCGGAATTAAGTTTCGAAGAATAAAGCACTTTGGTGATGAAATTAAACTCTGTTCACGTTGAGAAAGGATAGGAAGTAGTACCTCGAGAACGGAACGGTAGATTGAAATTACCTGGAGCGTTCCATTCTCAAGGTACTACTTTCTATCCTTTCTTAACGTGAACGGAGTATAGTTCTTTGCTCGATGTCAACATTTTATTTAGGTCTTCTTCAGCCTGCCACATGATTATTAGACAAATTGAATGAGGATTATTCTCGCTTTTTATGTATCAACTTTTTCCACTTCAAAGTTCAACCTAAAAAATACTCCATTCTCGCTCAAATTACTTGGTTTTTCATTGTGGTAATCTCTAGACGTTTCTGGACTGATACAAAATAGAAACACTCACGCAGTAGTGTGAGTAGTACACGACTTTTCTCCTCGCACATTCAAACTCATTGAATCGAGATTCGAGTCATCAACCCCCCTCACTTTTTAGAATAAATACCAATCCGTTGTCAATCAAGCCAGATATTTTTGTAGAACGAAAAGTAAAACTCAGTTAATAAAGTCTACCACCATCGCGTCACATCAAACTGGTTACATCGGACCTAGCAAGGCTAGACTTTTATCAACGTTAGGACAATATTAAATGTTGCTATTGGTTATTCTTATCAACGTTATAGGATAAGAACAAAATATTTTCTATAGCTATTGGTTGCGACGCCAGCGCCCTGCTAGGTCCGATTATTCAATCCAAAATGAGAAATATGTTTGGAACTATGTTCAGAGTTATCCTGATAAAGTATGTAACTGCGAATGAGAAAACCTGCTTCAACAGCAAAACGCTTCTTTCTCGAGAGAGAAAAGACAAACTTCTTAATTTCAGGGGGAAAAAAATATAATATATTATATATTATATATATAGGTTTATAATATATAAGTTACAGAGTCGTATCAACTCAATTGGAAACGCATTGATGAATTACCATAAATTAGGCTCATCCGATACTCGAACAAACCGTAGGTGCACATCGTCAGATATGAGACTATAACTCGCCTAAGTCTCAAAAACATCAATTCGGTCTTGGGCGAGATCCCCGGACAAAAAAAAGGGGGAATTTTAAACTGCACGAAAAGAAAAAGGCGTTTGAACGCATCACGAAAATATATCCAATATAACGGATGAGTAGTGAGTAGTGGTAATGAAACGCACAGTACACAAAATTTTCGGGCGTCCCCCCCCCCCCCAAAAAAAAGAAAAGAAATACAAGAAATTTTCAGTAAGTACCATGTTCTAACGAAAAAAAAAAAAATTCGTTTGATGCAGTCTTGCGGCGAAGCATACGGTGGGT
Source organism: Aspidiotus rigidus (assembly GCA_035079385.1). Lineage (NCBI taxonomy): Eukaryota > Metazoa > Arthropoda > Insecta > Hemiptera > Diaspididae > Aspidiotus > Aspidiotus rigidus. The sequence continues at coordinate 18,055,372 of JAVHKY010000054.1, read as the reverse complement.
AAGGCGGGGATATTCCTTAGTGTGTGATCTAGACCAGCGGTGCTCAACTTACGGCCCGCGGGCCAAGTCCGGCCCGCGGAAAGGTTTCCACCCGGCCCGCGAGCCTTTAACAAGAAATAAATAAATAGGGAGACAAGGAAAAAAGGGGGGAAAGGGGAGAAAAAATAAAAATGGCAAGAAACTTGATTAAGAAATGAACAATATTTGTAACTTTTTAGTAGGTAGAGGATATGAAAATGTGTGCCTTCTTTTCCATATTTTTGCTGATTTGATAGTTACCTATTAAAAAGTAATGAGCATTTTACTTTTTTTTGTGGCCCGCGAGAATTTTCAACTCATTCTATGTGGCCCCATGTCCAAAAAGGTTGAGCACCCCTGATCTAGACCCGTCTAGTGCAATCTTGAGAGTCACATACGATAGGCTCCTCAAGAATACGAGAGTTATTCGTTTAAACTCAAAGCAATATCGTACCTTCAGTCTTGACGCATACTGTTGGAAAGTTGGGCATCAGAAAGAGGGTATTTTTCTCGTACATTTCTGGACATGAATTATAATACGACTCGTATCTGTACTTTGTATTATAACAACTGAACTCTGCCTTTTGAGTTGCAAAACTTCACCGCTGACATTGAGTTCATTGTGAGAAACTCAAAATAGATTGGAATTGTTTGTATCAAGATAGATTGTCTACTAAATCAGAAACTGACTGGTAGATTGCATATTAAAGCAGCATCCGGTGGGGTTTTGAGGTTTTTGTCAGTACTACGTAAGGCAAAAACGATACCACTCGGCCAAAAAATAAATGAGGAAGCATGGGCAAAGCCAAATGCGCCCTTGTTACTCTACAAATTAATTTTCATTATTATAATTTTTTAGTTATTCGATTTATCATAGAATTATTATACTTTCTATTATATTTTTGGTCAAAGATACAATTTTTCGTGATTTTTTTGTTTTTTTATTTAATGCATTATTTTTATAGTGTTAAATTTTTTATTTTTTCGTGAAATTATTGTTGACCGCTCAAGGTTTTTTTTCGGTTCTTTATGACTTTTTATTTCGTGCGATAAAATTCCACCCCCCCAAAAAATCTTATAAGCCTCAATAGGCTTATTCATAGGTTATATTTAATATTTGAGTCGCGCTCAGCAAAACCATGTACTAAGTCGGAAAAAAAAAAATCTGATTTTTTTTTTATTCGAAAGCAGAAGACCTCTTCTGAAAATTTCACCAAAAATCGGAATTTTTTTTTCCGACTTAGTACATGGTTTCGCTGAGCGCGACTCATTTATAAAGAAAGGAAACCTGAAATTTTTCAGGCTAATAGCGATCGAGGACTTCCAAAACGTCAGTAAACTTCACTACTTCCTTTTCCTTTCAATCTTGCTGCTGACGTAATACCTCATTAAGAGCTAGAAAAGTCGGTAAAGAAAGAGCTTCACAATCACTTTTTCCTATACCGTTGTTCTAAGTCTAGTATTGGTCTAGTATATTTAATCGAATAGGTTACAGACACTTATTGTTACGTGTCCGTAACTTATTCAATTAAATATTAAAAATGGCTCGTACTCATGAGGAATTAATTGACTTTTGGTCTAGTATATTGAATATTAGGCTGAGTGGCTCAATTCTTGATCATCTCCAATCCCTAGAATCACTGAACGCTGTCTCAAGCCGGAAGCCGCTCTTCTTTACATCCACTCATAAATTGTATTCACGCTCTCACCACCGCCTTCTACACAAACTACATTCTAATATTTGCACATCTTTAGATATAACATTATAATCTACCCAAGTTTCAAAGAAATTCTGAATCTAACCTAACCTAACGTAGTTTTGGAGCAGTTCCGCGGATAAAAAAATATTATAAACCAATGAGGAGACCTAACTTGTATTTTATTCAATCTAAAATGAAAAATTTTCTCAATATTATTAGGTAATATACTATTCATATTTGAAACGATGTTCAAAATTATCATCTATATTCACCAATAAAGTACGTGGCCGTGAATGAAAAAAATCGAAATACATCACCCGAGTCTGGTTCACTCATAAGTCTGACCTCAAATCTCACTCAAAAAAGCTAGTCCAAATTTAAAATAATTTTCTCACCTCCCGAGACACCACAAATCAACTCTTGAATAATAAAATTGAGTATATCTCAAGAACTACTTACCCAATTCACTTTAATCTGCCCAGGTTTCAAGAAGATTCATCCAGTAGGTACCTAGTTTTGGAAGAGTACCGCGGATAAAATAATCTAATAAATAAATGAATAGTCCTATGATCCAACAATAAGGAAACCTAAATTTTAACTTACTTAATCGAAAATGAGAAATTTTCTCGACGGTAGAACTACGAGTGTTATTATTTATACAGTAATTGAAACGATGTTCAGAAATAATATCATCTATAATGACCATTAAAGTACATGACCGCGAATGAAGAAATGGCCCTTAACGGCAAAATGCTCCTTTCAAGAAAAAGAGCAAACTTCCTAATTTCAAAAAAAAATAAAAATAAAATAAAAATATAAAAACATAGAAAAATAAAAAAATAAAAAATGGCAATTAAAAATAATATTCCCATCTCCTGAGACACCTCAAATCAACTATAAACTACTATCAATAATTATGTATACACGAAAAATGATGAATAAATCAATAATGAATTTAAGAATTAAGTCACCAAAAGTCTCACAGCATACTTGATGAAGACCAAAAAATTGTCTTCAATTATTCAAACAACGTTTTCACTATATCGAGTATGACTAATAAGAACGAAAAAAAAAAAATATATATATATATGAGCTAATTCAATGAACCCTCTGACAAGGATGAACCAAGAATAACACAGCAGCAGATCTTGTGATACCTACTCTCAAAGAGATCCTCAAGAAGAACGAAGAAGTACACATACTTGGAATATGAGCTGGTCCCATATCCTTTAGCATTATTCGATGGGAACGGGAGAGGAAAGGTACAAAATTAGCATACCAGAAAATTTGACTTTAATTAGAACCTTTTCGCGAGGCAGAATATGTCCAGATCATGATGGGGATCTTTAGGTGCATTGCGCGGTTGAGGTGCAGTGGAACGCTTTTTTGGTAAGGGTTCGGAGCTGCAGCGGCGTACAAATGGGGGAGCTGAACTTTCACATCGAGACGATATAAAATTTTTGAGATTTTTTCCGCGAAATCTATTTGCCGCAGACCTAATCCGCCGCTGAAAATACTCACCACCTTCCTCTCGCCGCAAATTTCAAGAAATAAGAATTTTTCAGAATGTAAACTGAGAAAAATGCATCATTTTCAAAATAATATACTCAGGTACATAAATGATGAGAATTAATCAGTGAAAAAAAAACCAATGGACATTGCCAGAATCTTAGCCACTCCCTCCCCCGCCCCCCATCCGCACTAATACCCACTCTATATCTTTCAAGTCATGATTTTTCCGTTTTTGCAGTCAGACTACTCCGACTACTCCATGTGCACAGATCAGATACGTGAAATCAGGTTTATTACGCCTCTTCCTCTCGTTCTGAACTAGCCTAGTATGCTTAGGCTGATAGAGCTACCTAGGCTTTTAGACTACAGAACTTAGACTATAAGAGATGTGCACCTGTGCGGCCGTGTGGACGCAAATTCAGGAATTAGGGGTAGGCTTCAGCAAAGACATGACTAGACAAGCACCCTGTATCAGGCTGGAAGAGGTTCGTGCCTAGTAACTAGACATTAATTGTGAATAAAACGCAATACGAAAACACTCCTCTACTTCCTCACGCAAAAACTACTTTTCTCTAGAATGAATAGGGAATATTATTGTAAAACTACTTCGTAAAACAATCTACTTATGAATCGATATATTGCATCGCAAATCGAAAGATGCGTAAACAATATCTGTGAACGATGATTGGAAGGCTGAAGAAAAGCAATCCGTCACTTTTTATACGTACATACTCCTATCGCAAAATCTATATTATTAAAAAATATTTATTCTAATAATAGGTACTATTATCTTTCGAGAATTCATTTTATCATGATGTAGGCCTAATTTGAAACTTGGATGACTCGAAACACAATACACACTAGCTACCGATACACGAACCAATAAGTTTCGAAATCGTCATCTTCAAACTACCAGCCATTCGATAAATGATTCCACAGTTTCTCTCATAAAGTATGTTTTCGTTTCAAACAAGTTCCTCTTTCTTTTTTAAATAATATCCATAGTTTCGTTCGTAAATTCTATCAGCTTTACTATAACTGCACACAATGAACAAATTTAGAATTCGCCAATTTATGAATAATAAGTGTTTCTGTACACTCCTTTCCCGTCTTCTCGATCGGCCGTTTCATCTTCAATCAAAGAAGAAAACAAATATTACTATAGGAACGGGCTACAGTTCACAAAATAAAAATTTATTCGTTATCATCTGAATAATACAATTCCACTGATGCATCAAATTATGCCAACAGCAGTTCTTTGTTTCTACCACCCGTACTGAGTTGAAGATACCTAGACTACATTCATTATGATGCTCACCTCATCATCAACTCACGCCGTCATCTGGTTCCGATGAGGCTGATCTTGAAAAAAAAAAAAGCGATTGCAATAGGTTCTTTGCTCCAAGAGCACGAACCTAAAAACTATGTTACACAACTTGAAGTGAACCCAAGCGACGAGTATACTTCGCGGCTTTCTTGCAGCTAATCGCGTACGCGCCGAGGCGTCCACGGCAAATTGATAGGCACCCCGTAATGGTGGTCTTCTGCTTGGAAAAGTACCTCGGGAACACCGTATGACGTACAAGGATATTGCTGAGAAATACCGTATGTTATGTAGAACGAAACTATGTAGAAATATTTTATGGATATAAGCATTTGACTAACAACCAGAGAACTGCTGAGTAGAAGCGTTAATATCGACCAGCCGGGCGGCAAAGCCCGCAGCTTGATAATTTTTCAAGTCCCCCTCGCACCTCATACAGCTCCCGGTCAGTGTTTATAGTCTGAAAGATAGCCATTCAAATAACTAGATATGCAATTCTTCATACACCAATTTATTCGACCCCTTCAATGAGCCAGATATGCAACGCTCCAAACGCTGTAAGACTCATATTCTTAGAAAGGGCAAAGTTTCTTGTTATAATACATTCAAGACATGATGTCGTTGCAAAGTTTAATGCCCCAGACAACAGTGGAGAAGATATTTCAGCGTGGTCTGTGAATACATATTGAAATTAGATGGTGCTATTGAAAGAGATAGATCGTTGTTCAAGTATTGTTACTCTTGCTTCGGAGCAGTGCCGCAAAAATAACCTTATACCTCGCGCATAATTTCCGCCGACTCCAGAAACAGTACGGTGTCACGCCTCCAATGACTGCATGCCTCTCCAGCCTATCATCAAATCGAAAAGTGGACAGGATATTTCAAGCCACCCTTGTAATGGGGTTGGAGAATTGAATCTCAGCAACTGGAGCCTATAGCAATGAAGAGCCCAAGAGTACTCGAATTTTTGCTTAAATTAATTTCTTGCGGTTTTATAAGAGGTTGTTTACGAGTTTGAAGTTGTAGGACAGCTGGTCAGTTATATTCTTCCAAATATTGAACTTAATGACGCATTCTGTTTTCTTTATTTCCTTCAAATCTCAAATGTCTGCGTACATCGGTTGTTTAAATACTCGCGAGAAAAGGGGGCGGGGCGTTGGAGATGAAGAAGATGAAAATGGAGGAAATGAAGTGTCGACTATTTTCCTGGAACTTTCATCCCATTTAGCGATGGAGAGTCAGATGAAATTAGATCAAGCGACGATGAGTGAAATGTACATTAAATCTTCCTTCCACCTTTGTAGAGCTTTCTTGATTTAATATCTTGGTACAATATTATTATATTAAATTTACATTTGAAGCGTTTTTTTTCAAAAGGTATTATTTGCATTTTCAACTTTTTTTGGGAAACAAGAAAAACAGTGTCATTCCATATGTACGATATGACCAAACGTACCCAAGTCAATGAGAGGGGGGAGGAGTTGGTCGAACGTATAAGAACTGAGGATCAGCCGAAAAAAAAATTTCAGGACATAGGGACATCTCCCATATGACCCAGAAAGTCAACACCTGTACTAAATATATCATGTATTATAGAAAATACAATAAAGGAACATGTCAAATCAAGTACAAAGTAATGTATAGTATAAAACTAATAACCCCCTTCATTATCCTTCGTTTACCAATCGTCGTTGCTGCCATTCCAGCCGACTTCACTGGTCGACCACGTTTTCTTTTCAGTAGATCGTCTTGGAAGGAAAAATTTTCCTGTCTGACGTACTTTTTCGCCGTTTACAGCGCTCCTATAATATTTTCGTAATTTCAGTGTTACCACATGATGCAGGCCATCGCCGTCCTGAACCCGAATCAGCGCTGTACTCAAAAAGTCGAAAATGCAAATAATACCTTTTGGAAAGAAATGTTTCATTTGTATAGGTTTACTTGTCAGACCTGTGATTTTTTCAAGGATTTTAGGTATCGAAAAATTACTGCTTTCTTGAAAGAAGAGGACATGGGAAAAATAAATTCATAATACTTTCTTTCCTCCAGGAAAGAATGATTCTTTGCCAGATCATAAGTCCAGTCTCTCATTTCTTTCTCCCTACAAGATTAAAAACTCAAGTTGAAGATATTTAATTTTCTACTTCTATCTCAAATCGAAAATTTTATGTAGACTATAGTAGGTATGTATTTACAGTCAGTCTAAATTTTCTAAATTTAATTGGAGTAAATCACTTCAAAATAAACTTCTATTCATGCAGAGGCGCACTTTTTTCACAAGAAGGCGTATTTTTATTAGTTAGATAGTAAACAAGTCCTGAATTCGAAAACAACGTTTGTAGGTAGGTAATTTTACGTGTTTCCAACACCTCTTTAAATGATAATGTTTCCCATAATGTAAGACGATCCACTCACAATAGTGCAGTTTGACTATGACCTAACCTAATAATGTCGTGCATAAGAAAAAAAGAGCCTGGAGCTGTTCACGGTTTCATTTACTTACAATAGCTTATTTGCGACATTATATGAGTCATTTTCCTTGAAATACACCAAATTTGCAGATACGACCACATTTTCTATTAAATCACTCGGTACCGTATACGTCCATTTTTGTAAGAATTTTAATTGAAAATCCGTCTTTTTCCTATGCAGAACTTATCCGTATAACCCAAATTCAAACGATTTATTTTCTTATTCTCAAAAATTCTCGAAGGTCTTCTCCCTGTATAGCAACGTATTTTGTATCCATAAAATAAAAAAAATCTACGGTAGTAGGCGATTAAAAAGTGTCGTCGAGACCACTCGTCAACAACAATCTAATGATGCAGAAGCGTTTTCCGGATTTGGATTCTTAAAATAAACTCGTAAAATAGACGAGAGTCGAGCTAAGCGTACGGTAATTTAGACAAGTCGCCATTCGCGTGATATTTTGTCCCAAAATGTTTGAGCTCGTTCAGGTAAGGCTATCAACCAAATTTATGAGATACCTATTGTACGTATAACCGTTCAAATATAAAATCAATGTTGTAAAGAAAATAGTCAGTTTAATGAAACTGATGAATTTTATGAATAATAAAATTAAAATCAGCTCCTCATTTCCCGAGCTTCTCGTATTATTTTGATGCAATGCCTTATAATTCAGTATTCAACGCCAATAAAACGACATCGTGATTAGAAATTTAAGCACGTTTGCACGCATGATGTCTTCTAGTAACCCGATGACGATAACCTCCAAAAATAGTTGACCATTAGACGTTAAATATCGATAATAATTATGAAATTCAACCAGCGTTTTGATCTGTAAAGGTTGACGTAAGGAATACATAACGACGGATTACGTATAATAACCAAATAAATCTATTTCTCGATCTTCCAAGATCGAGCGAGTTCTCTTGTGAGAGACAAAAAAATACATGAAACTAAAAAGTCTGGGTACGAACGATAAATTATACCGTATAATTCTGTAAAAGAAAAAAGTCCTAGCTATAAATAAATTTCTGAAAAAATAAATATAGAACGATAAATCACAAAAAAAAAAAGCGATAAGACTGAATTGAACATCAAAATCGTTCATAACACAACTCTTAAAGCCCTGGAAAACAGATAAGTATTCCGTTATATTATTTGAAAATGGTACCTAGCGAAAAAGAAAAAAATAATAGGCCTACTCGAATAAATCGAGAGTACTGGGAAATGAGTGAATTTCCTCGAATTGTTTTATGTACTTATTTATTATTTTTTGAGTAGGGCTAACATTGTACGACACATATTTAAGAAGAATGAACTGAATTCTACTCCACGAATTGCCTCTTTTTGGGAGAAAAATAATTTAGTCGACTCATTCCATATTTTTTCCAGCCTTTTTTTTTTTTACAAACAATCCTCCGTATCCGTAAAAGGAAGCTCTCACGCTGTAGAAACTAATTTCATTGATTATTTTAATCATTTTTTTCTTTTTAAAAATTCCTTGACTGAAATTTAAGAGGAAGGAAAAAAACTTTTTTATTCCATCGATTTTTCTTTTAGGAAGCTAAAAAATTGTACTAGTAGGTAAAATTAGTTGAGGAACTTTACGAAGTTGTGCAGAATACCTCTGGTGCACCGAGAGCGAAACTATCAGTTATGAAATAGAGAGCAAATGCACAAAGTGGGCACGAGAGCGCGCAAAGGAAGCGCCAACTTGAATTAAAACTCGGCTCCAGTCCTCACAACAGATTGGTATGTCGGAGTATTAATGTTTTTTTTTTTTTTTTTTTTTTTTTTTTTTGTATTTTTACATTATTATACCTATGTATTATACATATTTTTCCTATTCCTTTTTTTTGTACTTTTTCTTCTTTGTTTTGATTTTTATTTTGTTAATAATTATTTTTTGGTTAAATGTAATAAACAAAAAAAAAAAAAACAATAATCTGAGAAGTATTTTCTCCTTGGGAGGGGTGTGGCACATTGTCCTTCTACAAGAGACAGCAAAAAAGTAATAAATAAGTGGAAAAGTGATCCCTTCTGGAGCTGTCGTCCTTCTTTTATAAGGTAATCTCAACTGGCACAGAGAGTCTTCAACTTGTTTGATGAAACAAATCTTTGAACGTAATTCCTTAGACATAGTTATAGCCTAGCTCGGCACCAAGTGTCGACCTGGTGCCAGAGTTTCTACATTCCTATATCGTAAGGGAGGTGTTTGATGAGACCCATTGTTGCAACCAGACCTCAGAGGGAAACTGTATAAGTCTTACGCTCTGTAGTGGGGTGCAACAGGGGACAAAGAATGTGCGAGCGACGCAGGTACTCCGTGGTCGCTGTTTGCTTGGATAGTCCAGAAGTTGAGGGAGTACTTGAGATGGTTAAATGAGTGCCCATTGGGAAGAGCCAGTGGGCCCATTGCCACAGCTCTTCCCAGTGGGTTGCTGTTGCTGCAACCAGTCATGGTTATTGGATCCCCATTCAGCGAGAGGCCACCATTGGAATCGTTTGTGATTGGGGATAAGTCCCGGACGTGCCTATTGTGTTGTAGTAGCCATCTGGAGGATCTTGCAATGAGTTTTAGGTCTAGTGGTAGTGTTCTGCTGAGCAGCTCGGCTGCGTGGTGGCTGATGTCCTCGTACCCGCGGCAGGTGATAACGTTTGCCCGGCTTTTGTGAAATAATTATTAGAAAACAGAGAATATTTACGCGTCATGAATTCCATAATTATTTCATCCATAAATATAATAATTTTATAACTTTAATTAACGTAATTATAAATTACGCGATTGTTCAATTAACGATAGATTAAAATCAGCTATTGAACATTCATCAACTTCTCTGCAGGAGAAGTGAGAAAGATTCCCACGCAGTGGAAGGCCAGACTCACGGAGTGTAATTTTCAATGAAGCTTGTCAGTAGGAGCAGGGAGAATATATGATTTGGTGTAAATAATTGAGAACACTGAGGAGGGTAGTCTCTTCTATGTGTAAATGAAACTTTCTATAACGGCAGAGTAAACATCGTAGTATGAGTCACGGACATGAAAAAATATTTTCAAGATTTTCGAGTGCATGTACCTATGTAAAATAGATCCTGACGAGGATTAAGAGACGTTTCATCCTGATCGCATAGTGAGATAGCATTGAGCGCTTTAAGACGATTAATAAAGACAAGACACCGGCCTTAGGAAACGATAGGTAGCTTCAAGCTGTGACGTTTAATGAAATGGAAGTACCGCCCTTCTGAAAAGATTCAACAAAATTTGCGCAACCGTATGCTAGATCAAGAAGAAAGGGAATATACCGAAGGATGTTGAATAATTCACCAGAATTAAAATACCGGTGCGTGGCCTGATTATCCATCTTGGAAATCGTGAGATGCACAAATATTCGCGAACAAATCAACACTCAATTGTTGGATATTTAATAGACAACAAAGGTTCTCGGTATAGATCGAAAAAATTACCAATGCCCACGAAAAATTATTGAAAATAGCAATCTTGAGAGCTAGAAATGGCATGCCGTTCTCGCTAAGATATCTAAGGTTGTCAAGACTGGAAAGTTACCTTCTTCCACCAGATCTCGTCTCTTGTTAATAGAACTTTGGAAGAGAAAGTTAGAGATTATCCAATCTTACGCTATCATCTTCTGCAATAAGGTTATAACCATGAGATAATTATGCTAAATTATAATTAATTAATCCGTTAATTAATATTTCTCTCAGCCATACATCATAAATAATGAATTCTTCTTTAAATTTCTATAAAATAATAACTAGACAAACTGTCGAGTCCAGAAATTTTGAACACTCCTTTTATATATGCTGGCAAATAGAGTCAGTAGCTCAAGCCGTTCCCCAACTTCCAGTCTTTTAGTTTATGTTATGTCAACTGACTGCCATCAATCTCCAAGGAATAAAAAACTTCTTGAAAATTCTTAAAATAAATAAATATCTTGATTAACTTCAATCTGTTTTACGGCTCAATGTGATCTAATTTGATTAGTTGCTGTTTCATACTTGAGGGTTGATTTTAGTTTGTTGTCAGTTTGATTTAGGCCTTGAGTCATGGTGCAACGACGTATTAGCTAGCAATACTAAAAAATTGGAATATGAAGCCTCTGGCATCTTCCTGCTCTTGCCATTAGCTTTGTTACATAATCTCCCAATCCATTAATAAGGAAAGAGACTGCTTGCTGTGATTTTAGCGCAGGGGTTCCAACAATGCAAGCTTTGTGAAATAATAATCTTCTTCAAGCAGTTTGACTCTTTTCACCATTTCGCAAATGACATTTGCATCAATTGCTCCCACATGAAGTCGTACCATTTTTGAACAACCCTTTTTTAATTTTTGGCTTGCACGTGATAGATTAGCGTTTGCTGCAACCAATCGTAGTCACTTGAGCTTATGAAGCCACGTATTCAGGGTGATGGACGTTCCTGAGGCGTCGAACTCAGGGAGGCAATCAAGTCGACTCTGTTCCGGAGGATTTCGCATTATAAATTTGCGCCAGAGTTGTTCCATAATTCCACCAAGTGTTCTTGTATCAGCCAAGTTTTCCGATACTGCGGCGGAAGTATTTTCCTCCATAACCTTATTTTTTACTAGGCGCATAATCAATTTCTACATCCTGATTTGGCGCACCCTCCCTTTTTAATTGCCCTGCGAAGAGCTCGGTTGACCACCGATTGATACCTTCAGCTCTGCGGAACTTGATTGGAGTTGGCCCACCATCAGTTTTTTTCGCTTCTGGCGCACATTTCTCTTTCTACTTGTAACATTATGCATTACACTTTTCTTTTGCGCACATCAAAATTGATCTGACTGTCAGCGTAGATAAGGATTTCTCACATCATGTTGCGTCTGGTGCATTCTTACGTTCGAAGTTATGGTAGTAAATTCTCTTGGTGCAGTGGGCAACCATCCTGTCGCAGACACCAATCACAGAAGCCAACTAATTCTCATTTCAAGTACTGGTACAGTCTAAGAAATAGCGTTTTAATCATCCATGAGGAGTAGAGCACGGTGCCGCGATGCTCGAGTACTCCTGGCAAGACCCAACATCTTAAGGTTCATCCCTTTCCTGCAATAGATTACCTTTAGTAGAATAGGTAGAAAAACTTTACAGCCTGGTGCACACTGTTCGCAAATCTTGGATGTAAAAGAGAAACTTCATAAGTATGCATAGAGTGCACATTTTCCAGGTCTGAAAAAAGAGAGCAAATGCGCAAAGGGTACGCCAGAGTACATAAAGAATCCATAAACCTGCCCCGAGCCAATTAAAAGATGAAATTTGTGAAACTATTTTTTTCCGTACGTATTCAGTTTTTCAAAAAAAAAAAAAAAAATTCAACCTTATTCAGCGTAAAATTTTCATCCTTATACGCGAATGTGCAAAATTCTTTTTTTCCGTAGAGGTATGTACATCGAATGTGACTTCGTGACATCTGGTGAGATGAATCAGCAAACCATTTTGGGTTCACGGATTTAACACAGTTTATACGGAGCATATGTCACCTTGTTTTTGTGGGTGTCTATGGTTACATATTTAACTTCCTGAAAAATTCGCATCAAAGCAGAATGAAACGTGAAAAATTCCAAGAGTCCTGTCATATAAAGAAGTCAGATTAAAACAAAAAGAAAATTATTGCGGCTGGAACTCTTTGTTGTTCATCAACGAAATCTACCTCCGCAAAAAAAAATCACTCAGGCCGATCAGTGCGTAATGTCGAATAAGCTAGAAATAAAAATACCCTTTGCCAAAAAAGAGATTAACTGTATTTATCTATTTCAATGTGGTATACCACACAGTCTGTTTGACGACTTATGAATGTATAGCGAAGAAAGGATGCAAAAATGACGGCTCGGATTCAGGCCAGCCACGAAAACTGAGGGGCCCTACATAACACTCGAAATCATTCAACACTCACTGCAAAAATATCGAAAATCCCGAAACATAATCTTCTTATATATGTACTCACTTTCTAGATTTTGGAATGGCTTTTTCACTTTTTTCGAGTCTTTCCTGGACTTTCTTCATTCTTGGATTGGGGTCTATCTGTCTGACCCCGTGATCTTTGAACTTGAACAATTTTGTATTCTCAACTTATATGCTCTTTAGCTTTATACATAAAGAGAGGAGAACCTACAAAATTAATATGAAGGAGGCTAAGGACATTGACTCACTTTGAGGACATTGAAAAATCACAATCAGAGGATTGAGGGATTTGGAACCTCCGTTTTCCTATGGAAAAACCTAACAAGTTTGACCTCGGAGAATAACAAATTTTAATCTTCCTGCAATAGGTACAATATGAACTACATCGTCGCGACAGCCTACAAAGTAAAGTACCGAGGACTTTTGGGCGTGAAAATTTGTTTGCGACCCTCATACATGAAAGACCTGACGTGCGAAATTTCAGCTGTGACGTAACAGGATAGATCTTTTTATGAAGCTGTTTTGTCATGGATTAGGTCTTAAGAAAGTACGTAAGCTAGCCTTATAAGTTAGCCCAAGGCACAGAATTAGGCCACGAATCAACCGCTGACAAATTTTTGGACGAAAGAGTGAAACTTTTTCCTTGCACAAAGTTTCTGACTGACGAGGAGTAGACTTACTTTCTCTTTCAAAAGTATTTGTTGCAGAAAAATTTCGCCCAGATTATCAAATGGTATTCGTACTAGTTGAAAATTTTGTTCCGCAGAAAATCTCTGTGAGCGCATCAGAGCTGAGTCCTTAATTTCTACTTTGATGAAGTTGTATTTGTAGGGACTTCACGGATTAGCGGACTAGATTATAGAAATGGAATCCAAATCTGGATTTGTTAATTTGAAATTGGCGAGCTTTATTTCATTTTTGAAAATCGATTAGTAAGTACTTAGAATAAAACTTGGCCACTTGTGATCTGGTCATGGAGAGACGGAATTGAAGGAAGCCTCGTTACTCCCACAAAAGAAGGCGAATTAGAAAAGTCATTAATCTCAGATCACTCACAAAAAGCCAAAAAATTTCGAATTTTAATGGACATTAATGGACAGAGAAAAATTTTGGAGTATCTTGATGATATTCGCACGAGGACACCTTACTATGAGCGCTAACATTTTCCCTATTTCAGGCACTTTGGAGCACTAAAAAATTCATAATATAGAGACTGCTTTAAACTCAATAATTGTCTATCAAAATTTTCTTAAGACTAGTTGCTAACAGTTCGTTATAAATGACGTGGAAAGATTTTTAAAATTATGTGCTCTTGGGACCATTATTACAACCTCCTTTTCAAACACCTTCCATATTCCGCTTTCCGCAACGCTTACTTTGTAACCCCTCAAGAATGGGTAAAATTTTCGACTTTCTCCAGTCATTCTAAGTAAAAAAAGGAAAAACTTGAATGTATTCTCAAACACAAGGCTGAAAACGATGACTCAAAAACTTTGGATTTGATTGATCTTCAGTACAATCAAAATCAAGAACGATTAACGAGGATTGATGACTTGTTATATTCAATTTACGCAGGGATAAGCAGACACCCTCTTAAGACAGTATTTGCTTGACCTACTAAAATCTAATCAATTATTGGGGGAGGAATACAGAACTGTGAAATTTTTTTTAAATAAACAATTTAAGAAGTTCTTTTCCTGAACAAATGATAAGAAACCGTAAATTTCTGTAATTTACTTCTTTAGCATTTTGAGAAGTTTTCCTCAATCCTTTTCATACTAGAGGTTTAGCAGAATTTTAAATCGAACATTTTCCCTGTATTTTTCGTCGTATTCTAAAGCATCGATGAACACGTTCTCGCATCAGACATCTCTTGGTTTATTCTTCTACTTCTTTAAAATTAGGCCTAGGCCTACTCATTCACTTAATTCCGGATACGCTTTAAAAATAGTTTCTATCTGCTCAAAATGTACCTGTTTTTTCCATAGAATTTAGAAAACGCGTTTGAAACAGAGGAATTCAGTACGGTACAAACGGTACAATAAAGAATTAGTTCCGCTCTCCATCCTTATTCGAGATGTCCATACTTATTGAGAAGTCTAAACTTGAGAAAAATGTGATTTACACATTCTGGTACGTCATTGCAGAACTTATACCTATGAACCGAATAGATATTTGAGAGACAAAAGATACGTGTCTTGCGCAGGAATCAAAAATTAAGTTTTTCCTTACGCTTCTCACAGCAGGGTTTCTTCGGCCGACAAAGTGGTACCAGTTTAAAATCGAATTGAGACGTGCGCTGCTGTACCCAACGGAAGCGAATTCACTCGTAGGACTGACATCACTTCACCCACTGTGCATTATTTTGCCGGGTTTTTGACATAGGTCTACATTTGACCTAAATACATTGGCAAAAGATTTAATCGTGGGGAGTCTCTGTTATCTGTAACTTGGCTGACGAAACTACCTTACAAACAAGCAATTTCCATTTTGCGCAGCGTACAAAATTTACGGAACAGAAATTTAGTGCAATATTCCTTTTTTCTTTTTTTAAAATTTATTTTACAAGCTTTGAAGCTGCTCTAGGGCTATTAGCTTGACAAAGGTTTATTGAAAAGACGGATACTATCATATGGTTAAATGAGGGGGAAGATGTCGGATGCGGTAAGATATTGTATTAGTGATCTGTAAGTGTAGTGTCGTTATTTGTTAATCCCTCTTTTCTGAAATGAGGAATATTGTGAGTGTTTCGTAAGGTTGTTAGTTTGGGGCATGTAAAAATGTGATTAACGTCAATTTTGTCGAGGTGGCATTTGTGGCATTCTGGTCTTTTAATCGAAACTTCTTTATCACATCTAAAATAGAAAAAATGGGATCACCAAGTGAAATTTTATGGTAATTTAAATATAATTAGTTAGATAAAGAAAAATGATGAAAAGTTCTGGACTACTCAGGGGCGAATTTACGGGAAGGGGGTCAAGGGGAACGTCCCCCAAGCCTCCAAAAAAGACTTAAATTGTCTAATTTGACTATATTTTTCGAGCGGAGTGGTGAAAAAATTTTTTGAACAATGGAATATCTCCTCCCCAAATGTACCCGTAAATCCGCCCCTGCCTACCGGTAGTCGTATTGCATTGAATATCATATACCGTATTTAGATTTTGGAAAAGATATGCAAAATAAAAATATTTTTCTTCATTACTATCTTTAATATGATTTCGATATTGATCGTAAAAATAGGTATATCTGCTCGAATTTGATTGATTTGCATTGAATTCCTTCTGTACCGCTACACGTACATTTTCATTCCATTAAAGTCTGCAATTTGGTTTGTAATTGATTAATTATTGCAGACGACACACAGAAAAATCAAATCTCGTAAATAATCACTAATTTCCTGACTCAATGATTCATACTCTTGAAGTATAATTTCTTGTTCCCGCAGATATTTTAACAGCAGGAGTACCTATCGCTAATTTTATTTTGAAATATAATCACTCATTCGATGTAAAACTAAATCATGAAACTGAATAATTAAAAATAGGTCCATATTTGTAACTTTTTCCGATACATCAAAGGATATGTAAATTTTGTAGACAGACTACCTGAAATGGAATATTAACTATTACTAATAGAATACATGAACGGACTATTACTCACCTACCGGTAGTTAATAATTCGCTCGTGTTTAATAATTCTTGGCAAAAAACAGAAGTTCTCATGCTCATGGTATTGAAAAACTATTCGAAGAAGAATTAAGCAGGTATAAAATCGTTTTCATTTCTTACCACAATTTAAACAAATACTCATCAGTACCTATAGGTCTGGTTGGAAGTATTCGAAATACCGGATACCTTTAGTGAACATTTATTTCCTTAAAATAAAAGGTCAAGATTAATTAGTACGCAGAAACTAAAATAACGATGTTTTGTAATCCAAGGATATTTTCCAGAGCTGAAAATGAGACAAAATATTTGTGGACCAAATACCGACCAAAAACTTCTTTCTATAGGTAATACCTACTCCTGCATGAGCAGATTTTCCCGAATAGGCTAGTTTGGTAGTTATTTTAACATGATCCAATATAATTTTCTCTCCTTTATCTTTTTTTTTCTTTTTGTTAAGAAAGACTTTTTTCCACGAGGTAATCACTCCAAAATTGCAGGAATACTTCAAGGAAAAAATTTATAGAAAATTAACTCGTGGATGACTGGAACAAAATTCGAAAACACACTTACTACCCTACGCAGCCGGACTAACTTCGAATCAAAAGGAAGAAATTACCCAACGATTAACAGAAAAATTCGGCTTTTGATAAAAAAAAACACAGCTGAAGAAATATTATTATCGAGAATTGAAGAAGTTTAAATTCTATAATTGAACTTTAGTCATAGTTTTTTAAAGAACCTCTTTTAGATATTTGTTCGATTTTTATTTCCGTTAATTCAACAACGTGAACATTATTTTTTCATCAATTTTTGAACATTCCTTTTGGTACTGAAATAAACGTCGTTTAACCCGTCGCAAAAAATTCACGATTCCAGGAATACGCGCATTTTCCATCAAAAAATTGCTTTAAAATTTCAACTTATTTGAGTATTCATTCAGAAATCGCGGAAGTCGATTCAGTATTCATGAACGAGGACGTTGGATGTGAATTACATTCAAGTCATGAATAAAAAATGTTCAAGAGTAAAGTTTATCAATTTACGAGAATATTTGTACATGGGTAAGTGCACATCAACCCAGCAGTTTGAAAACAACAAATTATGCCGTTAAATTATGAAAATCCTTATCCGCGTGGATCGTATTCAAGTTATAAAAATACAATACCAAAGTGAGTAGGTACATTAAATCAATGGTATCATATGATGGAAAGCATCTTCGAAGTATCAAGATCGAGCCAGTTTTGTTAGTGTATGGAAATACGTAGGTATACCAACAATACTATTACCTACATCAGATTTGATACAAAATGTTTCCTTTAAGTACATAAATCACGAATAATATGAAATTTATTTAAATCGAATCAAGTATTCATTCCCATCAACAATTCAGTGAAGGGAACAAATATCACAGACGAAATCGAATTCGGAGTCCATTTACAACAGAGAAGCTGCAGAAATATCTCGAAAAGAACACTCAAGTTTTGACAAAAGCTTGAAAGAATTCTACATAGATAAGCGTAACTCGCTTAATCGAGCTAATAATTTGAAAGTTATTTTTCAATCTTATTTAAAGTTCGAATTATGAAATTTTTAAAGTTTCTACCGACCAAAACGTAATATAGTTAACACCATATTGTTTTTGGTATACCTACCAAATCGATTAGGTACTGGTAACCACTAGCTGCATTAAAAAATTATAGTTTGCTAGAATATTCGCAAGTAAACAACAATTTCAAACTACAATCTAATATCAAGAACCAAAAGGGAACTGAGAGTGCGATGTATAGGAAAGTAGTTTCAATTCTGAAAAAGAATAGGTACTTATGCCGGTTCCTAGTTTAAAACAAAATCGTGATAAGCGTCAAATTAATTAGGTATAAAATTGGCGATCATACAAACTATGCTAAATTGAGGATCCCGGCATCTACACCTCAAGATTTCCGAAATACCGGTAACAGTTTTGATAGAGATTCCAGTTTTAAATTTTGGGAATTGAGAAATTTTGGATTTCAAAAAGTTTCGATTTTTAAGTTACATATTACTTAGGTATCATGAATTCATAATAATCGCTAGAATATCTCATAACGAATACCTATTTTAAATTTTAAACGAAAATTAATATACCTAGAAAATATTTGATTTATTGGAGTGCCAGGATAATTAAATATCGATTTATAAAAGAACTAGGCTCTGCTTGCACTATTCCTCATCAGTAAAATAATGTGAATTATGAAAAACGTTCCTATCAATAAAAGGACGAGGATAAAAATAGAGCTGGTAAATTCAGGCTTGAAAATAAAGATTACTCGCGTTTATTACGATATGACCGTATGTAGATCGAAGCCTATCGGTATCGCTTTTAAAATTGACAGAATTAGATTTCAATATTTCGGTTACTTCACGTATTTTTCGCTTAAGTAATAATTATTTTCTGCGTTAAATAGGATAACCGTATTTTCAAAATAGCCACTATTAAAATTTTCATAAAATAAACTGGTCAGTTTGAAGTAAAATCAACGGGTTTTCTTTCGATAAACATTATTTTGAATATCAATTCTTTACGAGGAACAAATTTTGTACGAACCTGAATTCGATTTTTGGAATGAAAATTTGGGGCTGCTGTTGTTAGCCTTTTTTTTTTTTTTTTTTTCTTTCTTTCTTCTCTCAACATTTTTACAAATAAATTCTCATCAATTTTTGCTGATCTAAAAGTTGTCAAATAATTGATACCTACATTCAATTTTACAAGGTGCTTTAAAATGGTACGTTTACCATATATTTTTGAAATACTTGTGGAAAGAGCATTTAGGACAAGAATTTTTCGGTGCTTTCCGCAAGGAAATTTCTAATCTTACGAACAGGTCGGAAGTTCAATATGAACGAATGCCATTTTTCATCGTACGTCTTAAAACCATCTAAAGATTCATCCCTTATATTTATCGCCGAAGCTGTTACAAATGTACTTTTGAGGAAAACAAAATTAATTATAACAACGTAGAGTCGCAGCACTAGAGATTGGTACAGAATTATAGATCCAGAGTAAATTTTAATTCATTTCAAATATTCGATGAAAAGTATAGAATTTTGTATAACAAACTCCTGAAGAAAAAGTATGTTGAGAAGGAGGCAAATGAAAATGAATTCTGAGAAGAGTGTGTTTTTTCAGTAAGAAATATTTCTTAAAATTATAGTGATACTTACTTTGTTCGAACATATTATGTATTTTTAATTATTAGTGAAATATAAGTAAATGGTACCGGTAGTTATTGTTTTTTTATGTAGACTAATTCCGAGAATTGTTCCCCTCATTTCAGACGCGGAGTACAAATATTATAAAGATACCTAGCAGCAAGAATCGTAACAATAGATTAAACAAAAAGAAAATAGTACTCAATAACAGTTACTTGTTTGGAGTTTATTTTTTAAAATTAATAAATTTTAATCATATGTGGTCTAAATGACCTATTCAACCCCATTATAAAAACTGTGATTTACCACGCCAAAATGAGCTGATTTCCGAATTTATACAGTGGTCAAGTTTTTCGCTGGACTTCAAATTAATAGATCAAGAGATTTTTAAATACGAGTTCTGATTCTTTTCCAACTTTTTATAGGAGAAATTTATCGTTTTGAAGTTATTTAAAAAAATATTAGGTTATTTTTTCACGCCCATCAAGTTCTTCTTCGGGGGGGGTTACTGATTCTTCAATTTTTGATGTTTTTCAAAACGAACCCTTTCTCAGAAAATGAAAAATAAGAAGAAAAAAGAGGAAAACAAAAATAGAATGTACAAATTACTGCTGAATTTGTAGATTTGACTAATTTTATTTAGTATTAATGGGAGTCTCAAAATATGGCAGGTTCATCTGGTTTCGGGATTCAATTATAGAAATGAAAAAAGTGTCATCAATAGATTTGTTTAGTTTTTCTTGTAATCAGCTCGCATTCTTCTGAGAAAACTCGAAATTGATGCTAAAAATTTAGAGTCTTTGTGTATTGTGAGAGACATACAAAGATAGTACTTGACTAAAATTTGGACCACGTGATGGAGAATTCTCGATTTTTTGATGATTCTTCAAAGTGATCCAATGGAACTGGAAGAGTGGACGAATGAAGAAGTCGGCCTTCTTGTACGACGCAACGTTGCCGTTCTGTGCAAGTTCCGGCGAGCTGTTCCTGAAAAAAGTATATTTTTTCATGACTTATTTATGTGGACAGCGGGGAAACGGTTTGATGACAGCCTGCGGGGATAGGGACGTTTCCCCGCTGTCAACATAAATGTGTCGCCATTTTGCTGATCTTATATATTGAATAATTAAAAGTCTGATTTGATAAGGGACGAAACTTACTCACACGCATACCGAAGTGTCTATCGTATCGATGCCTTTGACAGCGACGCCTGATATAGTGATGGGCAAAAACCGATAAGGTGAAACTACCGACAGTACGATAGTTTGAAACTACCGATAGTACGATAGTTTGAAAGTGGTTTGAAACTACCGATAGTACGATAGTTTTCATCCTGACACTATCTATTATTTTATTCGGTAGTTTTCCGGAAAACTATCGGTAGTATCGATATACCGACAGTGTGGAAAACTATCGGTAGTATCGATATGCCGATAGTGTTTCCATTTCATCCATTTAGGGCAGTGGTGCGCTAGTGTTCAGAAGAAAATCACTCATGCTTTCCTCTTTTATTTCCAATTTTTATACTCTACACAATTTTTTCTTATTTCTTCCTCTGTTCACATTAAGGAAGGATAGAAATATAACCTTGAGAACGGAACAATAGATTGAAATTACCCGGAGCGTTCCGTTCTTGAGGTCATATTTCTATCCTTCCTTAATGTGAACAGAGTATACCGGTAGTGACGATAGCGGTGATATTCTATCGATTGTTTTCCAGCTACCAATACTATCGGTAGTATCGATAGCTCAACAGGAAAACTATCGGTAGTATCGTTGGAAAATCGACAATGTGGACCTCGTAGTGCTACCTACCGGTGTTGCTCGGAACTATCGTTCTCGTCGTCTGACTGCTAGCCTTACTAACTTCGTGCTTATAATATGTAGTCTTGTTGTTGTTGCCAGGGCTTGCGACCCAAATTTTTTTAACGGTTAAAGGTTATCGGTCAAATGACCTCCCAAATTTTTTCGGTTATCGGTTATCTGTCAAAATGTGGGAAAATATAACGGTTATAACGGTTAACTGTTATAACCGATATAACCGCTATAACTGTTTAAAAAAATATATTTTTAGGTTATAACGGTTAAAATGCGTGAACACTACACATATGCATCAAAAAATCACATAATTTAGAAAATAATTCAATATTATTACTACCTCAGTACCTCTAAATACTAGATAGTGGACAAACTCGACAATCTCGTGACTTGTCACTCTCCAGTCTCCAAATTCACAGATTGCAAATATTTTTTTCTTTGTCTTCTACTTTTCTTATTTCTAGTTTTCTTCTTGTTAATGTCTCATTACTCATTAGTCTTTAGGCTACTTCAAAAGTTGGAAGTTCAAACTTCAGAGTTTGAACACTTTGAAAGTTTGAACAGTTCCCTTCTAGACCTAGTTTTAGTCAGGCCCTGGTTTTAGTTTGCAAACTTTTCAAAAATATGATGTATGAAATGATGATGATTGATTAGGGAATAGCTGAATGAGTTAGCAAATTCATTCTCTTCAAAATAAAATTAGAATTTATCACAGAAGATGGAAATTAAAAAAAAACCTTAGTTTCAAGTAATTCTAGATTTTGTATATTTTTGAATTCAGAAAACAAAAATTTAATAGAAAAAACATTAAACATTATGACTAGAGCCCGGATTCCCTGGTTTTTGTCGCATAATTTCCTTAAAGGGCAAATTTCTGAAAATTAAATAGAAGTTCATTTCATGGTATTCTGAGCCCAGGAAAAAAGTTTTATTTCTCCGAAAAACTCCAAAAATGGGGATAAAATCTGAAATCTTCCAAAAACCTATAATTTGTAGAAAAAGTTATTTTTTATACAAAGTTTTGTGATTTGAGACACAAAAATTTAAATAATTATGAATTGAAAAAATTTCTTTACTGCCTATATAGTTGTAACTTCACAATATCTTGTGCTCTAATTGAAGCGTGAACCAACCAGAAAATAAAATAAGACAAAATCTAATATGCTAGTGCAGCATAACGTGAAATTTTTATAATTCTTTATGTTCAGATCAACTACCTATTGAGATTTTTTTTCTCTTTTTCGATGTAAAAATTTTGATACATATTTACCTACTGTAGAAATTTTTTTCCCAATTTTTTAATACCTAATTATTTTAATAAATCCGAGTAATGCCGAAAATTCTCATTCTAGTTCCGAATTTTGCTGTTTTTAACTCCGAAAAATCCGGGCTCTAATTATGACGTATCTATATATATTATTTAAAACTGATTTAAAATGAACTCCAAAATCTTTTGACAGTTCGATTTCGACTTCTACTGAAGCGATTCTCTGACTGGTTTTTCTTTTCATGAAAAGGTATTCACCTCGACATTTGCAGTGTTAAATATCAAGTTTCTATCTTCAATAGTCTTTGAGAAATCTCGAAACGCGATTCCCTCCCTACATATTTCTTATGGGACATATTTTCATAGAAAAACACAGGTCTTTTGACAGTTCGATCTCGACTTCTACTGCACCGATTCTCTTACTTTTTTTTTTTTTTAAATGAAAAGTATCCACCTCGACATTTTCATTGTTCAATATCAAGTTTCTATCTTTAATAGTCTTTGAGGAATCTCAAAACGCGATTTCCTCCCTGTACATTTCTTAGGTCCAAACTCCGAAGAATCAACTGGAAAAATTTTTTTCTTTTTTTTTTACCAATTTTTTTTCTGTCGCTTCAAATTTATTTTGGTCAAATAACAGTTAAAACAGAAAAAATAACGGTTAACGGTCAATCGGTTGAGATCGCTTGTGAATTATAACGGTTAACGGTCAATCGGTCAAAATTGGTATTTTCATTTCGGTTATAACGGTTAACCGAAAAATAACTGTTATTATGCAAGCCCTGGTTGTTTCTATACGGGTGTAGATGTGTAGTTGAGTACGATAGAATATATTACGAGGTGTTGAATCTGAATAATAATTCGTGTTCGTTTAGCCACAAAGAATCAACACTTTTTGACGCTAAGTAACACTTTTAGGCAGGTTGGCTGTTCGATTTGTTCTCGAGGTTACTCCGAAGTTTGGTGTTGGATGTTCGATTTACCAGTAGCTAGGTTTACCCTAAGGTTAACGCCAGTGTTAAAAATTTTAACCTTCCTCAAGAGTAGGGTTGTCGCCGGAGTTGCCTGTTGACCGTTGTTTTTCTCGGAGGGTTTTTAGGAAACGTTCGTTTAGTTTATTGATAACCGGACACTTTCAGAGTTAAATGACGTCATAACTTGTAATTTTTGGTGTACCCCGTTTTTACAACAGGTTTAACCTTGGGTCAATTTTCTGTGGCTAAACGAACACAACTTTACGGGTGCATTCTTGTGTCGTCTATTATTTAATTAGCATAGTCGGTCAGTACTGTAAAATGATTATCGGAAGAACCTGAAGATCGATTTTCCGACGAGTATCGATAGTACTACCGATAGTGCCCAACACAATAGTCAAAGACCTGATATTAGAGTTGGCCGTGGCCCTGGTATAGACAGTCTTAGACAGTCAATGAGCAACTGAGCGTGTCGAATTTCTTTCCTGTTGATTATACATCTGAACGTCGCGTCGTTCAAAAATTTGAATTCGTGCTCGTACTTCATTGTAGGGCCTACATCAGCCAGTTTCATCTCAGTCGGTTACATGGACAAATTAATTTTGATCAACATATTGTTTGTCAATTCGTTTTGTCGTTTTTAATTGCTTTCGGTTTCTGGTCCTCTTTTCGGTCTGGCAATTAACCCAGAGCCAAAAATTTGATCTTATCGTCGTGTTACTTATTGAAATTCATGGTTCTATAGATTACAGTTATTAAAATTAAAAATTTCATTTGTAGCAGCGTATCGTAGCGATATTTGGTGAGAAAATTTCCTCCACTTCAATCATGTTATATATAGGTTTGTCATTTTGAGATACGAAAATCGTCTAGTTATTCAATATTTATCATCATACAGCTTAAGTTCTCTTTAAAAACGGCCAGTTCTCCAGTATTATTCGCATTTAAACACGTTTAGAAGAAGTTCAACTGTTTGGAGATAATGATATAGGTATATCTGAGGATGATGTTGAAAGAGCGAAAGAAGTATTATGTGAAGATGTCGATGTTGTGTTCAAAGACGTTGTTGATAATGACGATTCAACAGGATATTTTGAGAGTTCGATGGATTCAGTAATGAAGTAATTATTGTTTCGATCTGTTCGTTTTCGATTTTCAAGGGACTCCTCTAGGTATTCTTTAGTTACCGTACCGCTGCTGATTTCCATCCGCCAGGAGATTGTATTCGTAATGTTGGTGCGCCAGTATCTGCTAACATTGTACCTGATGTTCTACAAAACCTGTGGTCAGTGTGCAATTTTGAATCTGTTAGATAAAGGTATAGCCTATTTATTTGTCTCGGAAAGCAAAGCTAGATAACTTATTCTTACCAATTGACTTACTAGAATGGTACGTCTCCCATTCCTGTATAGTTCATGAAAAATTGTTCATCACTTACGTTCATAGGTCTTGAATTACAATAGGTACATCTCTTCAGGCCTGTTACAGGCTGCTTGTTTCATTTCCCAGGGGTGTTGTGATCCTCTTGGTCCAATGAAGAAACCCTCCTCAAACTTTATTTTTTATAGCAAAAAAAAATGAAAAAAAAGATGAAAAAAAAAATAAATAAGTATGGTCGTCCCTAAAACAATTACAAAGAATTGTCTTCATGGAAATGGACTCACGGTCACAGCATTGCTGTTTTCTTTCAGTTTATGAATATTGATAAGCTAATTAGTAAATAAGGTCCTTCTAACCTAATAAATATTTGTTTAGAATTGACTTTCTAAGTAGTGTACCTGTTTAAAAAATATTACTTCCTGGTATTTTTGAAGCCAAAGTACAGTAATACACTGGTGATATTATGCTCTATTCTGGTGCTTATGGTCGAAAACTTTAGGCGATGTTATCTTCACCAATAATATTATTGTCATTTTAGCTGAGTGGTGATTCCAATCTATTAGCCCAGGTGTATTCAATATGGAAGCCACTCTGGATTTAAGAAAATGGCATCTGTTCAACTTGCTAGAACCAAACATTCTCACCAAGATAAAATTTGCGTGGGTATTTGGTAAGTTTCTTGTTTTGTAATACGGCTGTTGATTACCGCATTCTAAACCTCCTCATATATCCTGTACAATCTACTTGGATCATAATTTCAATGTATAACGCTTGCTCGCAGGAAAGACAGACAAAATATGCGTTTTGTTTATCACGAAAAATGATGAAGTATGGGGCTTTGGTAATGGCTTCGAAAAGTATATCGACATTCCTGCCGAGCCCACAAAACCAACATTGATAGAATATTTTAAAGACCTAAAGATAAAGAGTAATACTAATTGAATTAGACTTCTTTGGTTGTTGATGGAACTTGGAATGTTTTAATATGATGGTTTTAGGATTTAGCTTTGGTAATGAATCCATGACCGCTCTTACCGAAGAAGGACAGATTTACAATTGTGGAAAAGATGGAGAGAGTCTTGGTCGTTATTCTGGTCATAGTACTTCGAGAACTACACCAACCAAAATACCTTATGGTATACCAAATGACGTGAAAATTGTGGAAGTGGCATGTGGTGCAAGACACACACTTGCATTGAGTTCTACGGGACAAGTAAGGTTTTAAATGGTTAGATTAATTTTTATGAAAAAATTACAAATACCATAATAACTTGATATAATTACTACAGGTTTTCACTTGGGGATATGATTACAATGGGGTGTTGGGTCGCGGATCGGAGCCTTATTATCAGTCAGATATACCTGCTGTAGTGGATGGAATTGCTGTAGATAGCACAACTTTTCCCTCCTCAATTTCTTGTGGATTATATTCTTCATATGTTATACTTAATGATGGCCAGGTACTTACTTATAATTTTTATTTACACCTAAATATCTAAATATGAAATCATCTTTACTAAAATACCAGTATTGCAAAAGAGAAGTGCAAAATATCTTTTTGACTGCAATTTTCTTATGATGTGTTTTAAGAAGGAAAACTTTACAAGCTGAGGATTGAAATTCATGTTATAGTGACTGTATATCTCTTGTTTTTTAATCAATGTCAAGCTGATTGTTATTTTCATTTTCGGAAGAGCAATCTATGTAGAATTTTCAATTAATTTTAAATCATACAAACTATTATGAAATTTGATTATCGTCACTCTGAAATTTTCATCATAACTTACTTACAATTGACAGAATCTCATTTGCCAACTCTCATCTTCTTCTTGGTGTTTTTTCACCTTCTTCATATCTTTAGTATGCTTTGCATAAAATTGGGAATGTCAAGAAAAAATAATGGATTTGAGCATACGATTGGTTATTATGGTATGCCAAGAAAAAACAAACTTGATGCACTTTTGTTAAAAGGCTGATGTTCTTGAATCGGGTCATGGTTGATGACTCTATATTTGTATACCTATAAATAAAATTGGGATTAGGCTGGATGCAAGTCATTTCTAAATTTCTTATCTTATTATTTTGTGTTCTAGGTTTATTCTTGGGGAAAAACTCACTCTAATACTATTGACTATCGGCCAGAGCTAAACGTATATTTATCCAATGATTTCATCTCAAAGATAGTGTGTGGAACCAATCATACTATGGCTCTTAGTGAAAGAGGTGTCTTGTATACTTGGGGTAGAAATGATTTTGGAGAACTTGGCACTGGAAATCAATCAGCTCAACGGTTTCCAAAAAAGTTACGCTGGAGTTATGAAAGGTAGGTGCCGTAATATTATAGTTGTCATGTTTCTGAAGTATCAGATTGAATTTAGAACCATTTCAACATTTTTGTTGAATCTTACTTTGTTATTTGTAGAATCATCGATATTGCAGCAATGCCTGACTCTCAAATATCTGTAGCAATGACATGCAACTCAGAAATTTTTGTATGGGGTAAATGTAGAGGTAAGACATTAGGTAACATGGACAAACGTCATAATATAGTGATCATGTATTAATTGTGTCAAGAAGAAGGAGAAAAAGTCTTCAATTTTATATACTGCGTATAAGTACAGTAAAACCTCTGAATAGCAGACACTTGCGCTCACCTGAAATTTGTCTGTTATTTAGAGGTGTCCGGTATTCAGAGGTGACAAAAAAAAAAAAAAAGAAAAAGAATTTGTATCTATGATGAATGTTGTACATGGATAGTTATACCAAAATCACAGTATTAAATGAAAAGAAAAGATGAACTCTTTTCCCTAATACGATGTTTTGTTAATCAATGAAGTTTAATTTGGCTGTTCCACCAATCAAATAAAACACAGAATAATATTATTGAAAAGAAGTACAAAAAAATGTGGAAAAATAAAAAAATAATACTTTTTTTAATAATTATTTTTCAATTTTTCTATACTTCTTTAATAATATTTTTTTAGCGCGAAAGGACAAATACTCCAAAGGGAGAGTAAACGATACAAATTTTCGGTTTGTATAGTTTACTCTCCATTTGGAGTATTTGTCCTTAAGCGTTTATTATGGATAGCTGTAACTTGAGGGAACGAATTTGTTTAATATTTTTTTGTTTTATTTGAGTGTCGGAAAAGCCAAATTTAACTTTATTGATTGCCCGACGAGAGAATTTTATGGATTGTGTACACTCGCACACTGCTCACCAAATAGGATAAGTTGATCTAAGTGCATGCTAATTTATTCATTTGAATGGGAAAATTGAGTATGAAAACAAAAAAAACTGTTATGTAAGTTGGAATACCCGATATTTTGTGGTTTTTCCTTATAAATAAGGTCAAGATGTTCCCATTCCCTAAAAAGTGTTCATCATTTCGAGGCTATTCAGAGGTGCCCGCTAAGGGAGGTTTTACTGTAATTTCTTTGATGATTTCCGAGGTAGGATTTTTGGCATTGAAAACAATTTGACTTTACAGTGTGTATTTTTGGCATCATAAGAGTAAAAAAATCATAGATGTCACAAATATTCTTGAGATTCTGCGCGTGGATTGGTGACATTATTTGTTGGATATTTATCCCCTTCATATGTCATATTTAATTCCGCCCAGATTCATTATCCTACTTACATTTTCATTTTGACAAAATTATGCATTTCCACCATCTGGCTTTTATCACAATTTTCAGCACATCCATCTCATTCTTGGTATTTTTAAGCAAAATAAATTCTTCATTCTGGGCGCCTACTACCACAAAATATTACCCAACTATAGAACAGGAAACTCATTTAGTTTGCAAGTCGAGATTTTATCTATCTAATTATATATTTCATTTTTCTTCTCAAATTAGTTTGTTTGGTCTCTTGTTTTTGAAATTTTTATAATTTATCTCTTTAGACGAGTATTCATCAACATTATCTTTTAATTCCAGGAAGTGCGATACTGGAACCTCGACTCACTCCATTCACCTCAGTACATGAAGTTTTTTTGAACTTGAATGAACCAGCTGTATCTTTTGGAATTATTGAAAACATTCATCATACAGTTTCTCCTACTACTATTATGGAAAAACAAACAAATATCAATCACACTTTGAGAACAGCTTTTAATGACCCAGTAAAGTTCATTAATTATAAGTTGATGCACAACTTGGCAAATATTTCAATTTTTAAATTATCGTGTATACTTTTCATATACACAGGAATTCAGCGACTTCAAAATCCAGATCAAGGATCAGCTGATTCACGTTCATAGAACAATTTTAATTTTGAGATGTAAATATTTTCAAGCATTGTTTGCCAATGAATGGAAAGAAAAGAAAGAAAAGTAAGTACCATTATTGCTTTTAAAAAAATATTATTCCAGTTTCACATTATTTATTACTAGAGCTAATATTTCTTGGAAACTGTCAATTTTGTTCTAATTGGGGCCAATGAGATCTGATCAAAGATGAGTACGTTGCAGACATCAAGCAAAAAATTTTATTTTTTCAAAAATTTCCAAAAATGAAATAAATGCCAAAAACTTTCAAAAATTGAATAAAATTCCATAATAACATTAAAATTTGAATATTTTTTTATAGATTTTACCTCAATAAAGCGTAGGAAGACCAATTTTTTGGGTCTTTTCATTTTCTAACCAATCTTGAACCAAGACAAAAGTGAATAATCGAAATGTACGCTAATTCCTTAAAGTTTGTAAATTCAATAATCATTTTTTTCATTAAAATTTCCATTTTTTTTTGTTGTTTTTTTTTTTTATTTTGCCAAAAGTGCCAAATTTTTCAATTTCAGTGCCAAAAACCTACCTCTAAAATACCAAAAAAAGTTGACTCTATTTATTACAACTAGCTGTACTTCATGGATTATTCATTACCAACAACTTATTACGTAATATTACTTATTATTTTTTTGTTTTAGTGTCATGATTGTGCAGAATAGAACGTACTCTGTATACAAAGAATTTTTAAAATATTTATACACAGATAAGGTCAATGTAACTCTTGAAGAAAGTTTTGGTAAGTTTCATAATATAATTAAATGATTTTGATTAATCATCCATATTATAATATAATAGACCTTTTTTTGTAAGTGAATGCCCTATTTACTTACGTTGAGGGTACATTCTTTCAAAAAAAATTCGCATCTGAAGGTTACATCATTAGCTGACTCGACAAAATTCATAACTTTTGAACCTTTTCAAACTTTGCATACAAGGAGGAGACTGAGCTTCAAGGATCGACATTTGTATCTGGATGACCTCCTCCAGTCGAGGAACTTGAAATATGAAGCTATAAGTGTGCAGGAGAAGGACATGAGAAGATCTCGACTTAAGAACAGAGGGAATTAAGAGTTGTCTGATCTATGTACAATTTTCAAGCACAAGCTATTTAAAGAACAAAGATTTGAAAAAATCAAGGTCTATGAACCGTTGGACTTGAAAAAGATTTTCAGTAAGCACGTGCCTGTAATTCAGATTTTTGGTTCTATTCTTAGCGTCTGGTTTGTAATGTCGACTTTATTTTTGGTTTTTCTTTAAGGGAAATTTCTTCAATATCAAGCGCATAAACATAATGTATTTTTTCTTGTCTAGTTTTTTGTATTTTGTGTGACCCTTTGTTGGAATTTTTCTTTCATCAAATTATTCATTATCATCTGTTCCTTCAAAGAACTGTTGAATATAGCACAGGAGTACATGGATGAAAATTTGAAAGATATTTGCACTCAAATAATGAAATACGAGACTACAATTCAAAATGTTGCCTTAGTCTACAATAGAGCCAACGCTGCAGATTTGCAAGTACGTTGAAAAAAGTACTGAAGTGTACAATTAATTTTACTTCATTAGTTAGCTTACAAGAGTACTTTTGGGTGTTACCCCATCATCAGTTGTGTCGCTACTTATTTTATTTTTTGTCGATATTCTTATCCATTTCAATAATCAAGTCTCCTAATTCCATCTTTTAACAGGAATGGAAAAAATTTTCTTTATTGTTCATGTTCAAGAATTTGAAGGCTGTGACTCTGTCTCCTGAATTCAAGAATTTGGAATTAGAAATTCAAGTCAACATTTTACATAAAGCAGCTGAGTGCGACTTATTTAAAACATAAGAGTATGATTATCAACCTGAACAATTGGTGTAGGTAGTACATAGAGTAGAATTAAGTACATTATTTAATCACCATTGGGTGGGTACTAGCCTTTTTGTTGATAAGAAATATTACAAATTTTACTTATCATGTACACTATTCTAGAATCATTTATATTTTTTTGTTATTGTAAATGGCAGATATCTGCATTAAATACCTGATTAATAATTTCCATTTTAATATTTTTATTTTGGGTTTTTTCTTTGGGTTATATGCTTTCTGTGTTAAATACATTAAAGAAAAGAAGAATTGAGTGATACTATCACGGTACACTAAAGAGGTATTGACACTTGCCTATGTTCACCATTACTAATGCTGTCACGAGAAATGATGTACTTGAGTGTTTTGCCACTATGTAGCGCCAATGATCTGGTCCCCGGTTGTACATAGAGTCTTATGTAAATTCACTACTTTTAAAAAAATTGTAGAAGAGTCAGAAATCAACCAAAAAATCTGAAACATGGTGCGAATAGACTACTCATTATGCTCTACATATTTCAAAAAAAATTATTCTCATGTGTAAATTTCTTGATTTTTTATGACCCTTGGAAATTTGTCAGTACTAGGGTACCTCCGGTAAGGTAACAACGCTGGTGGGGAGCGGAAGGCATTCACAACGGCGCAGCGAACGGAGCGGAATTATGTATGAACTACATTATTTTGTGTGACAAGAATTTTGTATAGTGTCAATACCTCTTTAGTGTACCGTGGATACTATCAACAATGATTTGTTAACACAAACAAAATTTTTTTTAAAAATGACCTAAAAATCTATTTTTTACTTTATTATCATTGCGTGAATCTATTATACAAATATATTTAATTTTCTTTGTGATTGTGCTTCATATTAGCTATAGGTCTATTAGGTGTAAGTGCATCACAGTTGTGGTATTTATAAAGGTCACTGTGTTCAAGCAAATTGAGGAAGGGTAATTTTATTCTGAGCATCATACTAACATGTATCTGTCTGAGATGTTGACATCTTATGGTTCAGAATTGTAGTTGACTCCTATAAAATTATAAACTGAGAAGGAATGAGAATGATTGGAAATGGAACCTAAAACATTTGAACTAGTGATGGGCGGTTATCAGTTATTTCAATATACCGGTTAAACGGTTTATTGGAGATCATTGTAACCAGTTAATCGGTTGAAAACCTTCAAATAAACCGGTTAATTGGTTAAGTGGAAATCATTCGGATTGCTGTTAGTTCTCAAAAAATTCCGCTAGGAGCGCCAAGGTCTTCCACTTTTTTGCTTTCAAAATCGTGAAAATTGAAAAAAAAAAGAGAAGCAAGATCTCTTATGTGTTGATGATTAAGAAATATCTTAATTGATAATATCCTATTTCCTCCGTCTGGTGCTTCAAATTCGTCAAATTATCCATTGAAATACACAATTGTTGAAAAATTTTAAATTTTGGCGGTTAATCGGTTTATGCCCTCTTATTAACCGGTTTTTCAGATCAACTGTTGATCACAAATGAACCGGTTTTTCGGTTAATTTTACCCAAGAATAAACCGATTAATCGGTTAATAACCGATAACCGCCCATCACTAATTTGAACTTGATTTCAAAATACCATCCATCTGAAAATTTGTAAATTTCGAGCAAACTTTGGGACTTATTCGTGCAATTCTGTTCAATTTTTGACAAAGCTTCAAATTTGGATCTTAAGTTACTTAACGCAAAGGAGGTGCTCTCTAAATTTACTGCAGCGGCAAACTGTTGAAGTTTGTTTTAAGGGTACAATTTCTAAGAAGTTACTCAAATAACCCGGAAATAGACTCATATAAAAAAAAATTAAAGAGCTACAACTTTTGTTCTCTTAATTTTTTGCAGAAAATATTATTTCGAGTGGTATAATCGATTTTATTAACATTGTGCCTTATGGCCAAACAAAATTATCCCCCTCCCTCTGCTTTACACCGACGACAGCGACACTCACGGCGGTTAAAATAAGAATTTTAATGGTCTAGTGGAGCCGGGCACCGCCAGGATTGCTGACAATGTGGCGCGCGTGTTTTGTTTGACAGTAATGGTACTTTCGCTAAATATGAAATAGGTTTCTAAACTATGCTGGTAAGTATAAGAAAGAGAAACGAAAAATTTAGAATAATTGAGAAGGACAAAAAGTGACAGAATTATTTATTCCATATAGTGGCAGAAGTGAAAAATACCACAAAATTACTATTGTACTTATTCCACAAAGTAACAAAAAATTCAACCAATTAGAAGCGCTTTTGTTCGCTTCAAGCATTTAATATGAATCAATTTTCTCACAAAGTGACTCTTTCTAATTTTTGTGTGGTAGGAATCCTTGCTTCTGATTGGTCAAAATTTTGATACAACTCATCTCAAATAAAATGCCATAAGTCTCCTGTCACAAAGTAAAGTCCCGATTGATTTTTGCATGCCGGGGTGTTCTTGAATAAGTTTGGACCTATTTTGTGAAATCTGGATTTGTCGGGGTGGCCAGTTTCTGAAGAACCTCAAAAACGTGAAAAGTCGGGGAATTTTTCCAAGGCCAGGGAATTTTTGAAGATACGCAAAAAAAGTTCAAGTTTTTCCTTCTTTTTTTTTGTTTCTTGGAGGAGACTACGGTCAAAAGAAGTCAGGAACTTTGATCTTGGAAAAAACTGATCACCCTGTTTGTGAGGAATTTCCTATTCTTCATGGATTCCAAAATCCAACTTTACCTAAAAGTGATAAAAGAGTAGTGAAAAAAAATCATATTGAATAGGCCTATATCGGCGATGATTTTGGTAAGCACTAATATAAATCAAGTCGTGGTACGCGTTTGCTGGAGAGATCTGTGAGCAGTATACGGTAGAGAATTGTATCCCATTAAATATTATACTTATCTCACCTTGAGCGAACGGATGATTTTTTGCATTTTCAAGATGGGGAGCATCTCGAGACATTTTCTTTGTACCACTTTGATTTAACGGTATACCGAGGCCTTGATCGCAGAAAATTTGATGTAATGTAGTAATTTTTTGGTAATAGGTTGCTTATATAAGTGGCCTCAGGGCCAGTCATATTCATACACGTGATTGAACATTTCAATTTAAAGATAAATTCTAATTCGTGATAAAATTAATGAATAATGCGCAAAAATATATTTTTCGAGTCCTGACGAAATGTCGTTGACTTTTTAACTTGAAAATTTTTGGGGAAACCATATTTTGAATA
The DNA here is from genome assembly GCA_035079385.1 of Aspidiotus rigidus. Classification (NCBI taxonomy): domain Eukaryota; kingdom Metazoa; phylum Arthropoda; class Insecta; order Hemiptera; family Diaspididae; genus Aspidiotus; species Aspidiotus rigidus. Next base: position 18,020,767 of record JAVHKY010000054.1, on the reverse strand, counting down.
CGAATAATGTACTTTAACAGGGTTCAGGTAAATTAAAGCGCGAACAAAGTCGATTTGTTTTTATGCGGGAAAGAGAGAATTGGAATAATGCAATGACAACCTTGAAAGAAAAAGTGCATAATTTTATCTGAAAGAATCGAAACCGGTTTATTATCCTAGAGCAATGATGCAGTCTTCGTTAGAATAAATCAATAATTTATATATAAATGATCGACACCGATCTGTAAATTCATTAATCATGCGAAGACTATAAGAGAATATACCTACCGGTATATAATAGCTAGGCTGCGTGCTAACGAGGAAAGTATGAACATATTATGTACACTAGCTCGTCGAAGATGAAATTCTAGGTAGAAAAAATAAAACGCTGTTGTATAATTAATCATTTTTCGTAATTGGAAATTAATTCGGCTCTCTGCGCCTAATGATTTTTTTTTTCTTAAATCGGATATGTATCGTGTATTCAAGACAAGTATTGAAACTAGTCTTATTTAGTATAACTACGTTTGTAAATGTGATTTTTTTTCCATTTTTTCTTTCTACTCTACTTAGAATAAAATACCTTTCGTTCCAGCTTGTTTGTGAGACAAGATGTGAAAATTCTACATTTCTTTCAATCTCATTAATCAAATCGTATTTACCTGCTTAAAGCGCAAATAGAGGTCGAGTGAATTATCAAATCATTTTAAACTAAAGAAAATAGATTTTACGAAAAAGTTATCTTGAGCACACGAAACTTGTGTGAGAACTGAAGTATGACGAGAGAAAAAAAAAAAAGATAGATTATGTTCGCGGACAGTATCAAATGGAATGATTTTATTGAAATGCATTACTGTTACAAGAAACTAAACGAACATCAATATATTGATGTATAATTCCGTCTTAATCGGTACTAGAACGTTGAAAAAATAAATGTAACTTTACAAAACTATCACTTATATATTAACAACGATTTTGGAACTTTCCGGACCAGGGACAGGAGAAAAAAAAGAGAGGTCTGAAGGAAATCTGCGAGCACAATGTAAGTAGTTCTTATCGATAAACGTAACTTTCGATTCCTCCACGTCCAAAACCTGAAAAAAAAAAAAAAAAACTCAGTAAGTATTAATAGCAAAAATTGTTGATTTTATTAACACAAAACGTTATTATACTTAGTAAGTTCCTAAACTGATGAATGAATATTAAGTTGTTGTTACGAATAAATGTAAGACAATCAAACTCTAGACTTGTTGATTTTCGATTTTGTTGAATAACCTACATAATTATTTGAAAAATTTTCTAGTGTTTGGGAGGTACGGTTTTGATTGAAGTTCACAATCATTCATCTTTTGGTATTTTTTTCACGTCATCGCGAGCAATATCAGTTTTGGATTGATTGATTCGAGCTTCATTGATGGATTTTTTTTTTATTATGATTCCTCCTATATAGGTCTCACTTCTTAAATATACGGCTGTGCGACGAATCAATAAAATTTTCTACGGATTCTTCGTCTTTACCTTGAAAGTCCTTGAATAAGCTTAACAAATAAGTATAATATGTGTATACGAATTAGTGTTGCTTACAAGTTCAAACGATGAGATTCATTTACTGAAAATCATACAATTGTAAAAAGAGTATCGGGTCTATTTGAAAAAGCGAAAAACGTTCTTTTATTCGATAAATCCGCTAAAAACCATATTCTCGTGAAAATGTTGACAAAAAAATCTAACTCTATCGAATAAATTTGCGGCTGTCATAGTTTTTATTTTATTCCATTAAAATGTGTCGCATCACACAGGAACAGATTGAGATTATCTTATTTCCATTTAGATACAAATGGCGATCAAAAAGTTTAGAGTCGAGTGTATAAAAAAAAAAATAGTTTCCTCTCTAGAGTTCTGAAAAAAATTTTCGAACGTGTTTGAAGATAAAATTGAGATTTCAACTTATAAAATTAAATAAAAGTTGTTTTTTTTTATTAAAATAAATGAAATTATTAATTTTATGAAGAAAACGATGAACATAGTTTCTCATTAGCTTTTCAACTTCTACATTCATACATGACTGAAAGATGCGAGTTGTTGTTTTGTTTTGTTTTTTCATAAATTCGGATCAATCCACCTTCAAAAAAAAAACAAAAATCGCGACGAGTTATAATATTTCAAGCAGGGCGTAAAAACTTTTTCTCACAATTTTAATGGCTGGAAAGTGTGGATCATAGGTAGTTTCTCTGAACATTACCAAAATATTCAAGATACGATATGAGTGTCAGTATCATCGTGAAAGAAAAAAAAACCTTGATGAAAAGCATCCAGAGTATTCTTAGATTTCCAGGAAGTTTTGAAAAGGATGCGTGAGAGTTTTCGATTGAAGAAAATTTTTTCCTAGAAATTCAAGGCACATAACTAAATTTATTGTTGAACCGATTATTCTTTCAGAAGTCGTAGAATAAACGATTGAGTGCAGTGCCGTATTGAAGATCAAAGTGGGGAAGAGGAGACAAATTTTCCTTGAAAACATGGTTATTTTGTGCTCAGCAGATTTTAAAATTGGGTGCATGAGGATAGATTTACGAATTGGGGAGCCCAGATCCCCTGCTTCTTGTAACTACGTCACTGGACATACAATCAAGTTTCTCGAAAAGTGTTGGTCTTGGTCTTCCCCTCTTCTAGACGTGTAAAGGAGGGAAAAGTGTATTCCATAATTCTTAAAAGTCAGCTTTTTCCATGACATTTTTTAAAAATTATGTCTAGATTTAAAAAAAGAAGGAGAAGTACGAGTATTATAAGCTTCAGCTGGGACCCCGCGATCCCTCGTCCTATAGCTCGCGGTGACTTCCCTGAAGCTTATTCATCCTACAATTTTTAAAACTGTTGGGATTAGATTGTTCAATTTCGTAGAGAGCCTCGAATTTTCGTTTCACTGTTTCTGCAATTCTCGCTACTCTTTTATAAGTTTTGGCTCATCTTTGTAGTGTTTTTTAAATATGTTTACTCACTTTTCATTTTATCGCTAATTTTCAGTCTTACGTAAACTATTAACTATTATGTAAAACGTATAATAATGTGTATATCATACCTTTCGGTCCAAAAAGAGCCGAGTAACAAGGTTTATTACAATAAGGTCTGCCCTCGTGTTCGGAGTGCCCTCCTGGCACCAAAGTTTTGTTACATTTTTCGCATCGTAAACAAGCCCAATGCCAATCCTTTCCCAATGATGTTTTTCGTTCAGCTGAAATTAACGAAATAAAGTACACTTGAAAATTGTTTATTGTTTACCTTATTCATAAATACAGTGTATTAACGACGAGTTAGAGTACTGCGTGTGTAATCTGAAATCGTCATCATATTATTTACCATTCTGTTTGTAGGCTTGATATGTGTAGAAACACATAACAGTGCTAATAAAACAATATCTGGTGAGATTGACTTTATCTCACATGTATCTTCCAGCTTGAATGACTATTTAAATCGTTAATACCTATGGCGTCACGGTTAAGTAATAGAGTGCGTATTCATGGCCTTGGTTTATCATTGTCCCAAATCAAATAAACGTGAGAAAATTCGTAGGAGGAATGAAGGTAGTATATAGATGCTGGCCTAGTCAGTTTAACTGTGCTTGTGAGCTCTTCCGTATTGTATATGGAAGAAACAGGCACTGATACTAGCTATTACGATTCTCTCAGAATGAAGAAGTACCGAAATAAAATTGAAGATGTCGGAGAACGGTTACGTCGACTTATGAACCTACTAAAGCGGCCCATTTAACACAATATGTTTGCCTATCTCATGTCGTAATCTATCCAGCCATTCTCCTGACAGCATCTACTTAATTTTCGTTCGTCCTTCGTGTCGTTATATTTGAAAAGTTTCAGAGACCGCAAATTAGGCCTAGATTGGAGCCCTCAACCTTCCAAGAGCCGCAATTTGTCGGGTGGACGGCTGTCCAAGTCCTCTTCTTATGAATATCGCTCGTGCCATTGGATTTAATTAGAACTCTCTCTTTCTGAAGTCACCATCGAAAATTGTTTTAAATTTCTGAAGTAGGTCAGAAGTCCCGCTCCTTGCCACGAAAATCCCTCTTCCTAATATACCCCATAAAAGGAGGTAATCTGCCTTTGGTGGCAGATCTCATTGAAACCTTTATGATTTGATAGGATTCCCCAACTAACTTTCCGAGAAGTTTCAGCTTCCATTCTCAACTCTTGGTCAATTTTGTTGTGAAATTTCTACGCGATAAGAAAATGTGTGTTACTGTAGATGGTCATTGAGACTATCAATCAGAATTTTTTAAGAATTTTCCACCCCGTTGATCCTTCATAATTAAAATTTCGAGCGTCAGTTTCATTACAAAGGTATTTCGGTGGCGATTCGAAAATATTGTAAGATCTTCTGCCTGATCTCGAAAATGCTACACTGAAAAGTGGATTTTTATTTGTCTAATTTTTCATCCCTGTGCCTCGTCTTGACCAGGTTATATGATTTTGAATAATATATTGAACCGATCATCAATAGTGACACGAAGAATAAAAAATAAGGGGTTGATGTGATTGGGAGTCTTGATCAGCTTAAGACAGGGTGCTGAACACTGGACTTAATTTTTCTTTTTTTTTCTCTCAAACAGGGAACCTGTTTCATGGGGGTAAATTGGAGAAGAATAACGCGTCCGGCAAAACGTGAGACTTGGAAACATTTCGATTTTCAAGCTATATGATGGGAGAGGGACCTTTGAAAAAATTCGATTATTGAGCTGTATCTGATACAGGGAACTTGGAAAAATATGGATTTTCGAGCTTCAACTTCCAAGGTTACGAGTTAGAGAAAGTATAAAAAAAGCCCCCATAAAATAGGTTTCCTGTTTGCCTCGATTGACAGAGTTAATAAAGGCAAGCTGACGAAATAGGCTGCGAGTTTTTTCTTTTCCGATCTTTGTGTCTACTTTTTTTCCTCTCTAATATTCTCCAAGACCATTTTTAGTTTTTTTTTTCTTCAACACTGTGGTACTCTTTAAATTTGGAGATTTTGTCATTACATTTTGGTCGTCTAGTACAAACACAAAAACGAGAATTATCGAGTCGCGGAGCGAACGTTAGTCAGTAGCGGAGTAGCGCGACGCGCTCACCTAGCCGCTCGGGCAAGTTTCGAATCCCTTTATTTACCTACCTTCCCTCACTTCAATCTCTTTCAAAATTTTTCTTCATATCCTTGGAAGTGTGTAGAGCATCTTTTTACAATATTTTTAAATCGCTATCGATTTACCTTCGTATAATGAAACTGACGTTCAGATTCTTCATTATACCGTTAACAGGATTCAATGTGACGAGAAAATTATGATTAAATTCTCGTAGGTGGTCTCTGTGACCATCCACCGACAGCATGAAAAATAGGCTTTTCGCTGCAATGTACGATCGCGCAGAAAATTCTTAATTCATTATGTGGAGTTGGTTTTCTAATTATTTCAAGATTAATTTTTTGATTATCATTCTTAACGAATTTCAACTCAATTGATTTTATTGATATAATTACTTCAACAAATTTAACATTTCTCCCTCAACATTTTTTAGGTTTAATTAAAATCAAAATCATATCTGTGGCTCTGAAGCGCTGAAGAGAGGCTGAAACTTTTGGTAAATCGTATAGTTCTCGATTTGATGTACCGCCCAAAACAAATCCCCCCCCTGCCTTAATGGGCTCATCTTTTTTACGTAGATTATTTTTGTACTGAGGTATTTGCCTTCTAAACTGCATAGTCTTTGATAAATATCAAGAATCTGCAAAAAAAAAAAAAGTAATTTGGCTTATTTTTGTGGGGAGGAGGAACCCATTTATTCACTGCGAGCAGCGAATGGAATGAGCTTCAAGTGTTTCCAAGTTGCTAGAATAAATCAGAGCCTGTTGTTCCTCTGAAAATCACAATTCGTCCAAAAAACGTCGAAAATCCCCTAAAACCAGATTCCCTGACCCTAGAAAAGGATTTGCTGATCCATCATCTTCCCTTACCGTTGATCAGTGTCTTTGTTGACGTCCGCAAATCCTTCCTCTGGGTTTGTGGACGTATTATGAAGGCTTTGGAATGTTTTTGCAACAATCTCATGTGATCTTTAACCCTCTTTCACTTTTTAAGAACAAAAAAAAACTAGAAAAATACGAAGTTCACCTCAGTGGCAGACAGTTTTGAACAGGGAACCTATTTCATTTGGGGAGGGAGGGGGTAATTAGGAAAAAAACGACGGATACCGACCGCCGGGCCCCATCCGGTATAAGGTGAGATTTCGAAAAATGTCGACTTCCGATTTATATATGATAGGAGGAAAGGAGGGGGACTTGGAAAAATGTCGACCTTCAAGCTATATAAGATAGGAGAGAGACTTGAAAAATGTCGACCTCCGAGACCTCATATGAGAGGGGCACTTGGAAAAATAACAAAGAAACCCCCATGCAACAGGTTCCCTGTTTGCCTCGATTAACAGAGTTAATGAAGGCAAGCTCGAGCAGCTAACGAAGTAGGCTGTGAGTTTTTGTGATCCTCTTGCCCAGGTCGAGTAAATAGCTATCATCAGGATAGAACACAAACTGACAAGTACGAACGAAGAGAAGAATAGGAAAGGAGAAAAGTTATATCACAATCTAGGCCGGTGGTGACAAGAAAACAGAAATGAATCACGAGTCGTTGGTAGGAAGCTCATAAAACTCATCAATGAGATCGTTATCGGGCGGGAAGATCCGATTCAAAATAATGACGTCATCCTGATTAACATGACGAACAAGCTCGACATGCACGAGGGCCAACCGTCTACAAAAAGGACCCTCAAAATGGAGTAAAACGGCTTGATCCAACTCAAAACTATGGCCAGAGTCTAAAAAGTATTCAACAAAAGCCGGTCTCTTTTGGAGGAGGGGGGCGGAAGTAACTTCATCAAGGTGTTCCTCAACCCTGATACAAAGCTGCCGGCTAGTCTGCTTCAAACATAGGGGTAGAATCTTCAGTTTTACAGAAAAAACTACAAAGGATACTGGGATGATAAAAAGCAGGACAAAGATCAAAAGGCTTAAGGAGGTGGGTAAGCTCAGAGAAGAATATTCCTAAGAAGGGAACTTTCCTCCTTGAACCAGACATGCACCGGGGAGGCGAAGTGGTAAGATCTAAAGCTTTAAAAGTAAGTTTTTTCCTATCAATACCAAACTCAAACCCACAAGAAAAGGCGAGATGCATGATGACAGAAACCTCGTCAAGAAACGCCTGAGGAGAAAGAGGGATAGAGAGGAGACGGTGGATGAAGCTATTGAAGGTGGCCAATTTCTGGGAGGTGGGGCAGAACGAAGAGGCAAGAACCGTAATGTCCGTGCAAGTGTTTTTCCGGGAGACACTAAAGCTATGAGCACTACTCTCAATGGAAATGAAGAGGTCAAGGAAGTTGATGAAACACTCCCCCCCCTTCCCTCCAATGTGAACTTGATGGTTCCGTTGAGGAAGGTGAGAAAAGTTTGGAGCTCCAAAATGGAACCTCTCCAAATACAAAGGACATCGTCAACACAACGGTGCCAATAAACCACGTGAGGGAGGAGGTGGAATCCAGACTGAAAAACCTTAAACTTTTGGAAGAAGACTTCCGAGACCAAGAAGCCGAGGGGAGAACTTTTCTCGATTTCTATTCTTCTCTTTGTTCTCACTTCTCAGTTTGTGTTCTATATCCTGATAATGGTTATTTAGTCGAAAGTTCTCTTTTGTAATCGTGCGGTTCGTAAAATTTTATTAATTAAATAACGTCCCTCAATATTGTCTTCCCAATTAATCAAGCTGCTTTAATTACTTTTTTTAATCAGTATCCATTCGTTTTCCTACAAAATCTTTGCTTTTACCCCTGAGAAGTCCTCTCGAATAGGACAGAAGACCCAATAATAACCTGCTGACTTCCAAAAAAATAGGAGGAATTATTTGTTTGGGTTGAAAGTAAATTAAGGTGATGGAAAAAATTGAGAGGAGGTGACCACCGAAAATGTGAATGATTAACTGTGCTCAGGGGGAATGGATGTCAGATTTAGTGCAAGTTCCTATTTAACTAGTTAACATCACTTTGATCCACCTGGTAACTTTCAATGAGGTGCCATACATGATAGGAGAGGGACTTGGAAAATTTCTAACCCTCGACCAGACCTAAGCGTCTACTCATAAGACTAGCCGTTTCCCGCGTAGTTGTGAAGCGTGCAACTTCCCCACTGCTTTTGCAGAGTTTGCAATGGCATCTGAATTTTCTTTTAGTGAATCGATAATTCTTGTAATTTCAATTTTTTTCAAAGGCCTGACGAAGAAGTTTTATGGCCAAGGATGTACGAACCATAGAAAACGAGACGTCTTTGAATGCCAACAGTGCAATATAGTGTATTTCCCAAGATCTGGTAAATGGCGACGCATTTATGAAGGCAGCATGAAAACATCCCTGATACCGCTGTCATCAAACCGTTACCACGCTGTCCGCATAAATATGCCACCATTTTGCAGATCTTATGATGAACAACCATTTAGGTTAAGACGTCTGTAGATATGTCTGTAAGTATGTGGATCACAACTCTTGAGAGAACCTGTCCTATGAAAGTTTATTTGACGAAAAATGTCCGTCGTACGTCGGGCAAAGAGAGCTATATGACCTAAAGTTGGGACTTGGAAAAATTTTTGAAGGTGACCTTAGTTACTTAAGAATGACTGGGCTTTGACTGACGTCCGTCTGCCAAGTTGTCTGACTTATTCAGGCATTTGGAACAATTTCAGGTTTCCGAAGGTGTGGTCCTAACAGAGACGGAGGCTTGAATCTACTTCAAGGACTCTGAAAAAATTCTCGAAGTTGATCATAATTAAGCAAAGGTTGGGGCTCCGGCCGCCAGGCGTCTAAAAAATTGTAGTTTCGAGTAATTTAGTTTAGGAATTAGGAGAATTTCGGAAAATTTATGCTCATTTTCACTTAAACCTTTATAACGTATCTACGAAATTTGTTCAATGGTTTGTATCCACATCTGTTTTCCTTGAAAACGTTTCTTTCTCAGTATCTGATGTCGATTCCAAAACAAAATTGATCAATTTGAGGACGACGTTCGTATAGGTTCTGGTTCTCCCGTCTCCTCCCGTCACTGCACCATTGATATGCAACTTTTAGTTCGGTTGAAAAATTTGACACAAAAATTAATTCTATTCGAACATTCATCTACCTATGTAGGAGTAGGAAACTGTGAATTTATCTTAGTTGAGGCTTGGCCAAACCACTAAAACTTTCTATGAAATTCGAACTAATTCTGACTATCAAAAAGTTGATTGTCCTCACCTGAATCTATTTTAATTTTCAAATGAAGTTTACAATCTTTCGAAATAAGTCAACCTCTCAAAATTTGCACTTGCCGGTGGTGGTATTTTTGGAGGTTCATTACAGGACTCTTCGAGGATTTGATATGAGACAACGTGAACTATAAAAAATTTTCCCGCCTTTTCATCTTCACTCCAACGGAAATAAATCAGAAAATACAATCAACCGTGTTATATAGGCGCGTAATGAACATCTCAAAAGCGACTCTTCATTAGCGTATCTTAATTTACTCAGATATGGGCCGATGATAGAGACGGTGATAAAACGTATCAAATTCAGTGAATGTTGCGCGTTTACCTACGAAATGTGCCGACGACACACAGTCTACAAATATCAATTTATTACCTGCGTACCACTGTTTCAATATTTATATCGCAGTTTAATATTTAATACTAATAGACCTAAATTATTGAACACGTTTCTCGTCCCGCATCCGTGTATTAGAAGTACTACTAACCTCGTTCCCTAAGGTAATTGGAAAAAATCATTCGACCGCGTACTCGAGTACATTGATTTGCATGAAACTTTGTCCCTACACACACATACATACAGGATTACTTCAAACAGGGTATGGTCTTCCATAATCAATCTATTGTTTTGACCAGTATTGTCACGGAAAACGTCTTCATAATGTAACTGGCATTGACTTCGTCTATTGAATAATAAGAAGGAATGAACGGTATTTTATGTGACGTCTTCGTGTCCATCATCGGCTGTCCATAACCGAGGTTACAGAATCAGGCGGCTCGCGGATGCGATTCAGCACCTCCTCTAGCCGAGCAACGTCTCACGCGAGCCGCCTAATTTCGCGGCCGTTACTCAATTACAATATTCACCTATCAGTATATTTCAGCGAGTACTTACCAAAATAAACCGGTTTGTCACATTTCGGACAATTCGGCATTTTATTGTCAATTATTCTGCAATTTCAAACACACTGAGAAATAATTGGAAAATTAAAAAACGAAATCAGAACGAATATGTACACGAAGCATACGATATTTTCTATACGTTAAATCGCGTATACAGCTTCAGCCTTACACAGGCCTCAAGGAATAACGCGAATATTCTACGAGTTGCGAGGAATACTGCCTCTCAACCACTGCCAGCCACAACCTTTCGTAATGTAACGGAACGTTCTGTAGTACACACTAATACATATTATACCGACCACCGAGCATCGGCTGTTGCTAACTAAACCGCATCGAGTCGAGCGGTTATAGAAAATGGGCAAGTTATAAGCGATCGAATGTTGAATCCATAGTTTAGAGACGGAACAAGTGAAGTTATATGGCGATCTCGCCATATCGATGAAGTCGTTTTGTCTTCAGCACCAGTTCTCGAGTTCCAAATGAGTTCCTTGATCGAAAAGTCGCTACTTTCTCGCGCTGCTGGCGAATTGACTATTAGTAAACGCTACTCGAAGCCGATCTGATTTCATTCAGGGTAATAACTTGCGATGTCGAGAGTAAAATGTTAATAATACCTCTCGCGGCGTACACATGTGGTTCACATTTAGGGACGGTAGAAAGAGACCGAACCGATCGTAATGTTATCCTATTTCCGTCACCTACTGAGTGCTTCTGCAAAGGGATCCTGATGGGGGAAGGGGGAGGAGAATTCCAACGCGCGAACATCGTAACATTCGGAAATATCCTCATTATGCGGGGCCATTGTCTGATGACTGGTTTACGAAAGGAGTTACATCATTCGTGACCATAGAGTTTTTATCGTATCTCGGAGACGGAGCGCATTAAAAATATAAGAGAACCAGCACGCTGTTATGTGTCGCGTGGTAGTCGAAACAAAACGTGACTATTTTACGCTTGCTTGACGTTCAAATACACCGGTGTACATTTTCGTTGATGGGTGAAGCGAATGCTTTTCGTGGCTATTTTTGCCGGACTCGTAAACTGGGCTAAAATGACAGATGGTTTGCGAAAATTCGCAAGAAAACTGCAGCGAACGCTTAGGTCCACATTGACTGCGATACTGAAAAAAGAAAACTTACTTGTGTGAGATCAATTTTTTGTAAGAGGAAAGAAGCGATGTGAGCCCCTCTCGTGGCTACACCACTGAAATCGCTTGTTGTATGGAAGAGTTGCTCCAACTCATTTTCATTCTTTAGTCAAGCAGGCGCGGATCCAGACGATCACTTGGGGGGGCGGACATAATCCAAATAGATGCCATTGCAGGACTGCAATGGCAGCGGGGAACCCGATGTCCCGAGTCCCCTGGAGCCTGAAGTTTTTCCAAGTCCTAAAAATCATGACGTGACAACTTGAACGCGCTGCAATTTCAAGGAAGCCGTCGTCTTTCCAAGTCGTAGGAATTTTTCCAAGACCCCCTCTAATATAGCTTGGAGGTAGGAATTTTTCTAAGTCCTATCATATATAGCTTGGAGGTAGAAATTTTTCCAAGTCCCCCTCCCCTCTCCATGACGTCATCAACCTCGCTCACGCTCGCGGACAAAAAGTTCTTAGAAGTACCCCCAACAAAAGGGATAGCGGGTTCCCCGTTTTTTTTTTGTTTTTTACATTTTCTTCAAAACTACAGATCTTTTGTTGTTGTTGTTTTTTTTTGGGGGGGGGGCATGCCCCGTGGATCCACGCCTGGTCAAGTAGGTTATATCTTGGTCAACAAAGATACCAGTAACATACAGTATACAAGTAAGAGGCCATTCTCAGTGAATAACTTGAAGTATATCCAGTTACTTGCTTCAGTTTAAGGTACGCGGATTCAAAGTAGGGAGACTTTCCTCTCGCCTATTGAAACAAACCGACAAACTTTAGAAGACTGATGAGAAACGGTCTCTTCTGTTTTCACGTGGTTCCAAGAATTCACCCCGAAGCTCAGGTCTATATTACTATCCATCCGCGATCTATCTTCATGACAGATTTCCGCACTTTTCCCAAATGTTCTTTAACCCTACCATCGATTTTCTGGTGTCCCTTTGCCTCAATCTTCGCCGAGTATTTGAAACTGAATTCTTTGCTAACAACCTCGAATTTAACATCCACATCATATATTGGAAGCGTTATGTGGATGACATTCTACTCCTGTGGAATGGTACCGTTGATTCCTTCTCTGAGCTTGAATACCTACCATTCTATTAAATTTACCATGGAGTGCGGAGGTAAAGAAATCCCTTCCTTGGACATTAAAACTTCTATCACTGATAATACCCATACTTTCGGCATTTACAGGAAACCCACTACCTCAAATATTTCTATTGATCGAACTCCTTATTGCTCACCATCCCATAAATATTCTGCTTTCCACTCTCTTGTCCACCTGCTCATTACCATCCTTCTTTCTAACTATAAATTTAATGAGGAGCTTCCTATCATCCATCAGCTAGCCTCAACCGATGGTTTACACAACCTTAAGATCAATAAATTAGTTAGGAAGAAACTTATTGGGAAAGCCCTTGATTCTATCAGTGAACCCTCGTCAATCACATGGCCATAAGTAGAAACGGTGGATCTGGCTAACTTTTTTAGGTAACCTCTCTTCTGAATTTTCAAAACTACTGCAACCTTACGGTTTCCAACCTGCCGTCTACACTATCCACTCCACCTTGTCACTCCTCAGCAATCGTATGGATCCGATTCCTTACCAAGACAAGAGTGAGGTCTATATCTTCTATGTCATAATTATAATTCTGTTTACATAGATGAGACGGGAAGACAATTGCGTACGAGGTTACACGAACACCTCGACCACAAACCTTCTAATTTCCCTTTCAATCGTCATCTCACTACCCATGGGCACTGGTTTCGCGCCGGTACCGAAAGACTTATTCACTCGCAAGATTCCTTTTGCTGGCGCCTTGCCTTAGAGACTTTGGAGTCCGCCAGTTATACTAGGGCAGGTTTTACTGTAATTGACTGTTCGCAGCCGAGTCAGGGTATTATTCGTTGCTTCTTTCCCACTGATCCTATTTGATTCGTCCTTTTCGATTCTCTTTCCCTCATTTCCTTATTCCTCCTCCTCCTTCTTTTTTCTTTTTCCTTCCATCTTTCTTCTGTCCATTCCCTCTTCTTGTCCTCCTGCCTTCCTTCCTCTCCCTTTTCTTCATCTCTTTCTTTCCCTTGCTCACACCTATCTTAGTTTCTTTTATTTTCCTGTTGCTCCTATCCTTATCCTTGTTAGCTTTTCACTATCCTCAGGCGTTAAATTTCTGACCATTGTTTACATACTTTATTATTTTGATTCCCGTTTATCTATTGATTCCTGTAAATTTTGTCCCGGTATGTTAATTTTATGGTTCCAATTTGGTATACATATAAGTTAATTCTAACTCACCTTTAGATATTTAATTTTTCAAATTCATTTTTTCTGTTCCTCCTCGTCTATTGTCGGTCTTTGCAATTCTTAGTCACTCCGTTGTTTTGTATGACGAGAATGCACTGCTTGAGTGTTCAAATTTTAAGTTGAGTTGCTCCACTTCCTAAGTCAGATTGGCTTTGCCAAAAAATTAACAAAGATAAGAGAGGTTGGTTCCGGTTCAGTTCACCTGTTCAGCCGCTCAGCATAGGAGCCTGTAGTGCAGTGCAGTCATCCAATCAAGATGAACAAAAACTGAAGAATAGGTATCTTCTACACAAGTAACAAAGCTCCAATTCTTCATCGTCTGGAGTCACATTTCTTTACGGAGTATTGCAGCCAAAAATTTCGACTTCGGCTTCCGACTTAAACTTACAACTTTTGCATGTGAGCGTATTTTATTAATTCGACGGATTACTTAATTAAATGAAAAATTCTCTATAATGATGAGCCGTAACATAGAAAATCACATCTATGCTATTAAACTTACGACCTTGAAAAATATGGCTTTCAGCTTTTGGCTTTCGGCTTACTTCGGATAGCCTAATTTAGCTAATTTTTGGTAGAAATCAACTGATTTTTGGCTGATCGATATCATGCAGTATTTTGTGTACAGAAGAAACGATCAGGAGAATTAGGCCTTTGTTACTCCTGTGATTATCTATGATTCGACCTAACAAAATTGTATTACAAAAAAAATTCAAAAATGTTAAGAGCTATGATTTGATCTAACGAAATTTTATTACGAAAATGTTAAGAGCTATGAAACTGAAAAATACCTATTCTCCAGCTTGTGTTCATATTGACTGGATGACTTTGCAGGCTTCAAAGCTGAACAACTGAATTTTTATCTGTAACTCGTGAAAATGAGACATATTGCTGTAAATCTGTGATTCTTATTCGCATTTGGAGGCAAAAGAGTCGCACTCTACAATTTCAATGGCGGAAAAAAGATGAACTACTGAAAGGATGATGATGAATTTTGAAAAATTGCTCGGACTGAAATGAAAATAGACTCATCTGAAAGGTAATTCTACCCACTTCAACTCTTGTTTTCAAGATTTTCGACCGTGATGATTTAGTATGTACGCTTCTCGAAAAATATTTTCGTCTACGACACTAGCGCTCGTACAAGAATGTCCAAACGCGAATTTCTGCATTTTCCCAAAAAATTGGGAAAGCTAAAAAAGGCTGAAAAAATGTGGCTCATCTCAGTTTTCGGCTTAGAAAGGTTTAAATAAAAGCTTTGCTCTTATCAGTACAAAATTCGTCTGAATTCGGCTTTCAGCTGAATTTTTCCAAAATTCAAAAGCCAAAAGCTAAATTTTTCAAGGTTGTATGTTGACGCCCAAGGCCGGAGCTGAAATTTTCGGCTGCAATAGCTGGAATTAACGATTTGAAACTGAAGGAAAATCCTGACAGAAAATCAGCAGAAAGAGTATCCTTGACCCTAATCACAAAGTACCATTTTTGTTGATCAATAAATATTTGAAGCTGAAACATCTCCATTTCGGCTCTAGAATCACTCCACTTTATTCCGGAGCTGCCCTATCAGATTCTAGAGCTACTTTAGACGGCTTCCAAGTTACTTTATTTGGCTCCGTAACTGCTTCAATCTATATTTCGTTAATTAATTGTTATCGAAATGACTTATATCTTACGATAGTATTGACTTACGACTGACTAACTTGAATCAGCACCATACACGATTGTCAAAAGACTGATTGATTCAGGCCATTTAAAAATACGTTCAATGTACGGACTGACTAAATTAATTTCAAAATAAGTCGATCATTTTTTGACCTAATTACGACCTAAACTCAACATCCTTGCTGGAGGAGAGTGAGCCAGAAGTTATAATCATAAAACGTGACCTTTTTTCTGTGCGTTGGCAGCAGATAGTTTTCCGACGTAAAGTACTGCTGTACTTCACTCCACTTTCTCAGCTACTCCGAAATTTCCCAATGATCCTCGTGATCTATGAAAACTCCCACATTCTTCCAATCTGCTTTCCACACAAACATGGATTAATGAATCCAGTGTGGATGTTTTGTTTCGGAATTTTAAATCGTACCCAAGAACCAAGCTTGAAAAAATAAGTTTAACGGTAGTCCTTCAATCGAATGAGAATCGCATCAGATTCTTTCACCATTTTTTTCCAGAGAAGAAAATATTTTAGTTGCGAATAAACGCGGGAAAGAAACAAATTGCGTCTTCACCTTTCACCTCTTTCCAAAAATTTGCTACCTCCTTTTCGAAGTCGTAACGTCTCTTTTCCCTCCGTCCATCTGAAAATTTGCAAATTTTTCATGTCTTTTTAGAGCCTATGGTCGTACACCACTTAGCCTGTCGTAGCTCAATGTTTTCCAACCTTTCTTAAATCGCGGCACGATTTGCAAATAGCAGATCCTTCTGCGGCCCACAATTTCCAAAATTCCAAATTTTATCTAAGCTCTTTCCGCTTTTTGAGGTACGTATTTCATATCTTTCGTGACCCCCTCCAATTCCAGAATTTCTAGCCTAAAGAGATTCCATATGAAGCCT
This sequence comes from Aspidiotus rigidus, assembly GCA_035079385.1. NCBI lineage: Eukaryota > Metazoa > Arthropoda > Insecta > Hemiptera > Diaspididae > Aspidiotus > Aspidiotus rigidus. The sequence goes on along the minus strand of JAVHKY010000054.1, from coordinate 18,004,562 downwards.
TAACCTTCTCTCCCCCAGCTGTGGTCCTGGATAGACCTGAACTTTAACTTACTTTAGGGACTCGAAAAAACTCTTAACTCTGCCACCAGTGTACACAAACGGATCTGGATGTTCACTGTCTTTACTAGACTCCTCTGATAATTCCAAAATTTCTGGGAAGACATGAAATGTCATCTATATTTTTCGCCCACTGATTTTTAGTTCAGTCAGTCCAGGTTTTGAGTCAAGTTTGAGAAGTTATAATGGGTAGTGGCATCATTCAATGCTGGAATATATTGTTCGAGTAGTACTTTTGATTAAATAAAAAGAAAAAAAAAATCAGTCCCCTTTTCAATTCATCTGAAATTTTGTTTCCAGTCAAAATCTCGAGGCACACCGTTTGAAACCACTGCCCTAATTCATTAGCCTAAGTATGCTGAACTGACGTCGTGGAAAGTGAAAAAAAAGGCGTAGCTTGGTGACGTCACGTCCCTGATTCCGATCAATCTCGATGTACATTGTACATCCCGGTACTTACTTGATATTTGCTACTCTAAAAAATGTGTATAAGGTGCATCAATGGGACCCCTTCGCCCAGACTTGTTTGATACATTTATGTTATTGCTAGTGTATGATAACTCGGTCTGCTATCTTTCACAAATTATGTCGAGGTACAGAGAGGAAAATGCTTCTTTTAATTAGATTTTCTCCCCCTCATTTTGAATTAAAGATATGACTTCTAGGCTCACAATAAAAATTGTCACTTACCTTTCCTATTTTTTTATCGATAGCTTTATTTATATCTTTTTTCTAATTTTTTGATATGGAGAGAAAGACTAGAAATACAAAATTGGAAATGAAAAATTAATAAAATATTATTTTAATATTTCATCGCAACACTAACCCAGTGACGCGATTACTTACTTAACAATCATAGATTAACTTTACACCAGGTATTTTCATCTGAAATATCTATAAAGGCGTCTCACTGATCGATATAATGGTCTGGCCAAATTCCGGTTTACGATTCGCCTAATTCTATTCTCGTCATCCGTCGACGAAGATGAGGATGAAGACGACGAAGACGAAGATGATGATCCACCACCACTAACTAGATTTCCCAAGCTTCCTAAGCCGCCCAGGCCTCCTAAACCACCAAGCAGAGGATGACCCAGTCCCGATCCCATGAATTGACCACAATTAATAGGGGTATTGCCTACATCGGCACCATCGTCGTCTAGCGAAGTATCTTCATCGAAATCTGGGCCACCGACGTTCACATCCGTTTGTTGAATAACTGTAGGGAAGAAGAATCTGCCCTCGCCGGAGGGAATAGATCGAATGTTTCTCCCTCCTCCGGCGTTGCCAAGCAAGCATAGCCGCCGTATCTTCTTTCTCAATTTTTTAATTTTGTGTAGATGTTTCGCTTCTGGACTGGGCTCGGCGTAATCACTTAGTGCTCGTGAAACGCTCGGTACATTGTTGGAAACGAACTCTGCCGGCGAGGCTGGCCAGAAAAGATCAGCTTCAGCGACTACAGTAGATAGGAAAATGAAATTCACCTGTAAAAAAATTCCATCGTCAGCTTAAGCCCTCTTACGCATAATTATGACTTGGCGGCTTCTATCAACTTCTTAATTCAGTGCTTATGACCTACAAAATATTCTTATCGCGAATACCAGCAACACGAGTCGACTAAATGGCAACCGTAGAGCCTATTCACAGAGTCGTTATATAGTGACGTAATTTGGCGTCAAATATGTGGTAATCAGGAAACTTGACAAGCGGTTCTAGGAAATCGAATTAAAAATGAAAACCTTTACAAAAAATTCGACGATATTATTCCGAACAGCGGAGTTATATCAGCAAAGTGGAATAAAACAAAATCGATGACGGAGGCATAAAATACAATTGTATATCTAGTTCCAAATACTTTTTTTTTTCTCTAATTTTCTCTGTAATTTAATTAGGTTTACGAACTACGTAAAATTTCAAGTGTTTCCTAATCCCGAAAACTATTATAGACTATGGGCCTATTAAAAAAAGTGAAGACGTAGACCTATTTTATGACATATACGGATTCCTTTTTCTAGTTCGACACTATGAATTTCAAAATAATAAAAACTTACCAGGGCAAAAGAAGTGCTCACCAATCGAAGCATTTCGAGTCCTCTGCGAGAACGAACAAACGTGTACGCATCTAGACAAATTAGTCGAAGAATATCCGAGCTGATTGAATAAAGTACAGATATCACTTATCATTTGGAAGACTGCACTTGAATTACAATTCAATAAAATAATGAAAAAAAAAAAATGAAAAAAACATTACTGCCAATTACATAAATTCTCCTATGCTTGGTGGTGGTGGTGGTAGTGTCTGCATTTACTGGTTTTTCTAGCGACTTTGGCCTACACGGAAGCCTCGATCTTTCTCCGTAACTGGAAGACTAGGACATAGACTTCTACCCACACATTTCTACTTGGTACGAAATTATTTATGTGTATTGTCCAGTGAATCAGTGTACGAATAATGCTATTTCGAAATACCTAGTTAACTTTATTTCTCATCAAGAGGGGCGATAGGTCTTCTTACACCTGTCTTAAGGTTTTCGACTTTCTCTCTCATCCTGATGAAGGTCATCGACAACTCAATCCCAGAAAATAATTCTCTAAAAAAGTATGAATTTTTTTCTTACATAATGAAAAACAAAACGTACAATCAAATGGATAAATCATACATTCGTGTGAACTAAATCGGCACGTAGGTTTTCTCTAAGTGATACAAAACTTTATAGCGTGGTTTGACTGGTTCTTTCTGCTCTATTCTGTTCGACGAAATACGATTTTCTGTTGGACTTAGAGGTATCAATACCTTCTTCATTAGTGGTATATTCTTTTGAGACGGTCCTTCTGATGAACCGTCATCGTAATCTGGGATCGATCTGGCGATGACAGCATTCTTGTCAGATCTATATTGCGTGTTTGAGTTGATTTTTTTCTCTTTGACAGGAGCTCGGTTCGTAGAATGTGCCTTACTCTTCTTTTCAGTTACAGGATCTATATCATACTTGGTTAAATTTGTTTCATTCGGTTTTGTATCCACTTTCTGAGGATCTTCGTCTCTCCAATCAACTGATTTATTCGCGTCTGGATATGATGCAGGCCAATACTGGAATAACACCGGAGCCATAGGAACAGGAGCTTGAAACATGGGTTGTAAGTAGAACGAATCGTGACTCGGAGAGCCAAAACCAGCCGATGGAAATCCGTAGGTGGGTAATGGGGCAGGAGGATATGGTTTTCCCGGTTTTAGTAATCCAGGTGTAAAACTCGTCTCCCACCAATTTGTATCTTCAGAGGGTTTCGTGGGCGGTGTTTGCGTGGGCTTACTTATTGGTAAGCCTTCCATCGGCATAATATAAGGAAGGAAGAACTTTTGATCGGTACCGGTATAAACGTTGGGGTTACCGTTGTAGACCATCGATCCGCCAAAATTTACTTCAGGAATTGTCTGCGTAAGCGATGCGGGCGCTGGATGAAAAACGTACCCTGATTCGTACCGGTAATCAAATTGTGGGTTTTGATACACGCTACCGTTGGATTTCAGATCGGTGACATAGGCGGTCGAATTGTTTTGAGCGTTAGCGTGTTCTTGCTTCATGATATTGAAAATCAACGCGCGGATTTCGTTCAAAAAGCTCGGATCAACGCGTTTCTCATTATCTCTAGCGGTGTTGCGATCGGAAGAATTCTGCTGCTCTTCTTTTTGTAATAACGTGGAATAGACGGCGTTCAAGAAATCGGGTTCGATGCTGTTGCCTTTGTCGTCTTCATCCATTGAACGACCAAAGTTGTTCGAGCGATTGAGAGATTCTCCTGATTTTAAGCCTTCCTTTTCTTTGTCTGCCAAAAGTGAGTGAACACCGTTAAGGAACTCATCTTTGGAGGGAGCGTTTTCATTTTCGGAAACAATCGTGTAGCCATTCGTGTCGAGATCTCTTCTCGGTTCGTCCACCTGCGTTAATGCGTCGGGCAGTTGATCAAATTCGATCGCATTTAGATCACCGGTTTGATAGATGTACGGTTGAGGTTCAAAGCGCACGTAGGGTTGTTCGCCTCCAAAACTCGGCTCGTAAAGGATTTGCTGATTTTGTACCACGTCATTGTTGTACTGGTCTACTACTGGGTAAGCGAAAACGTTCACGAACAAGTTCAAGAGGAGGCCTAAGCCGAGATGAATCTGAAATAAGAAAAAAGGAATAAGTATACGGTGGAATAAAAGAGATGTGGAAATACCAGGTAGGTAACCTCCCATATGGATCGTATTTTCGAATTAAATTGATTAGAGAGAGCACGCCAATATAACCAAAGATCAACGCAGGGTCTCGAGTAGGCCTTTCTACCTCATATAAGTTTAATGTATTTGTTAAAAACATAAATACTTAGTCTCTAATTTTAGTGTTTTATATAATTATAAGGTTAGAATCGCCACGGTTTTTCGTCGGTTTTCCGAAGGTTTCAGCATTTTGTATACTTATAAGATTAGGTCTGCTCTTGGAAAACAGTCACAGTTTTTCCGAAGATTTGACTGAGCCTTCTCCTAGTAACATCATCACGGAAAAGTATCACGGTTTTTGTCACTCTCGATGACGTCATCAGTGATCTCGACCTACTTTAGTGTCTCAAAAAAATTTGACTTTCCCTATTTTCAGTACACTGGATCTAACATACAGTATATTGGGCTAGTTACTAGGTGTCCGATCTCGTAGCTAGTCTATAGAACACTTATACTAGGCTTCATAGTTGTATACAAAACCACAGCGAGAGCGTCTGTCAGCCCTTCAGCTAGTTTGCATTACAAACAGTGAGGAGGGGGAGAAACCTTGACTGTTTTTTGACTGGGATTACTTCTGGGAAAATCGTCACGAAATATCGCGGTGGTTTCTGTCATACTAACTGACGTCACCCGTATTCTTGACCTACTTTAGGGACTTGGAAAAGCTTCGGCCGTCGCTGCTTCGAGACCTGGATCATTCGCCTTAATTTTTCCAGGTCTAACATAGAGTATACTAGGCTATACTAAGCCTGACATACCATGTACGAAAAACTCAATATACTGTATCTTGGGCTGACCAGCTCATCCTGACCCCTACACCAGGCCCAACATATATAGTAAACTAGGCTTCATTCAAGAAATTTAGAAAATTTTTGAACTTTGTTTTATATAAACAAATTATCCTGTAACATATTAGCTAAACTATGCTACACTACCTAAGCTCAACATACTCCTAATGACATATATATTTTTTTTCTTTGATGTCCTTCTCTAATGCACAAAGCATTATATCAAAGAGCGAGAAATACTGGTCTCCGACCAAAACGCGTCACAATTTTATACTACCATACTCGTATTCAAGGTATATTAAGAGTCTTTGCGAATTCAGAATTTCTCGCTCTTTGATAGCCCTGTATAGAATACAGACCCTTAAAAACACGAGATCGCTGACTTCAATAGATCGTTCGCTTTGCCGCACGGTTGGCACGAAATTGCTGCGGTCAATTTTCAGCACTTTAACACAGCAGGTTCTTCTGGAAAGTTGACACATTTTTCTCCATACATGTTCAGTTTTTCAACAAAATGAAGAGATGTGAATTTATTCCGCATAAAAGGCTCTAGCCGGGTAATGGGGGAGGGGGGAGAATGGCCTTGGTCGAAAAATGTTTCAAATGTCCGTCAAAATGTTGTCCCGAATGAGGAAACTCGAAACCCAAAAAATTGGACCCATCCGCTCAATCACATGAGCTACAGAGTTATTTTTAGGCCTAAAATCCAAATGGCAGTATCTCCGACAATAATAATCCCACAACAATGTAACTTGGGGGCATTTTAGTATTAAATGAACGTTCATCTATGGAATTTTTTGCAAAAAATAATCATTCATATTTTTCCGAATTTCTAGCAATAACAAAACTTCAAACTCGAATATTTAAAAAAATCGGGGGAAGGAGGTACCTGGGGAAAATCATTCATTTGAAGCGCCATACTCTCTACTACAACATACATTAGTACCATAGTCCTCGGTGAGGTGGAACATTCCCAAAAGAACCAATATTTAATACATTTCTGCGATTTTTCCATCAATAGCGGGGTGAACTACGACTGCTACCGCAATAGACCGCGTGAAATCAATCTGAAAAATACGCACTCCTCCGTGGGATGAAATGGGAATGTTGATAGACCAAAAATATATTTTCAGTATTTTCGTTATCGGTTTGGTCAATTCTTATGTAAACACATCCACGGATTAGGTGGGGTGCGTTAGATTGAGAAAAATAGTTGAAAAATTCTCCAGTCGCTGGAACGTTCTGGAAGTGACAAATAATTGAGAAAGTCCAATTTTTCAACCTGGAAGACCGTGATTTTTGGTATTTTATCTATCAATTAGTTCAAATTTTATGTAAATACATCCGCCAAGTTGAAAAAAAGTTGTCAATAAATTCTCCAGTCGTTTGAACGGTTTTGAAATTGTAAGAAATCCAGAGAATCCACTTTTTCAACTTACAGAACTGCAATTTTTCTTATTTTGTTAATCAATTACCTAGGTCAATTCTTATGTAAAGACATCCGCCGAGTCGGAAAAACTTGGTGGACGTGTTCACATTATAAACGACCTAATTGATGAACGAAGTACTAAAACTCACAATCCTCCAGGGTGAAAAAGTGGATTTTCTTAATTATTTTTCATTTCCTAAACGTTCCAGCGGCTGGACAATTATTTGACAATTTTTTTCACACTCGGCGGATATGTGTACATTATAGTTGACCTAATTGATGAACGAAATACCAAAACTCACGGTCCTCCAGGTTGAAAGAATGCTTTTTTCGATTATTTGTCACTTCCAAAACGTGCAGATGACTGGAGAATTCTTGGACTATTTTTTTGAACTCGGTGAACGTGTTTACATTATAATCGACCTATAGTCTGTTCACATTAAGAAAGGTTTCGCCGTAGTACGCTGAGAAGGGATAGCAGAAGGTAATTTTCTTATCACTATTTTTTCCCCTATCAAGAAAATCACCTTGTGCTATCCTTTCTCACAGTACGTACTTTGTACTACTTCGAGCCCTTTCTTAACGTGAAAAAAAATAATATAATAATTACAAATTCAAATTTATTGTCGCTTAAGTTTGATCAATATAATATAATATTTAATTGAATTTAAATATTAAAATTAATTTTAATTCATTTAATAATTATAAGTATTAAAATATTTTATTTAAACTTATTAAATATTAATTATTGTTAAAATTTTTTATTAATTATTATTTATTTTCTATTACTAATTATATTTTTTTCAGTTTATTAAACTCATAATTTAGAAGTTGATATTCTTAACAATAAAATTATTGAGTAAATGAATACACTTCACTAATAATCAAAATATTAGATTTTTATTGGCGATTTGATTCTAACATTTTTATTTATATAATTAAATTTAATTATTAATAATAATCATTTTTTCTATTCATTAAATTAAAATTTTTTTAAATTAAAATTCATAATTTATTTTTAATTGAAAAAAACAACATGAACATAATTAAATAAAATAAATTCAAAGTTTTTATTAATGAATTATCAATTAATGTTAATCGTGAATTTCTTAATGTATTATAATAATCCACTTATTATTATAAATAATACTACCTTTTGAAGACCTGAATCTATTGGCAATACCCATGGATCCATGACCAAAGGGTTTTTGTGAATGACTTGAATTGAGCGACTGCTCATTGTAGTATGCGGAGAATGAATTGGTATCATGCTATCGATTTCATAGATATGTTTCATAATTATTCTTTGATTAGAGAATTTAGACATTTTACCAGACCCCAAGAACGTATACATGTTTGTCAGTTGACACCACGAGTTGTAAGAGTATCTTGAAGATAATTTATCGATTTTTTGTTTTTTTTTTTTCGACTCCCACGACCTATCCTTACCAAGCTGATAACCTGTTTTCGTCATTATCATGTGTTTGAATAAATACAAAAAAAAATAAAAAATAAAGAAGGAACTATTGGGGATACTCATGGATTCATGATCAAAAGGGTGTTTGTGAATGTCGTAAACTGAGCGATTGCTCGTTATAATATGCAGGGAGCGAATCCGCATCGGGCTATAAATTCCGTTTTTCACGGTTTCTTGGTAGGTTCATAAATAGTGTCGAAGTTGCTTAAAGAATTTAGACATTCCATCAGACCCCAACAACGTGATCGTTTGTGATTCGTATTTAAAACACTTTATCGTCATCAGTTGACAGCACGAGTTCTAAGAGTATTTTGTTCGATAAGTTTGTAAATAATTTATTGATTTCTTAAACTTTTTTGATGATTGATCTTCGTCTAAGGTTTTGTTAATTCAGAAAATTGCTCATTTAAACTTATTCGGGCTTTAATTTACGCTGAAAGCATAGTTTGGAAAGTTTAACTTGGAGTGTGCTTCGATAAGCCAGTTGCTAGGTGACACTACCCAAGTTAGTTAATTCTTGAAGGAGACATGTTAGCTTCTTCGCTGTGTAACACTTCTTTCGTCTTCGGTTCTCCCTTCAAATTCTTTTAAAGTTCCCTTCAATTAACAAACTCCCACGACCTATCCTTATCAAGCTGATAACTTATTTGTCCCATTATCATGTGCGTGAATAAATAGAGAAGATAAAATAAGTAAAAAAGAAATGAATTACTGGGAATACCCATGGATCCAGGACCAAAAGGGTATTTGTGAATGTCGTAAACTGAGCGATTGCTCATTGTAGTATGAAGGGAGCGAGTCCACATCGGGCTATCGATTTCATCGTTTTCAGTTACAGGATACGTTTCATACATAGTAATTAAAGAATTTAGACATTTCACCAGACCCCGACGATGTACTCGTTTGTGATTCCTATTTATAACACTTTATCGATGTCAGTTGACGGTGCGAGTTGTAAGAGTATGTGATTCGATCAGTTTCAGGATAATTTATGGATTTTCTTTACTTTTTTGATGATTGAACTTCGTCGAAGGTTTTGTTTATTCAGAAAATTGCTAATTTGAACTTATTTGGGCTTTAGTTCACGCTAACAGTATAGTCCGAGAAGTTTAACATAGAGTGTGCTATGATAAGCCAGTTGCTAGGTGACATTGCCTAAGTTGGTTAATTTAATTCTTGTGGTATACCTAGACCTAATTGGTGAACGAAATACCAAAACTCACGGTCCTTCAGGTTGAATGAATGCTTTTTTCGATTATTTCTCACTTCCAAATCGTGCAGGCGACTTGAGAATTTTTGGACTATTTTTTTGGAACTCGGTGAACGTATTTACATTATAATCGACCTATAGTCTGTTCACGTTAAGAATGGTTTCGAAGTAGCACGCTGAGAAAGGATAGCAGAAGGTAATTTTCTTATCACTAAGAAAATTACCTTCTGCTATCCTTCCTCAAAGTACGTACTTTGTACTACTTCGAGCCCTTTCTTAACGTGAACAGACTATGCCTTTCTTAACGTGAACAGACTATGATTGATGAATGAAAGACCAAAACTCACTGTCTTCCAGGGTGAAAAAGTGGATTTTCTCACTTCTCTACTGTTCTCACACTGTTTCAGCGACTGGAGAATTGTTCAACTATTTTTCTCAATCTAACGTACTTCACCTAATCCGTGGATGTGTTTACATAAGAATTGACCAAATAGATAAACGAAATACTGAAAACATAATATTTTTGGTCTGTCTACATTCCCAATTCATCCAACAGAGGAGTGCGTATCTTTCAGCTCGAACATTGACTATTGATTTGAGGCGGTCTATTGCGGTAGCAGTCGTAGCTCACCCCGCTATTGATGGAAAAATCACAGAAATTCATTAAATATTGATTCTTTTGAGAATGTTCCACCTCACCGAGGACTATGGTACTGAGGCGTAAATACATGAATTAAATAAAAAGGCGCGACAATGTAGCTTAAATTATCTCTTTATTTGCAAACTGGTAATACTCTGACAGCTGATCAACATTCTTTTCGTCTATCGGCGGACCTGCCGGTCGCGGCACGGCGAACCGGCAGTGTTGCCCCGAGAGTGTTTTACAACAGTATTTACTACGATACGCTACACGGCTTCCCCCCTTCAAAAGGGAGTGTTAGTGTTATTTAATGAAAGTGATAGTTTGGGTGTTTGATATTTACAAATTACAATTATGCGAAAGAGAATTTTCCTACACGAGGTGCGTACGTTAATTGAGAAGAAGCCGGTAAAAATTTTCAAACGGATGAAAATTGAAAAGGTAAGATTAAATTTTTTTTGCGTCGTTCTGATTTAATTACGTATTTACACTAGGATTAGAGATAAATGGTAACTATTTCGCTATTTACAATCATGTACTTCAACCTTTTTTTTTTTTTTTTTTATTTTTGGTATCGTCGTTGGATGTGGCACGTGGTTCTGAATTGGTTTGGTTTCGCTCATGCTACTTCTTCAAGAATCGGTGAGTTTTCTAGGTGTTTTTATTTCTCTGCCGTAACTCGAGTATTTTTGTGCAGGTATTGGAACTTGTTGATCTTGCTGAAATCGAACTTTCTTCTTCTTTGGTTTCTCTTCCGCTGAGGAATTCGAGGTGACGGGATCCGCGTTTAATTCGTATGCGGGTTTGAGTCTATCGATGCTTATCGTCTTCTCGCTTCCGTTGATATCTATTGCGTAGTATTTCTTTCGACGTTTGATTACTGTATATGGTCCTTCGTATGGTTGTTCCAGTGAATGTTTGACTTTGTCTACCCGTATGAAAACTTTTGGAGTGATTCGGAGATCAGGGTGAACGAATGTTTTTTTTTCGAAATTCCGATCTCTTGAAACCGGTTTAATTCTTTGCAGGGAAGTCTTCAATTCTTTGACGTAATCGTGGACGTCCATTGTTGACGTGTTTTTGTCGCCGAAGAATGCTCCTGGGAGTCGTAGTGTTGTACCGAATGTTAACTCCGCTCTCGAGATTCCACTATCGTCATTTGGTGCAGCTCGTATGCCGAGGAGAACTGTTGGCAGGTGTTTCATCCAATCCTTGCCGAATGTTTTGAGTGCCGTTTTGAGTTGACCAATCAGTCTTTCCACCTTCCCGTCTGACTGTGGATGATAAGCCGTCGTTTGAATGTGTTCGATCCCAAAAAGTACGTTTAATTGTTCGAATAGTCCGGAAGTAAATTGTGCTCCTCTGTCTGTTGTTAACTTTTCGCAAGTACCGTATCGGCTGATCCAATTTACAAATATTGCTCGTGCTACTGTTTCAGCTTCGATGTTCTTTAACGGTGCCACTTCAATCCAGTTTGTACTCCTGTCAATCATGGCGCAAGCGTATCGGTGTCCTTCTGATTCACCCAAGTCGGCGAGGTCTACGTGTAAGTGTTGGAATCTGTCTGTTTCTGGGAATCTTTGTACTTGGGTTTTCGTGTGGCGATGGATTTTTGAGCGTTGGCACGGTAGGCACGTTTTGCAATAATTCCTTATTTCACTGAGCATATTTGGCCAGAAATACTCCGCTCTTATCAGTGCCAGCGTTGCCTTGTAGCCTGGGTGTGATAAATCGTGGAATTTATGAAATACTTGGAGTCGCAATTTCGGTGGTACTACTGGTCGACATTTCCCTTTGATAATCGCGCACAAGACTGATGTTTGGGTTTCTTCATCGATGAGTAGGTCTCTGAATTCGTGTTGCTTAAACCCGTTTCGTCGTAGTTCAATTATTTCGTCGTCTCTCAGTTGTTCCTCGGCTATTTTATTTTTCAGGTTGATAAATTGGATCTCGTCGATTTCTGGGCGGCTGAGCATGTCTGCAACGATGTTGTTTGCTCCACTCGTATGCTGAATTTGGTTCGTATGCTGTGTTATGTATTCAATTTGTCTGGACCTTCTTTCCAATTTACATTGTTTTGTAGTTTTAAAGATGTGAAGTAGCGGTTTGTGGTCAGTTACGATGGTGAATTCGCGTCCCTGTAGTATGTATTCGAAGTGCAGTATGCCGGCGTATATCGCGTACAGTTCCCGGTCGTATGTGCTCCACTTCCGCTGCGCCTCGCTGAGTTTTTCCGAAAAAAACCCCAGCGGTACCCGTTTACCGTCTATTTCTTGTTCTAGAGCTGCTCCTACTGCTATGTCCGAAGCGTCTGTGACTAAATAGAATGGTTTGTCGTGTCTCGGATATTGTAGCATCACAGAGTCGATGAACGCCTTCTTTACCTCTTCGAAACATTGTGTGAGTTCTTTTGTCCATTTGATTTGACGTTGGTCATTTTTCTTTGTTTCGCCTTTCAGCAGTTCATTGAGTGGCGCTAATTTTTCGGCCGCATTCTTTGAAAACCGTCGGTAAAAATTGATCGTTCCGATCAGCCTGCGTAGCGCTCGGATGTTTCTCGGTGGCTTCATTTGTTTGAAAAAATCGATTTTTTCTTCTTTCGGCTTGAATCCATTTGTAGTAATGTGGTATCCGAGGTACGTTAGATGTTCTACGAAGAATTCGCATTTGTTAATGCTGATCGTTAGTTCGTACTTGTCTAGTCGTTGGAATAATGTTTCTAAGTGCTTTTCGTGTTCTTCTTCGTTTTCCGAATAGACTAAGACGTCGTCGAGGTATGGAAATACAAAGTCGAGGTCGCCGATAGCTTCATTTATGAATCGCTGAAATGTTTGGGCCGCGTTGCAGAGTCCGAAAGGCATTCTGTTGTATTGGAAAAGACCTGCTGGAGTTGTGACCGCCGTTTTTTCTATGTGTGCTCTGTGCATCGGTATGTTATGATAGGCTCTTACGAGATCGATTTTGGATAACACTTTTTTTCCAGCTAGCTTCTCTGTGCTGTCTTGTAAGTTCGGCAGTGGATATCGGTCAGGAACGGTAATTCGGTTGATGCCTGTGTAGTCGCCGCAAATCCGTTTTATTATCCCCTTCTCTTTGCGTACAACAATTGGTGCTGACCATTGTGATTTGGAGTCGGATACTAACCCTTGTTTCTTCATTTCGTAAAATTCCTGTCGTACTGTTTTTTCAGTTACGGCATCGAGGCGTCGTACTTTGCGGTGAACCGGTGGTCCTTTTGTTTCTATGAAATGTTCGACTCCGTGTTTTGGGTTTTCGGTGTATTGCGGTGGTTGGGTTAGTTTTGGATATTTTTTTAGAAGCTGTTGTATTACTGGATGTAGATTTGAATTTGGTGCTACGGCTGAGATGCTGTGTTGTGTCGATCTTCGAATGAATCCTTGCGCGCTGCACAGTGTTTCGCCGTCGACGAGTCTCCTTCGCGTTAAGTCTGGTAGCAGATGGAAATGCTGTAGGAAGTCCGCTCCAATTATTGGCGTGGAAATATCGGCTATGATAAATTCCCATATGAATTTTTTTTGCAGACCGAGGTTTAATTCCATGTTTTTTGTTCCGTAGGTTGCGATTGGTGTTGAGTTGGCTGCGTACAGTGTGTATTCTGCTTCCCTTGAGGCCTGTTGTTTGTACTTCTTCGGTAGGGCGGTTTTGTCGGAGCCGCAGTCGATGAGGTAAGTTATGCTTGAATTATTGTCCGTGATGAATAACCGCGGTGAAACGTTCGTTCTCGGGAGATGTTCCGCGGAATTTACTTCTCCCTTGAGTAGTTTTCCTCATACCTTTTACAGCCTGGGGCGCATCTTGTTGATCGTCTACCGAATTCGTTGTGATACCAGCATAACCCGTCTATTATTTCTGTCCTGGTTCGTACAGGTGTTGGCGATCGGCTTCCCACGCGTCTTTGTGACTTTGATCTGTACTGTTGCCCTCGTGATCTGTATTGGTTTTGGTCGTAGTTCCGTCCGCGGTGAGTATTGTAATTGTTGCTCTCTCGATAATAATTTGGTGTGTGATTTCGGTTCATTTCTGATTTTATAGATGCGATCTCTGCAGTGAGTGTTGAAAGGCTTTGACAAACTGTCGAGCAAAACTCGGCGTAGGCTGGGTTCGTATTATTTGTTGAAACTGCTGCTACCTGTTTAGGTTCACGTAGTTCGTGGATCTTGTCGGCTAGTTTGCTCAGTTCGTCCAACGGTTGGTCTATGCTGACGGTCAATATTTCTTTTAGGTGCGTGCTCAGGTGTTTGAACCATGCACGTTTTATCAGTTTGTCGGCGTTTGTCATTCCGCTTGCCAGTCTTCGTATTTCCTGTAAAATTAACGAAGGCTTCATGTCGGGTTGGATTTTTTTTTCAGATAGAAGATTATCTAGTTTTTGGTCTTCTGAAATACCGTAGAGTCGGATTATAGTTTCTTTTGCCTTCGTGTACGGATCGGCTTCATTTACGTTCAGTATGATATCCTGGATGTTACTCCGAGTCGTTGAGTCCATTTGACGTAAAATTTGGGCGAATTTCTTCTTTTCCGTGTCGATGTTGTTCTCCTCGAAAATTATCTCGGCTGTTCTGAACCATAGTTCAGGTAAATTTCGTTCAAATTTTGGAAGAAGTGATTTAGCCGAGTCATCCATTGTCTTCGGTTTCTTTGTTGTAACTGTATCACTTGAAGCTGTAGAATTTGTCGTCAATAAAAAGTTTTGAATAGGTGTATTTTCGAGATTAATTTGACTACGAGTTGAGACCATCAAAACGAAACTTTTTTTATTTGAAAAAACTCCGGCGTCTCCACCACTGAGGCGTAAATACATGAATTAAATAAAAAGGCGCGACAATGTAGCTTAAATTATCTCTTTATTTGCAAACTGGTAATACTCTGACAGCTGATCAACATTCTTTTCGTCTATCGGCGGACCTGCCGGTCGCGGCACGGCGAACCGGCAGTGTTGCCCCGAGAGTGTTTTACAACAGTATTTACTACGATACGCTACAGTACTAATAACTAATGTATGGCGCTTCAAATAAATGATTTTTCCCAGGTGCCTCCTCCCCCCGATTCCCAGTTGCTAGGTGGCACTACCTAAGTTAGTTAATTCTTGAAGGAGACATGTTAGCTTCTGCGCTGTGTAACACTTCTTTCGTCTTCGGTTCTCCCTTCAAAAATTCTTTTAAAGTTCCCTCCAACAAACTTCCGTGACCTATCCTTATCAAGCTGATAACTAAGGACCTAGAGGTATTCTCGTTCGATGTAAACAAACATGGCGCTGGATCATGTGGATGTAGTAATCCGACTTAGTGAAAAATCAAGTGGTGGTGGCTGTGGAGTTGTTATCAGCACCACCACTAGATTTTTCACCCAGTCGGATTACTACTTCCAGCGCCATGTTTGTTTACATCGAACAAGAATACCTCTTGACAACTTGTTTGTCCCATTATCCTGTGCGTGAATAAATAGAGAAAATAAAATTTAAAAAAAATGAATTACTGGGAATACCCATAGATCCAGGACCAAAAGGGTAATTGTGAATGTCGTAAACTGAGCGATTGCTCATTATAGTATGCAGGGAGCGAGTCCACATCGGGCTATCGATTTCATCGTTTCCAAGTCATAGTTTCATAGGATAGGTTTCATACGTAGTAATTAAAGAATTTAGACATTTCACCAGACCCCGACAACGTTCTCGTTTGTGATTCGTATTTATAACACTTTATCGTCGTCAGTTGACGGTGCGAGTTGTAAGAGTATGTGGTTCGATCAGTTTTGAGATAATTTATGGATTTTTTTTACTTTTTTGATGACTGAACTTTGTCGAAGGTTTTGTTTATTCAGGAAATTGCTAATTTGAACTTATTTGGGCTTTAGTTCACGCTAAAAGTATAGTTCGAGAAGTTTAACTTAGAGTGTGCTATGATAAGCCAGTTGCTAGGTGACACTACCTAAGTTAGTTAATTCTTGAAGGAGATATATTAGCTTCTGCGCTGTGTAACACTTCTTTCGTCTTGGGTTCTCCCTTCAAATTCTTTTAAAGTTCCCTCCAACAAACTTCCGTGACCAATTCTTATCAAGCTGATAACTAAGGACCTAGAGGTATTCTCGTTCGATGTAAACAAACATGGCTCTGGATGTAGTAATCCGACTTGGTGAAAAATCAAGAGGTGGTGGCTGTGGAGTTGTTATCAGCACCACCACTTGATTTTTCACCGAGTCGGATTACTACATCCAGCGCCATGTTTGTTTACATGGAACAAGAATACCTCTTGATAACTTGTTTGTCCCATTATCATGTGCGTGAATAAATAGAGAAAATAAAATAAAAAAGAAATGAATTACTGGGAATACCCATAGATCCAGGACCAAAAGGGTAATTGAGAATGTCGTAAACTGAGCGATTGCTCATTATAGTATGCAGGGAGCGAGTCCACATTGGGCTATCGATTTCATCATAGTCGTAGGATACGTTTTATACCTAGTAATTAAAGAATTTAGACATTTCACCAGACCCCGACAACGTTCTCGTTTGTGATTCGTATTTATAACACTTTATCGTCGTCAGTTGACGGTGCGAGTTGTAAGAGTATGTGGTTCGATCGGTTTTGAGATAATTTATAGATTTTCTTTACTTTTTTGATGTTTGAACTTCGTCGAAGATTATGTTTATTCAGAAAATTGCTATTTTGAACTTATTTGGGCTTTAGTTCACGCTAACAGTATAGTCCGAGAAGTTTAACATAGAGTGTGCTATGATAAGCCCGTTGCTAGGTGACATTGCCTAAGTTGGTTAATTCTTGTCGTATACGTAGACCTACGCAACGAAATTGAAACTATATTATTCATTTGGTTGTCCGAAATATTGAACATCTGGATTGGAAATTTGATTTTGAGAAATGCCTAGGCATATTTTTTGGAAATTTTTTTTCCCATGATATTGGCGAGTGCAGAGTCTGAAAGGGGAGGAGGACCAATTATTCCCAAAATAGTTTAAATTATTTAGGAAGCGAAAATATAAAATGGGGGCGGGGGAATGGCCTTGGTCGAAAAATGTTTCAAAGGTCCGTCAAAATGTTGTCCCCAATGAGGAAACTCGAAACCCAAAAAATTGTACCCAACCGCTCAATCACATGAGCTGCAGGGTCATTTTTAGGCCTAAAATCCAAATAGCCGTATCTGAAGCAATAATAAACCCACAGCAATGTAACTTGGGAGCATTTTAGTATTAAATGCACGTTCATGTATGGAATTTTTCGCAAAAAAAAATCATTCATATTTTCCCTAATTTCTAGCAATAACAAAACTTCAAACTCGAATATTTAAGAAAATCGGGGGGAAGATGTACCTGGGGAAAATCATTCATTTGAAGCGCCCTACTCTCTACTACAACATACACTAGTACCATAGTCCTCGGTGAGGTAGAATATTCCCAAAAGAATCAATATTTTTAATGATTTTCTGTGATTTTTCCATCAATAGCGGGATGAACTATGACTGCTATCGCAATAGACCGCGTGAAATCAATAGTCTATGTTGGAGGTGAAATACGCACTCCTCCATGAGATGAAATGGGAATGTAGGTAGACCAAAAATATATTTTCAGTATTTCGTTATCGATTTGGTCAATTCTCATTTAAACACATCCACGGATTAGGTTGAGTGCGTTAGATTGAGAAAAATAGTTGAAAAATTCTCCAGTCGCTGGAACGTTCTGGAAGTGACAAATAATTGAGAAAGTCCAATTTTTCAACCTGGAAGACCGTGATTTTTGGTATTTTATTTATCAATTAGTTCAAATTTTATGTAAATACATCCGCCAAATTGAAAAAAAGTAGTCAATAAATTCTCCAGTCGTTGGAACGGTTTTGAAATTGTAAGAAATCCAGAGAATCCACTTTTTCAACTTACAGAACTGCAATTTTTCTTATTTTGTTAATCAATTACCTAGGTCAACTCTTATGTAAAGACATCCGCCGAGTCGGAAAAACTTGGTGGACGTGTTTACATTATAAACGACCTAATTAATGAACGAAATACTAAAACTCACAGTCCTCCAGGGTGAAAAAGTGGATTTTCTTAATTATTTGTCATTTCCTAAACGTTCCAGCGGCTGGACAATTATTTGACAATTTTTTTCAAACACGACGGATATGTTTACATTATAATTGACCTAATTGATGAACGAAATACCAAAACTCACGGTCCTCCAGGTTGAAAAAATGCATTTTCTCGATTATTTGTCACTTCCAAAACGTGCAGGCGACTGGAGAATTTTGGGACTATTTTTTTTTAACTCGGTGAACGTGTTTACATTATAATCGACCTATAGTCTGTTCACGTTAAGAAAGGTTTCGACGTAGTACTCTGAGAAAGGATAGCAGAAGGTAATTTTCTTATCGCTATTTTTTCCCCTATCAAGAAAATTACCGTCTGCTATCCTTTCTCACAGTACGTACTTTGTACTACTTCGAGCCCTTTCTTAACGTGAAAAAAAATAATATAATAATTACAAATTCAAATTTATTGTCGCTTAAGTTTGATCAATATAATATAATATTTAATTGAATTTAAATATTAAAATTAATTTTAATTCATTTAATAATTATAAGTATTAAAATATTTTATTTAAACTTATTAAATATTAATTATTGTTAAAATTTTTTATTAATTATTATTTATTTTCTATTACTAATTATATTTTTTTCAGTTTATTAAACTCATAATTTAGAAGTTGATATTCTTAACAATAAAATTATTGAGTAAATGAATACACTTCACTAATAATGAAAATATTGGATTTTTATTGAGGATTTATTTCTAAAATTTTTATTTTTATAATTAAATATAATTATTAATAATAATCATTTTTTCTATTCGTTAAATTAAAATTTTTTTGAATTAGAATTCATAATTTATTTTTAATTGAAAAAAAAACCATAAACATAATTAAATAAAAAAAATTCCAAATTTTTATTAATGAATTATCTTAATGTATATAATAATCCACTAACTATTATAAATAATACCACCTTTTGAAGACCTATATCTATTGGCAATACCCATGGATCCATGACCAAAGGGTTTTTGTGAATGACTTGAATTGAGCAACTGCTCATTGTAGTATCTGGAGAATGAATTGGTATCATGCTATCGATTTCATAGATACGTTTCATAATTATTCTTTGATTAGAGAATTTAGACATTTTACCAGACCCCAAAAACGTACTATACATGTTTGTCAGTTGACACCACGAGTTGTAAGAGTATCTTGAAGATAATTTATCGATTTTTTGTTTTTTTTTTTTTCGACTCCCACGACCTATCCTTACCAAGCTGATAACCTGTTTTCGTCATTATCATGTGTTTGAATAAATACAAGAAAAAATAAAAAATAAAGAAGGAACTATTGGGGATACTCATGGATTCATGATCAAAAGGGTGTTTGTGAATGTCGTAAACTGAGCGATTGCTCATTATAATATGCAGGGAGCGAATCCGCATCGGGCTATAAATTCCGTTTTCACGGTTTCTTAGGTTCATAAATAGTGTCGAAGCTGCTAAAAGAATTTAGACATTTCATCAGACCCCAACACCGTGATGGTTTGTGATTCGTATATTTAAAACACTTCATCGTCATCAGTTGACAGCGCGAGTAAGAGTATTTTGTTCGATAAGTTTTAAAATAATTTATTGATTTTTTAAACTTTTTTGATGATTGACCTTCGTCTAAACCATCCCATTATTCTTCATCTGGGTACCTGGTCACATGGGTATCCCAGGAAAAGAAAATGTCGACAAAGCAGCCAAACTAGCAACCCATAACCCATCAGTCAACCGCTCTTTCCTCCCCTCACGCTCAGATCTCTCCAAACACATCAACAAATTCATCACTCAAGCATGGTTCACTCATTGGTCTGATCTCAAATCATACTCAAACAAACTAGCCCAAATTAAAAATATTCCCACCGCATGGGACTCTTCAAATCTGTCAACAGGCAGAGAAGGAATAGTCATCACCCGTCTCAGAATCGGCCACACCAGACTCACTCACTCACTCACACCCATCTCATCTCTCATCTTATGCCTCTCTCATGCCCTCACTGCGAATCTGAACACCCCCTATCCGTTCAACACATCTTCTGCTGCCCCAACTTGACCCAACTCCGTAATTCCTTATCCATCCCTCACAACCATACAGAAGCACTTTCAAATCTCTTTCCCTCCATCCCTAACATATTCAACTTTTTACAACAAGCAAACTTCCTCTCACGCATATAATCACACAATCTAGCCGAGCTCATAGCCCTGAAGGCAGGCTGCTAGTAGCTCGTTAATTAAGATAAAAAAAATGAAAAAAAAAAGGTTTTGTTAATTCAGAAAATTGTTAATTTAAACTTATTCGGGCTTTAATTTACGCTGAAAGTATAGTTTGGAAAGTTTAACTTGGAGTGTGCTACGATAAGCCAGTTGCTAGGTGACACTACCTAAGTTAGTTAATCTTGAAGGAGACATGTTAGCTTCTGCGCTGTGTAACACTTCTTTCGTCTTCGGTTCTCCCTTCAAATTCTTTTAAAGTTCCCTCCAACAAACTCCCACGACCTATCCTTATCAAGCTGATAACTTATTTGTCCCATTATCATGTGCGTGAATAAATAGAGAAAATGAAATAAAAAAGAAATGAATTACTGGGAATACCCATAGATCCAGGACCAAAAGGGTAATTGTGAATGTCGTAAACTGAGCGATTGCTCATTGTAGTATGCAGGGAGCGAGTCCACATCGGGCTATCGATATCATCGTTCACGGTCAGAGCCTCATAGGATACGTTTCATACGTAGTAATTAAAGAATTTAGACATTTCACCAGACCCCGACAACGTTCTCGTTTGTGATTCGTATTTATAAGACTTTATCGTCGTCAGTTGACGGTGCGAGTTGTAAGAGTATGTGATTCGATCAGTTTTAGGATAATTTATGGATTTTTTTTACTTTTTTGATGATTGAACTTTGTCTAAGGTTTTGTTTATTCAGAAAATTTCTAATTTGAACTTATTTGAGCTTTAGTTCACGCTAAAAGTATAGTCTGAGAAGTTTAACATAGAGTGTGCTATGATAAGCCAGTTGCTAGGTGACATTACCTAAGTTGGTCAATTCTTGTCGTATACGTAGACCTAGGCAACGGAATCGAAACAATATTCATTTGGTTGTCCGAAATATTGAACATCTGGATTGGAAATTTTATTTTGAGAAATGCCTAGGCATTTTTTTTGAAAATTTTTTTTCCTCATGACATTGGCGAGTGCAGAGTCTGAAAGAGGAGGAGGATCAATTATTCCCAAAATAGTTTAAATTATTTAGGAAGCGAAAATATAAAATGGGGGCGGGGGAATGGCCTTGGTCGAAAAATGTTTCAAATGTCCGTCAAAATGTTGTCCCCAATGAGGCAACTCGACACCCAAAGAATTGTACCCATCCGCTCAATCACATGAGCTGCAGGGTCATTTTTAGGCCTAAAATCCAAATAGCCGTATCTCAAGCAATAATAATCCCACAGCAATGTAACTTGGGAGCATTTTAGTATTGAATGAACGTTCATCTATGGAATTTTTTGCAAAAAAAAATCATTCATATTTTCACGAATTTCTAGCAATAACAAGACTTCAAACTCGAATATTTAAAAAAATCGGGGGAAGGAGGTACCTGGGGAAAATCATTCATTTGAAACGCCATACTCTCTACTACAACATACATTAGTACCATAGTCCTCGGTGAGGTGGAACATTCCCAAAAGAACCAATATTTAATACATTTCTGTGATTTTTCCATCAATAGCGGGGTGAACTACGACTGCTACCGCAATAGACCGCGTGAAATCAATCTGAAAAATACGCACTCCTCCGTGGGACGAAATGGGAATGTTGATAGGCCAAAAATATATTTTCAGTATTTTCGTTATCGGTTTGGTCAATTCTTATGTAAACACATCCACGGATTAGGTGGAGTGCGTTAGATTGAGAAAAATAGTTGAAAAATTCTCCAGTCGCTGGAACGTTCTGGAAGTATTTTTCAACCTGGAAGAACGTGATTTTTGGTATTTTATTTATCATTTAGTTCAAATTTTATGTAACTACATCCGCCAAGTTGAAAAAAAGTAGTCAATAAATTCTCCAGTCGTTTGAACGGTTTTGAAATTGTAAGAAATCCAGAGAATGCACTTTTTCAACTTACAGAACTGCACTTTTTCTTATTTTGTTAATCAATTACCTAGGTCCATTCTTATGTAAAGACATCCGCCGAGTTGAAAAAAAGTAGTCAATAAATTCTCCAGTCGTTTGAACGGTTTTGAAATTGTAAGAAATCCAGAGAATCCACTTTTTCAACTTACAGAACTGCAATTTTTCTTATTTTGTTAATCAATTACCTAGGTCAATTCTTATGTAAAGACATCCGCCGAGTCGGAAAAACTTGGTGGACGTGTTTACATTATAAACGACCTGATTGATGAACGAAGTACTAAAACTCACAGTCCTCCAGGGTGAAAAAGTGGATTTTCTTAATTATTTGTCATTTCCTAAACGTTCCAGCGGCTGGACAATTATTTGACAATTTTTTTCAAACTCCACGGATATGTTTACATTATAATTGACCTAATTGATGAACGAAATACCAAAACTCACGGTCCTCCAGGTTGAAAGAATGCTTTTTTCGATTATTTGTCATTTCCAAAACGTGCAGGCGACTGGAGAATTTTTGGACTATTTTTTTTTAACTTGTTGAACGTGTTTACATTATAATCGACCCATAGTCTGTTCACGTTAAGAAAGGTTTCGAAGTAGCACGCTGAGAAAGGATAGCAGAAGGTAATTTTCTTATCACTATTTCTTCCCCTATCAAGAAAATTACCTTCTGCTATCCTTTCTCAAAGTACGTACTTTATACTACTTCGAGCCCTTTCTGAACGTGAACAGACTATGATTGATGAATGAAAGACCAAAACTCACTGTCTTCCAGGGTGAAAAAGTGGATTTTCTCACTTCTCTACTGTTTTCACACTGTTTCAGCGACAGGAGACTTG
Source organism: Aspidiotus rigidus (assembly GCA_035079385.1). Classification (NCBI taxonomy): domain Eukaryota; kingdom Metazoa; phylum Arthropoda; class Insecta; order Hemiptera; family Diaspididae; genus Aspidiotus; species Aspidiotus rigidus. The sequence continues at coordinate 17,981,629 of JAVHKY010000054.1, read as the reverse complement.
TTCAACTATTCTTCTCAATCTAACGTACTTCACCTAATCCGTGGATGTGTTTACATAAGAATTGACCAAATCGATAAACGAAATACTGAAAACATATTTTTGGTCTGTCTACATTCTTAATTCATCCCACAGAGGAGTGCGTATCTTTCAGCTCGAACATCGACTATTGATTTGAGGCGGTCTATTGCGGTAGCAGTCGTAGTTCACCCCGCTATTGATGGAAAAATCACAGAAATTCATTAAATATTGATTCTTTTGGGAATGTTCCACTTCACCGAGGACTAGGGTACTAGTGTATGTCGTAGTAGAGAGTATGGCGCTTCGAATGAATGATTTTTCCCAGGTGCCTCCTCCCCCCGATTCCCAGTTGTTAGGTGACACTACCTAAGTTAGTTAATTCTTGAAGGAGACATGTTAGCTTCTGCGCTGTGTAACACTTCTTTCGTCTTCGGTTCTCCCTTCAAAAATTCTTTTAAAGTTCCCTCCAACGAACTTCCGTGACCTATCCTTATCAAGCTGATAACTAAGGACCTAGAGGTATTCTCGTTCGATGTAAACAAACATGGCGCTGGAACATGTGGATGTAGTAATCCGACTTAGTGAAAAATCAAGTGGTGGTGGCTGTGTAGTTGTTATCAGCACCACCACTTGATTTTTCACGGAGTCGTATTACTACATCCAGCGCCATGTTTGTTTACATCGAACAAGAATACCTCTTGACAACTTGTTTGTCCCATTATCCTGTGCGTGAATAAATAGAGAAAATAAAATAAAAAAGAAATGAATTACTGGGAATACCCATAGATCCAGGACCAAAAGGGTAATTGTGAATGTCGTAAACTAAGCGATTGCTCATTATAGTATGCAGGGAGCGAGTCCACATCGGGCTATCGATTTCATCGTTAACAGTCATAGTTTCATAGGATAGGTTTCATACATAGTAATTAAAGAATTTAGACATTTCACCAGACCCCGACAACGTTCTGGTTTGTGATTCGTATTTATAACACTTTATCGTCGTCAGTTGAGGGTGCGAGTTGTAAGAGTATGTGGTTCGATCAGTTTTGAGATAATTTTTGGATTTTCTCTACTTTTTTGATGATTGAACTTCTTCCAAGGTTTTGTTTATTCAGAAAATTGCTAATTTGAACTTATTTGGGCTTTAGTTCACGCTACAAGTATAGTTCGAGAAGTTTAACTTAGAGTGTGCTATGATAAGCCAGTTGCTAGGTGACACTGCCTAAGTTAGTTAATTCTTGAAGGAGACATGTTATCTTCTGCGCTGTGTAACACTTCTTTCGTCTTCGGTTCTCCCTTCAAAAATTCTTTTAAAGTTCCCTCCAACAAACTTCCGTGACCTATCCTTATCAAGCTGATAACTAAGGACCTAGAGGTATTCTCGTTCGATGTAAACAAACATGGCTCTGGATGTAGTAATCCGACGTGGTGAAAAATCAAGAAGTGGTGGCTGTGGAGTTGTTATCAGCACCACCACTTGATTTTTCACCGAGTCGTATTACTACAACCAGCGCCTTGTTTGTTTACATCCAACAAGAATACCTCTTGACAACTTGTTTGTCCCATTATCATGTGCGTGAATAAATAGAGAAAATAAAATAAAGAAGAAATGAATTACTGGGAATACCCATAGATCCAGGACCAAAAGGGTAATTGTGAATGTCGTAAACTGAGCGATTGCTCATTATAGTGTGCAGGGAGCGAGTCCAGATCGGGCTATCGATTTCATCGTTCACGGTCATTGGATACGGTCATTGGATACGTTTCATACGTAGTAATTAAAGAATTTAGACATTACACCAGACCCCGACAACGTTCTCGTTTGTGATTCGTATTTATAACACTTTATCGTCGTCAGTTGACGGTGCGAGTTGTAAGAGTATGTGGTTTGATCAGTTTTGAGATAATTTATGTATTTTCTTTACTTTTTTGATAATTGATCTTCGTCGAATGTTTTGTTTATTCAGAAAAATACTAATTTGAATTTGTTTGGGCTTTAGTTCACGCTACAAGTATAATTCAAGAAGTTTAACTTAGAGTGTGCTATGATAAGCCAGTTGCTAGGTGACATTACCTAAGTTGGTCAATTCTTATCGTATACGTAGACCTAGGCAACGAAATCGAAACAATATTCATTTGGTTGTCCGAAATATTGAACATCTAGATTGAAAATTTGATTTTGAGGAATGCCTAGGCATATTTTTTGGAAATTTTTTTTTACCCATGATATTGGCGAGTGCAGAGTCTGAAAGGGGAGGAAGATCAATTATTCCCAAAATAGTTTAAATTATTTAGGAAGCGAAAATATAAATTGGGGGGGGGGAGAATGGCCTTGGTCGAAAAATGTTTCAAATGTCCGTCAAAATGTTGTCCCCAATCAATGAGGAAACTCGAAACCCAAAAAATTGGACCCATCCGCTCAATCACAAGAGCTGCAGGGTCATTTCTAGGCCTAAAATCCAAATGGCTGTATCTGAGGCAATAATATTTCCACAACAATGTAACTTGGGGGCATTTTAGTATTAAATGAACGTTCATCTACAGAATTTTTTGCAAAAAAAATCATTTATATTTTCTCTAATTTCAAGCAATAACAAAACTTCAAACTCGAATATTTACACAAATTGGGGGGAGGTGGCACCTGGGAAAAATCATTCATTTGAAGCGCCATACTCTCTACTACAACATACATTAGTACCATAGTCCTCGGTGAGGTGGAACATTCCAATTAGAATCAACATTTAATAAATTTCTGCGATTTTTCCATCAATAGGGGGGTGAACTACGACTGCTGCGTGAAATCAATAGTCAATGTTGGAGCTTAAAAATACACACTCCTCCATGGGATGAAGTGGGAATGTAGGTAGACCAAAAATATATTTTCAGTACCTATTTCGTTATCGATTTGGTCAATTCTCATTTAAACACAACCACGGATTAGGTGGAGTGAGTTGGATTGAAAAAAATAGTTGAAAAATTCTCCAGTCGCTGGAACGTTCTGGAAGTAACAAATAATTGAGAAAGTCCAATTTTTCAACCTGGAAGACCGTCATTTTTGGTATTTTATTTATCGATTAGTTCAAATCCTATGTAAATACATCCGCCCAGCTGAAAAAAAGTAGGCAATAAATTCTCCAGTCGTTGGAACGGTTTTGAAATTGTAAGAAATCCAGAGAATCCACTTTTTCAACTTACAGAACTGCAATTTTTCATATTTTGTTAATCAATTACCTAGGTCAATTCTTATGTAAAGACATCCGCCGAGTCGGAAAAACTTGGTGGACGTGTTTACATTATAAACGACCTAATTGAAGAACGGAATACTAAAACTCACAGTCCTCCGGGGTGAAGAAGTGGATTTTTTTAATTATTTGTCATTTCCCAAACGTTCCAGCGGCTGGACAATTAGGTATTTGACAATTTTTTTCAAACTCCACGGATATGTTTACATTATAATTTACCTAATTGATGAACGGAATACTAAAACTCACGGTCCTCCAGGTTGAAAGAATGCATTTTCTCGATTATTTGTCACTTCCAAAACGTGCAGGCGACTGGAGAATTTTTCGACTATTTTTTTTGAATTCGGTGAACGTGTTTACATTATAATCGACTTATAGTCTGTTCACATTGAGAAAGGTTTCGTAGTAGTGAGCTGAGAAAGGATAGCAGAAGGTATTTTTATCACTATTTTTTCCCCTATACAGAACATGGTGATAAGAAAATTACCTTCTGCTATCCTTTCTCAAAGTACGTACTTTGTACTACTTCGAGCCCTTTCTTAACGTGAACAGACTATAATTGATGAATGAAAGACCAAAACTCAGTGTCTTCCAGGGTGGAAAAGTGAATTTTCTCACGTCTCTACTGTTTTCACACTGTTTCAGCGACTGGAGAATTGTTCAACTATTTTTCTCAATCTAACGTACTTCACCTATTCCGTGGATGTCTTTACATAAGAATGGACCAAATCGATAAACGAAATACTGAAAACATATTTTTGACCTATCTACATTTCCAATTCATCCCATAGAGGAGTGCGTATCTTTCAGCTCAAACATTGACTATTGATTTGAGGCGGTCTATTGCGGTAGCAGTCGTAGTTCACCCCGCTATTGATGGAAAAATCACAGAAATTCATTAAATATTGATTCTTTTGGGAATGTTCCACCTCACCGAGGACTATGGTACTAATAACTAATGTATGTTGTAGTAGAGGGTATGGCGCTTCGAATGAATGATTTTCCCCAGGTGCCTCCCCCCCGATTTCTTCTAATATTTGAGTTAAAAGTTTTGTTATTGCTAGAAACTGGGGAAAATGTTAACGATTTTTTTTGAAAAAAATACCATGGATGATGTTCACTTAATACTAAAATGTCCCCAAGTTCCATTGCTGTGCGATCATTATTGCTTGAGATACAATCATTTTGATTTTAGGCCTAAAAATGACTCTGCAGCCCATTGGGTGAGCAGATGGTTCCAATGTTGAGTTTTTTCATTCGGGACAACATTTTGACGGACATTTGAAACATTTTTCGACCAAGACCATCTTCTTTTCCTACTCGGCTAGAGCCTTTCCTTTCAGATGCAACTAAGTTCGAGTGAATCCGTAAAATTTCTTTTTTTCTATAAGAATACATTGAATTTGACTTTGCGACATCTGGTGGGATAATACTGTCTCAAAATTGAAGCGCTGTGTGGAAAAGGACCTCCGTCTAATGTATTTCTTATGGAACGGAGGGCCTTTTTCCACGCAGCGCTCCAATTTTAACCTGTTTATTCATTATTACATGCGTCAATAAATAGAGAGACGAAAATAAGAAAAAAAAAAGAATAAAATTTATCATTAATATTTCTAATTTTATTAATAAAAATTGATTTAAATGTTAATTAATTAAAAATATCAATTGATAAAAAAATTATTGAAAAATAATTGAAAGATAATGAAAAATAATATATTAATTACAAATTCAAATTTATTGTCACTTAAGCTTGATCAATATAATAATTAATTGAATTTAAATATTAAAATTAATTTTGATTAATTTAATAATTATAAGTATTAAAATATTTTATTTAAACCTATTAAATATTATTTATTGTTGAAATTTTTTATTAATATTATTTATTTTCTATTACTAATTAAATTTTTTTCAGTTTACTAAACTCATAATTTAGAAGTTGATATTCTTAACAATAAAATTATTGAGTAAATGAATACACTACACTAATCATAAAAATATTGGATTTTTATTGGGGATTTAATTCTAAAATTTTTATTTTTATAATTAAATTTAATTATTAATAATAATCATTTTTTCTATTCATTAAATTAAAATTTTTCAAAATTAGAATTCATAATTTAGTTTTAATTTAAAAAAAAAAACATAAACATGATTAAATAAAATAAATTCAAAATTTTTATTAATGAATTATCAATTAATATTAATCGTGAATTTCTTAATGTATATAATAATCCACTAATTATTATAAATAATACCACCTTTGAAGACCTAAATCTATTGGCAATACCCATGGAGCCATGACCAAAGGGTTTTTGTGAATGACTTGAATTGAGCAACTGCTCATTGTAGTATGGGGAGAATGAATTGGTATCATGCTATCGATTTTATAGATGCGTTTCATAATTATTCTTTGATTAGAGAATTTAGACATTTTACCAGACCCCAAAAACGTACTATACATGTTTGTCAGTTGACACCACGAGTTGTGAGGGTATCTTGAAGATAATTTATCCATTTTTTGTTTTTTTTTTTACTCCCACGACCTATCCTTACCAAGCTGATAACCTGTTTCCGTCATTATCATGTGTTTGAATAAATACCAAAAAAAAAAAATAATAAAGCAGGAACTATCGGGGATACTCATGGATTCATGATCAAAAGGGTGTTCGTGAATTTCGTAAACTGAGCGGTTGCTCATTATAATATGCAGGGAGTGAATCCGCATCGGGCTATAAATTCCGTTTTTCACGGTTTCTTGGTAGGTTCATAAATAGTGTCGAAGTTGCTTAAAGAATTTAGACATTCCACCAGACCCCAACTACGTGATCGTTTGTGATTCGTATTTAAAACAGTTTATCGTCATCAGTTGACAGCGCGAGTTCTAAGAACATTTTGTTCGATAAGTTTCTAGATAATTTATTGATTTTTTAAACTTTTTTGATGATTGATCTTCGTCTAAGGTTTTGTTAATTCAGAAAATTGCTAATTTAAACTTATTCGGGCTTTAATTTACGCTGAAAGCATAGTTTGGAAAGTTTAACTTGGAGTGTGCTTCGATAAGCCAGTTGCTAGGTGACACTACCCAAGTTAGTTAATTCTTGAAGGAGACATGTTAGCTTCTGGGCTGTGTAACACTTCTTTCGTCTTCGGTTCTCCCTTCAAATTCTTTTAAAGTTCCCTCCAACACACTTCCGTGACCTATCCTTATCAAGCTGATAACTTGTTTCTCCCATTATCATGTGCGTGAATAAATAGAGAAAATAAAAGAAATGGATTACTGGGAATACCCATAGATCCAGGACCAAAAGGGTATTTGTGAATGTCGTAAACTGAGCGATTGCTCATTATAGTATGCAGGGAGCGAGTCCACATCGGGCTATGGATTTCATGGTTAATATCCAGTCATAGCAGGTTTCATACGTAGTAATTAAAGAATTTAGACATTTCACCAGACCCCGACAACGTTCTCGTTTGTGATTCGTATTTATAACACCTTGTCGTTGTCAGTTGACGGTGCGAGTTGTAAGAATATGTGGTTCGATAAGTTTTGAGATAATTTATGGATTTTCTTTACTTTTTTGATGATTGAACTTTGTCCAAGGTTTTGTTTATTCAGGAAATTGCTAATTTGAACTTATTTGGGCTTTAGTTCACGCTAAAAGTATAGTTCGAGAAGTTTAACTTAGAGTGTGCTATGATAAGCCAGTTGCTAGGTGACACTACCTAAGTTGGTTGATTCGTGAAGGAGACATGTTAGCTTCTGCGCTGTATAACACTTCTTTCGTCTTCGGTTCTCCCTTCAAATTCTTTTAAAGTTCCCTCCAACACACTTCCGTGACCTATCCTCATCAAGCTGATAACTTGTTTCTCCCATTATCATGTGCGTGAATAAATAGAGAAAATAAAATAAAAACGACTTATCCCTTTAAATTTTCTGGCGTAGCCAAATAAATGAAGATCATGTTTCATGTCTTTTGTATTTCATTAGTCAACTTGAAGCCGCACAAATGCTTAAATACGAAACGCAATATTGAAAATATTGAAAACTTCTCATACAGTACTTATCTATAGTCTACTTGTTTAGGCAAGGAGAAAAATTTTCGAGTGGTGGGAACACCCAAAAAAGCTAGTATACCGTATATTAGGAATGAGGCCTAGTATACTAAGCTAGTATTCGCTCGTTCGAGCCCTTCTTCGTCTAGTATAAGTCTATTCAGAATAAGCTAGTATACTGTCCATGTATTAGGTCTGGGTTTCATAGCCCTTCTCGATGGGTCCACTCGTTCGCCTCCTTCTTTGTCCAGTAATGTCTAGTTTAGAGCTAGTATATAAAGCTAGTCTAGTATGAAGCAAGCCCAGTATACAATGTCTGGGTGTACTCGCAAATTTCTGAATCACCCGCGGGGTAGAGATGTGCACGGACGCACGCATGCACGGACGCACGCTGGGTGTACTCGCAAATTTCTGAATCACCCACGAGGTAGAGATTTGCACGGACGCACGGTCTCTCTCATCGGTGGGAGGGGAGGGGGAGGGGTGTACTCGCGAGTTTCAAAATCGGGGTCCGGCGAGAGAAAAGACATGAAACATGCCAAAAAGAAATGAATTACTGGGAATACCCATAGATCCAGGACTAAAAGGGTAATTGTGAATGTCGTAAACTGAGCGATTGCTCATTATAGTATGCAGGGAGCGAGTCCACATCGGGCTATGGATTTCATGGTTAATATCCAGTCATAGCAGGTTTCATACGTAGTAATTAAAGAATTTAGACATTTCACCAGACCCCGACAACGTTCTCGTTTGTGATTCGTATTTATAACACTTTATCGTCGTCAGTTGACGGTGCGAGTTGTAAGAATATGTGATTCGATCAGTTTTAGGATAATTTATGGATTTTTTTTACTTTTTTGATGATTGAACTTTGTCTAAGGTTTTGTTTATTCAGGAAATTGCTAATTTGAACTTATTTGGGCTTTAGTTCACACTAATAGTATAGTCCGAGAAGTTTAAAATAGAGTGTGCTATGATAAGCCAGTTGCTAGGTGACATTGCCTAAGTTGGTTTATTCTTGTCGTATACGTAGACCTAGGCAACGAAATTGAAACTATATTATTCATTTGGTTGTCCGAAATATTGAACATCTGGATTGGAAATTTGATTTTGAGGAATGCCTAGGCATATTTTTTGGAAAATTTTTTTTCCCATGATATTGGCGAGTGCAGAGTCTGAACGGGGAGGAGGATCAATTATTCTCAAAATAGTTTAAATTACAGTGGAAACTCTCTATAACGAACTCCTATATAACGAATTCCTCAATTTTACAAATTTTTCCGTGGTCCCTCCCCCTTCAACGAGTTTTACCTATGAAAAAATCTCTTTATAACGAACAATTTACTCTATATAACGAATTTTTTTTCGATATTTCGAAGAAAAATTGCGTATTTTTGACACTGAATGAGGCTAAGAAAAATGTTAACGTGTTATTTGACCAACTTTTTTCCCTTCTTTCTTGATTGTCATCATTTTTATATCGACATTTAACAAAAATTAAAAATTTAACCCACCGCATGTTCAATAAAAAACACACTGAGCGAGGGCGGTGGGGATTATTATCATCTAAAGGTAACAAAAGTAATGAAAACTAAGTTTTGCTCATTACATACTGTATGTGCTTTAAATTTACTGTAAAACAGAATGAAAAAATAAAATTTCCATAAAACAAATTTTTTTGGCGGTCCCTTCAGATTCGTTATAGAGAGTTTCCACTGTATTTAGGAAGCGAAAATATAAAATGGGGGGGGGGAGAATGGCCTTGGTCGAAAAATGTTTCAAATGTCCGTCCAAATGTTGTCCCCAATGAGGAAACTCGAAACCCAAAAAATTGGACCCATCCGCTCAATCACAGGAGCTGCAGGGTCATTTTTAGCCCTAAAATCCAAATAGCCGTATCTCAGGCAATAATAATCCCACAGCAATGTAACTTGGGAGCATTTTAGTATTCAATGAATGTTCATCTATGGAATTTTTTGCAAAAAAAAATCATTCATATTTTCCCTAATTTCTAGCAATAACAAAACTTCAAACTCGAATAATAATAAAAATCGGGAGGAGGAGGCACCTGGGGAAAATCATTCATTTGAAGCGCCATACTCTCTACTACAACATACATTAGTACCATAGTCCTCCGTGAGGTAGAATAATCCCAAAAGAATCAATATTTTTAATGATTTTCTGTGATTTTTCCATCAATAGCGGGATGAACTATGACTGCTATCGCAATAGACCGCGTGAAATCAATAGTCAATGTTGGAGGTGAAATACGCACTCCTCCATGAGATGAAATGGGAATGTAGGTAGACCAAAAATATATTTTCAGTATTTCGTTATCGATTTGGTCAATTCTCATTTAATCACATCCACGGATTAGGTTGAGTGCGTTAGATTGAGAAAAATAGTTGAAAAATTCTCCAGTCGCTGGAACGTTCTGGAAGTGACAAATAATTGAGAAAGTCCAATTTTTCAACCTGGAAGACCGTGATTTTTGGTATTTTATTTATCAATTAGTTCAAATCTTATGTAAATACATCCGTCAAATTGAAAAAAAGTAGTCAATAAATTCTCCAGTCGTTGGAACGGTTTTGAAATTGTAAGAAATCCAGAGAAATCCACTTTTTCAACTTAAGAACTGCAATTTTTCTTATTTTGTTAATCAATTACCTAGGTCAATTCTTATGTAAAGACATCCGCCGAGTTGGAAAAACTTGGTGTACGTGTTTACATTATAAACGACCTAATTAATGAACGAAATACTAAAACTCACAGTCCTCCAGGGTGAAAAAGTGGATTTTCTTAATTATTTGTCATTTCCTAAACGTTCCAGCGGCTGGACAATTATATGACAATTTTTTTCAAACTCGGCGGATATGTGTACATTATCATTGACCTAATTGATGAACGAAATACCAAAACTCACGGTCCTCCAGGTCGAAAAAATGCATTTTCTCGATTATTTGTCACTTCCAAAACATGCAGGCGACTGGAGAATTTTTGGACTACTGTTTTGAACTCGGTGAACGTGTTTACATTATAATCGACCCATGGTCTGTTCACGTTAGTACGCTGAGAAGGGATAGCAGAAGGTAATTTTCTTAATTACCGTAGCAGTCGTAGTTCACCCCGCTATGGATGGAAAAATCACAGAAATTTATTAAATATTGATTCTTTTGGGAATGTTCCTCCTCACCGAGGACTACGGTACTAATAACTAGTGTATGTTATAGTAGAGGGTATGGCGCTTCGAATGAATGATTTTCCCCCGGTGCCTCCCCCCCGATTTCTTTTAATATTTGAGTTAAAAGTTTTGTTATTGCCAGAAACTGGGGAAAATATGAATGATTTTTTTTTGAAAAAAATACCACGGATGAACGTTCACTTAATACTAAAATGTCCCCAAGTTCCATTGCTGTACGATCTTTAATGCTTGAGATACAATCATTTTGATTTTAGGCCTAAAAATGACTGTGCAGCCCATTGGGTGAGCAGATGGTTCCAATGTTGAGTTTTTTCATTCGGGACAACATTTTGACGGACATTTGAAACATTTTTCGACCAAGACCATCTTCTTTTCCTACTCGGCTAGAGCCTTTCCTTTCAGATGCGACTAAGTTCGAGTGAATCCGTAAAATTTCTTTTTTTCTATAAGAATACATTGAATTTGACTTTGCGACATCTGGTGGGATAATACTGTCTCAAAATTGAAGCGCTGTGTGGAAAAGGACCTCCGTCTAATGTATTTCTTATGGAACGGAGGGCCTTTTTCCACGCAGCGCTCCAATTTTAACCTGTTTATTCATTATTACGTGCGTCAATAAAGAGAGAGACGAAAATAAGAAAAAAGGAATGAATAAAATTTATCATTAGTATTTCTAATTTTATTAATAAAAATTTATTTAAATGTTAATTAATTAAAAATATCAATTGATGAAAAAATTATTGAAAAATAATTGAAAGATAATGAAAAATGATATAATAATTACGAATTCAAATTTATTGTCGCTCAAGCTTGATCAATATAATAATTAATCGAACTTAAATATTAAAATTAATTTTAATTAATTTAATAATTATAAGTATTTATTTAAACTTATTAAATATTAATTATTATTTAAATCTTTTATTAATATTATTTATTATCTATTACTAATTGAATTTTTTTCAGTTTATTAAACTCATAATTTAGAAGTTGATATTCTTAACAATAAAAATATTGAATAAATGAATACACTACACTAATCATAAAAATATTGGATTTTTATATTTAATATTGGGGATTTAATTCTAAAATGTTTATTTTCATAATTTTATAATTAAATTTAATTATTTATTAATAATAATCATTTATTCTATTTATTAGGTAAATTGGAAATTTTTATTTATTAAAAAATTTATTTTTAATTTCTAAAAAAAAAATTATAAACATAATTGAATAAAATAAATTCAAAATTTTTATTAATGAATTATCAATTAATGTTAATCGTGAATTTCTTAATGTATATAATAATCCACTAATAATAAATAATATTGTTGAAGATCGAAATCTATTGGCAATAGCCATGACTTTGTGAATGACGTGACTGCTCATTGTAGTATGCAGAGAATGAATTGGTATCATGCTATCGATTTCGTAGATATGTTTCATATATGCTTTGATTAGAGAATCTAGACATTTCACCAGACCCCAAAAACGTACATGTTTGTCATTTGACACCACGAGTTGTAAGAGTATCTTGTAGATAATTTATCGATTTTTTGTTCGTTTTTGACTCCCATGACCTATCCTTATCAAGCTGATAACCTGTTTTCGTGTGTTTGAATAAAAACCAAAAAAAAAATAATAATAATAAAGCAGGAACTATTGGGGATACTCATGGATTCATGATCAAAAGGTGTTCGTGAATGTCGTAAACTGAGCGATTGCTCATTATAATATGTAGGGAGCGAATCCGCATCGGGCTAGAAATTCCGTTTTTCACGGTTTCTTGGCAGGTACATAAATAGTGTCGAAGTTGCTTAAAGAATTTAGACATTCCATCAGACCCCAACAACGTGATCTTTTGTGATTTGTATTTAAAACACTTTATCGTCATCAGTCGACAGCGCGAGTTCTAAGAGTATTTTGTTCGATAAGTTTTTAAATAATTTATTGATTTTTAAAACTTTTTTGATGATTGATCTTCTGCGCTGTGTAACACTTCTTTCGTCTTCGGTTCTCCCTTCAAAAATTCTTTTAAAGTTCCCTCCAACAAACTTCCGTGACCTATCCTTATCAAGCTGATAACTAAGGACCTAGAGGTATTTTCGTTCGATGTAAACAAACATGGCGCTGGATCATGTGGATGTAGTAATCCGACTTAGTGAAAAATCAAGTGGTGGTGGCTGTGGAGTTGTTATCAGCACCACCACTTGATTTTTCACCGAGTCGGATTACTACATCCAGCGCCATGTTTGTTTACATTGAACAAGAATACCTCTTGATAACTTGTTTGTCCCATTATCATGTGCGTGAATAAATAGAGAAAATAAAATAAAAAAGAAATGAATTACTGGGAATACCCATAGATCCAGGACCAAAAGGGTAATTGTGAATGTCGTAAACTGAGCGATTGCTCATTATAGTATGCAGGGAGCGAGTCCACATCGGGCTATCGATTTCATCGTTATAAGTCATAGCTTCATAGGATAGGTTTCATACGTAGTAATTAAAGAATTTAGACATTTCACCAGACCCCGACAACGTTCTCGTTTGTGATTCGTATTTATAACACTTTATCGTCGTCAGTTGACGGTGCGAGTTGTAAGAGTATGTGGTTCGATCAGTTTTGAGATAATTTATGGATTTTCTTTACTTTTTTGATGACTGAACTTCGTCGAAGGTTTTGTTTATTCAGGAAATTGCTAATTTGAACTTATTTGGGCTTTAGTTCACGCTAAAAGTATAGTTCGAGAAGTTTAACTTAGAGTGTGCTATGATAAGCCAGTTGCTAGGTGACACTACCTAAGTTAGTTAATTCTTGAAGGAGACATATTAGCTTCTGCGCTGTGTAACATTTCTTTCGTCTTCGGTTCTCCCTTCAAATTCTTTTAAAGTTCCCTCCAACAAACTTCCGTGACCAATCCTTATCAAGCTGATAACTAAGGACCTAGAGGTATTCTCGTTCGATGTAAACAAACATGGCTCTGGATGTAGTAATCCGACTTGGTGAAAAATCAAGAGGTGGTGGCTGTGGAGTTGTTATCAGCACCACCACTTGATTTTTCACGGAGTCGGATTACTACATCCAGCGCCATGTTTGTTTACATGGAACAAGAATACCTCTTGATAACTTGTTTGTCCCATTATCATGTGCGTGAATAAATAGAGAAAATAAAATAAAAAAGAAATGAATTACTGGGAATACCCATAGATCCAGGACCAAAAGGGTAATTGTGAATGTCGTAAACTGAGCGATTGCTCATTATAGTATGCAGGGAGCGAGTCCACATCGGGCTATGGATTTCATCGTTGATATCCAGTCATAGCAGGTTTCATACGTAGTAATTAAAGAATTTAGACATTTCACCAGACCCCGACAACGTTCTCGTTTGTGATTCGTATTTATAACACTTTATCGTCGTCAGTTGACGGTGCGAGTTGTAAGAATATGTGATTCGATCAGTTTTAGGATAATTTATGGATTTTTTTTACTTTTTTGATGATTGAACTTTGTCTAAGGTTTTGTTTATTCAGGAAATTGCTAATTTGAACTTATTTGGGCTTTAGTTCACACTAATAGTATAGTCCGAGAAGTTTAACATAGAGTGTGCTATGATAAGCCAGTTGCTAGGTGACATTGCCTTTAAGTTGGTTTATTCTTGTCGTATACGTAGACCTAGGCAACGAAATCGAAACAATATTCATTTGGTTGTCCAAAATATTGAACATCTGGATTGGAAATTTGATTTTGAGGAATGCCTAGGCATATTTTTTGGAAAATGTTTTTTTTCACCCCATGATATTGGCAAGTGCAGGGTCTGAAAGGGAAGGAGGATCAATTATTCTCAAAATAGTTTAAATTATTTAGGAAGCAAAAATATAAAATCAGGCACGCATTCGTGAGGGGGATAAATGAAAGAAATATCCAATTCTACCGAAAAAAAGAGATTCGTCCCGTTTCATATTTTCCTCAATCTCGCTTTCCAAAAAAAAAGAAAAAAAAATATAAAAAAAAAAATTTTCTGGCATAGCCAAATAAATGAAGATCATGTTCCATGTCTTTTATATTTTATCAGTCATCTTGAAATATTTTAGTCTAGGCTTCTACTAGGTCAAGTGTTCGTGAGATATTATTCGTTTACCCCCTTACCTATCTTGGCGTCGTATAAGTCTTGTATTCTCGGTTGGTATTGGGTCGATTTATATGAAATTGAGAATAATTGAAGTTTTATATTTGCTGTATGGAATAGGGTTATTTTTTTGATAATCGGATTGATAGAATTAAAGATTTTTCGATTTTAATTTAGAAAAATTCGGAGCGGGGTAAGTTGAACGTCAGTTCGTTAACCATCCGGCGTTAAAGGAATGAATGTTGCTATGGAAAATGACGAGTGTTACTGACTTGTGCGCGAAAAGTGTTTCTTTCTCAGAAGGGGAGGGGGTTGTAAGTTGTGTATTATCAGTACACGAGATTGAATAAAAAATAATGGTTGGCAAGTTTTGAAAATGAATTTCTATCGGAAAACGACGTCATTATTGTCGTTATTAACGAAAACGACTATAAGTGAAATATAATGTAGGCCAGCCAATAATGAACAAAATGGAAACTAAAAGAAATAGAGATGTACAAAAATAAGATACAAAAGTCGGTTTTGCTTTCGCGCTGCGAAGGCTTTTTTGAGGTATCACCTTTCGTGGAGTGAACTCGCGGGTGCGTAATTTCTTGGTGACACCAGTGCCGGTGAACGCTGTCAATGAAGGATCCACGGAGTTGTTCAATCTGCGCGAGAGTCTCATCACTTATGAAGACCCGGTCGCGAGTGTGCTGCAGATTCCGAAGGATGCAAGAATTTGTATAGTAATGGAGGCATTATGACTGCATCAAATTCAAACGAAAGGAAACGCAAATGCTACTTCTATGGCGACAACGCGCAAACTTTGTATTGCTGTCGAAAATTCCTCAGCTTATCGACCGAAGCCAGGAACCAATTTGTAAGAAAACAACGTTTATGTCCAGAATACTTCGAAGCCATCCAATTCTCTCACAGTTTCACAAATGGACATTTTCGGAAAGAATCATCGCCCATCAATCGAGCCTCGATAGCTTCCTGTACCACCGATCACATTTGGCTTCTCGGATTCAACTAATGCTCCAAAATGTCGCTGATTAATAAAATATTGTAAGAACTGCAATAAAGTTTTTTATTGCAATGATATTTTTAGAAGAATACTGTCTCCGTCTTGATGTCGTTCATTTCCAAGGAAATGTAAATTAAAATCGTTGATCGTCGTGATTTGTCACACATTACGTACAAAAATGTAGAAGCTTATAAGAGAAATGCCGAAAGAGAATTCAAGTCTCCTATGAGAAATATGAGGTGTCGCATTTATATGAGAAATATTTTGAGGTATCACCTTTCGTGGGGCGAACGAGCGGAGCGACCTTTTGTATATTTTGAGGTATCACCGTTCGCCCCCTGTCTCGCTGTTCTATTGGAATGGTGTGAGAATATTCAAGTCTTCTATGAGAAATATGAGGTATCGCCTTTATGAGAAATATTTTGAGGTATCACCTTTCGTGGGGCGAACTCGCGGTTATTTGATTATTTATTTATTTAATTATTTAAGCACACGGGGTTTACTCGCAAATTTCTGAATCACCCACGGGGTAGAGATGTGCACGGACGCACGCTTGCACGGACGCACAGACTCTCGGACTAATTATTTAATTATTTAAATTATTTAATTATTTAATTGAAGCCTTCTTTTCAAGAAGGGCGTATCTCGAAAAAACGCGTTTTGAGAAAAACGAACGCTGGTACAAAGCGTAGAGAAATCAGAATGCGAAGATCAGCATAATCTAACATTGAAACTAAAGAAGTGTTTCTTCTTGTACGAGAAAATTGAATACCTTGGACACACAATCTCATTAGCCGGATTACAACCTGGACAGAGGAAAACAGACGCTGTTCGTAAATTTCCTGTACCAACTAATATCCATACTTTACGACAATTCCTCGGTTTGACGGGCTATTTTCGCAAGTTCATACCTGGATACGCCGCTCTCACTAGCCCACTCACAACACTCCTCAAGAAAAATGAACCTTGGTGTTGGAATGATGAGAGGCAAGACGTAGTTGATAGACAACTCGAGGACCCAAATGGGTCGTCCCTCGAGAGTGCTGGTGGCAAATACTTCTGCATAATCATGATGAAGCAGGCCACCCCGGCATTGACAAGACGCACGAAAAACTAACAAGACAGTGTTGGTTTCCAGGAATGCGAAGATTTGTGAAGAAATACGTCACCGCTTGCATACCATGTCTTTTCTTCAAAAAGAAAGTTGGAGCAAAGGAAGGCATGCTCCATCCAATACCAAAGCACGCGCGTCCGTTTCACACAGTGCACTTGGATCTCTACAGCGAGCTGGACGAATCTCAACATGGAAATTGTTACATCTTAGTCCTCGTTGATGCTTTCACTAAGATTACCTGGTTAAAACCGATACCAGATCGAACCGCGGCGTCCACCATCAAAGCATTCAAGGAGATAATGGCGGTCATTGGGGCACCCTCGCGATGCATAACTGACCGAGGTACATCATTTTCGCAAGAATTCTCCGACTTTTGCAATAGTGTCGGCACTTATCATCATACCATTGCCGTTGGTCTTCCCAGAGGAAACGGCCAGGCCGAAATTGTAATGAAACAAATCGATAATGCTCTCAAATTGGCCTCAACAACGTTATCTCGGCTACAACTGGAGTTACGCCGACGCAAGCTCTCCTCGGCTACAATGCCGCCGCCACGGCTTTTCTTCAGACGGACGATGAACCCCTCATTGATGTAACTCGCGTTCGCCAAGATATGATTGCCCGGATTGAAACAATGCAACGAAACCAGAAAGTAAACTTTGACAAAAAAAGACGAACGCCACACTTCTACTCCATTGGAGATCTTGTCCTAGCGCGCATTTCCAGCATTGTTACTGATGGCGAAACACGCAAGCTCAAAGAACGATACAAAGGACCTTTCCGTATAACAGAAGCCCTTCCTAATGATCGGTATCTCATTACCAACATCGTCGGACGCAAATACAAAGGAAAGTATGCCGCACAAGATCTCAAACCGTGGTTTATTTTTAATGCTTACGATGGCTAGTATAAGATGTAAAACAAAATCAATAATGTAAATTCTGCACATTTCTTTGAAATCGCGGCAAATAACCGCCCGCATATTGTTAAAATGAACGTTCTCTTAATAGGCAGTACTGCATAGGGTATTATGGTACTGAAAATTTACCATCTATTCTGGTACTGAAAATTTACCATCTATTATGGTACCGTAAATTTACCATAAGGTGTTCTTATATTATGGTACTGTAAATTTACCATAAGGTGTTCTTATATCATGGTACTGAAAATTTACCATCTATTATGGTACTGTAAATTTACCATAAGGTGATTTCTCTCATGGTAATGAAGATCTACCATGTATTATGGTACATAAGTCTACCATAAGGTGTTATATGTCGACGAGCGAACACAAGATCAATTTGTAGTCAGAATGCCCGAGTGGTTTTTCTCAATAACGAGGACGTCATTGTACGTCAGGACGGCCGTGTCAGGGACCAAGAAAATATTCTACCAGAAAGCTTTACTCGATTTGAATCGTCCAATATCGTCGCAGGAATTATAATCTTCGGAGTTTTCAAATTATGAAGGAGACCTTCTTAGAGTGCAACGTCGGGACGCTGTTGATGTCAGTATGGCCGTGTAATACGAATATTGAGTATTTATAGTCAATTCTACCGACTCGATAATATCAAAGATTTACCAACGCCTTCAACAACCTCGAATCTACGAACGTTAAAATAATTGCCTAGTAATATCCTGTCATGTCAACCTCCGAGCGACAATCTGTATTATAATCATAAGTTGTATAGCAGTGAAACAATAAACATCAAGAAAAGAATCTTTTATCTTCAAGAACCTCTCATTTTCTTACTTCAGAAGTGGGATTGCAACCATGCCACCCACGCGACAAAGACTAACGCGTGCGCGCAGTCGAGCTGTTCCAGTTGTCAACACGCGAAGGAGAACTACTCGCGGCCGAGAAACCACTGCCAACCATCCTCTGGTGCATACGTGAAGGAGAAGTACTTGCGGCCAAGGACCTACCAATAACCACCCTCTGGCACATCTTGTCACTGACCTGATCGATCAACACCAAACTACCGCGACTACCGAAAGTGCACCTATAGATCCATCTGTGGGAATCAACAACAGGGTGTCGTTGCTTCCAACCAGTTCCATTGAATACTTACCAACAACGCCGGGCCTGTCAGTGACAACGCCAATAGAATCTTTATTACCAAGCATTAGAGAACCGATTCCACTATTTGACCCAACCGCCTCAAAAATTGAAGAATGGATTCACCGAGTCAACACACTTGCACGAATTTATGCTTGGGCTGACCGCACAATATCACACTTTGCTCTCAGCCGGCTGACAGGGGTTGCCAAAGAATGGTACGAGAGCCGAAAAGATATCGAACACACTTGGGATGAGTGGACTGCCATTCTGAAGTTGAATTTTCAAAGGAAAACGGATCTGCACGACGAGCTTCTGAAAGTCATGGAATTCAAGCATACGCCCCAAACCCCATACCTTCAATACGTCTACCGGAAGTTGGCTGCAATCCAACAATTGCCAATCTGTTTATCCGACGGTCAAATAGTTGAGATGATCTGCGGAGGATTGGGAAATGATACTCGAGACCTCGCAAAAACCAGGAAGCCGGCAACCGTGGCGGAACTGGCACAGTATCTACATGAATTGGAACGGGTACACAATATCCAAACGGCAGTATCGGGACACCAACGTCAATCAAAAGATCAGCTAACAAACCAAATAGCACGAAAGACAATCTGCCACTACTGCGGAAGAATGGGACACCGTCGACCGCCACAGTAGTCCGCATTTATGTTGGCTTCCACGCCGGATTTTGATGTAGTCGAAATTGTGAATCTTGACCTGTCCATTTCTTCGGTTAATGAGTACTTTCTGGTTATTGTTTGTTAATTGCGCGTATGAATTTTGGTTCGCAATTAAAATTTTAGAGAAAAACAGTCATCATTTGGATGTCGTTGATTTCCAAGGAAATGTAAATTAACTTTGTTGAACGTGACCTATTGCATGCAGTTTCACGTAGAAAAATGTGATTTTTATACCATAGACATTTTTCTTTATCGAAATGGAGACGCTATAGATAGTGTATTGATTTTATGTTAACGCTATTTAATTCATGTGTTCGTGAATGAGATTTTCAAAGTTATAGATTTACGTTAAATTCCCTGAAGTGAGGAAGAGGTTTTATGTTTTGATTTGCGTTTCACTATTTTTTAGGTCTAATGTAGGTATTAGTATATTCTTGCATTCATTTAGAAACGACGAAATTCGAGATAAGTGTTTTACTCAACGAATAGAGATTTATGCATGAAGGTTTGCTGTGGTACTACATAATTTCGAATCCATAATATCGAAAGGTTTCTATTTTCTTTTTTAGAGTTTGTTGCAGGGCTTACGACAATTTTTTGGAACAACTACTGATGATGCTCGCGTTTGTTTTATTTGTTATAATACAGCGTTCGAAATGCATTTTTTCGTGGAATAGTTTCTGCTTTTGTTTTGGATGACGTTGTCGTTATACGAGAGGTCTTCATTGGTAAACGTCGCTGTTGTAATTTCTGCCTGAGAAGGTCTGCCGTTGTACTACACAATTAATTTCGCTTTTATAATATCGAAAGTTTTATATTTTCATTTGGTAGAGTCTGTTTCAGGGCTTATGACAATTTTCTGGAATAACTATTGCTGATGCTCGAGTTTCCTTTGTTTGGTAGAAAACAGCGTTCGGAATGAAGTTTCTGCGAATAATTTATGTTGCTTTATCCGCTTCTTCGAACATCGCTTATGCCCCTGTAGAATTTAGTGAACAGCGTGTAAAGATCGCTGTTGTCGTTTCTGCCTGATAGATTTGTCTTAAATACAAGAATTTTGAGTATAACGAAAGAGAAAACAAGAACTTTTGAGATGGATGAGACACTTTGGATCGTTGTAAGCGACATATTTATTTGCGTACCCTATTACAGGGTAAGCAAATATCGGCATTATATCGCCTACTTCGATCGGAGGTTTTTTGGTGCCAAGTCGCTGGAAATCTTAAGCCCAGTATACAATGTCAAATAGTGTAGCTCAGACTAGTATGAAGCAAACCCAGTATAAAAAATGTCAAATAAATTTTTTCGAAATTAGGGTAGGGCTTGGAGCTCGTTCGCCCTTTCTTCGTTTAGTATAAGTTTATTAAAAAAAAACTGCCGAGAAGTCTGAATGATCTGTGTTGTCTAGTCTTACTTTTGATGTATAACTCACATGATCGACATACTTGTGTCGAAACATTAAAGTGTTTTCAACGCATAAATACAATTTATAATCATTTATAAATATATATGCGTATGTTACATAAGATTGACGTATAGATATAACATCGGTACCTAAAAATGAAGCTTTAATTAATTAGTTAAATTATTTTCGACAGTTGTAAGGAGAGGTCGATGATGTGAAAAGTAGGATATATATCTAATTATTAATTATATTAATTATTTAATTATTTATTTATTTAATTATTTATTTATTTAATTATTTAATTATTTAATTTTAACAGGGAACCTGTTTTATGGGGGGCTATTTGAGAAATCTGCCGTGCGCCGTGCGCCGTCCGCCGTCCAGCGAAAAACTTGGAAAATTTTCGACTCTCGAGCCATATATGATAGGAGAGGGACTTAGAAAAATTTCGACTCTCGAGCCATATATGATAGGAGAGGGACTTAGAAGAATTTCGACTCTCGAGCCATATATGATAGGAGAGGGACTTAGAAAAATTTCGACTCTCAAGCCATATATGATAGGGACTTGGAAAAATTTCGACTCTCGAGCCATATATGATAGAAGGGGGACTTAGAAAAATTTCGACTCTCGAGCCATATGCGATAAAAGGGGGACTTAGACAAATTTCGACTCTCGAGCTATGTATGATAGGAGGGGGACTTGAAAGAATTTCGACTCTCGAGCCATATGCGATAAAAGGGGGACTTAGACAAATTTCGACTCTCGAGCTATGTATGATAGGAGGGGGACTTAGAAGAATTTCGACTCTCGAGCCGTTTATGATAGAAGGGGGACTTGGAAAAATTTCGACTCTCGAGCCTTATATGATAGGAGAGGGACTCAGAAAAATTTCGAGACTCGAGCCGTTTATGATAGAAGGGGGACTTAGACAAATTTCGACTCTCGAGCTATGTATGATAGGAGGGGGACTTGGAAGAATTTCGACTCTCGAGCCATATATGATAGGAGAGGGACTCAGAAAAATTTCGAGACTCGAGCCGTTTATGATAGAAGGGGGACTGCGAAAAATTTCGACTCTCGAGCCATATATGATAGGAGAGGGACTCAGAAAAATTTCGACTCTCGAGCCATATATGATAAGGATTATTTAATTATTTATTTATTTAATTATTTAATTATTTAATTATTTATTTATTTAATTATTTAATTATTTAATTATTTAATTATTTATTTATTTAATTATTTATTTATTTAATTATTTATTTATTTAATTATTTATTTATTTAATTATTTAATTATTTAATTAAATAATTATTTAATTATTCATATATGATAGGAGAGGGACTTAGAAAACTTTCGACTCTTGAGCTATATATGATAGAAGGGGGACTTAGAAAAATTTCGACTCTCGAGTCATATATGATAAGAGAGGGACTTAGAAAAATTTCGACTCTCGAGCCATATGCGATAAAAGGGGGACTTAGACAAATTTCGACTCTCGACCTATGTATGATAGGAGGGGGACTTGGAAGAATTTCGACTCTCGAGCCGTTTATGATAGAAGGGGGACTTGGAAAAATTTCGACTCTCGAGCCATATATGATAGGAGAGGGACTTGGAAAAATTTCGACTCTCGAGCTATATATGATAGAAGGGGGACTTAGAAAAATTTCGACTATTTATTTATTTAATTGTTTAATTATTTATTTATTTATTTATTTAATTATTTAATTATTTATTTATTTATTCATTTAATTATTTAATTATTTAATTATTTAATTATTTAATTATTTAATTATTTAATTATTTAATTATTTATTTATTTAATTATTTAATTATTTATTTATTCAATTATTTATTTATTTAATTATTTATTTATTTAATTATTTAATTATTTAATTATTCAATTATTTATTTATTTATTTAATTATTTATTTATTTAATTATTTAAATATATTTAATTAAATAATTATTTAATTATTTAATTATTTAATTATTTATTTATTTAATTATTTAATTATTTATTTATTTAATTATTTATTTATTTAATTATTCAATTATTTATTTATTTATTTATTTATTTATTTATTTATTTATTTATTTATTATTGATTATTATTATTACGCGGGGTGTACTCGCGAATTTCTGAATCACCCACTGGGTAGAGATTACTCTTGCCGGGGGGGGGGGGAGGGGGGGGTGTACTCGCGAGTTTCAAAATCGGGGTCTGGCGAGAGAAAAGACATGGAACATGTCAAAAAAGTTTGTACTGCTTTTTCTTCCTGTCCTCCTGGCATGAATTCTAGTCCTCTTTATCCTAGAACAAGCTCCAGTTTCCTAGTCTGTTTCAAACCGCCCCACCCGACGCGAAAATGTCATCTTGACCTGTCAATCCCGTCTCACCCACTCCTTTCTCTTCCTACGCCTCTTATCTTCCTCCCATCTACTCTGAAATGCTCCGTTCAACTCTTCTTCTATTGCCCGGCTCTCGAAAATATCCGGGTTTACCACTCTGTCTTTCCCTGCATGATCTGCATCGACCGCCCCCCCAAACTGTCGTGAGAAATCGAAATTAAGATTAAATTATTGAAGAGATAAATTTACAACCGCATGAAAATTAAAAATTATATGTCGCCGAGGTTGTTCATAGAAGTGAGTCTCTCATCAGAAAAATGCTTTTGAAGAAGACAATTCTTGTACCTAACTATGTATCTTCAGAGTTGTATGGCCTCCCATAGTTCTGTAAGGAAATTACCTCTTCGCAACCCGTTATCTCTTATGTCTCCTCCTCCGCTGATCTCTCGGCCAAACATTAAAAATTCCTTACGTCTTATAAAAATTTTCTTCTATAATGAGTCGGGTTATCAAATTAAAAACCAACGTGTCACTGTTTACCATTCTTGAACTGGTCTTCAGCAATACGATGGACCGCATCGCTAAGAAGTAAGAACGAGTGCTGTGTCGAGGGGTATTTAATTGAATGTTAGGATTGTGAAGGAGTCCGCAACGGCGAAAGTAGTCGATAACTTGAAATTAGAGAGAAAGAGTATACCAAGGCTTGACAATCTAACTTTAAGTGAGTCGGTCTTTGCTGACCATCGAATATCACCGAACCATATAAGTTAATTGAGGAGGGTTCCTTTACAGTTCCTACAGAAAACGTACGAAATGATCCGCTAACAAAATAATGTTGCAATTTCTCCCCTCATGTAGTCCGAAAGATGAATTGAAACTGTATTCTGCTCTGGTCATGAATTACCATGAATTCATCAACCTCTTCCTTTTTTCTTTTGTTTTTGTTTTCTGTTGCAACTTGAATGTAGGTAATAAATTTAGCCTATCTGTTTGGTAATTTTAATTTGTTTTCGTGTGATGTGCTGTAATGTAAGTGAGCATCGAGAACGGTGGGAGAATAGCACAATGAAGTACCTCTGGTCCACCTATTTCTGCAAGACCATTGACTTAATTCATATTCATGCCTGTTGTTTTTGTCTGCTCACTTCGAGCCCATAACTCTAAGCGTAGTTGCAGAATACGTTAATTTAGTGAAAAAAAAAAAAAAAGAAATCGGATCATGGAACACTTTTGATTTTAGCATTGCAAAGATATTTAAAGTTGACTTGTAATAAATTTTCTTCATGAGTGTTTTATAAAATTGTCTTTTTTTCTAAATCGGTTGAGTGACGGGAAATTATAGAAGTATATGATAGGTATTCAAATTGGCAGAAAAAAAAGATGCTTGCGCCGCCCTTGAGGTGAATAATATGTTTATTAGTATCATAAAATTTGAACTTGTGTAAAATGCAAACATATTTGACGCACTCATCTTTATGAATTTTTAATGTACCTCGTGGTTGGAACTTTCAAGCCACATAAAAATTTTACCACACCTAATCTTTTTTTTTTTTTTGTGCTTAATTTATTGTGTATACGTAGACTATTATTTTCTTTATTAGAATGAAAAGTAAATAATTAATGAATGAAATATTACTCGATGCGTAGAAGTTTGGTGTACTAGAGTTACAACGATGGATTACTTGAACCTTTTTAATTTTAGAAAATTGCCTTTACGAACAATATTCATACTCGTACACTAAGCCGATGTAATCAAAACTACAAAATTCTAAAGATGGACTCGTTTCCTCTGCACTGCAGTATTTTTATTGATTTTCATTACTCTCAAGATTGAATTATTATTCTTAGAGTCGATGATTGCAAATGAGAAACTGGTGATACCTGAGTTCGTTTCATAATTCGAGGCTGTTCAACATTGTCTGAGAAGAACTTCGGTGTAATATCTACACGAGTTATCCATTTCAATTTTAGTGATAAAACAGAAAAAAAAAAAAAAAAAAGGTAATGATGAAAAAAAAGATGAGATTCACGATTGTTTTCTATCATCTGAGCCAGTAGGTACGCTGGAGCATCAGGTTCGACCTCAGATAACAAATATATTAAAACTGTAAAATTCAAAGATTGAGAGAGTCTGTTGCGATTCATTGTAATAACATGAAATATGATTTTTTTTTACGTTTCTGTGAAAAATTCTATTTCTTATATCGAAACGGTGTTGAATAAAAATTAGCAGGAAATTCTTCTTGACCGTGATGGAATATGAGAGAATTTTTCTCATTCGGTATTGGCAAGGCCAATAGGTACATATTTCATTTTTCAATGAAATAAAAATTGTATAGTAGGTATCATTTTGATTAGGTAGTAAAATCATGTTGA
Organism: Aspidiotus rigidus; assembly: GCA_035079385.1. NCBI lineage: Eukaryota > Metazoa > Arthropoda > Insecta > Hemiptera > Diaspididae > Aspidiotus > Aspidiotus rigidus. The sequence continues at coordinate 17,955,974 of JAVHKY010000054.1, read as the reverse complement.
AACTATGACGACGATACAATTTCTGATTCATATTATTAGTCCAGGACTTTCGTCACATTTTGTAGCAAAGTAAATTGAATTTGAAATTCGAAGTTCTACCATCGATTTGCGATAATAGAATGATGATATCAAAAATATTTCGTACAGCTATATCGATTAAAATTTATTCCAGTACGGTATTTCTGTAATTCGTTTCCCTGGAGAGCATTTGTGTCGTACAAAGTTGAATTGAAGTAGGTATTCGCAAAAACAACGATCGCCGAGACGAGCTCTTCCGCGTAATTCGTTGTGAAGTGTTAGTAATGAAGCTCTGTTATCACGCACCACTGTTATCACAATCGCCGAACGCGTATACTTCAATTTTTTTTACGTATATGCATCGTGATGTGCCGTATCCGACAATCGAGAACTTGTTGAAGAAAATTATTACTATTACGGGTATTGAATTTCAAATTGAAAACTGTTATTAGAGAACAACTATAGTGATCTAATTCTCTTTCAAACACATTTTTTGACTTGTTTTGATACCTTTCCATGTCCTTGTTTTCGCATAGACGTCAATTTTACTTTGTACGGCAGATTCCCTCAAAAAAAAAAAAAAAAAAAAAAAAAAAAGTCTTAAATGTTCTAATTGCAGATAGACTTACGATGCAAAATTCTGTGCACAGATCGCGTCTAGAAATCTCGACGAAAAATAGTATCTATTTGCCTAAATAATTCCAATATTGGATCTACAACTCAGAAAACCCTTTCGTATACATTAAATAAAAGTATGGTTTTTGATCTTCTGCTATTTTTATCGTGTCGTCCCGTCCGGTCCAGCTAAGATATTATTCGTTATTTTCTCTATTGTTCTTTGAATTCGTAAACGTTGGAAATACGAATATGCCCTCGTTTTACTTATTAGTTGTAAGTCACCTATATTATTCAAAATGGAATTTCTAACTTGAAAAAAAAGTAGATAGCCTATTGTCACAAATTCTTTTTCATGTGAAATAAAAATATTCATATGAGTAACAAAATTTCAGAATAGGTATTTAATAACAATAATGCGGTCTGTAAAGATTATTGTTATTATATACCTATTAAACATGTCCCGCAACGTTGTCCATCGTATTAATCAAAATTTCAGAATTTTACATCATTCCCTTCAGAAATACTTACAACCGGCCAATTACTTAAAGGAAATTAAAATCTACTTACCGATGTTGGAGATTTATGAGATCTCATATTCGATGATCAGTCGTTCTAGACAAGTTAAGCACAAGTTATTCGGAGCAAATTTATCGCCACAAAAATATACCTAGCGTTCATCTATTCGAAAGGAACCCGACAAATCGCGCCCAATATTTTCATTCCGACGAGCAAATTCAGATAAATACTTATGCTAGAACCTAATGTAAAGAAGCGAATTCTGACCAAGTTGAACTGTATTTGTGCTGATTCCGTTGAATATTTTGTTAATGTTTGATAATAATGAATTGTTGCTAATAATTTATTTTCATATAGGACACATGCTCAGTCTTCCAATGTAGGTATTTGTTTATAATTCCATTCAACGTACTGTACGACTCAATACCGTAATTACGAAAAAAGTCAAGTGTACCGCACTATGAGAAAGAGAATATAATAATTAATTACGTTGAATGATGTAATTTTTTTTTCTTGTTCCTGGATTTTTTGCTTAGGCACGGTACAAATGCTAAGATACTTGTGTACCACGTACCACAGAAGAATTAACTCTCTTTCCTATCAGTACCTACCTAGAGTTCCTAATTTCAAATTTTATTGTATATGACGAGTCATAAGATTTCGATAATTCAGCTGATTCAATTTCGATTTTTGAAAGTATTCAGATGCGGTTTCTCTATTTTGATTATGGTGTATCTCAGTTACCTCTTGGAACAATTATCGAAATTACGATATAAAAGAAAGGGTGATTTACTGTGACAAAATTGGTAAAGTTCGTTGATAGATAAGATGTTTGAAAAATATTCGTTGCGATTCATTTTAAGTAGGTATAAATAATTGAGGAACTTGAAACGCATTTCAGTAAAGTTCCTCAATCATTTATGATATTAGATTACAAACAAAAGCACTTTGTATTTTGGAGATCATGATTCACGCACCTTACTATATGCAAGAATGTCTTTGAATGATATGTAGAACCTAAATTTGTTTTTGAACGAATTTGAGGGAGTGAACATAATATTTAGGTACATATTTTATTAATTCATTCTGAGAAGAATATGCGTGCCGGTAATTACCCGTAAGGCTGAATTTGACGTACGGTATCAAAAGTAAAATAATCATTTTATACATGAGAGGTTAAAAAAAAGAAGAAAAAAAAAATGTAGCAATAACCAAAACAAAAATATTTTCTTAAAAATCTTTTTTAATTAGAAATATTATTATAAAATAACACAATGAATGAAATATTTGCATTATTCGTTGTTCGTCAGAAAAAAATAATATAGGTACTGAGAATAAATTTACAAATACTTCCTGAAATTACGCCCATTTTACAGCGAACATCATATACTGACCAAAATACGTACATTCATAGCATGCATTTATAAAACAGTCTCAAAAAAAGTAAATTTAGCTTGAAGAGAAAATCGAAGAGAAGGTTATTTGCATTATAAACTAGTGATGTGTACAGGCTTAACAGTATATATGTAATTTAAAAGTACCTGGGGCCTATACAGATCTTGCGATTTATGATAATTCGATTCGTTGAAAATCTTGATTTTATTCGACACTACTTCTTGTATGTTTAAAAGTCAGTTTCATCGCCACGACCTGAAAAAAGAAGAGAGAAAAGTAACAATATTATTGATGATAATCGTGGGAATATCAATTAAAATGTTATTCGATTTGAAAATGTATTGTAACATGTTGCAAATAGAAATGATGATTTCCACAAGAAAAGTAAGTTTTTATTTTTACACGAAATAATCATGAACGGTTTTGTACCATGATATTGTGGTATAATATCCGACGTATCTGATGAACAATATTATTTAAAATTTGCCCATTCCCTAATCAGACGTTACCTATCTCAGAGCTTTAAACGAACATAATATTTTTTTCCCCTATCGTTCCGTAGTCAACGTTCGAAAAGATGAATGAATAAAATATTTGCATAGGTACATAAAATTTCATCGAAGATTCCAAAAACTCGGAAAATATTTATGCTCTCATTGTAAAAAAATATTAATTCTCCCTGACGATTCTTTATTGTTTAATTTAACTAAAATATCCACGATAATTCTATTTCAAATTATAATCAATTAACAACCCTCCCTGACAATGATAGTTATTTCTGAGGTTAAGTGTATGAATTAATAATGAAAACCCTGTAGTTTGTCAGTAATGTAAATTCATGCTAAGATGTGATGTAAAAGAATATTAATTAAAATGGAATTATTCAATAATATTGTATTGAGAATTATAATGTGCGTGATAGTTGTAAATGAATGTATCCACGTTGACTTTCGTCATTAAATCAGAAAATCGACACTATGAAGAAATGCCGTTTTCATGTTCATATTGGAAAATCTAATAAAAACTGTGTACGATCAAACTCAGTGAATGCAATAAGTCACGGACAAAGAAACGATGGAACAAAGTGTGAAATAAAAACTGGTGATTTAAAAAAGTAAGACAGAAAGTTGGGATTTCCAATAAAGTAAACAAAGATTTCACACAACTATGGTAAAGTGGCATGGCAAGGAACTGACGATTATTTTTGGCGTCGACAGATACGGTAGATAAATTTGTAAATTTGTTATACTGTTTATATGGATGCAGGTATTCGATTTATTTATTTTTCAACCATAAACTCGATTCATTAGCTCTAATTTTTCACGATAAATATTATCAAACGAAAGAAAATAGATTATTATTATAGATTTAATACTGATTTGTTTAATTTAGCTTCTTGATTCCTTTTATTAAAAAAATCCGGGGTATTTGATTGAAATTGAAATACGTATAATGTATCTCGAAATAATATTCTGGAATCTTGATGTAACCAACCGCATTTAATAATTAATTAAGAGTTCACGTTGTTTCTTCTACGTAACTATAATCATACTTTCCATGAAAAAAAAAAAAAAAAAGGAAGGAAGAGGATCGCTCATAATCGGGGAATAAGGAACGGGAATGAACAACTCAAAAATTAAATTGCCTATTTCATACTGAGTCATGAAAGTCTGATAATTCTGTGTACCTCATAAAAATACATAGGTATGTCCACGTTACGATTTTTTTTTGTTTTTGCTTCGAGAATTTATCTTGGAATAAACAATCGCAGTCTGAAATGAATTTCAGTTCAAATTTTTGTTAAGGTTTATATTATGTTTCAGCTGAAAGATCTGAGATTCAAATTTCTGGATTATTTATTATGAAAAAAAAAAAAAAAAAAGGAACCGGACAGATGCTTTAAAGAAGTTTGGGGATAGATATCGACCGACTATCGGGAGGGTCATCGTTTCACACCATTACTAAACTCAAGTTGGACTTGTTAATGCTTGTCGAGCCTCAAAATATAGCAGATTCACTCGCTTCTTATTTTGCCTTTGTTTCAGCAAACTGATTTTCAAATAATAAACCGAAGCTCTCCATGTCTCCTTTAATACCAACGACAGTTCACTTTGTTACAATCTCTTTAGTTGAATTCCTCTTAGCGATCCATAAAAACCTCAAAAACTCAGGCCCTGGTCCAGATATTACATCTATACCTAAACGCTGAAAACCCTTTACTCAAACTCTGTTTCTTACTTTCTCTCTCTAAATGACCATACAAAGTTAAATTGACCTATCCGCAAAACGGAGATCAGTGAAGTGAGACTTTCAGACTTCCTTTTGCCTTCAGTAGGCAATAGCAAAAGCTTTATTCTCCTGATCTTGACCTCGCGATTACATCAGTTCAACTTCGTACGGCAGACCAATTTAAAGCAAAAGTCAGGAAAATGAGTATGCAATTTGATATAGGGAACTTAATTCCCAATCAAGGCCTATACTTTTTAGCCTGAAAGTTGGCTATGACTCTTAAAACCTAATGAAGACCCCTCACATGCCGTTTTCTACAGACACATTGTTGTAACTAGAGTCCTGTAGGAACTGTTCCAAAAAATTCTGAATAAAAGTCTATTCTGGTTCCTCGTACTGAACAACTTTTTCTCCCCTAGCAATAAGGTCTTCGTAAAAGCCGAAAGACTCTCCAAGCCTTTTTAGATTTCAAATAGATAAAGCCCTGCTCTTCCTAAATTTTTCTCACTTACAAGAAGCGTTTCTCCGTGTTTGGCTCCATTATTATAAGCTCAAGTCTTCGCGGCAACCTCCCCAATCTCCTTCACATTTTCTTTCATGATAAGTCTCTTCCAGTGTGAATTCAAAATTAATATTCCTCCCATCACCTAATTTAGAACGACATTCCTGAGGGAGAAGTATGGAGTACCACCCTGTTTTTGCTTGCAATCAACGATAGATCTAATGCATTAACTTTCTTCCTACCCAACGACTCTTTGTCTAGATCTGTTGAACAGCTCTTTTCTTGCCCCGTTCTTGGACATACCCGCCTCTCTCACTCTATTTTTTCACGTCCTCCCTATGCCCTTTGTAACAATTCCTGTGCGGTCATGTCTCTTGACTATCTGCGCCCACTTATTTTTACCCTGTATGGTAGTCTCTAATCCTTTCATATTTCCCCACTTCTTCACTGTTACCTACTCCGAGCTGATAACCCTTAGAGTTAGAGAAAAGTTCGTGATAAATTTTGGAATGAAGATGAACTATCAAAGGTATTTCTAGAAGTATTCTTGCACAATACTCATATTTAGTCCCCGCGCTTCATTGCGACAGGTGAGTGTACCTTCTCGCGCATTGAAATTTCGTAGCTCGATAAGATACGTTACGCGTCGCAACAAACCGCGGTACCCATGAAAGTACGTACTGAGCGGTAATACCAAAAGACGCCAAATGGCATTGTATTCAGATTCGGTAAAAATTTAATGCTGCGTTCCATTTGATGCGTTTATCTATGTCATTCAGAATTATAAAATTTTCATAATCTGCGATTTGTTTTTCCATTCATCGAATTATGTTCTTTGAAGAAACCTAAAAATGATAATATAATTTAACATTATTGGATTAGATGGTACAAATCCTGACGAGAAAGTCCTTTTGTTTTCCTTCTAATTTGGCTGGTCGTACGTTGCAACCTATTTTCATTCATTTCACTGATGACTGACATCCTCCTGACAGTTAATGCTTCGTTATATCGCGTCCCCCGGCCAGACTAGACTATGAAAATTTGAATTGCGTTTACATTTTAGCTCATTCATTTGTGTTACTCTTTCTCCTGACATTTTCAATTACGTGTCTGTAGAGTGTTGCCATGCCCTAACAGGCTCAACTATATAATTTTAATCAATCCCAACTTTCTAGTTCGTTTATTCGCACGTGGTTTATTTTTCGGCGGGTTACTAATTCGAATTTCACGTTTCCACGCTAATATTTTACCTTTTGGATTTCTTCGACACACGTTTCTTACTAACCGTATACAAGATAAAAAATTCACTCCCGTCGTTCCTAATTTCCTGATCCATCGACATTGGCTGCATAATTAGCGGGTTTCTTAGTCAAGGAGGAAATAAGTGGACTTGTCGGTCGGTTAGTAGGAATACACAGACGAGACTGTAGGTTTTTAAACGTACGAGAGGGGGTTATATCGAAGCCAGGATAATACAATGAAGAAGAGGAACTATCCGACCAGCGCTCCAGACTCCCCCGATTATAAGAATTGATGTATTTTCTGCCTGTCGACGATTCTTCAAACAGTTGAGGGCTTGCTGACCTACTGTCCGGGTGCAAACTTCGAATAGCCATTTCTCGTAACTTCTCCGACGGTAGATCATTTAGATTGAGTTCCTTCTTCCATGCTAATAAATCTTGTACTAGTTCACCAACCAACTTTTCATTCACTTCATTGGCAATTGGAGGGACAGAGGAGTTAGAGACGATTGGGCCATTCTTCTCTGGAACTTCTTTCCCATCAACTTCGTCAGCTGTTTTTATCAATAATTTATACAATCTGGAGTGTGTATTGACGCGCTCGTATCTACTGAGTTTTCTGAATTCACTTTCGCTCGGTTTGTTGCTTTCTTCAGCCTTTTTAGCGGTTGATTCTTTCACAGGTTCGACATAGGTTTCTGATGAACCGCATTTACTGGAATCACTAGTTATTTCAGAGACCTCATCTACGCTGCTACGTTCATTATTTTTTGCGGTCTCTTCTTCTGCGATCTTCGAAAAACAAACGGGATTGTTATTTAGAAATTCGTACACAATGTAACTACAATCGTCATTTTCGCTGCTACCATTTTCCGTTGAGAGGATATCGGCAGCATCTTGCATATCGTCATCACAGAATTGTTTACAACGAGACGCAGTCCGAAAGTAGAGGTCGTCGTCATTATCGGCAATTTCTTTCCAGAAGTCGGTTGAACCACCCGAATTCGATCTCTGACGAGGGGTAGAGCTATCACTGACCTCGCTTTCGGAGCGTGTATCATCTTGAACGTTGGTCAAAGTATTTTGAGAATAAGAATTCGACAAGGGTACGGAAACTGCTTGGTGGAAATCGATCGATGTCGTTTTTCGGCAGGAAGGAATGGATATAGTTACAGATACATCGGTATCCGAGTGATCTTCGTCCTTTGTTGTAAACTCTTCTTTCAAGTCTGTACTGCTTTTATCATCGTGAGACGAAGAATTTTGAGATCCATCGTGGGAGTCGGAGGAGTCGAAGCAGGTGATAATAATTTGCGGCGAAGGAGATGCATTTTTTTGATTAAAAGATGTTTCCGAAAGGATAACGTCCGGCGAATGGGTCATAACCAAACCGTACAAATACATATAGTTTTGCCACAGGGAAAAACTATCTTGTTTAGAGATGGGAGGGGAAGGCCAAGGATTAGGATAAAGCGGTACTTTAGGCGTAGCTTCGCTGATGTTATCAGCATTCTCACCCGTGCTCTCTATAACAAAAAAATCATAAGGGACGTGTTACTGGTGCCTAGAGTGGTTGTTAAGGAATTGGAAGTTAATCAGTCAACTTTTAATGAGTTAGTTACAATTCGGTTACTCCGTTTCCTGGATGAGTACTCGCTTGACAATTTTTTTCACTGCTCGCGGGGTTTCTTTCATGAACTACATTGATGGAGCGAGCGGAATTTACTCAATCGGGATCAATATGTTCCCAAGTTCTCCTCCTGATACGAGTAGCTCAATGATTTGAATTTTCCTGAGACCCTCCCCTCATATATATAGTTTGAAGGTTGTTGACTTCCAGTTTCACGAATCCCCCTTCAGCCCTCCTCCCTTGCCAACACAGTAACTCATATATACATCGCTTGAAGGTCAATTCTTTGGTCCTGTGAGTAGATCAGACTGTTCTTGCACATGGCACTTTCCGAATAACTTCCACTCTTTTCGGAACCTCAATTTTACGGATGACGATGGACATTTTTCTTTAATAACCCCTCATGAAACAGGTTCTCTGTAGAAAATTTAGACCATTAACCTTGACCTATACAGTAGGAACTATGCCAGAAAGCGGGCCAAATGTGGTTGAAGAGGAGGCTTGTGAATCCCAATGACCTTGACCTGAAAACCCATGACTTTAGGTTCCCTGTTAAAAATCTCGACCATCGACCATGAACAGTAGGAATTATTTCGGAATGCGAGCTGAGCATGGTGGGAGGAGAAACGTGCGTATCCCAATGACCTTGACAAAAGAAAACTCTCGACTTCAAATTCCCTGTTGAAAATTCAGACCATGTAATTTTATCCACTGTAAGAATTACTCTGGAACACAAGCCAAAAATAGTGGGGGGAGAAATATGCACGACCCAATGACCTTGACCTAAAAAACTTCGACTTTAGGTTCTCTGTTGAAAATTGACTTAGAGTGAAATTATTCCGGAGCAGAAGCCGAGTATGGCGGGAAGAGAGGCTTTTGGGTCCTAATGACCTTGACCAGAAGAAACTTTGATTTTAGGGTCCCTGTTGAAAATTTAGACCGTCAAACTCAACCTACAGTAGAAATTATTCCGGAATGCAGGCCAAGTATGGTGGGAAGAGAAGCTTTTAAGTCCCAATGACCTTGACCTAAAAACCTCTGACTCCAGGTTCTCTGTTGAAAACTTTGACCGTCGAACTTGGCCTAGAGTAAAAATTACTCCGGAGCGCAAGCCGAGTATGGTAAGAAGAGAGGCTTGTGGGTCCTCATGACCTTGATCTGAAGAAACTTTGATTTTAGATTCCCCGTTGAAAATTTAGACCGTCAAATCCGGAGCGCAAGCCGAGTGTGGTAGGAAGAGAAGCTTGTAAATCCCAATGACCTTGACCTAAAAACCTCTGACTTCAGGTTCTGTTCAAAACTTTGACCGTCAAACTTGACCTAGAGTAGGAACTACTCCGGAGTGCAAACCGAATATCGTGGGAAGAGAGGCTTGTGGGTCATAATGACCTTGACCTGAAGAAACTTTGATTTTAGGGTCCCTGTTGCAAATTTAGACTGTCACACTCGACCTACAGTAGAAATAATTCCGGAACGCAAGTCGAATATGGTGAGAAGAGAAGCTTGTGAGTCCCAACGACCTTGACCTAAAAACCTCTGACCTTAGGTTCCCTGTTGAAAATTTTGACCGTCGACTTGACCTAACGTGCAATTACTGAGCGCAAGCCGAATATGGTGGGAAGAGAGGCTTGGGGGTCCTAATGAACTTGACCTGGAGAAACTTTGATTTTAAACTCGACCTACAATAGAAATTATTCCGGAACGCAAGCCGAATATGGTGGGAAGAGAGGCTTATGGGTCCTAATGATCTTGACCTGAAGAAACGTTGATTTTAGGGTCCTTGTTGAAAATTTAGAACGTCAAACTCGACCTACTGTAGAAATTATTCCGGAACTCGAGCCGAATATGGTGGGAAGAGAAGCTTGTGAGTCTCAATGACCTTGGCCTGAAAACCTCTGACTTTAGATTTCCCGTGTAAAGTTTAAATCATTGACCTTGACCTACAGTGAGAAGTTTTCGGAATGCGAGCTGAGCTACGACCTGGCTGAGCATAGTAGGAGGAGAAGCTAGCGCGTCCTCATCACTGACCTTGAGCTAAGAAAATTCTGATTTTAAATTCCCTGTTGAAAATTCCGACCATTGAACTCGATCGTCAAACTTGACTTACAGTAAGAAATATTTTGGAACGTAAACTGAGTTCCCTACTCAGAATTTCGACCGTTGAACTTGATTTGCAGTAGGAACTTCTGCACAACGCCAGCCCATTATGGTGAGGTAGAGGCTCGCGTGTCCTGATGACCTTGACCTTAGATAAAACGTTAACTTTGAGTTCTTTGTTGGAAATTTCGATCATTAACCTTGACCTTCAGTAAGTACTACTCGAGACTACGAGCCGAGTGTCTTGTGAATCCTAATGACCTTGACCTAAAAAGCTCTGACTTAGGATTCCTCGTTGAAAATTTCAATCAGTGACCTTGACCTACAATAGAAACTACTTCACGCGAGCTGAGAATGGTGGGAGGAGAACAAACGTGACTGTATCCTGAAAAAGAGGACTAATGAGCTCAATAGCTTCACCCCACCTTCAGAACTACCTTGGAATACAATCTCAATCTGTTGAGGGACGCGAATTCCGCGCCACGCACGCTGATTGACTTTCTCCTATTTTAGACGCTACTTCAAAATGCGACCTGAATATGGTGGGAGGAAGAAACCCCGGCCTCCTTTATGAACCTAATAATCTCTTACTAAAGGACTCCCTGTTCCACATTGACCTTCATAACCGCGAAGGAATGGTCTTGACCCACATTAGGAACTACCTTTCAACGTGACTGTCGAGAGCTAGGATGAGTCCTGGTCGGGGGTGCCAATGATCGTGACTGGCTTGTATACAATGACAATAAAGAGGCCTTGATGACTGGTGAGAAATGGAATCTACTGATGGATCATTATCGTTTGAAAGTGGTCAAAAGTAAAGCCCCTGTTCATTTTGATTGAACCTTGTTGAACATGATAAGTCATAAATATCTTCTTGTGCGGTAAACAGAGGAGAATGAGGTTGAAAGATTGGTGCTAGTCTTTGTCCATTCTTATGAGACTTAAGTTACGCCCCTTTGGCTGGGTACTCTAATAAAGTTTGATTTAGAGGATCTATATGTGACGGATGCAAGTGAGGAGGAGGAGGGAAATTGTAAAGATAAATGGCTACAAGGAACTATTTGAAGGTATGGCATCAATTTCATGTCCAGCTCTCTGGTATCTTCATACAAGTTTCCTAAGACAATTTAATGCGGAGAATTACTTGATATCAAATATTCAGATTCGAGATTCGTGTAAACGAAGTCAAAGTTGACTTAATCAAAACTATCTTCAAAAAAAAAAGTGATTTGCGTTGCTCTTAGAAATTAATTATTGCCCCTTCCTGCGTGCTTCAATATCAACTTGAAAAGTAAGCAATTAAATCCATATAATCATAGGTACTGCTGAAGTCAGGACACGTAACGCAAATCACTCTACTCATTTTGCTGATACCCACGCAGTTTCGTGCTCAGTTTGAAAAATGAAGAAAAAATTGAAAATCCGTCTTCGGAGTTTTCTTCATATTACTCGAAGCACACGCACTGTACTCGAGAAACCGCAGAGATTTTCATATACCATTAATCAAAAGGAAAACATAATTCGTGTAGACAAGATGATCGTTTCGCACAGATGACAGCGTACCAAAAAGTATCCTGTAGACAGGTACACTAGGGTACAATTAACAAGAACACGTTTTTAGCTAGTTAAAAATGATTAAAATAACGATTAATAATACACTACAAAAAAGTGACACGGAGCAATGAGAGTTTACGAAAAAACAATACATCAAATTAACATTCGCTCGCAGCAGGAATTTTTCCTCCCGGTTCCCTGTCTATATCTTCCGAATATTCGTTTATTTCTGTTTATGCGAGGAAATTTCAAAGATAAAAAATCTACGCCTTTTTTTCCTATCGCACGTACCACTGATGCGAACAATGCGACGACTAAACGTTCGTAAAGTACAGGTGGATTATTATTAATTAAGCAAATTTGTGCACTACAGTTTTTTGCACTAACCGGCTGTATCCTGGGTGGCAGTCATTGCTTGCAACATTCTGAATGAACGTGATGGTATGGAGCTACCCATGTATTTTCGCAATTCCTGTTCAGCTTGTCGCTCCGAAGGTGGAATATACGCCTTTGTATTCGCCTCATTATCTGTAACGGCAGGAAGAATTTAATTTGTTTCTGCGTGCTGTTCTCGAGTGGAAAAATAATTCATTAAACTACATCTGTACATATAAAATTCTTACTATAGAGCAAGAAACTTGACAGGTCTCAGTCGCATTTCTTTAAATATAATTTCCTCGCTCGAATTTTTTATCCAAGTTTCTCGTAACACAATTTGTATGGCGTTGAAGACTATACGCTATAACATATATGGACTTTGAATTTTAGAGAAGAGGGAAGCGCCTCCTTCAACGAAGACGCAAAATGGGAACATTATGATAAAAGTAAATTTTGGGTAGATTTTAGATACCGCTCTTCTTCTCTGTAGAGATCTTTGAGCTTGGAAAAGATGGTGTTCACAGCATGAAATACAGGGCAAAAGTTGAAGGTCTGAGTTAGAGAGTAGTTTTTGAAATGAGACTGCCGAGTTAGGGAGGCCGGGTCCATTTCTTGTCTCGAGGGAGGGAAGTAGTTGTATCGAGAGCACGGGAGTTAAATTTTTTACGGACTAATTTTTCTACATCAATTTTAATATCGTTAGTCTTCGCAGTGTGGATGATGGTGCAGTTCTAATTCTTTCCTGACGTTTGGAGGAGATAGGAGTATTGACACTAAGCGATAAAACATCGGCTACGTGCTTGTGGGAGGAGGGGTGAAATGAAGAACCATTTATCACTAGACCAGTGTAGGTTTGTTTCTGAATATATCGAAATGATGTGCGCCATCAGTAAGGATGATATAAAGATCCAATAAATTGATATACTTGAGCTACCGAGATCTCAAGCGAAAATTTTATGGATGGGTAGAGAGAATTATATCTTCGAGTTTAGTATAAGTACCAATCTATAGGCACATAGAACATCGTCGACATACTTGTATCAAAAATTAGTCGAAAATTGATATAGATTTAAAATAATGACTAAAAATCAACGTCGACATTGCGTGAGTTCGACCATTGCAGCACTGGTCAAGCATATTTAAGATTCTAAATAGTCCTTCTTAATTAATGATGACTACAGCTACGTTTTCTGTCCGCGAGTAGCCAAGTCACCGAACACACAGAGCTTTTTAATAGGGTGACTGTAAATCGACTCTAGGTGGACGTCGATTTGATTGCAATGAAGAGTCGACGAGCATCAAGCATATACAATAAAAGAGAGCCACAAATCAACTTGAAATCGACCCAAATAAACGATCCATTTTAGGTCAATAGAAAAATTTTTGAGAAGTCGACTAGAAAATCGACTTCTGATCGATGTTGATTTGAAAGTGACCAGCATACATTCCTTTAAAACCACAAATCGACTTCAGATTAACGTTGATTAGGTCGATGGGAAAATTTTGAGGAGTTGTTTCGAAATTGATTTTTGATTGACGTCAATTTGAGGTCAATTCAAAGTCGATCTATAAACATACTTAAAAAACTACAAATCAACCTAAGATCAAACCAAAACAACTCGATTGATTTAAAGTCAAAAGAAACACATGGAGAATTCGACTCAAAATCAACTCCTGATTGACGTTGTCCGAGAAAACTACAAATCAACCTATCAGAGGTCAATTTCAGGTCAATAGGAAAGTTTAGAGAAATTAACTCAAAATTGCAATTCCTGATGACGTCAATTTATGGTCAATTTAAAGTCAACCAACATACAATCCTTGAAAACTACAAATGAACTTGAAATTGACCCCATGAAGCAGTCAAATATGAGTCAATAGGAAAATTTGAAAAAATCAACAAATTGATTTCTGATTGACATCAATTTCTGGTTGATTCAAAGTAAATCACCATAGAATTGCTAAAAACTACAAATTGACATCAATTGGTAGTTTATTTTAGGTTGATAGGGAAATTTGGAGAATTCTACTTAAAACTGATTCCTGATTGATGTCAATTTGAAGCGGAGTTAAAGTGGATCAGCATGTATTCTCAGAAAACTAGAAATTAACTTGAAATTGACCTAACAGAGCCATCAATTTCAGATCAATAGGAAAATTCGAAGAAGTCAATTGAAAATTGATTTTTGCTCGATGTCAATTTGAGGTCAATTTAAAGTTGACCACCATATATTACAAGAGCACTATGAAGTAAATTGAAATTGACCCAACAGAGCAACTGATTTCAGGTTGATGAAAAAATTTTGAGAACATGACTCCTAACTCAAGTTAATTTGAAATTGACCAGCATAAATTCACGTACCACTAGAAATTTACTTGAATTGAACCCAAAACAGGTCAAAGATTTTAGTGTGATAGAAAAATTGTGAAAAGTCAATTCAAAATCAACTCCTGATCAACTTTGATTTTGAGTTTATTCAAAACCAACCGATATACAATCCCAGAAAAATATATATCAATTTCAAATTAGCGTCAATCAGGAGTCAATTTCACGTTGATAGAAAAAATTTGAAGAAAATTGATCGATTCCTAATATTGACGTTGAGTTGTGGTTGATTTAAAGTCAATCAACATACCTACAATCCTAAAAAAATACATCTCAACTCAAAATTGACCCAACAAAAGAGTGAACTTTGGGTCAGTGGAAAAATTTTGATCTCTCACTAACGTTAATTTGAGGTCTATTTAAAGTCGACAAAACATGTAATCTCAGAAAACAACAAATTGACCTTAAATTGACATCAATTAGGAGTTGATTTTAGGTCAACATGAAAATTTAGGAGTAATTGACTCAAAATTTATTCCTAATACAGTCCACTCTCGATTTAACGAAAAACGCGATTTAACGAAATAAAACTCTGTTCCCTTGACACAAACTCATTATAACGAAAAATTTGTACTCGATTTAACGAAATTTAATGTGCAAGAAATTTTGACGAATTTCGACAAAAATCTATCAAAATTTGAAGAAAATTCGATCAATTTAAACAAAATTGCGACCAACTTTGAGAAAAATTCAACCATTTTTTCTTGAAGCCAAGTATTAAAAGTACAAAACTTCAATCATGACGAATTTGACGAAAATCCGAATCAATGGAAAGAAAATTGAACCAATTTTGACGAAAATAAAACGAATATATTTTGAAGAAATTTCAACTAAATTCGTAAAAAATTGCGTTTGAAGTACAAAACGTCAACTTTGACGAATTAGGAAATTCCATTTAACGCAATTTAACGAATTTTCTTTTCTCTTCTCGAATTAACGAATTTTGTTTTAACGAAAACTCGATTTAATGAATTTTCTTTGCTCTATTGGCCTTTGTTAAATCGAGAGTGGACTGTATTGACGTTCATTTGTGATTAATTTGAAGTCAACCAGCATACAATCCGAGAAAAATACAACTCAACTCAAAATTGACCCAACAAAGGAGTCAACTTTGGGTCAGTGAGAAAATTTTGAGAAATCAACTCAAAACTGATCTCTGATTGACGTTAATTTGAGGTTGATTTAAAGTCGACAAAACATGTAATCTCAGAAAACTACAAATTGACTTCAAATTGACATCAATTAGGAGTTGATTTTAGGTCGACATGAAAATTTAGGAGAAATTAACTCAAAATTGATTCTTAATTGATGTCAATTTGAAACTGAGCAGCATTTATTCTAGAAAACTAGAAATCAACTTGAAATTGACTCAAAAAAGCAGTTGATTTTGGGTCAACAGGAAAATTTGGAGAAATTGACTAAAAATTGACTTCTGATTGGTGGAAATTTGAGGTCAATTTAAAGTTGGTTAGCGTACATTACAAGAGCACCACAAATTGACATTGATCAGGAGTATTCCTGATTAACGTCGATTCGAAGTCAAATTGAAGTGGACCACCATAGTCCATTCATTCCCAGAAAAATCAAAATCAATTTGGAATTGACTCGACATTGACCTCATATCGACGTCAATGTGAGGTCGATTTCAACTATATTTTGGTAAGATTCTGACCGAGACTTTGAAAGAAGTAAAGTCTTTCAAGTATCAGTTGACGCCAGACATTGACGGTCGATATGGGGTAAAGTGGTTGAGAAGGCTGTGGAAGTTGATATTCTTGTGTAAGAGGGTGGGTTCAAATTTGCGAGAGAAATTTCTGTTTAAGTACTCCGTCAGAAGATCTTACTTACATATATCATCCACACAATTTTTTTTTTTTTTTTGGGGGGGGGGCGGGGAAGAGGCCAAGCCTTCAAAGTATTTCTCCTGTATATCTCGTTGTTGAATATTAAGGTATTTGAGGCGAAAATTTGTATGTGGAAGAGATGGAAGGCCGTTGTTCCCTTATTGAAATTCTCTTTTGTGTGTACAATGTCCCCGCAAATATTTAAAATACCAAAGAGAAACTCGAGAATAGAAGTCTAGAAAAGTATCACCAATAAATTTTCAATCCAGCTGTTTCTACATACCTTTATGTATATTTTGTTGCATCACTATTGGAGGTCTGCTTTCCATATAGATAGCTTTCGAGTGAGGTTGCTTTGAGTTCATGGTAACAGGATGGTGATTGTGATTGTGGTTCACAGCTGCGGCATTCGCATTTGTGGTAACTGTAAAGAGGATCATTTGCATATTATTAGGATGACAGTAATGACAAAAACAGTTTTGGAAAGTACATTATTACCCATTTCGTATGAGTGTGAATTTTAGCGTCACAGGTAAAAAGCGAATTAGACTATTAATGGTGGAATGATGATGTAAAACCTCGGAATAAGATATTTACCTTGACCTGTGTCCGTCATGTTTTGAAGCATTCGAAAAGCTTTAGACGGTATTGCGGCACCGCGATACCGTGGGTCAGTTTCCATGTGCAAATAAGTATCGTCGTCCACTGGAAACCCATCACCGGCCAAGATTAGTATATTTAAGGTAGTCTTACATTAGAAATAAGCAATATTAAATACTGTAGAAAAGTCTGACTGTAATTCTCCAGAAAGAGAGAGAGTCCATTATTGAAGGATTTCTTTTACAAAATCGTACAAATCAAAAGATCAAAAGCCTAACGAGCGATTGTTTGGACGTACAAATAAGTTAGTAGAGATCCATCCCTATACGTGCGCACCAAAATTTTTCTAGTCATTTTCTTATCGACTGGTCTAGAGAATACCATTTTCGAGCCTTCTATTGCCGCATGAGTACCCTGTGAAAAAGTTATTTTTTTATTTTTGAGCTCAATTTATTCTTTTCCAATGATCTGAGAATATTATTACGAACGGGTTTTGAGTAGGTAATAAAACAAAGAAGTCTACAGAAATCATGCAGAATTTCGGATGAAAAATATAGTACATCGTGTATCTTTAGATTGCAACTCCAATAAGATAAATAAGTCCGCCTTATTTTGTAAGATAATTACTGAAGTGCCTCCACATCTATCTACGTTTGAGCTTTTTAGAGAAGTAACGAATTTTCGGCGTACAAACCGTGCGAACTCGAACAACAATAACATTAATTTCGAAAGGGAAAAGTTTTCCGAACAGTAAGAGCGAAGTTCGTGATATTTGTTTCCGGCCGGAAAATACTAAAAGACTACACTAGATCAGAACTATAAAATTTTTCCTCAATCGCGTGCGACGCAAAAAAAGCCCGTAGCGGATAAAAAAAATATAGATTGTTCTCTCGGGTCCACTTGTCCCCAACTAGACTGCTTGATGGGCAACGAAGGAGAATAAAAAAGGAAAGTTAATTTATTTTTCCGACGCGAACTATTCATTTGTTCCTCGTTGTAGTTATTGGCGATGTCGATGTAACGTGAAAAAATGACGAGCTCCATTTTTCTTTACCTTTAGTTGCGAGAAACAGATTTCAAATACTTCCGGGAGGCTAAAATTTGATGACGAAGCAAATGAATACTTGCGCGGAAGATAATTCGAATAAAGACCGGAGTATTAAATGTACGACAGCGCGGCACGTATACAAATAAATTACACTTGAATCGTTTTATATTCGCGGATGGAGGTAGATCTATTATGTAGGTTTTTTAAAGGGGGGAGGGGCACACACAGGCACGTAACAGTTTTTCGAACGTATATTATGTTGGTGCTGCGCCACAAGGTTTTTCTTGTGTCAAGCTCACCCTTACAAAAATTCCTAATTCACCAATTTTCATCCATTTTTAAAGCAAATATGAAACATTTCATACTATTTTTTCTTACTTTTGTTTTAATTTCATAACCTTTAATTATTTTTCCTCTGGACATCACCATGTGTACAGAATTTTTTACAGCTCTCTACGCCTCCTTGCGCTACTAGGTGTTATCTCATTTTTCAACTCTTACTATAATCCCAAATTTCCTTAAATTTTCGAATCGATGATTTAATTATTTTTCAAAACAAAATTCAATCATTTCACACTCATTTTTTTGTATCATTTTTGTATCCATTTCACATATTTTAACCATTTTCCTTGTGAACACCGCCATCTTGCTTCGAATTTTCTGATCTTGTACCAATTATTCAGATTGTTCTGCGACACCTGATTTTTCTTTATATAGTTGGCAAATAATAAAAAAACATTCTCAGATGGCAATAATTTTGTCGCTAAAAATTGTTTAAAATGTGGTCTTGAACGATGTATTAAAATTCCCGCCCTTTCCCTGTGGAATTTTTTCTTCTATGTAGGTTCGAACTCCAATGGTCATAACTCGCAAAATTGCAATTTTATCGAAAAATGTTTCAAACAAAAGTTGTTCCTCGTTAAATTTCCTATCAAATGACTCATTTGACCTCCAATCTAGGTCAATTAGTCCATGAGAAAATGGCATTAAATGAAAAGCAAAAATCAGTTCTTCGTTAAATACCCCATTAAATTACCAATCTAACTTTCAGTATAGATCAATTAACTTTGGGGCGTATTTGGAAAATTGTTTGGGGGAAGGAAAGTGGTTCAAAACAATCAAGAGAGTTGACGTCTACTTGAAAAAGAGGAACTTATTTCTGAAGTCTGCTACTTGGAAAATTAGCGCCATCACATACGCTTTGCGCGCTCCTTTCTCAGCCCATTAGTACACCACCGCGAATTCAAATCTCCTCACAGTGATCCTTCTGTGAAATAGGAGGTCCGCCAAAAAGATGTTGGCAATTAAATGGGGATTTGGACTGAATTTGTTGCGGTGCATTTAAGCGAAACGTTAGATGTATAGTTCAAGGATACAAAATTCATTTTTATCTTCAATATGCACCCCCAACCCAACTTTCTACGACTTTTCTGAGCCGAGTTATGGACCAAAATGAGCCAAAAATTGACCAATTTGCAAAAATTCTCATAAATTAATAGTTGTTCAAATTTCCGTCTTATACTTGATTTGAAACTGAAATTTAACGCTGATTCCAAAAATGATACTTGAATAACGACGCTTAAAAATGGAGGAACTTTCTAATTCTCATTTGGGAAATCCTGGCAAATTGGTCAATTTTCGATACATTTTGGTCCATAGCTGGGCAAGATGTAGAAGGCGCAAATTAAACATAAAATCGAGATACAAATTTTTTACATTTGAACTATATACATCTAACGTTTCGCCTTTTTGAGCTACAACAAATTTAATCCCAATTTCCATTTAACTGTTAACATCTTTTTGGCGGACCCTGAATAGAAAAATTTCTCAAGTGTACAGTTCTAGAATTTTTCATTAGATAGCTTACAAAGAGTACTTTTGGGTACTACCCCATCACCAGTTGTGTCGCTACTGAAGAACAAGGCCTTAAGCATGAGTTCTTCATGGTATAACACTGTAATTCTATTGGCTATAACAATAATGTGCTGCGATTGGTTCACTCTTAGAACATATTATCAATTCTTACAATATAACACTGTGTTCTTATTGACTATGACATTGGTTTACTGTGTTGACCAATAATGTGCTGCGTTTCTATTGGTTTCCTGGTTTGCTGTCATCTTATTGGTTTGATCTATTCTTATTCCCTCGTCCAATCACTAGGCTAAATAATTTTTCGCTGTCAAATGTTTTACATTATCAAGAGGCTGGCTCTCTTCGTCTTTGCCTTTGCAATCTCCATTTTATCGGCTTCCTGTAGGTGTTGTATTAACCAATAAGATGTCAGCAAACCTAGAAGTTAACAGGAACACAACACATTGGTCGTCAACAGAGTGGACCAATCATAACGTAGTATATTATAGCCAATAAGAACACAGTGTTATATTGTAAAAATTAATATGGTTTACAAGTGAACCAATCGCAACACACATTGTTGTAGCCAATAGTATCACAGTATTATACCATAAAAACTCATGTTTAAGGTCTTGTTCTTCAGCAGCGACACAATTGGACCCTATTTAGCCAAACCCAACCAAGCGACAAGATAACAATCTAAAGAAATGTTCCTGTACTATGAGTGGAGATTCTCCTTTTCGCCAGATCCTTATCATGTCGCTTGGTTGGGTTTGGCTAGGGTCCAATTGATGATGAGGTGATACCTGAAAGTACTCTTGTAAGCTAACTAATCAAGAAGAATTGTACACTTGGGAAATTTTTCTGTGTTTGAGTGAGATTTGAAGTTAGACCAATGAGTGAACTAGATTGAAAAGATCTCAAGTGTACTGCTTTCCTCTATTAGTTAGCTTACAAGAGTACTTTTGGGTGCTATACCCCAGGCTGGGTGATGTATTTGTTAATGTGTTTGGTGAGGTCGAAGCAAGAGAGAAGAAAAGAGAGGTTGACTGCTAATGGGTGATTGGTTACTTTTTTGGTTTCATTGTCAATTTTTTTTCGTTCTCTGGGATACTGTTGTAGCTGAATACCCTGAGGGAATGAAGTTGGCAAAAAGAAGTCGTGATGAGAGCGTGAATACAGTGAGTGGATGAGAAGGAGAGCAGCTGGAGATTGCATTAAGTAATGTTAGAGAATCGGAAACGGTCAAGTAACAAGAATGGATTAATTCGAGGAGTGGTAAGAATGATTATGGGATATACACATAAGTCTTATCAAGAGGACGATTTATAGAGTGTAGAACATTCTGAGATAGGATTTAAGCGCACTGGTTCATTTGAGGCAACGTTGAAAAGACATCTGTTGCTTACGTAGCCACGTAAGCTTTTTTTCTTGTGTATTCTTTGCCACACGCAAGATGTTGCGAAATTTTGACTAGATAGACTTGCGAATCTCTCGTCTAAGCCATCTTTTCGAATTTTTCGAGCCTCTAGAATTAGAAATTTGGGTGCCATCTCTCAGAGACTTTGCCCAAATTGAATACTATGCCTGGCCTGTCACATCTGTTTTTTTCTCTCTTACATATCAGTCTTATGTACACTCTTAGATATAAGCACATGCTTAAACCAAACGAAAAATTTTCTCTTTCTTTTTCAAAAATTCATTTAAAACTCGTGGAAATATAGCTTGTAGATAAGACGTGATAAAAAGATAATCCGTAGGCTATCAATTTGCGTCTAAGCTATTTGAAACAGCCTCGTCATTACCCGTAATTCACTAAAGGCATAAAGTATTTGACTTCAGTAGTCTTCAACTGTGTTCATAGAATTGTCTTCAGATTTCTCTAAAAATTTCAGTAGCTAGTAAGTATTTCTATTATTTTATGATGGATTCCTGAAAAATTTTCTGAGGTCACCTTCGCAAATATACTAATTATACGTACGTTACGTTAATTTTTGATATGAACCTTGGTGAAATCGGAGGAAATGAGCTCTGAGGAATAACCTGCCCTTCCACTGTAAAAACCTGTGAACTACTGCGAAATGAGGTATACGAGAATTCAAAGAAAGAGATGACGAACATAAAACAAAAGATGAAGAATTTAGAAGAAGATAGAGATAGGTTGCCTTGTCTTCTGGTACGCTATTCCGGATAAATTTGGAATTTGAATATTGGCTCATAAGATATAATTTACCGGTGTTGTCATTTGTAAGGATCTCCTCGAGGTGGAAATCAAGAGTAAGACTAACTGGTATTCTTGAACGTGGCAATCGAAAGAGAGACTCGTCATCTTACCGGAAAACTATAGACACCATGGAAACTCTGATGAGCTGAAGCACGTCTAAGTAATGGAAGAGATCGTGAGTCAGAACTACAACCGATTCAGCAACTTCAACAAGTTCTACAGCCAGGAAAGAAGACCAGCGATGGGATCACCGTTGTCATCGATACTGTGAAAAGCCATGACAGAACAGTGAGAATGTACTCCGGAAAGTGATAAAGATGTCCAGCGGTTGCGATGTGAATGTGGACATTCATACCAACCCACTCATGGTGAAAAGCTAGTATAAGCAATGGCCAGATAGAAGAAAGGTACAAGGGGGAATTAGGTCTACAAGCTCAGACATCTGCTTGGTGAGACTGGGAGACAGGAGCACGAATCAGATGGGAAGTCACTGTGCTGCAAACTACAATGGTGAAGGAATATTCGAAATTAGAAAATCGCCTGAAGAGAAGAAAACTCTGGGTTCAGATGGAGATTGCAAAGGCAAAGTGGATGAAAGTCAGTCTCCCGAACCATATTATAATTACTTTTAACAGCAAAGGATTATTCAACTTGGTGAGAATAGAACCGTCGGTAACACCTGAAAGTATCCTTGTAAGCGAACTAATAAAGTAAAATTGTTCGTTTGAGATCTTTCTAATATTCAATGCTCTAATTACACCTCAGCTTATCCAGAAAGAAATCGAATACTACAGAGTATAGAACGTGAACATTTCTGAGGGACGTTTAGGTTCTTTTTATGGTAAGGTGCAAAATCTGAGGCAGGCGCGGATCTAGATTGGTATATAGAGGAAGGAGAGTTGTAAAAATCCAAAATCGTTGGACTTCATTTTTTTTCAAATGAGGGAAGGAATAATGAAAAATAAAATCATACAATCTTTTTTCACTCTTGTATGAGTATTCGATATTTTTCCCAACGGGGGAAGGAGGTTCTCCTTACGTCAAACCGCGCCTTCCTAGGAGTATTGAAGACAAGCTTCAGTTTCAGTCACAAAAATTGAGTTCAGTCCCACGATCCACTCTTCTTATGTTCGATAGTATCCTAGAAATTACGAGCCATTGAATCAGGAAACAGGAGAGTACGTAACTCCACTCTCCCTTCTGACTATTTACTCGTACTTTGCCAATTGGGCAGGTACTTGAGGAAACCAGTGACAAACCAGAAAATTTTCCACGGTTGGAGAAGAAGGGGTGAATGACATATCAACTTCAACGAAGAAGACAAATAAAGGAAAAGACGGACGAGGGGGGGGGGATGGGTCAATGAAAGAAATCTGGAAGAAATGGGTCATAAGAATTTTTTTTTCCCTAAAATTTTTTATTTCGTTGGAGGATCAAATTATATAACATGTTTGACCCCGATAGACTTTGACATAGGAACCATCCTGATGACGTCGTGGTGTATGCTAAGGAGAGTTAGTGTGACCTGAATCGTGACCCGTTGAGCTCAATAATCTCGACCAGACATCACAATCTGATGCAGATTAGTCCTGACCTACAGGGGGATACTCTAATGATGTCACAGGCAAGTATTAGTTTAAGGGTATAAGCCGGAGGATGAGTTTCACTCCCCCTCTTCCAGGTCGGTTTGTCAATATAAGTTACTCCCACTCTTTTTGCTCAGCTCTCGGAGATAGAGGCAAGAGGTATTATTTTGAAAATAAATTTCTGTTTCTTCAACGAAAGGGTAAAATTTTTTTTGGTGCAGTTGTATGAAAGAGATGGATTAGTGACGTTTTCAGGATTTACTTGTAAGTCACGTACAGTGAATTTAATGATGCCAAGAAACAGCGCTCTTCGTGTATGAGAAAGAAGAAAATATTTCAATTTCGAAAATGATCGGAGAGAAACGCACGACTAATGTCACTTAGGAAACTCTTTTTCGATAGAAGATTCTTAGTGGGAGAGATTACGGTCGACAAGGATACCGACGAGTAGGTGAAGAAAAAAGATTTCCATAAGCAGTGGCTAGAAACGTCCTTATAAATCTACTTACAAGAAATTTAGGATGATTTCTTTGGGTAGTATATTGGGTCGAGGCCTATCCAGCTTTTTTTCGTTCGCTTTTCATATTCTCAGAAAATGAATGAGGAATAAAGTATAGCTATTCATGCCCACGTATGCCAAAGAAATACGATCAACGTTTATATCGCTTTTTCGAAAGCGTCTTTGGGACCGAAATTAGCGCTACACATTATTACATTCCGGTCGCAATGAAATTAGGTCTATCTTGTATTTTACGTTCGTAATAATATACCACTGACGGAGGAAATTTTCAAACTCGAGAGCACCTATAAAGACGTATATATAATCGTTCTATTCTACCAATTAATTTTGCGTTTACCAATGTGCACTTATGATCCATCTTTATAAAATGAATCCCAGAAGCTAAGAATACCGCCACCAAGTTACTAATAATACGATGTAAAGCTTAAAAGCATACCAGCCTCGTTTTTAGATCTTATTTGTACTAGAGTCTTTCTTCCGTCCAAAATTTGTGCATTATTAGATTTACGTTTATCAGCTGCGTAAAGAATGATTAATTGAATTATTAAATCCATCTCTCATCTTTAAAATAAATACGAGTACAAAGATACTTCGCCGCCTTGATTTCGGTTAGAGCGAACTTTCAAAGCGTGAAAATTGTATTTCGCTCGAAAACGTCCTAATTTTATTCCCACCTACCTTGCGCTTTAACTCGATTCATAAATTGTTGATCGTCTTCGTGCAAATGTAATCTTCTTAATTGACTGAGAGGAATTCCTTCAGTATTGTACGGCATATTCGAATTCGAATCGGTCGAATCTATAATGAAATGTGAGCGCATGATTAAATTACGAGTTGGATCTTTGTTAGGGGGAAAAAAAAATGTATTTTCAACTCACCACCTTCGGAATCCGTGATTTTTTGTATTACTTTGAACGAGCGACTTTGTATTGGTCTGCCGTCATTTTCTGAGTACGCTGTTTGGCTATTGGTGTGAGAGGGTATCCTGTTTTTTGGAGAAGAAGATCAGATTCCCATTTCACACATTCAAAATATCAAAATATTGACTAATCTTCTTGGCTAAAAACCTGTTTTCTTTTTCAAAAATACGTTGGAAGTGCTCATAAATCCGAAATCTAAGAGTCCCGTTCATTGTTCTCTCTTCCATCAGATACCACTATTTATTCAGGATGTACATGAATGGATGATAGTAAAATAGGGGCAGTACGAGTCGGGGGCAAACCAAGATGAAGTACCAAAAATACCTTGTCAAGAGGGGTAGAATGTGAGCAGGGCAATAAGGATGATGCAGAGATCTGGAATTTTGGGAAAAATTGGAGGTCATGAATGTTCTCCGTAGTAACCCTACCCCCTCATCCTTCCTACCAATTTCAGAAAACGATTTTTCGTCTAAAATTTTTCTACACAGTGCTCAGATTGACCAAGCAGCTAATGAACACAACAGTTTAGCTAAAATAACTTATATCTCTATGATAATATCAAGATTTTATCTCTTATTGTACCTATTATCAACGCTATTCTGGGGCTGAACGATGTTATTCCTATTTTGTGGTCGAAGGTTGATGTAAGGCATATTTTCGTGGTTATTTTGGTACTGTTGAGCGTTTGTTTGCTGTTGAAAATTCGCTGGTTGTTGTTGATTTTGTTGGTGGTAAAATTGATTTGAACCACCGTCCACTCTGACCGGTATCACGTGAGTTCCAGCAGAACTATTTGGGGGACTCATGTAAGGTAGATTATTATGTTGCATCTGAAACAATCAATAACCTCTAATCTCTCTGCACTGGCACTGAGCTTCTTAAACTTGATTAGTTGATTACTTACTGGTATTGGGGAAGCTCTTGTCACAGGTTCATGAGTAAACTGTCTGGTCTCTCCATTCCTTGTAGTGTGTTCATTGTTCCTGTGCACCCAGGGCGGAGCGGTATTCTCTTGCACCACTTGATTCGGATGTTTCATCAACCAAGATGGCGGAGGAGCCTCTCTCAACGTTGGGAAGGTCGTTTGTGCTGATGATTGTTGCTTTGAAGGTTCATTATTAATATAGACTGTATTCGTATGATTTCTCGGATTATCAGAAGGTGGTATGATGATCATTTTCTGCAAACCTATCTGATTATTTTGACTAATTGGCGCATTTGAGTTGTTGCCGTTTGAGCCTGGATTCCTCGACTGAACCGTTGAATAATGTGCAGGTAAATGCTGCGTTCTTTGTGGAGCTGGTGGTGGATTAGGTGATACAGGCCTCTGATATGGTAGATTAGATGTAGGCGACATGGGTCGCATGGATGCAGGTGGTACAGGTGAGATGGGTCTGCCGCCCGTATAAGCTGATACAGGTGACATAGGTCGACCTGCAGCAGGAGACATAGGCCGTCCTGCAGCGGGAGACATTGGCCGCTCAACAACACAAGGTGATTTTGGCCGACCTACTGGGGAGAATGGTCGTCCTATTGGTGACATAGGTCGCCCGTTACTAGGCACAGGTATCGGTGACATTGGTCGTCCATTTCCAGAATTAGGCATCGGTGATACAGGTCGTCCAAAGTTGACGTTGGGTGCCGGCGACGTAGGTCGGCCAGTAGCGGCGTTTGGTACAGGTGAAACAGGTCGCCCAACAGTATTTTTTTTACTAAGAGTAGGATTGTTAGTAGGAAAAACTGGTATTGCTAATTGAGGCATGACACCAACATATGCTGCAGGTGGTAACGAATTTGTATTTACAGGTGTGGTTGAAGTTGGTGGAAGAACAATATCTTCGGGTTCTTGAGAATTGATGGCGATTCGGCGTTGCATCCGAGGACTTTTAATTTCAGAAAAATCGATACCTCCGGGGAGGTAAGTGAACGGTTTCTTATCTTTATTCATAGCCGATGATAGTTTCGATGGCGGTTCCAGTCGGTCTGAAATCTAGTGAATAAGGGATTCTTAAAGCATAATTCCAACGACCACATCCTATAGCTTGGCAAAAAATGAAAAAAATTTACCTCGGATTTCAATCTCATGGATGGAATGTTCATTCCATTCATCGACGGAGGAGGAGGTGGAGGAGGAACTGGTGCTGAAGGAGAACTGGGTGAAGCTGAAGAAGGCGCAGAACATGGTGGTGGAGGTGCGGGAGGGGCTGGTGGTGCTGGTGGGATTGGCACATTCGCTGGTGAAGGAACATTGTTAGTCTTTGCAGGTGAATCTGAAATTTAATAGTACCAATTGAAATTGTTTACTCTGGAAAGGAGACAGGCAAGTAGCTAAAATTGTTAACCTTACTTTCACACTGAATCGATTCATCTTCAGAAACTTGACTGGCTTGTCGCCTGCGAAAGAAAAACAGAAAATACGATAAGTCGTCATAAAAAAGTTTAGCTGAAAATCTTATAATTAGAAAGTCTGAGGACAGAACAAGTTCACTCAAACGAGAAAATTTTTATAAAGCGCTGACTACCGAAAGAAGAAACTAGGATGTCAACATTTCAAAGTTTCGAAAAATATGTCATTATGTTCAATCGTCCATGTATCGAATTTAGTCTATTATAGAGAAAAAGTTTATCGATATTAGATTCTATTCGACACGCAGTTCCTTGGCGAAAGCCCTTGAGAACATATTTTCCTGGATAACATTTTCACGTGAGTATTTTGTTGTCATCTTGTGATGAATGTGCGTTTGGACGTGACCATTCAACCAATTTAAACGCGATCAATTATTATCGAGCTCGAACACACATTCATAACGCGCGACGACTAACTTTTTATTTGCTCGTTTCATTTCTTAAGGTTGTGTTCACGGCTAAAGTTCTATAGAGGTTCTACTCTCTGATGGCGTGACGGCGTCAAACTGTTAAAACGTGGAACTGTACTCTCAAATACGTGCGTTTGTTAAAAATAAATTCTCGTTGTCGTAGGCCATTAACTGCTGTACAACTTGTTCTTTTATATTTTTTTCTCGAAGTGTCGACTATGTATGTGGTAAAAACGGACTCTTTAGAGCGTGCGAATTTTTTTTTTTCGTACTGTTCTTCGTCTTAAAAGCTCGACTATAACGGACGGAATAACAATGGAAAAAAATGATTTACGTTATTGCAATCGTAAATCACGTTGGTACAGTTCCTATAGATACAATTATTTAGGAAGATATACCTTTCGCAGCGAAAAATACTTCCTTGTTCATCTAATCGTAATATGTCACAGAGGAAGCGTACGATAAGAGCAAATTTCGTTAGAGAAACCTTTCTAGTTCTTCGCGGTGCGGTGTTTCCCTTTGAACCGGGACGAGAAAATAAAATTGGAAATAAGAAAAAAATAATAAATAAGTGAATCAAGTAACAATTTTGTGATTGTGAAATCGGATAAAATTATGTTTTTTTTTTAAATTCAATTTTCCTGAAAAAAAAAGGAAGAGGAAGAAGGAGGAAGTAGGCGGTAGCGTAATGAAAATATTGATATTATATTTTCTAACTAGTTTTTTCTTTTTTCTTTTCTGTAATTTGTTTTTAGATCATGAAAATCCTATTCCAGTGGGGAAGGAAAATTGAACTACTGCATTTTTCCGGGTTACACTCTAACAAACTGATGCCATATTTGCTTTTTTGTATCCATTGAGAGAGAGAGAGAGAGGGGAAAAAAAAGAAAAAAACATTGTGGGTATGGTATGAAAATTATGAAAAAGTAAGAAAAGAAGTGAGATGTACAAATTCATCGAAGAATAGTTCGAGAAGCTACCTAATATTGAAATTGGATCATGTCGACTCCAAATCGACTTACCATTTCGACCAAAAGTCGACGCAAAATCGACGTCGGTTTTAGTCGGTTTAATTTTGGTCAACGTTGACCGCATATCGACCCAAAATCGACTGCTCTGCTTTACTATCGCTCATCGTAGACATCAAAATTGAGTCGACTCGCACTATTACAGATGAATGTTGATTGAAAATCAACGTCTTTTTTTTAGCTCCATTTTACATCACGCATCGGCCAACCCCTTGCAATTCGTAGATTTTAAAACTACAATTTGGAAGGCCTTCAGAATCGACGTCAAAATGGGTCAAAACTTGGTATTCGATATTAATGGCGGTTTAAAAGAGACGTCGACCATTGCTGCCCTGGTCAAGTATGATTAAGATTCTCAATGGTTATGAATACGCATTCTATCTGCTAAATATGGAGAGCGCCTCAAGGAGATGACTGTAAATCAACTTTGGATTGAAGTCGATTGGAGGTAGATTTGAACCAGAAAACTTAAAATTTACTTGAAATTAACCTAAAATCAGCGTTGCAAATAAATCAAAATGTAATCAACTTTCAACTATATATTGATACCATTTTGACCAAGGCTTTAAAAGAACCGAATTTTCACTTGAATTTACGTCCGTGTATACCTACTTCAAATTTTGAATCAGGGTTTTTCACCTAAATTTAAAGTTCATTGAAAGTTGATCAGTTTTTATTTTCCGAACAATGGTTATCAACAACTCAAGGTAGGTGCGGATCCATGGGGGCGGGAAATGGGGGAAATCCTCCGCCCAAAAAAACAAAAAAAAAAAAAAGAACAAAAAATCTGTAGTATTGAAGAAAGTGTAAGAAAAAAAATGTGTTTCAGACTTTTTTTGAACTATTTCCCCTCCCAAAGTGATCGTCTGGATCTGCGCCTACAAGGATGTGAAATTTTAAGTTGATAAAGAATCAGAAGAAATGGACTCAAGGTCAACCAGAGATTGACTTTTGAGGACATGGGTCACAAATCTGACCTCATAAGGATTTGATAAGATGCAACTGACAATTAACTCTTTGATCAAATGTGATGCGCTCCGAGAAAAGGGACCATAAGTCGGCAAAAAAAACACCTTTTTTTTTTTCATAGATTATGTTCACCTGGTGACGCAAGGAAAAAATACTTTTCAACTAAATTTAATGATGAAAGGTTTGAATTTGCCCCATCCATTTCCATCTCAAGATATAAAAACGATTCTTTTATTCGGACATACAGATAGCCCCAAAAAAAGTTCCTTTGCCGACTTATGGTCCCTTTTCTCGGAGCGCATCACAAATACAACTGTTGGTTGCATTTAATGATTGAATTTGATGGGAATACATCTGTCAGTTGTACCCTATAAAATGCAACTGTCAGTTTGAATCTAACAAAATGCAACCGGGTAGGTGGATCCATTTCAATACCACTGATGGTTTGATTTGGTGAAATGCAACTGGGGCTTGGATCTGACAAGTGTAACAATTAATTGAATCTGTATCAATACCAATGATAGTAGAATCTAATAAAATGCAACTAACAATTGGATTTGATCGAATATAACTGTCAGTTGTATTTAACAAAATGCAACTATTCTAGCTGCATTTGGTGGAATTATACATCTGTTAGTTATACCTTATAAAGTGCAACTGTCAGTTTGAATCTAATCAAATGCAACTCTTAGTTGGATCTTGATACTACTAATGGTTGTCTTTGGTACCATGCAGCTGAAAGTTGGATCTGGTGAAGTGTGACTGTTAGTTGAATCTGTATCAATACTATGGACAGTAAAATGCAATCGTCAGTTTGAATCCAAATAGTTGGATCCATATCAATACCACCAATAGTTGTATTTTTGTATTTGATAGAATGATACTAACATTTTGATTTGATTGAATACAACTGTTAGTTGATCTAATGGAATGCAATTGTTAGTTGAATCTACATCAATACCACTGACAGTTGGATTCAATGAAATACATCTGCCTATATATTGTACTTAATAATATGCACCTATCAGTTTGAATCTAATTATGAAATGCAACTGACAGTTGGATTGGTATTGAAACTACTGATAATTGGATTTAATGAAATACAACTGTCTATTGTATTTGATGGAAATACAATATTGTTGTAATAAATAAGAAATAACTTTCAGTTTGCATCTAGTGAAATAGGTACCACTGACATCAGTTGGATTTGTATCAATATGCTACCAACAGTAGGGTTTGATGAAATGCAACTGTCAGTTGGATTGAATGAGACAAAATTTGTTGTATTTCATCAAATCCAACTACAGTATCAGTTTTGTCCAGTGAGTTGCAATTACTGTCAGCGTTGAATTCGTATCAATTCCATTGTCATGCTGGACCTAGTAAACTACCTACAATTTTTAGATCTGTATGAATACCACTACCAGTTAGATTTGATGAAATATATTGGTCAGTTGAAGCTGTATCCATACTTATCATCGATAGAGAATACCAATAAGGTTACAAGAAGTTGTTCAATATTATTTCATTAAGGGAAGTTAATTATTCAGTTGTTTTTTTGCTTTTTGATTTTTTTTTGTTTTAGCAAATATTGTTTGTAGAAACTCAAAAACAAATCCTCATTCTTTACCTCGAGCAAGTTTTTTTTTTTTGGGGGTTAAAGCAATATTTTTTTTCTCTTACCCAAGTTCCCAAGTTCCGTTTTAGACTAGTTTTACTGAACGAGTTGATAAAAAAAAAAAAAAATGTTTTTATAAATAGTAATGATGAGAAACGCTTGTTTAATAATATTATGTCTTTAATTTAAAGATCACTACACGCCCTCCGGGATATGAATGTTGAAAAACTTGCCTCGGCTTCACGCGCGGATTTACGGGTACATTTTTTGGGGGATATTCCATTGTTCAAAAATTTTTTTCCTCGCTCCGCTCCAAAAATATAGTCCAAGTAGACGATTTCACTCGTCCCCCCGTAAATCCGCACCTGTGGCTTTAGAATTTTGGGTCAAAAATCTTATACTACATCGATATGTATTGGAAAGTAGTTGAAAATTTGTAAGACGTCACCAAGGAAAAGTCCTCAAAAAACATAATGTTAGGGAAAGAAAGATGAGGCTACGCAGTAGTGCTCCATCCTAAGCATGTCGGGTTATGATGAAGGCATGCTAAGAACTTTCTCCAATTCTCCTTGCAAGTCGTTTAGTCCACAAATCTTTCGAATTCCACGTGCTATTTTTCATTCCAATTGACTTTGACCTACACTAGGGCATGATTCTAATACGGTAGGAGGTTGGGAGTGAGCGGTGCGGCTATTATCTCATTTGCAAAGTTGGGTTATATTTATTTTTAGTGCTTTAAAGTGTATAGTACACGCTCTTAAGACGCAGAAATCGCAAATTTGCGAATTTATTGGACCCCGTATTGTATGTAAAAATATGTTTTGCTTATAATGAATTGGTCGACGCTACATTTAAAGAAACATTAGACCTACCGGTACTTTATCAGATACAGTACTCGAATTTCATGTATTCAAAATTGGAAGAATGAAATCAAAATGTTATCGTGATAACTTCCTCAGTTTCACAATTTCAGGACTAAATTTCTGTTTTTACAACTTGAATGATATTTGACAAATTTTTCAAAACCCTTTGACAGTGTCTTATAGACCTGAAAATACTTATCGGAACTTCTTAAAAAACAAATTTCAGCTGAGAGTAAAAACTTGATAAGTAGGCCTATTGAGTATGAAAAATTTGTGTTTCTTATTGAGCTATTTTTTTGACATTTTTTCTTTCAAGTTGAGATTTATTATTCTCGTATTATTTCGGTACCCAATTGTAAATGTGGGCTGTGCGGTTGTTTTATAGCCCGTGTCAAATACATCTTGAACAACCCACATCGAAATGTCGAGCGAAAGTTACTTTTATGCATTGTTCTTCCAATTTATGGGAAAAAAATACCTCATTTTCAAATAGTCGATATAGCAAATAATAAACTTTTCATCGCCGTTTTCAGCATTATAGGCTATATTAAATACCAAATTCTAGAAATGAAGCGATAAATTTTTGTTCGTTTTCTGAAAACAGTCGCTGTGTCTAGGTCCTCGATGAAATAAAGAAAAAGAAACTTCTAAAATAAAATGACTATCACTTTGTCATCGACCACGTGTACATTTTTTTTTGAGCGTTCAGCTTCTCACGTCACCACTGGCTACGAACTCTTTACGACATATCCGCACAATTATTGTATTGAGGGAGGCGAGCACACGTAAAAAAGTTGTGATGGTCTAAAAAAAGCAAAAGTAACGAGCCCAGCGGGGAGTGTAATTCAAAAGTAAAAGCGTCGTTCGTAAAGCAAATTGTCGGCGCCAAAACGAACGCAGAGACGAAGGTTATAGTTACGATAAGTTGCGCATTTATTTAGTCCATATTCGGTATGTTTTCATTATACAAGTAGAATGAAGGTGATCTAATACGGAAGAAGACAGAGATAAAGTGAGAGCAAGAAAAAAAAAAAAAAACGTCTCTAAGTGCATCTAACTATTATTCCCTTCCATACAAGTCTGGTTAGACGTAGTACTCAGAAAACTTTCAAAACGTAAACATACTAAAAATGACCAATTATAATAATGTTAAAATGTTTGCATAAATATTGTCGTTTTTTTTTTTTTTTTTCGAAATACTTCATTATTTATTGTTTATGTGATATAATGAACGAGTACGAGAAATCGTAGGTGTAGTTCTTTTCACATTGTTCTTTTTTTGTATGTTATCAAGTATCCCCTCTCACGTTTTCGAGGAAAACATTCCGAAGACTGAAAAAATTTCACAAATTTTCTTGTGAAAAATTGACCTTCACATTTCATCAATTCTTTAGAGATGCACTCTTTAAAACAATATAATTACAATTTTACTGTTGCCAAGGATGACGAGGGAGGTTTGGCACGGTTCACAATAGATGAATATGACATGAATCAGCGAGTGTCACGATTTGATTTCGCGAAGCTGTCGGGCTGAAGTTAGTTCGTCGATTCCTTCTTCAAAAATTGTGACGATGATAAGATGATCGTAAGCGACACAATTAATCGATACTACGAAATGTAAAGTTACCGTAACTTTTCAGAAGTTTCATGTTTGATTCTCAAATTTCCTATCTATAGGTGGTCATCATCGAGAGATTAATTCTGATTACTTTGACAGGGGATTTACTTGTATGACAAATGAAACCTTGTGCTGTTACCTAAAGGTGTTGCTGTCCACGATTTGGCGCTTGAGCTTTAGTCGTTGACAGGAGAATCGAGGAAACGAACGACTGGTTTTAATTCCTTCTTACGTATGTGTGCAGCTTGTAAAACTCATAATTTGAAATTTTTCCTCTACTACCTGTCACCTAATTGGAATTTTGGTCGCGTGGACCTATAAAGAGGAAAGAAATTTAAAACGATTTTGGTCTTTTCATCAAGTCTCTGTCCACCCATAGTTTGAGCGAAAGTTCGCCGCACACGAATATACCTAAGCCTGTTATGATTTCATACAAATTTTTGTCACCAATGTCAATACCTGCTATAAATTAAATCTATCTAAGTCATCAACAGATTTTTTTTTTTAAATTTAGGTATACAGGCGTATGATCGTTATGTACAGAAGCATGACGTGACGTACCGTATTTAGTATGTGTGATATCCAATGATAAAATGTTTATGAGAGAAATTTCTATAATAGAAATAGTGTAAGTGAATTCGGATTGCTCTTTTTGAGACAAGTTTGTAATGTACGAAAGGGGCTAAAGAACAGAAGAGGCTCGAGAGGAATGACCTGCGTGCATGGCAGACCATTTTTGGTCAAGATCCTACAATTCAACGAATCAAAATGAAATTGAATTTAATCCCAGGAGTAAGTGGCGGTCGAGTGACGAACGAATATTTATGATTCGCGAATGACCATCGAAATGAAAATACATTCTTATGGTCTCATTTCCCACTGCACTTTACATCAGGTATTACCGAACTTATTCCGTCCATCAATTTATTTATTTTCCGGGTCAAAATTGTAGATGCATGAGATGCAAGGCTGCGACCGAATCAAAAGTGAAAATCGAAAAATCTTTTGAAAAGTCGCAAGATCCATCATATCCTTTTGATTTGGTTGGGTTCGTCATCTACATTTTCGTTCTCAATTTTTTCATCGTTTGGAAACTTTATGCGTCTGACGAAATAATTTGTTGCAATTGCTTCGCTATTGACTTTACCTTTCCGCTCATTGAAACACCAGCGATACTGTGGGTCTCTGTTTTTACATTCTGACCAAGGAATATGGACTACCCAGGAAATACTCTTCATCTTTGCAATTTTGCCTCATGAACAATATCAACCGGACATTTGACATCGGCTTATTTGGTACGATGATTTCAGATCGATTTTGAGTCAAATTCTTCAATTTTTTTATCAACCTAGAATCGACTGCTCTGTTGCGTCAATCTCAAATTGATTGCAATTGAATACAACGAATTTTAATCGCTAAATCCAATCTGTCCTTAAAAACGATAGGAATTAAGCTTTTTCTATTGCAGTAGGGACTCGCTAATTTGATCGTTATAAACGGTGAGTCGCTAAAAGCGGTATCACGTTATTTGTGATTTCTACTATGTATGCCGTTTGACGTCAAATCAGCCCTAAATCTATGTCGATCTAAAGTCGACTCCGATTCGACTCTTCTAAATTGAAAATGGACTGTTCTGTTTCGTCAACCAACAGTCGATTTTAGTTCTTTGGAAATGTTAGCTAGTGGACTTGCAGACGGCCTCGAATCGACGTCTATCGGAACTCGATGAACAGTCAACCCTTTGGAATAAGGGAGGAGGGACAAATTTTGACTTTCGTGCTGCGTGTGATATGGGAGGGGGTCTTGAATTCAACTTTTGAGGATTCCAATTTCGAATTCAATTCTCAATGTCGAAACCAAATTCGTCTCGTAGAACAGGCAACCTGAATTCTTCCCTCAACT